>CM041539.1:24050387-24650387 GCA_023238725.1 Scortum barcoo
CGGCAGTAAGTCAGACCTGTTCTCAGTGCATGTTGGACTCCGGCAGGGCTGCCCTTTTGTCACCGGTCCTGTTCATAATCTTAGACAGGATTTCTAGGCGTAGCCAGGGGCCGGAGGGAGTCAGGTTTGGGAACCACAGGATTTCATCTCTGCTTTTTGCGGATGATGTTGTCCTGATGGCTTCATCAGGCCAGGACCTTCAGCATGTACTGGAGCGGTTTGCAGCCGAGTGGCTGGGAGAATCGCACCTCAAATCTGGTATGGTCTCCGACGGAAAGGTGCTCCTTCCAGGGTGAGTGAAGGTCCTGCCCTCGCTGGAGGAGTCTAATATCTGGTCTGTTCACGAAGTGAGGAAGATCAGCTGTGGAGATTGACAGGCGACTGGTGCACTGGCCCGGATTATCGCGTGTGGTCTATACCGCGTGGTGAAGAAGGAGCTGAGCTCGAGCATGAAGCTCTCGACACTGTCAATCATTCCTACCACCTATGCTTCAGAACTTTGGGTAATGACCAAAGGACAAGATAGCGGATACAAGCAATGAAATTTCTCCCAGGGTGGCTGGCGCTCCCGATAGGGGAATGGAGTGAAGCTTCAGTCCGGTGGGCTGCCCCGGGTGAGCCAACTGCCACCGCAGAGGAGTCGAACTGGGGTGGCAGGCATTGTTTGGGATGCCTCGCCCCTAGAGGTAATCAGTCCCGCAAGGAGGTTGGGAAGACCCAGGACACGCTGGAGAAACTATGTCTCTCGGCTGGCCTGGGAACGGGGTCCCCCCGGAAGAGCTGGAGGAAGTGTCTGGGTGAGGGAAGTCTGGGCATGCTCAGACTGCTGCCTCCGCGACCCGGTCCCCGGACCAAAGCGGATGAAGATGATGAAGAAGAAAGAAGAATAAAAATAAAAAAACGAATCAACAGAAGAAAGTTCATTTGTTGTTCTAAACTTATTTAGGGTGAATTTTTTTACACACTTTTTATCTCTTCCACAATGTTATTCCTCTCTCCTACAGTGTCCATTACAATTACATTCAAACAGAAAATTATACAAATTAGGCGATGACGTCATTTAGCAACTTGTAGCGTCTTTTAGGACAGCCAATACCTACTTCCCTTACTGAGGAGTTGGCAACACTGCCCAGCCAATGTGCGAATGTAACAGTGTTATTACAGATACAAATTCCTTCAAAATTAACTTCTTTATTTATTTAGTATTCCCACACTTTATTAGAACGTTTTTTAATTGTTGTATTTACATTGGAAAGAGTTAAAATCCCATTCTTTTCTATCCAAGGCTCATTTTGTTTTGTTGCTATGGTGCCCTGGCAGGTCGTGGTTGCTATAAAGACCCCTATATTGCTATAGAGTCAGCTTGGCCCCTTTGCCTGCTGACGGTTCTAGCTACGGATGTATGGTGAACAGCTCCGTGCTTTCTCTCAAATACTAAGTTTTAAATCTGATCTTGTGGGAATCACAGTGGGTAGTATGGGGTATAAATGCTCCTAGTATGTTTTGTGACTGTCTGTAAATGGTCATTTTGCATATTCAAAGAAAGAATTTAACAGAGCCTGAGATTAAACAAGAATAAACACCTCTGAGAGGTGGAGAGAGCTGAAAGATTCACACTAATGGAAGGAGTTAGACACATTTCTGCTGGACAGGTAATTATCACAGTTTCATTTTTGTGTTTGATTTTCTATCAAATTAACCACAAAGCAAAGATGTCAGTAATTACAGTAACATTAGCTTGTTTACCATCATAAGACTAAATGTTTAGGCTAATGGTTAGGTTTGTTTTATTTAAAATAAAAAAAAAATCTTGCCCAGGCAGTCATATCAGTTTGATGTTTGTCCTCATAAGTCTTGTACTGCTTATTTAGCACTATCAGGAGACAATTTCTCTTGTCAAACAAACATCTAAGGCACAAAGGTGTGGTGGGTCAATGGTAACTGCATACCGTGCAGTTTCATGCAGGAGGTTGGGGATTGCATTGTAATTGTAATTTTACTGAATTTCCCTCCGGGATCAATTAAGTCATCTGTCTATCTAATGACAGATATTATTGTAGATTACTTTTCTTGTCAAAAAGATTTGTTCTCCTAGTTTGTTGGCCAGCAGTGTTGATATCACAGTAATGCTTGGGCAGCTGCTTTCACGATGTGAAATAATTCAGGACATGGCTTGTCTCGACTAACAACAATAAGGTCTTGTGAATGATGATGGTAGTGGTGTGTGGATGATGCTTTAAGAATATAAGTTAAATAAGTTATTAAAAGTGTATGTGTGTTTTAAAAACCAGGTGAGAGAGCAGTGCTAGAACCAAGAAAAGATCACATAAGGGCAAGAGCGTCTACACAAATATTTAATTATACAAATAAAATCAAAATAAAATCAACAGTAAAGGTCAGTAAAAATGGTGATACCAAGGGCTGCTAAAAAGGCTAAAACTAAGGGGGATTAAAACTAAGGAGGCCAAGTCCAAATATATGGGCCAAGAGAGTCTTATCTGTGGAGGGGGAGGAAGGGGGGGGGGGGCAGTACAAGGCCCATCTGTCAGCCGGTGGGGAAGCGCCACTCTGTTTGCTGGTCACTGGGCCTGCCAGACCACCGCTCTCATCTTCCGCTGGGCTCTGGTCTCGTCACTGAAGAGAAGGAGGAAGACAGCAGTCACTGTACTTTTCTATTCACCACTATTATGTCCCCTCTCATCTAGGGCTGCTACTCACACACCAGGGCAAAGTGTGACTCTTCCACCATAGAGTCCTCTTTGCTTGTCAATGCAGTGGCTCTCTGTCCAACGGCAGCTTCTGGCATCGCGTGTCTAGTTGCAGTTATCGCTCTCCTTCTGCTACAGCTGCTTCCTGTACCTCTCTCATTTCCCCTCCCTGCTTTGTCTCACGCTCAGCCCATTTTACATCCACCTAATCACACCCCAACAGGTGTAGCTCATTCCAGCCGTGGGATGTCACATGCAGTTCCGGGTTTTTTCAAATTAAAAGCCCCACATACAACCCCACAGTACTTAAAAACATGCAGCATGCAATAAAATGGATAAAATACACAAAACCACACACTAAAATCCAAAGCACGTGCAAACAAGACAACTTGGGGTTGCTGTTACATTTTTTCCCCCACTTTTACCAGTGCAGGCTAATGTGTCCCATATACTTCAAGTCATTATGCTTAGCTAGTGCACTGTACTGAGTCTATACAACTTTTCAACTTAATTTCAACATTTGTCTTAGCGCTAATGGTTAGCTTTGTTTTATCTGAAAGTTGTTGAAAATATTTTTGCGAAGTTTCCAGACAGTCATTTCAGTTTGGCGTTTGTCCTGATATTTATGTGTGTCTGCCGTCTCACAGCTAAATGTTCTCAGAAGTGGTTCACTGCTTATTTAATATTATTGACGACAAATTATTCGTTTCTTTTATCAAATAATTAAATTCTGTGTGCTCGTTATTTTACTGAACAGATATTACTGTAGATTACTTTTCATGTAGAAAACATTTCATTTCTGCTTGTTTGTTGATCAGCAGTGCTCACAACAGTAATGTGGCAGCTGATTTCATTATGTGAAATATTAAAATAATTCAGTGAAAATCAGATGAAAACCTGCATGAACCTATGTACATTTTGTTGTGCAGTTTTTGCATTAATGGACTTTATGGGACTACAGGTTTCTACCCCAAATTCCTCTTTGATCTATTATCATCTTCTCAAGAACTCTCATACGAAGGATGCCTTTTGGCTTTTGTCATGTATTCATTTGCTTGCTGTGACTTGTCTATTTTAGCAGTTTTGACCTACGACAGATATCTGGCTATATGCCGACCACTGCACTATCACACTTTCATGACTAAGAGGAGGCTCTCTCAGTTGGTATGCTTCTCCTGGCCTTTCTGCATTCTCTCCATCAATGTTGTGTTGACTTCAAGACTGTGTGCCTCATTTAATCTGTTTAATGACATTTGTAGTAGCAATGCTTTTTGATTTGATGTACATGCGATTTGGCTCCACAGATTTACCTCAAAGCCTTCAAAACTTTATTGCTATAGAATTTCTGCTCATTCCTCCTGTTATGAATCCACTTATATATGGATTTAAACTGACTAAAATACGGAACAGAATCTGGGTTTTGTTCATGTTGAAAGAACACCTGTGTGCGATTATAGCCATTTTAAGTAGGAAAATATGTGGGGGTGTCCTAATTTTTTCCTCCATTAAAATACGCATTGTTGTATGATTGTAGCATGATTATTTTGACCTCTGGTGTTACCTACAAAAGTGACCTATGTAAGTATTTTATTATCTGAAACCACCATCTGTAGGAGAGCAGAGTTTGTCAGTGTCTTCCAAAAATCGTAACGGCAAAAAGTGTAACTGCACATTCTTTGACAGATGAGCCATAAAATATGATTTTTCATGCTGAAAAGATTCATATGCTGGTTGTAATTGCATCTCCACAATTGTTACCGTACTAGTGATGAGCGTGAATTCCCAGTTGCTGTGTTGTCATAGTCACAGATGTTTTTTTAATAGAAATAGGTATTGAGGGAGACCACAGTCAGAACAGACAGAGCAGCTCAGCCTCTTCCTGTGTAACTATCTACTGTATGTTGTAACATCACACCCATAGAATTTGAAGATTTAAAATTTGTGAAAATTTATCATGATGGATAATGTCTCTGTTGTAAGAATTTTCACTCTTTCAGGGATCAATGAAACAATGAATTACAGAATAGCTATCTTTTCACTCACTTTATTGTATTACTGTGTAATTTTATTTGTCAATATCACTGTCATCATGATTATCATCTTAGATGAAAACCTGCATGAACCTATGTACATTTTGTTGTGCGGTTTTTGCATTAATGGACTTTACGGGACTACAGGTTTCTACCCCAAATTCCTCTTTGATCTGCTTTCGTCTTCTCAAGAAATCTCATACGAAGGATGCCTTTTACAGGCTTTTGTCATGTACTCATTCGCTTGCTGTGACTTGTCTATTTTAGCAGTTATGGCCTACGACAGATATCTGGCTATATGCCAACCACTGCACTACCACTCTTTCATGACTAAGAGGAGGCTCTCTCAGTTGGTATGCTTCTCCTGGCTAACACCTTTCTGCATTCTCTCCATTAGTATTGTACTGACATCTACACTAAAGCTATGTGGTTCAAGAATTCAGAAACTCTTTTGTGTGAACTGGATCATTTTTAAACTTGCTTGCTCTGACAGTGACATAGTTTCAAATAATATTATTTCACATGCAACAATTGTCATATATGTGTCTCATGGCTTTTTCATAATTTGGACTTATATGCATCTTATTAGAACTTCTGTGAGATCCAAAGATGACAGGGTAAAGTTTATGCAGACATGTGTGCCTCATTTAGTCTCTTTAATCACATTCCTTGTGGTAATAGTTTTTGATTTGATGTACATGCGATTTGGCTCCACAGATTTACCTCAAAGCCTTCAAAACTTTATTGCTTTGGAATTTCTGCTCATTCCTCCTGTCATGAATCCACTAATATATGGATTTAAACTGACTAAAATACGCAACAGGATTCTGGGTTTAGTTTATGTTAATAGAAAATCATCTTTATCATGAAGTTCTTCAATTCAGTACTATGTGACTCCAATTCACAGTCTTTTTTACATGACAGGACGTACAGGCCTCAATGTTGGCTGACAATGGGCTTAACTTCTGTGTTTTTATTGAAGATCAAAACAATTTAATGTGCTAAGTATATTTCTGGTATGCTACATGTATGAAAAAAATAACATTTTATCATCGTTTTTGCTTCTCATCCATGTAGAGCTTTATCAAAAAAACAAAGGAAAACACATTTTCCTTCCCTATAGTAATTTCCCTGCTCCTGATTCTGATTTTCTGCATTGTTTAAATTAGTATAACATACACATACTGGACTGTGTATATGAATGAACTGACCCTGAGATGCATTTTTTATGACCTGTTTACTTATAAAATTAACTCTGAAATAGAGCTTTGTTGTTGTGATGTCTCATCCATCCAGGAATAAACATTTAATTTCTAGCCACATAGCATTGCATTTAAGAGTTTCTGCTTAAAATATGTCATAAGTCATACGTTTTACAATCTGAAAAAAAGGATAAAACATTCTGCCAAGTTGAACAAGGCCTATATTCATTTTTGTAGATAAAGTCAGTCAATTAGAATCTGTTTCTTCAAATTTCTGTCACAGTGATCCATCCTCTGGCTGACTGCTGTTTTAAAACCAGCTTTAAACCCAAAGAGCCTCTTTCTTTATCTGCTTATGTCACCTCTCTGTAGAAGGTACAGTTTATAGAAACAAAAAGTATAATGTACAAAAAGCCAAAATATTTGCTTCTTGGCAAATATCAATTTGCACACCTTGAAGGATTTGCCCGATTAGGATATGGCAGGGCAGGGTAAAATCTATACTAGTTCAGTAGACTTCTGTGAGGTTTAATCCAGTGTGTGGATATATTTTTCACATTGTTTATCCTGCATATGACTTAAATATAGTGAGATAAGTACACACAACAACCTAACCTTTCTCTAAAGACTGAGCGAGCAAAAAGACTAAAAACACTTCCCATTAAAAGACAAGCAGATGAAATACCAAACTACACTGTATTATACTTAATCTCATATATGTATATGTATGAGGTGCACATATAAGACAAGATATAATGAGCTAACTGGCTGGACCCCAAAATGCAGACACAAGAATAGGCAGGCGAGGCAGATAATGAGTGAATAAAAGAGAGCTTTATTTATTGTTCAGGCAGGGGCACTTCGTTAGTTTGTCTCGGTGGATCCTGGATGTCGAGAGGTTGCTGAAGCACACTGAGGCCAGGGTGAAAGCACACACACAAGGAGGAGCACAGGGACTGAGAGGAGACGAGGAGGCGCTGGCAGGGAGGTGTGAGTGTTCTGGAAGTCTAGGGAGACGAAGAGAACAGGAGTTAGATTATTCACAGGGAACGGATAAGAAGCACAAAGAGCCACACTGATTACAGGTAACGGGCAATCTGGCGAACACTGGAGTGCTTAACCGGTCTTTATGTGTTGGAGAGGTGTAGATGGCTTGTTTGCAGATCAGGGACAGGTGTGTGATGAGTGCAGATCTGCAGGCAGATGAACTGGGGTAACCTCCTCGACTCCGCTCGGCAACAGACAGACAGATACACACAAGGAAGAGAGAGGGGAAAACAAAGGGAGAGAACACAGGGACCCTGACACTAAAATGTACTAGACAGGTCAGGATCAGTCATACACCTGGTGTTGAGCACAAGGTCTCTGAGCTTGCTGACGAGCCTGAAGGTACGGTGGTATTACATGTTGAATTACACGCATGAGGACTAACTGTATGCTTACAAATAAAGTGTTTCACTTTTCAATTTAGATTGTTGTTTCTTGCATGCTGTGTATACCATCAAAAAATATATGTGTTTGTATGTAATGCAAACAGCCTCTTGTAGGCCAGGAGATTTGTCTTACAAAATAACATGTTCTCATATGCACACACACACACCTCTCTTATACACATCAGAAGATGTAATTAATGGAATATTTTAGTTTTCACTGCACAGCACAGCAGAGTCCAGCTCTTACACGTTCATGTCAAAAACATGGAATGTTGGTTAAGCTGAGATAACCTTGATGGCATTATTAGTTATTTACTTGACACAGATAACATTATACAGCTGCTTTAACAGGCTGAGTAGCCAATATGAGTCAACCGATTTTGATGTGCAAAATAAGTTCATATTTATATTAATTCATGCACATTTAGCAGGTAAAGCTACACCTAAAAGGTTTAGAATCCTCACAGTCGCATCACAAGAGCAACACAGTGCTTGACTGAGTAATAACTTCAGATTTCAGACTCTCACTGATATTCGCTCCCCATCTATTTCAATGAGGGACAGTCGTAGATAAATTAACCCATCTTTTCTGCTTTATACAGAGCTACACCTGATTGAACTTTGATCAGTGAAATTGAGAGGCTCAGAAAAAAGAAGTGATGCTGATTGGCTGCAGTGAGTGCCAAGACAATCATTATTAATAATATTAATAACAATAATTTAATAAGAAATTGTACATTTTAAAATTGCTCATAGTAATTGCTAGTAATTGAGAAATTATTTCCGTACTGTCTCAGGGGACATCTCGTCTCATGGTAGAGACTCCCTTGTTGTTGCTGTCTGGCTCTATTTTTCTCTGCTTTGGTCTGGTTCCTTGGACAAGTAAGCTGCCCAGCAGGGCCCCAGCTGCAGCCCCGACAGCTGGCCTGGTACTCAACCCTGTAGCCACCCGGTAGGAGCCAGCAAGGGCCCCAACTGCTGCTCCCAGCACAGCACCTCCAGCCCTCAGCCATGACAGAGTCCACTCAGCCTCACACTGGCACACTTGGTTCGCAGTGTCCCTCTATGGACCCAGAATCAGGTAAGAATCACACTAATAATATAAACAGCCTACTGTCCCACCATTCAGAAATATCAAGTGCACATTATCTTACAGCTTTAAATATTATGTTGTATGTAGCAGTTGTAGTGGAACATGGTTGTGGTGTCTAACTGTATTTGATCGACAGAAAGATAAAAATCTTAACGATCTCCTGTTAATTTGAATGCCAGCTGTACAAGTCTAGATAATGAGAAAATGCTTCAAAAACAAATGAATAAATCCACATCAAATGTGCTGTGGATATGTAAGGCATTTTCTGTAGCAGCACATTTGGGAAAGAATTATCAATTGTGCATAAAGTACCTCAAGATTTGAAAAGCAGCCTATCATGACTGCTGAATACATTTGACACATCTCTGTGATATAAAGAGGGAGGAAACTCTGCCCAACACCGAATATGGTTTATTTAGTGCCAACTCCAGATCAGAGGAGCTTCACAAAGCTAACTTCTTCAAGTGAAATGAATAAATTTGGACTTGGTGACAGTTTCACTCACCGTCTCCTGCAGCACGTTGCCATCATCCAACACTGCCAGCCTTTTCTGTTCTGTCTCTGTAACTTAAAGAGATTAGAGGATATTCATTATTTAATAAATCATTTCGCTCTGAATCTGTGAATCTGCTAATTGAGCCGTACTCACTGGGTTTAATAGTATCTCCATGGTGGCTCAGTGGCATTGTGAACGCCCATTTTTGTTGCTGGCCAAGCTCCTCCAGTGATTTGTGGTCCATCATTGTTTTCCTGTGGTGGTTACCTTTGTTAAAGTACACAGTGCTCATCTCATTTATTCTATCGGTTTCTGTTTTCTGAAAGTGCCTCTGCATCCCTTCTATTGTGGCTTTCAACACCTTCTTTGAATCCTCATTTTCTCTCTTCAGCTGTCCAATTGTGTCTTTGAGCTCTTTTATTTCTCTCTGGTGTCTCGTTATCATTTGGCCTAGCTCTTTATCTTTTTGCTTACACTTGTCCATCAAGGCTGCTGTCTCTCGCTCTTGTTCTTTCACTCTTTCTTTTAGCGCTTCATTTTCCACCCCACTGCTATGCTTTGTAGCTTTAATCACATCATCTTTCACAGCACATCTTTCTCTCAAACTTGATATGACTTTGTCTTTCGCCATAATAACTTGTCCGAGCTCGTAGTTCTCCCGCTCGGCCTCCACTAATCTTCTGTCAATCTGTTCTTTGTAGTCTTTATTTTTCTGAATCTGTTTTTCTTTCTCTTTAGCTGTCTTTATCATTTCTTCTACTATCTTCTCCTTCTCCTCCACTGTTTGCCTCAAGAGGTCTTTCTTTGTCCTTACCTTCTTTAGCTGCCTTGCAGTATTTTTTGAGCTCTGATCAAGCTTCCTGTTGATTTCTTGGAGTGTCATAAAACTATGCAATAAGTGTCCAGCATCATTCCCCACCTGTGTTTCCTCAATCTTCACTAGTAGTTCTTGAACTTGAATGTCTGCAACCTTGCTTGAGTTATCAAAAACATGATATCTATTTCCGCATTTGTTCACCAACCACTGAAGGGCGGGCCATCTCTCAATGTGCTTTTCAATGGGAGTGACTCCCAGTTTGTCTCCCCACGTGAACAGCACGATGGTTCGTGTCCACCCCCAAACTCCAAGCAAGCTTAAGTGTTCCTCTACTTTCAACCGGTCAGTTTCGGTGAAAGTCTCATCACTGCGAATGACCACCAGAACAGCATGGGGAAAGGGGGCACACAGAGATGCACTGCTGGAAATCTGCTGTTTTACCTCCTGTGGGGTGTCCTCTGAGCAGTATCTCCCATGCCAGCCAGGAGTGTCAACTACAGTAACTCGCTTTTTGTGAATGTCGCCCTGTCTCTCGGTACAATGTGGAGTTGGTTGTCCAGCAGAAAAGACTTTGTCACCAAGAATGGTGTTTCCAGCTGAGCTCTTTCCAACCTGCTTTGGTCCCACAATGAGAATTCGAAGTACTGAAAGCAGATGAGACTGTCCTGGATTTTGAAAAATGCAGGATTTAGACAATAAAATCTCTCCCAATACAAATTTCATCTTGAAAGACTGTGATGTTTAGATGCACTCTGAAAAATTGCAATGCCAAAGTGATCTGTGAGGACAGGTAAGGAGTACCCAAACTCTTTCAAAGGGGAAAGCGTTGCTCTAAGAAACTTTGATTTTTGATATTTCTTGGTAGAACCATAAAATTGTTTTCATTTGTGAGAAGTTATATGCCACTGTAGTGCTACCATGTAAACTTAAAGCCAAAATAACATTTTGGTCATCTTTAGTAAAAACTGAACACAAAACTAACTTACTGTATGATTATATTTGAAGTTGATATGGCAAAATTACTAGCATATAGTTGTGTATTTGCACATCCAGCAGATATGAAGCAACATTTGCATTCATTTGGAGTTGTAGGTCAGCATTCGTCCTCCTTAAGTTCTGTTTTTTATCTCCACCAACTACTGGGAAAAATATCAGGTTAAATGCTCCACTATGGTAACCAACTAATAACTTACATGTATCTCTGCTGCTAGGAAGGTAGTGTACAGTGGTTTTCTTTTTAGCTTTTTTGATTGAATCAACTGCCCGCTGTTACAAAAAGTTACCACTTGAAAGCAGTGAGAGTGAACCAAAACAGCACATTTGTAGGTTGGAAAACCAAAACAACGAGCTGTACTGAGCCAAAAAGATTTGTACAGCTGAGATGATGATTATCTGTAGATTCATCACTACAAGTGACTCGGTTTATATAACATTGATTTATCATTCATTTGATCCACTGTCATTATAAAAATATTGATTATACAGCTTTAAGTGATGCTTACCCATTAGAGATCTGAGTGTACCTCTCACCGTATGCTCATTCATTTGCCTCAGACTCGCCCTCTCTTCTATCTTTCTCCTTTCCTTCTCAGTCATTCTTGAGACTTCCTCATTTGTGGTCACGTAACCAACTCCTCCTTCTTTCAGGTATCCAGCAATAAGTTTGTCAATCTTTTTCAAAGGTTCTACAAGGAAGACGTGAGGTCCGGGTGGGCACATGGCCATGCAGGCTGCCATGTTGTCACTCATGAGGCCGGGATCCTGGACAGAGTAGTGGATCCACCTTTCAGGGCTGCTGACGACAATAACTCTACGACCATTGCCAAGAACGCCCTGTCTCCTAACAGACATCTTCACGTCTCTGCTGATGTCAAACATCTGTTGGCCGAGGATGGTGTTTCCTGTCAAACTCTTCTCAAGCCAATTGTGTCCCAGGAGAACAATCCTCAGCTCTTGAAGACAGTGTTCCCCTGGCAGCAGACAAGATCATTCAGCAGCTGTGCAATTATGTCATTATCAATTATGCAAAGAATGTATTTTAAATATATTATATGACATGTATTATACTAAATGGAGAAAGATTTACTCGAATACCTTTCAAAAGAAAACACTGGCTACTGAACTTTTATGGATCTGTATTCAATTGTTCACTCTGAACCTTGAAACATTGATGTGGAAGATGATTGAAAGCTCCAGAACAGCTGCCAGATATGTCACACTGTGTTGTGAGATCGTTTTGTTGTTTTCCAGGGTCATGAATTAACTCTGACTCAATTTTCAAGCCAACATAGATGACAGTTCTTAAAGTACTATGAAATTTGAACATGGGCACACTCCATCTGCTGAGGCAGATTATTTGATGCAATTCAAAGTCCAGGACAGCTGCAAAATAGATCTTGCAGAGAAATTGTTTAGTAAGGTCTTCTGTCTGTTTTTTTGACAACCACCAACTTGAAAACTGTCAAAAAAGATTAAACACTACCATTTATACTAAATAAAGACAACTTTAAAGGTAAGAGTAAATATAATTCAGCAGCATACCTTTTTGTGTCAGTGCTCTGCGGCCCACTGAAACCCTTTCCTCCATGATTTCTTCTGTCAAATATTTTTTCAAAGCTGATATTTATATTACATTTTAACCCAGCAAGGGAGACAACATTCTCAATGCTCAATGCCAGCCTGCGCTTTAATGTTTGACTCAGCTTTCTGCCTGACAAGTAGTCAAAGTCCAACCAATCCTACCTGTCATATAACTGTCCTTTAAAGGTGAGATATCAGATATAATTATCACAAACAGAGAGCAAATTTATAGCATGTAATTCTACACCAACTAACCCCTATTTTTAATGCTAGGGTCTGAGTTAAGCCTGTGTATGATTTACTGTAAAAGTAAGGGTTAATAAAGCACTGAAAACACATTTACCCAATCAGCTTCTTACTATAAGTGATATACACTGGAGCCACATCAGCCACAGCATTAAAACCACCTGCCTAACATTGTGTATGACGAAAACAGCTCTCACCCATTGAGGCATGAACTCCACAAGATCTCAGAAGGTGTCCAGTGGTACCTTGCAGAGTTAACACAATGAACTCTTTGTCATGTTCCTTAAACCATTCCTAAATATTTTTTACAGTGTGGCAGGATTCATTTTCATTCTCTAAGAGGCCGCTGCCATCAGAGAATACCGCTGCAATGACGAGGTGTGCTTTGTTTCCAACAATGTTTAGGCATATGGTACGTGCTAAAAGTTATATCAACATGAAAGCCAGGAGCCAAGGTTTCTCAGCAGAATATTACCCAGAGCACCACAGTAGCTCCACCACCTTGCCTTCTTTCCATAGTGGATCCTGGTGCCATTTATTCCACAGGTCGACAATGCACACGCATCTGGCCATCCACAAGATGTAAAAGAAAACATGATTCATTAAACCAGACAATGTTCTTCCTTTGCTCCATGGCTTAATTGTGACTCACATGCCCATTCTAGGCACTTTAGGTGCTGGGCAGGGGTCAGCATGCATTGTGTGTTCTGACACATTTCTGTCAAAGCCATCAGCAACTTTTTCAGCAAATGATGCTACAGTAGCTCCTCTGTGGGATCAGACAAGAGGGACTAGTCTTCATTCCCCATCCACATCAAAGAGCCTTGGGTGCAAGTTCATCAGTTGTCCTTTCATGGACCGCTTATGATATGTACTAACCAGTGCATACCAAGGATGCCCCTCAACACCTGCTGTGCTATGACCCAGACCCTTGCCCATTGCAATTTAGCCTTTGTTGACGCCACTCAGATTCTTATACTTGCCCATTTTCCTGCTTCAAGAAAAAACGGTTTACTTGCTGCCTAATTTACCCCACCCATTGACAGGTGCCATTGTAACAAGAGAATGTTATTTACTTTACCTCTTAGTGTTTTTAATGTTCTGGCTCTTCAGTGTACATTACACAGAACAGTTATTTTGAATGACTGATTTATTCTGTTTGTCTATGCCCCTCTCATTGCTTTGAAGTGGGTGGGGCTCAGAAATGGCTTCATGTTGTTGTGCACCAATCAAAGCTGAGTAACATCTCAAACAACATGACATTTGCGAGCTGTTGTTGATGTTGCCAAACCACTGTTAGTTGAATCTGATTAAAACACCCACTCATCCTTATGAAGAAGATTAAGTCTTAAACTGTTGCTTACTTGGCGATTAACATTTAAAATGTAGAGAAAATTTGATAATTTCAAACCAAGCTTTCAGGGGCTCTAAAGAAAACATTAAGTATCATAATAACAAAAGCAAGAATCACACTTTTCCAGCTTCCTCAGAAAGCGTTTTTATTCAGGTTCAAATTCAGATTTAATGCCACAGCTGTTGCATTGCCAGTCTGTAAAAGAGTCCCTGAGCCAGAATTAACTCGGTTCACTGACTGTGCAATAGTGCACATCATGCAAAAAGTAACTGACTACAGTAAGAAACCATGATTAATTACAAAGTTGGAAAAATGCCTTATAAGCATCATCTGTGACTACAGCCTTCCATCTGTGGCTTTAAGTAGAAGAGAGGCATCACTGAAGGTGTTTGCAGCGCCAAACCTGAACGGTGAGAAAGTGTTGACTATAACCTTTGCAGATAATTTCATGAACTGACTCCCAGAGACCAGCTCAGCTTAAATCTGTAGCTGTTCCATCTGTGGTACATTTGGTTGTAGTCTGAATGCATGGAAAGTCATTCAAAAGAGCTATTGCAAAAGAACAGGAGAGCATCTTTGCCATTTCTAAAAGTGAACATCATACTCATCATTTACATTATGTACATATTTATAGTCTCTCATCAGCCTGTCGCACATCTTGTGACTGTATATGTCCCCACGACACCCGATGGACAGTTGGTTGATGTGTCATTCAAAAGGTCTACTGCAAAAGAACAGCTAAGTACATTTCTACAATTTCTAAAGGTGAATGTGACATTCATCATTTACCTTATGTACATATTTTCAGGATAGTCTCTACATAAGGTCACACTGTTTGACTTTCTCTTAGTAAAAAATTGGGGATGTGTCATGAATGACAGAGGATAGATGTAAATGTGTCTCTGCTAAAATGCTTCTGTTCTGTTGCTGGAGAATAAAAAAAAATAGGAGGAAATGGTTGAAACATGTTTAGTGTGGATCAGCTACCACCTGCCCTGGGTATCATGCTGAGCCATATTCCTTTTTCTGATGCAAACAGAGAAACTCACACAAATTCAAATAAGCAAATAAGTCAAAAGAGTAATATTCTCAAGTGTTTTAATTGAAGAAAACATAAAAATAGCCTTAGAAAACAAAACAAAAGCTGATGTAAAAGGTGCCACTAACTGAATTATTTTTAAGATTTCAAAAGTTCATAAAGTTCTGTCAATTTGTAATGTAATGTTTCCAGTCTAGACCTCAGGAAAAACACAACCACAAGTCACAGTTATTACTTAGCTGAATAAAAAACATCCAGTGTAAAAAGTTTTTTCCCCCAAATATTTATTTGAGCAGAGCATCCTGCTGTGGAGTATGATTTTTTTTACTGAATGGCAGGATGGTTGGACTGTACTGTATGTTATATGTCGGGACCAAAAACAGAAAACAGGTTAAGATACTAAAGCTTTAAACAAATATTTGAGGTAAAGCAACTCAAAGATTCTTCTTGTAAAAAATGTGAACTGATTACAAACAGCTCTTTGTACATAAGAGCAGACTTTATTCATTCTTATTGGTCTTTAATTCTTAATATTAAAACTTTAGAACAAGCTACTTGGCAACTAAACCTGCAACTTGCATGCTATACCAGAGGTCATTTTTCAATTTTCATTCTGTGACTACCACAGGGGCTCAGTTAGTTTCTACATTTTCACACAAAAATTAAGCAGCACTGTCTATTAAGGCTTGCATGAAATCTGTCTGGATTGAGATAACTCTACTGAAAGAGGAAGAACACAAGATATTGCTGCTGAGGAGTGATGACGCCAAAGAATTATACCATCTGAATGAAATATATGATTAATACTACATGTGGCACGGGAGGGAGGAGGGGAGGAGAGAGCAGGACACAAAAAAAAATCCCCTCCATGTCTTGCTACCATTGTTTGCATTTGGTACCAGGAAATGTGGCTTGTAACACTGGAAGAGATCCACTCATGTACAGCAGCCTCCAACGTTTAATTAGATACGGTTAGAAGACGATCAACTCGGGGATGATTGATTCTAAAAATGGTGAAATGTATTGAACTGGCTCGGACATCCAGAGGAAAGCTGCCTGCAGGTGGTATGTAAGCAGTTTCCTTTAACTAATAAAAATGTTTGGTTACAAGGACGCCTTTAACAATCTGGCTTTCCACTTTAAAGATTAGAAATATTTTTTAATAATTGATTTGCTTTGGTAAGCAAACCAAATGAATGCACACTACTCCTTCATTCACTGTAATGGGAGGAGAAGGATGAATTTCCAAATGTAACGTGGAGGTAAGAGGTGGGTACTGTTTTTAAAGGGGTGGCGAAAAAGCAATCCCTTGCCTGAGCAAGCTTGATTTAAGGCAAAGGTTAAAACATCACTACTACAGTGTATATCTGGACAGCAAAATAAAACGTTAACAGCTGTGAGGCTACATAAAGACAGTTGGTGACCTTTTCCTTGAATCTGGTTCTACTACCACTCAGCAGAAGCAACAGTCACATGAGGCAGGACAGTGTGCGCTGCTGCATTTCAACTGTATAGACTGCCATCTGGGATTGGGGAGGTGGATGGAGACCTTGTTTTCAAAATGGACGATGACACGTATGCAAGTAACTATTTGTGTAAAGAAAGTGAATATTGGAATTGGAAAGAAAAATTGAAATATGTCAGAATGAAACCATGGATGTGGGTGCAGCAGGCTGCAAATGAGACCTGTAACAGATGGTAGGTATCCTTGGTAAGGACAGTTTTCACATTTGGAGCCCTTGCTGTAGTTTAACAGACACCAGCCTCTCCAAGTCAAGGTGTTAAAGGGTCAGTTCACCAAGATCATGAGATTTAAAAACAACAAAAAAAACCCAACCACCAAAAACAAAGACTTAATCTTTGCACTACCTAGCCCAGTAGATGATGTGGGATTTATAATTTGAGACCTTGGCCCTGAGACTTCTCCTGTTAAACCAATAAAACAGGGGTGAACTGCATGTCATTGGTGGGACTTAAATCAAATGAAATAATATTTAAAAAAAAAAACAACTCAAGAACATAGTCTCCTCTTAGTCTCTCTCCAGTGATATGAATGTAGCCAGCTTTCACTATTTTGTTTACATTCAACAGTTACAGATGAAAGAAATGACAGAGTTATTCTTTCTTGACACCACATTATGTTTTTCAACTGTATTTTTATAATGATATAATGGCAAACATGTCTTTCACCTAAATTGGAACAGCAGAGGAAGTGTCAGTGTGTCTCTGACCCCGGGCATATGAAAACCTAAACTATCTGCATAGCTAGAAAAGTATAAGTTAAACGGTAATGCGGGTGAACTGACTCTTTAAGATTAAGAAAACCAGGCTGGGCCTCAAGGCACCGGTTCCCATTACAAGTCCCACTTAGTGAAAAAAAGGGAAAAAAAATGTCCTGCATGTTACAGATTGCTATTGTAGAAATGCACTGCCGCTGGATGGAGGTTATAATTAAAAAGATCAGATACAGATCGGCTTTTGTTCTGTGGGCGAAAACAATGAGCGCGTCACTGCTCCCTGACTGGCTGATGACTATGACAGGAAGTGGAGGTAGGTAGCACAGAGCAGGAAATGGGCTGACTGGCTGTCCAGGTGACCTCTGACAGGTTAGGAGCTTAACCTTGGGTGTTACTAGGATTTAATGGTACTTGCATGGGGACAGTGGGTTGCTAGCTGAATTACGAAAGATGCAGAGGAATACAGTACTGCATCCCCCTCCCCCTCCTTATGCTCTGCATTAAACCAGAGAGCTTGAACCCCAGACCTTCAATGCTCACTCTCACTCTAGTGACATTAGGATTTCTAACTCTGGTCTCTATTATGTTTTCACAGCTGAGTCTCCCCCCCAGCCTGCCAACTGACTCAACAGTAGGAGGAGAATGGAGTTGGGTGGGGGTGGGACACCGCAGGGCGACCGTACAGAAATGGCCGTGCACAGAGGGGGGTGACACACTTTAGTTTTGTTTCTTTGCCTCCAGGTTGCCGTAACTGGAGCCCGTTTTCTTCACCTCGGTGACCCCTATGAGGCGGCGGATCGCTATGGAGGCTGGGAAAAGAAGAAAGGAGTGAAATGAGGACAGCAATTCAAATGTTAAACAACACTGGACCTTCAACAATTTCAACAGCTTTGAATTTTTCTTTTTTTTTTTTTTTATTCAAGTCAAAAGATGCACTGCTTCCTGGTCAATCCCCAGGAGGAAGAAGTGGTGTCAGTTTTTATTTTAAGGGCTGCTGATGCAGAGTTTACCTACCAATGATGAGGAAGATGATGAAGCCAATGATGAGGAGGGGGGAGCCGCTGACGGCCACTCCATAGGCAAAGTTGATGAGGGGAGAAAGCAGCAGGGTGGCCCAAAACATGAAGTTGAGCAGAGTCCATGGTCTACGATGTGGGACTACTGTGGGTCCGGGGAACTTGCCTTCCTTGTTGTAGCTCTCCTGTAAGGCATCCTGAGAACAGGAGGAAGAACTGTTAATTCTTTGTGTATCACAGTTAAATGTGGGGCAAAATATTTGTTATTTTGTTCTGACATATTTTTGAAATCTTATGAACATTTTACTGCAGTGAATAACACGAATAACTTGTACTCCAGTTTTAGCTTGTGTACAAAAAACCCATCAATCACTAGAAGAGTTAAAATCTTCCAATTTATGTGGTGGGTTCATATATTGATTCCAGACCTGATTCCAGCCTTTAACACTGGCTTTCCTCAGTTTACCTTCTCCTGGTAGAGCTTGTGCAGCCAGCTGGCACACTCTTGCTCATCCTCTGGTATATCCTCCACAGGGAACCGCCTGGTGGGAAAAAGAAAAAAGAAAGAAACAGAAACATTTATTTTAAGTGTCACACATATAAAAAAGTGCAGAGCCAGTCTTAAACTGGGGACAGATCTTAGGATTCTTAACAATGCAACGATTAGAGAGACAGCTATTTTAACTAACATTCAGTTTTTTGTCTTTATAGTCAGAGATGAGCACATGATTAACTAAGAAAATACAAAAGGACAATACAGTGATGACAGGTTGTTGCGTTCCTAAGCAACTGCTGAAATCCAGAAAGAACAAGAATTCAAGAACACATGGCGGAACAGTAATGAACTCTGTGATATTCTGCAGTTTGTGCAGAAGAGGACCAACTGATCTAGAGAGGAGCATACTTATTCCAACTTCGTCAGATCAGTTGTAATGCCTAAATCATAGCTATAAACATTGTGATGTGTTCCTGCCTTTAAAGACCATGACACAAGAAAGAAAAGAAGAATACAATATTCAAAAGATGTAACAAATTAAGGATATTAAGCAAACACTGTGTGAAAGACACTCTCAAATAATAATATAATGGACAATAAGATGTGACACCCATTATTTCATGATCAATCCCATCAAGACGACACCCTTTGAATTTTCCTCTGGTCCTCAGAGTGCCACAGAAAATGTTTAATGATATTACAGTACTTCGCTTGTGGCATGTTATGGCAGTTTTTCACCACCAGGTGACCCCCTCACCTAAAACTCACTTCCACTCTGTGCCATAGAGCATTGGGGTAGAGTGTCTTCAGTCCCTGAACCCACTGACTCCAAAGGCTGACTTAAGTCTATTAAACAAAAGAATCATTCACCATCTTCCTTTCTTTACTTTTATTTAAGTAAAATGAAGAAACATGGTATTTCTCTTATTCAGTTGTGCTGTCTGGACAAAAGACTTGCTCTTCACAGCTATTTCAGAGTGAGCCTTCCCAGTCTGTTTCCATCTCATGGCCAGCTCTGTACTCAGTAGGAGGTTCTGGCCATTCAGAATCATTGTTCTGAAACCATAAACGTGCTGGGAAAGCAGCCAACATTTTGAGAGCACTCACTGTCTCTTTCACGGTTATTAGACAAAATGCAGCTGGTGGGATGCCAAAAGGTTTAAAGTACATTCATCATTTTCCACTTGAAGAAAGTGAGTACAGCTGGCAGCGTGACGCATCATTATTACAATAAGCGATGATTCAAACATAAACGGAGGGTATCGGTGGCGCTCACCTTACACTCATGTCGGCTTTGTATCTCTTGCCGTTGACAATGCCCAGCAGAGTGGGTGTTTGGTTGTCTTTGAAGTTCAGAGTCACATCGTACACAGCAGTTACTGTAAAAGAGAAAAATAGAGATTAAGAATAAAATACTTGTATATATGTGTGTACTTGGAGCATGATGGACTTTGTGTGTGTTTGTAGACACAACCTGTCCCCTTAAGACACTGCAGTGTGGTGGTGAATCCTTTGGTTCGGGGTAATAGGTGGTACTTGAGCTTGGGCAGGCCTTTACTCTCTGCAACCTGCATACTGATTTGGTGCTTCGTCTCTGTGAAGCGGGTGCCCTCGCAATACAGCAGAAACTGTGGAGGGGAAAGTGCAGTGTTAGTACACACACAGAGACACCTAGAAAAAAAAAAGGAGACAGACTTGAGGTGACCTCCTTTCTTTTGTTCCATCTACTACCCTACTTCTGCTTGGTTGAATTACAGATCAAGTTCACCTCAATGTAATACTGTTCTAAAATAAAGTCACCGTCTTATCTCGACAGGCGGGTGGACGACAACTCCAAACTGTTTAGTCTGTTTATCTGAACACATACAAACTATGTCATTAGCAGTGGCCTGATGCATGACTTAAGGGGTAATTAGATCAACTGCCGATCTGCCTAATCTCAGCGAACTGGTTGGTGACTGTGAGCTGCTTTACACCTTTAGTAAGTAAGGACAATAAACAGAAGGGCCTGCTGCTGCCAGGCAAGACGTAAAGACTGTTAGCTATGTGCTTATTCTAACAGAAAGATGTTTTGCCTCCCAAAGCAGGAAGGACATCTCCTCAAACTGTTTATGCATAGAGGACAGTCTTTTTCACAAGGTTTCAAAGAAAAATATAAACTTGCAGCCTCCTGTTGAGAGATTTTAAATACAGCTGGTGCACTCAGAGAACTACAGAGACAAATCTACACGGGTCAAAGAAACTGGGTCAAAGTGCAACCTTTTGGTTTCCTCATATTTCTTCCCCTATGAAACCTAGACAACTGGCATGAAGAGACTTTTCCAATTTATTCCAACTTAGATGTTATTTTTGTAGTTTTGGCTATTGTATCTACTGTGAGTAATAACACTGTATTCACCACGTAAACCACTGAGAAATGGGAATGCAAACTGTCATACAATCATACATGATTTTAACAAACTCCCAGCTTATTCAAAGTTGTTCAAAAGACAACAAACAAAAGGCAAATAATAATACCATTACCCAAACTGCTTTACAGAGCATAAGTAGATAGCTTACAGGCCTACTGACCTATTGTACTTGATGTAGTTGTGCTCACACTCAGTGTGTTAGTGTTAATGAATTCATGGGTGCACACACGTTTGAATTTCCCATGATTGTCTAGTCACTTGACTTGTTTCTTGCCTAGTAGGACGTCTTTGTAGTGATCTCCCTTTGCCCCAAAATCTCTGCAACTTACTTGGTGAGTACAAAGTAATAATAATATGTATGTATTATTATTATTATTATTATTTATTATTATTATTATTATTAATAGATAAGCTATAAAAATGAGACCTGACTTGTAAATGAGCCAGAATGTTCCTCTAATTCGTAAACCAGTTTATCTGGTGAAATCATGCCCTGGGGTTATTTCACAATCTTGACTGGGCAACTGGGTTAGAGCAGATTGATTGCAAAAACACACTGTATGGCATGTGGGCAAATGAATGTGTAGCAACATGAAAAAGAATCCAAACTGCAAACTGCTAAACCTTACACACAGCTTAGTACAACATTTGTACATGCCAGGAGACAGACAAACACGGTGCGTCTGATGTACCTACCCACATACATTCAGGATAGTCTTTGAGCCTGTTCAGTCCTTTGAAGACAGTCTTTCGGTCCTCCTCCCACTTTCTTTTGCAGAAGACTATTTCTAGGAAGTACCAGGTCCAGCCAATCAGAGGGACCTTCAGTAGCTCATGTTTGGCTAGCACTTTTGAACTCTAGAAAAGGAGGACAGGTATACAGGTGTTTTTAAACGATGAAGCATTTATCAATAGTGTAAAGAAGGGTTGGGTATCTTTTTTTGACAAGAATTAAGGTTGGATGTCTCACAAGATAACTTCACATATCCATACCATTCAAGGTTCTAAAGCTGACATTAGGATCAGATCTTTGGGAATGTAGGTCGATTTTTCACTCACTTTTAAGAATCATGTGAAATACCTGACTACCAGTTTGAAGGTCAAAATTATGTTTTATACAATTATACTCTAGGGAGATTCAGGGTGTTTCAGTGTTTGCAGTATGCAGTATAACAAGTGCCTCCTTCTCATATATTTGCATGCATTTGCCTTAAGCATGCCCTAGTGCTTTGATTAATCTATTATTATTGCAGTGTTGCTGTGTGTTGTATAATCTCAGGAAGCCTGACATGCCTCTCTCTGAAAGCAGTTGCAGCCCGTTCTCAGGTTTATTAGAAGTTCATTTTTTAAGATCACTGAAAAATTATGTTTTAATTACACCTTTTATTCTGTCCTTGGTACTCTGTTCTTATTGTTCCATATCCTTTTTTGATAAATCAACCACTTTTAAAACTGTAATAAATCCACATCTCTGACTTTGATTGTGAACTTGCGTGTTTTGGTGGAGAGTCTCATGTTTTGAAAACTAAATAATTATTTTGGACTTAATGTGACAAACACACTGAATAAAAGTCTCAAGGTGAGACTGCCAACACTGGACCTGTAACAGGGCCCTCTCCTGGCTCAATGACACTAAACTTCTATTTCCATATTCATTCTTTGTGTTGAGTTTACTGTTGAGATGTGCCCAGTCTCAAAGTTTTCCCATACATTTATGACCCTAACCTTAATCAAGTACTTTTGGGTATCTCATAGCAACCACATAGCTTCATGTTCACCAGTCTTTAATTTTAACTGCTGAGCAGGTAGTTTACAATGTGTTCATCAGAGCTTTTTCACTGTTGATGAGAGATCTGAAAGTGAACCAAAAAGGGAAAGTTATGAGCTGTAAAAACCATAATAATGAACGGAAACTAAAGAGAGAGCTTCAGCTGTTAATTTATCACTCCTTAAAATCAAACTCTGGATAAGACACTATCTTAAATGGTGCACTGTTCAGGGGGAAAGTGAGAGGTAAACATTTATCTTTGCCTTCTGGACTATCTTGTGGCTGTGTTCAGATGGATGAAGATAATCATGATGGGGCCAGTAGCAAAGATACACAAAGTATGAGGTGTGAAATGAATCAGTGCAGACAGAAAATATGTTAATGTCGATCATGAGAAAGAATTACATATTACCTGAAACTGCTAGTTACAACCACTTTTTTTTTTCTCCTGCTCTGAATGAGAAGCTTCTTTGAATAATTTAACTATTTGCCAGCAAAGAGCCTCTGACTGTCAAAGAAAAAATACAGATTTATATTCCGACAAGTTTAATTCCACTCCTTCTGTGTTTCTGCTTTTTTAAAAAGATACCTAATGTTCTCTTTGAGAAACAGTTTTTTGAAAGTGTACAGTGAATGTCACAATGGGTCACACAGGTAAGCCCACTCAAAAATGATACAAAGTCTTTCCTCGTAGATGATGTGAGTGATGACGGCCTCACGTACCTTTCGGTCATAGCTTGTGAAAGAAATCTTTTGTTAAAGAAAACTTTACTCATGATCCAGACTGAAGGAAAGAATCTTGATTATAAAGAAGCTTCAAAAGGAAACAGAAGGTTATGATGAGCATGGAGAGATACATATATGTAGCATCAGAATCTCTCTGACCACAATCCTGAAGGTACACCATTTGTATCACTTACCAACACACAAGTCTATCTGAATATACAAAGGCTCTGACCTGAATGTCTTATGGAGAAGTATTTACTGAAGCTCAATAAAAGAGATGAACAGTACAAGAGAGCACTGTATCCCAATGCTGAAGGTTACCTCCCAAGCCGATGGTATTTCACCCTTCCCTGAACATATACAGAAACAATGCATCCAAACATGGTTATTCTTCTCCCACTAAATATGTGTGAAGATTTTATTGTACATTGAAGCATAGAATATGCTTAATCAAATTCACCTATGCACATTTCACATTCCAGGTCACATTCAGTGTGAAATGTCAGAAATGATTGTCTATGAGTGTAGAGTCTAAACAATGTGCAGTAATCTCTTCCTACAACCTTGGTCTCCTTGGAGATGGAACCATCCTTACCATGACAGCCAGTGCAGCCAGTCATCCCCACTGTATGAGACTCTGACAGAGATATGACACAACCTTCTGCTTTTAGCTGTGCAACTGACCCAAACATAACCTGAGCAATTACTGTGTCATATTTTTTACATATTTCTCCAAATACACAGTTGAAAAATCCTTCCAGTGTGTCAGTAATTGGGTTAGTGGTAACAGTCTGCTTAACTATAATGTTGAAAAGCTCATTAGTAATGGTCTTGCAGCAATGATAACCATAACAAAGGGAATTCAGGCAAACAATGTGGCTCTTGCACACCCATCCGACGAAGGTCTAAGAGAAAAAGCTGAGGAAGAGGAGTGGTCAGAGCTGAAACTGGTCTGTCCATTAAATCTCATGAGATGATGATACTGTTCTTCTGTTAACTGTGTTCCTCAGAGTTGTTAAGACAATGTACATATATATATATATATATATATATATATATATATATATATACATACATAATTTTTTGCAGTTTGCATCCATATCTCATACAATATATTAAGTTAAGACTTATAAAAGGTATTTAGTGTATTTATTGGTGAAATTGACA
Organism: Scortum barcoo; assembly: GCA_023238725.1. Classification (NCBI taxonomy): domain Eukaryota; kingdom Metazoa; phylum Chordata; class Actinopteri; order Centrarchiformes; family Terapontidae; genus Scortum; species Scortum barcoo. The sequence goes on from CM041539.1 coordinate 24,075,207, forward strand.
TGCTTTCCATATTGACGTGTACAATTCTAGTGAATCATTTCTAGTGAAAAAAATGTTGTCTTCATTTAGAGACTATTTTCACAAAGGAGTACAGAGGAATGATAGTAAACACAATCACATGAAGCTCAAGTTCAGCAAAAGCAGTGAGCTGGTGGTGGACTACCAGAGGAACAAGAGACATCCTGTCCTGGTTTTCATCCGGAGAGAAGAAGTGAAGAGGATGAAGGGTGGATATCATCACTTGATCATTTTATCCTATTATCACATTTGTGTGAAATTTTGTTAAATTAGCAAATAAATGATTGAGTTATGGGCAAAAATGTGTTTTATGAGGTCACAATGACATTTGACCACCAAATTTCTGTGTTACCTTATTGCTTAATCAGGAACAAACCAGCATCTGATTTTTTCAGCCACCATTCACACCAGAGTTGTAGTTGTTGTTTTTAATAAATATGTTATGTGGTTATTCACTTTTTATGTGAATTCTTGTAGTGAGTGCTGTATTTAATTTATGGCAGTAATCTTTTTTAAATAATATATGTATTTTATGTTATGTTTTATGATGTTTGTTTTTATAAGTTTTTATATGGGATTTATATCTAAAAACAAAACCAAAGCAATGTCCTAGGTGATGAAGGTGAGGTGATGAAGCCAGCAGCCACTGTGGCAGCAAGCAACAGAGATGAGGAACCAATAAAGTGCTACCAAGGTCTGAATCACAATCCTGAACACTGCATCTTCTCTGCATGACACCCCACCTCACATCTCAAACACAACAACACACTACAGTCCTGGGGGCAGTAGAGAAGTTCAGCAGGGGACAGGCACATAGAAGTACATGCGTTACATACACAGCACTTAGCTTAACTTAGCTTGCTTCAACTTGCTTTATGAAAGCATACTTGATATATTATAATCATCAAATGACCACATCAAACCTGCACATAGGTATAACACCAAACACCATAGTATATCACAGTACAGGCACAGAGTATTCTGTGCAGAGTGATGTACTACATCTTAAAGGTTATTGGTACAAATAAACACACAGAGAGGTCACATAGCAAAACTACCTACAAACATACAAATGTATGAGCATTAAATCAAAACCATATACATGATCACAATCATATCACAGTTAAAACATGAAATGAAGGGTCATGTATCATGTTCAATAATAGCTTTATTTTACTAATGATCCAGAATAATGAAGATATAGAAAAGTATCTAGTAAAGGGTTGTCAGGGACCCCCAAGATAAAAAAAAAATCATGTTTTCAGTGGAGCTCATGGCTCCCACTGGCTCCCCTGTAGTTAACCCCCCCTCACTATCCCCACCTGGCAAATTACACCCAGTATTTATGTTTTTGGCCAGAACTCAATCCCTATTTTGGAAAGTATACATATTAGAAACTTGTTTGTGTGATGGTGTTTTTTTTCAAGTTTGTCTAGGATAAACAAAAGGAGAACTTGGCAGATAGCATGAATAGCAACAAATTAAAAGGTATCACAGAGACTCAGACCTCCCTATCTAAATGATATCCCATTAGTTCCCTCACCTGTAAGAGCTTCAGTGTAAAACCACGGCAGTGTGCGCTTTGTGCTGAAGACAAAAGCTACAAAGAGATGAGAAACTCATTGATTACCACTTCATGCAGCCAATGAAGATTCCTATTATTTTGCTTAAAGACACAAAAAGCTATTTTAGTTCATAAAATGTAATGCCATAGCATTTTATGCTTCAACCTCTCAACCCATCCACCCACTCCTGTCTTTCCTTTCATCCAGTGAAGGATCAGACCCTGTGCTCACAGCCTCAATCAAAGACAATTATTTGCTTTGTATCCTCAGTGCAGATAGAAATATGTATGTATGACTTCCCCTTTTTACTTTCCAATGTCAACAAAAAGAAGGCACAAAACTAAGGGAGCTGCAAGAGATGGTCTCTGAGACAATAGTATAACAATAATATAACTATATAAAATAATTGAAGAATATATTAGAAAACAAACAAAAAAAGCCTCCTTCTGTATTCTACTCCGACCCACTCCACCTCCTGTCTTTTCATTCAGGTTGTATTTCTTAGTTAGACCGCAGAGGGTCAGCCTCATAAGTGATCACTGAGTGAGTGGGTGAGTGGGCGTGTTTCCTCATTGGCCACTGCTCTTTCATAATAGATAGGCGTGAACATTAGCTACGTACTGTAACATTATGGGAACGGGTGCAGCCCTCTGAAGCTGCCACCAGTGGGTTTATCCCTCACTTACTTACTAACACTCACTACCTTAACTTGTGCTTAATTTGAACAGAGACCAGACAATCGACTCCCCGCTAGAGCACAGAGACAGCAGCACATCTCCTGGCCCCCTCCTCTTTTGCCATGCCCACCCAGACAGGAGTGAGTAAGTTACTATGGTTACAGTGAAGCTCCCTGTCTGTTGCTCTGACACTTCCGTGCGATTCCCAATAATTGCTTTTAAGGTTAGGATGCCTCTGCAAAATTGTGAATGTAACTGTACCTCAGTGATGTGGTTAAATTAACATTAACAAACTTTTTAATGACTGGCAAAGAAGCATGCCTTGTGTATTTACAACCATGTTTCACATGTTTCAGTAAAACCCCTGATCAACATATGCAGTGTGTTTCCTATAGCTTAACCTTTTACAGCAGACACTGGGAGTATGTCCCAGAACAAAATGTACCTCAGTTTTGAAGTCACAGTTCAGTGCTTTTTCAGTACTGCAGGGAAAACAAAAAATGAAGTGAAAACATTCAACAGTGGCTCACTGGCCATAATTCTTATTGGTAATACCTGCACAACTGTAAATTGACATTGTATTGTATATACAGGGCAGGCACAACACATGTATTTACATGTGTTGTAGTTAAATCCTGTATTCTATAATGTGTGTGTGTGTGTGTGTGTGTGTGTGTGTGTGTGTGTAAATAGATATGATAGATAGATAGATAGATAGATGATGAATAGATAGATAGATAGATAGATAGATAGATAGATATGAATAGATAGATGATAGATGATATGAAATGTCAATGTGCAGACATGTGACTATATAGACCACATAGTGTTGGTCTATATTGTATAGTCACATGTCTGCAGGGGGTTGTAACATTCAAGTAGCATTGGTTATTATGGCCTGAATCTGCAGTGAGAAGCTGACTGCTGTGGGAAGAAGGACTTCACTTCCAGTCTGTTTGTGTCTCCTTCCGCTAACTGACACATTCAGGTAATGCTGTTGTAAATTACATGTTTGAAGTGTTTCCACATAAAAACCCACTTCAGTTAAACATTGTTGGCCTACATTCTGACACTAATCTGTCAGAATCAGTTTGTCTGTCCCTCCCTCGAGCTGCATTCCTCTCCAAACCTGTCAATTGTCATTATATACCTGTCCACCAGATGCCCTCAGATGTTTTCTCCTCTTTCACTCCTGCATCCAGCCACTCCCACCCAAACAGTTACCTGACCTTTCCCGCCCACTCACCTGTTTCCACTTTCCATTGTCATTCCTGCAGTCGTCAACTGGCTCATTTGCATCCTGTCAGTTTGTTTGGATTTCCATGTTGTAATGTTGCTCATCCCTTGGTTTCCAGCCACTGTCACTCTGTATTCTGCATCTCGTATCCATACTTGATCCTGCCTGCCTGCTTCTGTTTCTACCAATATCTAACTGCCTGCCCATAGCTGCCTGTACTGTAAGTCTATAGCAATAATCATTCAGCTGTCACATTCATCCTTCCTCTGATGCCCAGATTTACTCTGATTTACTACTGTTGTTCACTTTGACTGTATTTTGCAGGGAAACCGTGATGCCCCATAAAGTGGACATAAAAGTCATGAGAGGATTCCCGGCTCTGGTCTCTCATTCGTGTTTGCTATTTAGAGGCAGTGACCCTCCATGGGTTTGACTAACCTGACTAACTGGGCTAAGCCGACTAGTGCTATAGCTGATAAACAGCAACTGGTGCACTGCCAGAACGTTCTGGGGAAAATACATGCTCTGTCATTTCGATTTGGTGCATTGGAGTGGTAGACATAAATAGTTATTTTGTCAGTGATAGTTTAGGTTATAGGACATACAGAACTATGGAAGTCACACACCATATTAAACATGACTGGCTTTACACAACACGTGTTGGTCTTGACCTTTGGCCTCTGCTTTATGTTTTCTAACATCTGTTGACTGGAGCCGTTGATGACTTTACCATAGCATTTTTAATCCGTGGTCAAATAATGGGCATGATGAGCACCAAGCCGGCACAGCAGGAGGCTGGAAGGCACTAAAAATGGCTTTGTACGGAGCTTTGTAAGCTGAATGGAAAAATAATATAGTCTGTGTTGAAAATCTGTGAAGAGATGATCAACACTTTGGCTTATGTTGTATTTTATAGTGTAAAACGATGGATAAACTCTCCAGTTGGTGAGAGCAGTCTCTGGAATCAGAAGTAGATGTATACCCTGTAAAAAAGCTCTGTGATCGTATGTAAACATATCAAAATATTCTCATTTCAGTCCCATAAACTGCACTTTGAATTATACTGATCTGATCATCTGATCATCACAAGGTATACTTGCATTAGATTAGTATCGGCTACTAGTATGAAACTAGATATGAATTGCTGTCTCCCATTTTGCATTTTGACCATGTGTCGGGTCTTATTTTATGCCTTAGAACAAATGATCATCTACTTGTCAGTAAATCCCAAGGAAAACCCTAAACTAACTATGTTGTAATCTCTTGATTCTTTCTGATTTCTCTACCCTGTCTATGGCTCCTACTGTAGACATGAGTCTTTTAAAACAACATGTAGCTTACTTTTTAGAAAAGGCTGAACAATAGGTTCACAATTTCCAAAAATGAGTACATTTTTCGAATATTTTTTATTTTGATTTCATATTGATGTAACACCTGTGAGAGAAAGCACTGCAAAAGTAGATGCCACACATTCTGTCTGTGAGGAGTGAGCATTAGTCAAAGAGGAAGAAACTGTGCATTTTATTGGAGACTATTTTCATTGGTAGATAAATCCACATCCAGTGCTCCAGCCAGATGGTGTATCTGTGATTTACTTTTGTGAGTATCCCAACTTTATGGAAGTGCCATACTAAATGACTGGACTAACCCTTTAAAATGGACACTTTTTAAACTTGATGCCCTTCAGAAGTCATTTTTTGTAGCATAGAAGTAGAATTGATTTCTTAATTTCAAGGGAGACCACATCCAGAAGTACACATCTGGGGATGTTTATATCAAGTGTTATAGCCTGAGGTCTGGATAAGGGTTTCACTAATCATGCAGAGCTGCAAGTGTGTGAGAGAGAGAGAGGGAAAGAGAGAAAGAAAATACACTGTATGTGCAAAATGTGAGAGCTAGGCTTCAAAACACCCTCATCCTCTCTAAACACCCAGAGAACCTGGTGAGTCTCTTCAGGTGACATATATACATACATACACAGACCACACACTCCCACAATGTGCAGCAGCATGCAGGGTGATTGTCACAAGTGATCTTCAGATTGTGTTGCATATCCACTCTTATATCCTTGTCATCTCGCAGATTATGGAGGGCCTTGCATGAAACACCTGTTTAAGGTTTATTTTTATTCATTTTACTTGTTGGGACTTTTTGGTTTCTCACTCCAAAACTACACTCACACAGGAGGAAGTTAAAAATATTCCAGTCCTTAATCAACAGACCATCACAATTGTCAGAAGGAGTAAGGGCTGATGGAGGATCATATTGTTCATCGTCAAATGGAAATACCAAGTCACATTCAATTATTCAAAATTTGAAATAGATCTCCCAACACGGCAAAGGTGGAAGGACTCACAGATTGAAACAGATGTAAATAATGAGGGAGAGTGGTACAGGTGATGTCTGTCACGACCCGGCTCCTAGGCCGTGACAAAAACCGGAGAAAACACAGGCTTAACTTAAAATAAAAATATTTATTGTAACCAAAACAACTAAACTGAAGAGAAAACCACAAGTATGAGATGTGTTTGTCAGTAAATCAGTAATGTCCATGTGGATGTGTGTAGGTAAGTTCATGTGCAGTGTTGTGGAGTGGAAAGTAAAACTAGAACCAAAAATGAGACAAACAATGCTAGCGCTGGCTGAGGAAGAGAGACCGAGCCACAAGAAACAGCAGCTTATATATCCTGTGGGGGATTGGACCCAGCTGCTCCCAATCTGGATTGGTGCTGCAATCACCTGTCACTGCACCTCAAAGAACAGACGATTGGTTACACCCCACACAGGTACCCTAAGCAGGGGCCGTCACACCCCCCCCCCCATAAAGTCAGTGTCCCACAGGGAAACACTGGCACATTATCACCAACTATGCTAATTACCCCAAAATAATCAGGAAAATACAAATATACATGCACCCACTTACATTTCATTCTAACATGCCCCCTTGACCCACATCTTACCCCACCCATCCATCCTCAGCAACCCTGGTACCTGAGAAGCAAATTAAGAAGACAGGCACAGCAAGAGCAAGTCAAGAAAACAATATAAAATGACTAAAGAAAAAAAAAAAAACACAAGAGGAACGCTTCACAAATTGGGCTCAGAAACTTATGGCAGTGGAGCCCGTGACAAGGCATCTGCCATAACATTGTCTGTTCCTTTAATGTGCTGAATGAATGTCCATATCATAGGCCTGTAAAAACAAAGACCACCTCATCAACCTCTGATTTGGGCCTTTAACAGACTGTAGAAACGTGAGAGGGTTGTGATCTGTATAGACCACTACGGGCGGTCTTCCTGCTCCAACATATACCTCAAAATGCTGCAATGCAAAAATGAGTGCCAGAGCTTCCTTTTCTATAACCGAATAGTTATACTGATAACGATTAAATTTTTTTGAAAAGAAGCTAACTGGTCTCATCACCCCCTGGTCATCCTTCTGAAGCAAGACGGCACCTGCTCCAACCTGGCTGGCATCTACCTGGAGCATAAATGCTCGATCAAAACACGGAGCTGCTAAAACAGGAGAAGAGCACAACAAAGATTTTACATTATCAAAAGCATGTTGACACTCCAAAGACCAAAAGAATTTTTCCTTAGCTTTAAGTAGCTCAGTCAAAGGAAAAACAACAGTGGAGAAGTTTCTACAGAAACTCCTATAATATCCAACTAAACCTAAAAACCTGTTGAAGTTCTTTTTTTGTTGTAGGTTGTGGATACTGTGCAATGGCCATAACCTTATCCTGAACTAGAGCCACACGGCCTTGCCCCGACCACTCTGCCCAGATACGTCACAGTTGCCCTAGCAAACTCGCACTTTGCGAGGTTGATAGTTAGTCGTGCCTCAGCTAAATGCTCAAACAGCGCACGGATACGTTGAAGATGTGAATGCCACGAGTCACTATAAATGACCAAGTCATCTAAATAGACTGAACAGCCCTCCAAACCCATCACAACACGATTCATTAGACGTTGAAAAGTTGCCGGAGCGTTTCTCAAACCAAACGGCATCACTGTATATGAATACAGACCAGATGGTGTAACAAATGCAGAGACTTCCTGGGCGCGCTTAGATAAAGGGACCTGCCAATATCCCTTAAGCAGATCGAATTTACTCACAAACGTAGCAGACCCCACCCGATCTATACAGTCATCCATACGTGGCAAAGGAAAGGAATCTGATTTTGTCACGGCATTAACTTTTCTCATGTCTGTACAGAATCTTGCCGTTTTGTCTGGCTTCGGCACCAAAATGCAAGGGGAGGCCCAGCTAGATGATGATGGTACAGCAATGTTATTTTCTAGCATGTACGCTACCTCAGAATCTAACTGAGTTTTTCAGGCGACATGCGGTAAAACCGCTGTTTAATTGGCTGTGCATCTCCAACATCAATATCATGCACTATCCAATCAGTGCGTGAAGGAATATCACCAAACAAACAAGTATATTTACGCACCAAATCAGACAGTTCATTCCTTTTGGACTCTGATAAATGAGACAACAACTGATCCAGCTTTGCAAGCGACTCAGAGTTCTTCAACCGACCAGTCAATAAGCTGTCGTCAGGCTCTGGCACGCCTTCTCCTTCATCCACAACAGCGAGTAGAATCAACAGTCAAAAGCAGGGCACACGCTATTCCCACTGTCATGAGTAATCCCAGCATCTTTCTCACGCTTATAATATGGTTTCAAAAGGTTAACATGACAGAGCTGTGTTGACTTTTTCCGTCCTGGTGTTTCTATTAGATAGTTTAGCTCCGAAATCTTTTCTGAGACAGTGTAAGGACCGGTGTACTTGGCCTGAAACGGTGAACTCACAATAGGCATAAGAGCCAGCACTTGATCCCCCGGACTAAACTCTTGTCGCTCAGTGTGACGATCATAGATCTTTTTCATCCTGTCCTGAGCTACCTGGAGGTTTTCCTTTGCCATACGACTTGCCAGAAATAATCGATGTCTAACGCCATTCACAAAGTTGACCAAGTTTTTAGGTGGCTCTGCATTCACACAGTTACCTTTCAGCAGTGCCAGGGGTCCCCGCACTGTATGTCCAAACACCAATTCGTTTGGAGCAAAGCCTGTGCTTTCTTGCACCGCCTCTTGCAGCCAACATCAGCCAAGGAAGACCCTCTTCCCAGTCTCTATCCAACTCAGTGCAATATGCACGCAGGAGAGACCTCACAGTCTGGTGGAACCTCTCTAAAGCTCCCTGGCTTTGTGCATGATAGGCCGATGACTGGTTATGTTTTACCCGCAACAGCTTTAACACTTGTCCAAACATGTGCGATGACAAATTAGACCCCCGGTCGCTCTGAATTATTTTGGGGATGCCAAACACTGAAATAAATTGAGTTAATGCCTTTACCACTGCTTTTGTGGTTATTGATCTCAACGGAAAAGCAGCAGGAAACCTGGTGCTCTGGCACATAACTGTAAGGAGATACTTACAGCCTGATTTAGAGCATGGCAAAGGACCTACACAATCCACAATAAGATGCTCAAATGGCTCATTTAAAGCTGGAATCGGCTGCAGTGGAGCAGGCTTAATGGTTTGATTTGGCTTTCCAGCTAATTGGCACACATATGACAAGTTTTAATGTAGGATGAAACATCCTTTTTCAATCGTGGCCAGAAAAAATGCCTCAGAATGTGCAAGTATGTCTTTCTCACACCGAAGTGTCCACTTTCATCATGTGCCACTTTTAGAACGAATGGGCAAAACTTTGCTGGCACCACCAATTGGAAAATCACATCTCCAACAAAGTCATTAATCAAAGGAACCCATTTCCTAAACAACAACCCCTTCTGCACAAAGTATCCAGAGGCTACACTGTCCACCTGAGTTGTAGGCACAACACAATCAAACATTTCCCTTAAAGAGGGATCATTCTGCTGCTCAAACAACAAGTCATCATGAGACACAGACAACGGAAAATCAGACAGAGGTGGCACCTCCAAAACCATATCACCACTCCTGTCAGCTACCTCCTCTAACCTACCCCTTGCACGTGTAACCGCACAGACTGGGAAGACCTCCGGTAATACAGTGGAGCTCTCAGACACAGTGTCAACCGGACCAAGTGTAACCACAGGTGATGGATAAGTGTTAGCCCAAACTCTGCCACCAGCCAACCCATTTCCCAAAATAAAGTGAACTCCATCAATAGGCAACGCTGGCCGCACCCCTACTGCTACTTCACCCTGTAGCAGCTCACAGTGAAGAAACACTTTATGTAAGGGAACAGGCAAAATGGTTAACCCCATCCCACGACTCAGGATACGGTCACCGGTGTCAGTCTCTGCCGATAGAGGTAACACAGAGTCCACCATGTACGAGTCATGGGCCCCTGTGTCCCTCAAGATCTCAATTGGGACCTTCACTTTGCCTCCCACCATTGAAACGAACCCATCTCTGATAAAAGGCTCATATGCAACCAAAATATTCGGCCCAACATCAGTAGTAACTACCAGGATCGCCCAACGAACCCAAAAGGGGAACGCCGCTACAGCCTATCCGGGAAAACTCCTCACCAATCTGCAAACGCGCTACACACAGGAACTCCCCCTCTGTCACCTGGCAACCTGTTACCAGCCAACAATAACTGTCCAAAAGACTAAACCTCTTCCTTGCCAACATCACCATAAACCAATACTCAAAAGCAAAACCTATAAACACTTATAAACCACCACATAAGCAAAATAAAACAAAAAACATACTTTGCCAAACAAGCCAAAATGTGCTGTGTCCTTGCACCTGCAGTCACAAATAACCCAACCAAGTAGATTGTTTACTGCCACTAGAAAACAGCCGACAGCAACTCCAAACCAACTTTAATGTGTGCCCAACCGCAACCAGCACCATGCATCCAAATCACAAAACCTGGAACAAAGGAAACCACATACAACCAAACAACTCTATCCGAGTAAGTTCAAATTTATAATTCCCTTTCAATCGCACTACAACATACCAAATAATGCCACTAGTTCACATGGCTACCAGCTACAAAACATGGGTCAAACAGATCTACCAATATTTTAACTAGATGACACAACACAACTGGAACCCAAATGGACGAGCCCCCATTTGTCACGACCCGGCTCCTAGGCCGTGACAAAAACCGGAGAAAACACAGGCTTAACTTAAAATAAAAATATTTATTGTAACCAAAACAACTAAACTGAAGAGAAAAACCACAAGTATGAGGATGTGTTTGTCAGTAAATCAGTAACGTCCATGTGGATGTGTGTAGGTAAGTTCATGTGCAGTGTTGTGGAGTGGAAAGTAAAACTAGAACCAAAAATGAGACAAACAATGCTACGCTGGCGCTGGCTGAGGAAGAGAGACCGAGCCACAAGAAACAGCAGCTTATATATCCTGTGGGGGATTGGACCCAGCTGCTCCCAATCTGGATTGGTGCAAACCTGCAATCACCTGTCACTGCACCTCAGAAAGAACAGACGATTGGTTACACCCCACACAGGTACCCTAAGCAGGGGCCGTCACATGTCAACACTCTGTCTTTCACACCGATATGCCGAATGCACCACTGTTGTATTTATACACACAAGGTAAACAGATCTTATACATGACATTTAGTCCACAAAGCTACACCTAAACCTGTCTGTTATCTGGATTGTTCCTGCCTTTCTAAGCCTGCTATCACTGATGTGTGTGTGTTAATGACAAGCAAAATGGAAAGACCTTTAAGTAAAAGTGCTATAAAATGCAATATAACAAAAGTTAGATCCTACTGTAAGGCTGTATATAGGCACAACAGTACTTTGAACATGTTTTATATGTACTATGTCTCACTCACTCACTCACTCACTCATTTCACTCTGAGCTACAAATGTCACCCTCATTATGACATTAGATTAATTTTGTTGTTGTTGGACTTGGTATGTGAAACTTGGTTAGGCTTGAGCAGAGGAGAACAAGACCTTATTTAAAATGCTATGCATCAATGTACATTTTATATGGATATGATTATATGAAAACACAGATCAACCACAAAAGGTTATGCATTAAAAGTTTGACCTCTGACATATTCCAGAATGGAGGGAGATATTGACTGCAGCACATTTCATGCTTATTATATTTGTGTGCAACTGATAAAATCTATGGTACAGACCCCTGCCCCTACAGGCACGCAAAGTATTAAAAAAAAGACAGTATGACAGTACAGTTTAAAATCCTATAGCCCCATTGGCAGCTTTTATGTTCATTACACAAATACAAATATGCTGGGCAATCCTTTAGTAATCCTTTTTTTTTTCTTTTCTTTTTGTTGTTGTGGTCATTAAAATTAAAATGGGCACTTCCTCCTGACAGTGCTCAGTTAATTGATGGTGATAAAATAGTTACTATATGGACTTAGCCTGATGAAAAAGTCAAGGGTTCAAAACTATCCAGTCATCAGTTTTTGAGTCACCCTTTGATGGATCAAAGTATTGGGCAGAGGGAACATTCTGACCTGTCTTTGTATGCGGAGTAGTGTCTGTGTGAAACAGCTCTGGTGGGAGGCAAGTGCAGAGCTCAGGGCGAGGACAGGCTGGAAATCCCAGATGGGGAGCATTCAGGCAGCACAGGCCGGATTATAACTCTGAACATCAAATTGTCTTATGTAACACATTGTAGTGCAGACCACAGCCACCAGCAGCTGTTACGCAATCCACTGTTGACCTGGCAAGGAAGAGACATGCCTGCACATGTGCACACAGACACACACACACAAACACGGAAGCACATGCAAATATGTATGCACAAATATTTAAACGGACATACACACATACACGTAAGCGCTTAAAAGGGCTATACAAAGGGTATTCAATCTTTTACACATAAGACCACTAATACTTTTATTTAGGATTTAATTTAAGAACTGCTGTCTCAAAACTTGTATGAAAGGGGTCTTTAAAGTTACATAAGATTTCAGTCCTGGTTGATTTTGCAACATCTTTGGTGGTAGTAAGCAGCAGCAGGGTTTTACCCTGTACTTACTTGTGGGATCAAACACTGTCTCACTAATCAAAAATAACACAATTTATATATATATATATATATATATATATATATATATATATATATATATATATATCATCCACCCATCAGCACAAGGCAGAAAAGTGATTCCTCTGTTTAATGGCAACTATATGACACAGGCACACAGGCATAGGTCATTGGCGCTCATCTGTCAGCCTGAACATGGCTGTTAGACTATTTAGAATTCTCCATCTCAACTTGACAATTCAATCATCATCTGCATAAGGCGTATATGTGGTATATAGTAGTATTGCAGTTTCTGTATAGTAAGTGGGGTTCTTATCTGTTGTCAAAATAAGGTTAATACATTTCCACAATGCAAAGGTTTTACACAAATCATTCTCAATTTATAAGAAGCTCCAGTTCATCTAGCTTGGCTCTGTTTCATTCATTGCTGACCAGATGTTTAGCCATTAAAAACTACTTAATACTTTTAAATACACTGAAAATGTGACTGACACTAGGTGTTTGTATACAGTATATTGGTTTGTGAGCAGTGAGGACAGTTTTGCTATGCAGTGAGTTTCAGTCTAATATCTTTACAGCCTACAATGAAGCACATCTGAACTGTCATTGACTCTACAATCTCATCAACATGCCACTGATGTACCCGCACTTTGGCTTCTTTACAATCAGATGACTCTAATGAGTCAGCTCCACAGTCTACGTAACTGCATGAGGGGATGGCATTTATAAGGGGACATCTGAAATCTGCTAAACTATAACCATGGCGGCGCGTGTACACACAGCAGCGGCTTGGTGCTCCCGGCTTTTCTTTTTTTGTTTGTGTTTGTTTGTGTTTTTAGTGATCTTTCGGTCGCTGGACTGTTGGAGATTGGGGAGAGTGCGTACCTGCGAGCGTTTCCTGGGCTGGATTTTGGAGATTCAGCGGACTGCCGAGGCTTTCACGATCCCCCACTCTGTTGCCAAGGAGACAGAGGAGGCATCATAAACAAACAAAAGCAAGGGCAGGAGGGGCGGCCTGCGTGCTAGGCTACAAGCTAACCCATGCAGACCAGCTCTTCCCAGTCTCTTCCTCCGCCCGCTCACTCGTCAACAAAATGGACGAGATAAGGCTAAGGATCTTCTCTGCAAAGATCAGACAGCTGTGTGGCATCGATCGTTACCGAGACCTGGCTGGATAACAACATCCCAGATGCATGCGGCAGTGGAGCTAGCGGGGCGCTCTCTTCTCCGGGCGGACAGGACTGCAGCCTCAGAGAAACACAGAGGTGGAGGTTTAGCTCTGTACATTCATAACGCCTGGTGTACAGCCACGAACATCATCGGAACATACTGTTCTCCTGATCTGGAATATCTGGCAGTGAAATGCAGACCATTTAAGACGGATAGAGAGCTCTGTTCTATCCTGATTGTAGCCATCTACATACCACCACGAGCTAATGCTAAATTAGCACTGGAGGAGCTGTACTGCATGATCAGTCTGCAGATGAACAACAATCCAGAGGCAGCTGTGATCGAGGCCGGAGACTTTAACCATGTCGAGTTAAAGGCAGTTTTCCCAAAGTTTTCCATTGCTGCTACAACTTTAAATCTTTAGATATTTATGTACATATTACATATTTTTACATATATTTATGTTTAAAGCTGGTTTAAAGCTGGTAAAGCTGTTTAAAGTCACCAATCTTAATTTCGTTATGTGAAAACATGATTACAATAAAGATTCTTACTTATAAAAGGTGGTAAAATGATTCCTGACATGTCATCTCACATGTGGAGTGCATCTTGCCACTGCTCTCATGTATCAGTGCCTCTTTAGTGCCTGTCCTGCTTTCTGCTCACAGTTTCTACCTGAAGCTAACATTTTTTAATTACTAATTTTAATTACTGAGATTGTCCTCAGCAGTAAAAAACATTATTGTTTCCAGAAAAACCATATGAATAATGTGTATTACTACAGGAGAAAAGGTAGAAATGTTTGAGCATTGTGCACAGTGAAATCCATTTATGGCTGGCATTGCCATCTGAAGCAGCTGTCTTCTGTCCTGCAATATTCAACATTGGTCTCTTTTGATAACAATATTTTCATAACCTTCGTCATGACCTTAAGGAGAAGATGGAACCAAGGATAGCTGCCATGTCTCAAGAGCTTCTTTGCTTTTTATTTCTTTTCTTTTGTTATTTATTAGATTATCATTTATGTTTTCACAACATGTGCACTGCCCAAACAAGCCCAACTTTTTGCACTTTCATACTTTGCCCATCAGAGAAGTCATTGGCAATAAAAATCTTGAATCACACTCATACACCATGATCAATGAACAACTGGGAATATCCATGGCTGGGATTACCTTTTGCTATGTATGCAAAGCAAAGGCAATAAAGGAAAAGAAGAATCCTTTATTTATCCCACATGGGGAAATTAACATTTTTCACTCTGTTTTTTTTGTTAACTTTAACACACATTTTTACATATACATAGGGAATACACACACATGCAAGCTGGCAGGAGAGATGCCAGAGTGAGGAGGCTGCCTTGCTCAAGGGCACCTCGGCAGTGCTCAGGAGGTAAACTGGCACCTCTCCAGCTACCAGTCCACCTCCACCTCCATGTAGACTGGTCTGTGGGGACTTGAACCAACCAGTGACCCTCTGGTTCCCAAGCCAAGTCCCCACAGACTGAGCTACTTGCCATTTGGAGAATCACAGTCAAATGTTCCTGTATAGGTCTGTTTGACAGGTTTTCAGCACTTAATGTATTTTGAATTCATTCCACTTTTCATCCTCCCATATTTTTCAGTGTTGTTCTGCTGTTTACTGACTGTACATGTAGGTTGGTCCTCAGTGCTGGTTTGCATGTGGTGAGTGTGGTTTCCAGTCCATTTTAGGTTAGCTCACAAAATGGAATATTCCACCAATGCCAATCTAAATCAACAGCTTGCTCAACAAGTAAGTGAAAAGATATGTGTACTAACTAATAAACACATATTTACCACAGGGTGTCACGGCTGAATCCAAATGCAAAACGCAAGCTTAATGTACCATCTCTGCAAACTGTTGATAGCAAAAGTTACATCAGCTGCATCCTGGCAGTGGTTCAGCATGCTTCGAATTTGCCTTCCCATGATATTTACCTGTTTGTAGTTCAACAGCAGTACAACTCATTCTCAACACAAAGTATTATCACAGCATCTACAGTATGCTACCAGTTGTTGTCTGACTGTCAGCTGATGAGGTTTCATCTTCATATCTGTGTTTGTATGTATTACCAGCACTGCATGCTTCCAGTAGTATTTTGGATTATTTTGTCTGATTAGACAAATGCCACATTCAGGTGATTTAGGAAAAATCTCCACGTTAACAACTGGCAAACATTAACATCATCAGACATGTTTGAGTTGGTCACGTGAGAGTTAAAGGTGACCTGTATGAGGGTTTCAGTTTCCAAGGTACAATTACAACATGGATTTTTAACATGTTAACATTAACATGTCAGTCACTGCAAAGTCCATCCATCCATTTTCTATACCTGCTTATCCTGACACACAGGGTCACAGGGGGTGCTGGAGCCTATCTCAGCTGTCATTGGGCGAGAGGCGAGGTGGGGTACACCCTGGACTGGATGACGCCAGTCAGTCACAGGGCTGACATAGAAAGACAGACAAACCACTCACACACTCACATTCACACCTAGGGGACAATTTAGAGTTACCAATTAACCTGCATGTCTTTGGATGTACAGGTAGGCACAGGGAGAACATGCCACAAACTCCACACAGAAGGACCCAGAACCCTCTTGCTGTGAAGCGAGTATTGACAGTGCTAACCACTACACCACTGTGCCGCCCTCACTGCAACGTTTGACAAGCATTATCAGCCATTGTTTGCTGTCTACCAGGCACCAGAGTCTCCAACATAGAGGGTAATCTGAGGGTGGTGGCATAATGTAGGGAGAAGCAGGGGACACAGACACACCAGGCACCAACACTAGCTTTAGCAATATTGCTGTCCATGTTGGCACCAATAACATACAGATGAAGCAGAACCTAGTGAAGATGGAGTTTGCCAGGCAGATGAGTCAGCATTGATTTATTGTCTCTGGTCCCTTTCCTGTGAGGGGCAATAATAAGATGTATGGTAGGCTTATCTCACTGAACTGCTAATTAGCTCATTACAGTAGGGAGCAGGCATTTAGTTTTGTGGTTTCGTACTGGTCTTTTTTCTGTGGCTGCCCCAACCTGCTGAGGGCAGCAGGTCTTCATCCTACTGGAATAGGCCCTGCTATTTCATCTAGGACTCAGCAGGTCACAGATGATTAGAGAGCTAGAGAGTGCTAGGTTTACAGTTAGTACGGATTTGGAATCCATTAGCTAAGTAAATATGTCTTTCAAGGGAAATATTCATAGTGCACACTATCAGAGTGAGCTTATCAGCCCAGTTTACAACACTGAGGCAGAACTATCATCTTCACCACTTTGAAACATCCCAGTAAACATTTTGTCCCAATCAAGACATTATTTATTATAGCCCTACTGGTGTGTCTCATGTTTAAAACTACAGCACACAAGAGCAGCAAACTTGGTTTTACAAATCTCAGGTCACTGTCTTCCAAAGCTTTACTGAAATAATTTCAGTCACTGCCAGATTGTTCTTTGTCATCTCATGCAAGACTTTCCAGTGTTTATTCTCAACCTGACCGACCCTGCCTGCCTTGGACCATCCTGCCCTCTGCCCCAGTAATCACCTCACCCTTCTGTCTTCGACCACGAGTTCTGTGCCTGTTCCCCGCAGATTCTGTTTGCTCATGGCTCCCCGGCTCCTGGCTGCCCTGACTCACTGGTCTGACTTTCTGGATCACCACTCAGCCTTGCCTGGCTTCCAGTCTGCACTCTCCTGGCTGATGGATCACACCCTGTGCTCGTCTGGTTTCGGAACCACAAACTCACCCGCATAGTCCTCAGCCTCCAACCACTGTTCGCCCTGAGCTAAGCCCGAATCCAACATCTTCCTCCCGGTCCTCATGAGTGGGCTCGGCTGGATCAGCCGGTCCATTTGGGCCTCCACTGAATTCTCAGACTCTGATTCAGACTGATAACCTGCACTGCTTTTGTCTGTTTGCATCTGACAATAAAAGCTGAACAAAACTGTTACTGTGGCCAGTGTGTTGCATTGGGGTCCTGAAGCTAGCCCGTTACAATTAAACCTGATGTCCCATCCTGTGCTCTCTACTCTCAGAATACAAGACTCCTGTTTGCCCACAGAGTTTAAGTCAGCTGGCAGCAGGGTCTGTTACAGTTCCAGGCAGATCTAAGCTAGATCCCAAAATGCAGACCAGAGCAGACAACAGAGGGAATAAAGTTTGAACACAGTTTAATAGAGGTTTGTGAAGGCAGGAATCAGAAAGTCAAAGTGTATTTCTTTCTGAGCCAGGACTTCGCTTGCCACCGCGGGGAGTTCGGGCAGAGCAGGCAGACTGGCGGAGTGTGGCGTGAGACCGGCGCGGAGTAGTCAGAGCAGAGAGGCCAAGCTGCGCTGGAGTGCTGCAGACAGGACTGCAGATGGGGAGGTGAGGCCAGGAGGAAGACGAGGTTAACCAGGCAGGCAGATTCGGCAGTGAAACCAGGAGTCTGAAGCACAAAAACAGACCAGATTAGAAACAGGCAGAAGCTCAGGGGGGGGAAAAAACTACTAAGAGCCACAAAGTACCAAGTTGGGTAACTGAACAATCTGGCAAAGAATGGATGAATGAGCCGGGGCTTAAATACTGCTGACGAGTTGATTGCAGAATGACTCTCAGGTGATGCGATTGAACCAGGTGTGGTGATGAATGCCCTGGAGTAACCTCCTCCTCCTAGGCAGCCAACAGACAATGACAGACAACACAGACAGAGGGAGACAAACACAAGACAGACAGGGATCCTAACAGGGTCTTTTCAAAACATCCCCTCTTACTCAGGAATAACCTTCCTGTTAAAATCAAACAGTCTGATTCACCTTCAGATCTAAACAAGAAACTTGTCGCTTCATCTTAACTCAATTAGTGCTTGTATCCATGACTACATTACTTCTAACAGGTCCTTCTGTCCCAATTAATCTATACTAATCTAGAACTAATAGTCCATGTTTGTTCAGCCAATGAATCAACAGATTGCAAACTCTTTGTGATAACTACTGAATGTCTCTAATCCGCTGCTGTTTTTATTTTCTATGAGCTGCCAAGCTGTGCGTCTCTCTGTCTCCCTTTCACTACTCAGTCTTTGGTTCTCTTTTCCTTCTTGACAGTTTTTATTTTTTTTAAAGCTGATTTAAAGATCAACAGGACCAAGTCATCTGCAAAGAGCAGAGATGTACCGTGAATATCACAAACAGTATAGTGACAAGGGACAACACCAACCAAAAACTTGTTGGATATATCTATATATAAAGCTGGTACAACTCCGCCTAGTTTCCCTGTCCCAGATTAGGTTATGCAGCTCTTTCCCACCCACGTGCAAACCCCACCATCATCATAAAGTGGCAATTATTGATGTAATTTATACAACTTAATAACTTTTACCTATAACTAGCCCAGTCACGCTGCAGGGTAACATGCTCCTAACTGCAAAGTCATATTCCAGAGATACAAAAATAGACAAACTGAAAAGATCACAGAGATCAAACAGTTTTAAAGTCTTTCCAGCTGCTTCAAAGTTCACATAAAATATATAATAACTATGACAGGAATGTTCCTTCACTGAGACCAATTATATAAGATCATTATTCATTGATCACTGTTGCATCTCTAAAGATTCACACAGTTTTTTCTTTGCTATCAACAGAGATTGCCATTGTAGTGTTTAATAAATGTTACATTGCATGGAAATTGTTTAAATTAAACTTTCAAGTATTTACCAAAACTAACATTTATTGATAAGGTCAAAATTCATTCCTGACCTTGGGAAACAACAAGTTGTTTAGGAGCTTTTGATCATATCACATGCTCTTCATCAATAGATGGGGTTTGCCTGGTCGGAACACAGTTGCAGCTGTTCAAATTTCCATTTATTTCTAACTATATGTCCATGTCGTCTTAAATGTTGGGGACCAAAGTTAATTATTTTATTCAGCATATAATTATACAGTTGAAGAAACTGTGACAGCATTCACGTTAAAACTGATTTAATCACAAATTAATCATTAAATATACAAAGAACATATAAATGACTTTTTATGTAGTGAACTGAAAATGTTAGTGCCAGTTGTATGTGCATTAAATTAAAGCAGGTTTGGCTAAGTTAGGTTTCACAAAAAAAAAAACAAACACAAAAACAGTGTTGTTTTATAGTATAATCTTAGAAGAAGAAGAAACATTTATTGATCCCACCAGGGGAAATTCTCTTTTTTTTTTTTTCATTAAAATAATCCACGTGGGAATTGCATTATAAGATTATTTCCTGTTAAGAGAACGTTCTTTATAAAGCCATTAGAACAGGGGTCGGCAACCTTTATCATTGAAAGAGCCATTTTTGCGTGTTTTCCCCAGCTGCACAACACCCAGTGGGAGCCGCAACGGCAACGGGGTGTACGTGTAATCGTATCGCTCAACTTTCACGGAGAGGTGCAGTGACCTGTCAATCACCTGGGAAAATAGTCTGGAGCCACAAAAAATAACAGTGCTTATAACTTTTAATATGTAAATAAAAAAATTTAAAATTTCATGTTTTTTTTGTCAAGGCCAAAGGGAGCCACTATAGGAAAGGCGCTGAAGAGCTGCATGCGGCTCCAGAGCTGCAGGTTGCCGACCCCTGCCTTAGACCCATAAAAACATGTTTCAGCACACTTTGTTTTTACAGTGCAAATATTTCGTACATTAACCAAGTACCTATCACTGAACATAATTTCGAAAGATTCAGAGTTCCCATAATAACCGCAGAGAAGCATTCAGGACTGAGGACAGTGCCAGGTTTAAAAAGACAAAATATAAATTTGGCAACATTGTGAGGAAGGGCCAGAGAGAAAGAGAGTAGCCAATCCCAGCTAACTAAATTCAAAATTTCAAAATTTTATTTATTTAAAACACAAAATCACAAACATCGTTTGCCTCGGAGGGCTTTACAATCTGTAATCTGTACAGTTGTGACACTCTCTGTCCTTAGACCCTCGAACCGGGTCAGGAAAAACTTCAAAAAAACCCTTTATGGGAAAAAGAAGAAACCTGAGGAAGAGCCACAGATGAGGGATCCCTCTCCCTGGGACGGACAGACGTGCAATAGATGCCACATGTACAGAGAACATCATCATCAATCATATATGGAGTTAAACATGGGTCGTAATAAACTGTAGATAAACTGAGTTCATGGGTTTAGTCCATGTGTGACTGTGTCTGTGTCTGTCTGACACCACCCCAAATGACTAAATCCACCAGCTCCACCTTCCCCAACTCAGCAGGGCCCAGTGGTTATGACAATAGTACAAAAATTTGTATAATTCGGATTTGTTTTGCTTGTGAATGCACCAGTATAGAATGATGAGTATTAGGTACATTGCACATGCAGGTACATTATTTAAATAAGTTACTGAGATCAGTCGGCTAAGTGTATTCAGGTCATATAATTTGGCATGGTTTTGTGTAAAAGAAACTTAATGCCTTCTTGAAGATCCATTTAAAAACTGAATGCTGCACTGTGGTCATGTATTGTATTTATCTACAACACTTTTTCGGATGGCACTTTCATTATGTGGAGAACTATTCACTGTGTCACTTAGTGATAATGGCTGTTGTATCCATGGCTACACTGCAAACATAAAATACTGATAGCTAATTTGGTAAATTTTTAATGGAGCTGATTGTACCAAAACAAATATGAGTTTTAAAAAATGGGCTCAAAAGAGAATACAAGTACCTAACTATACCTGACATTATAACAGCACATTTTTCTTATTTCCTTAATGGCTGAAATTTTTCTTCTGTCAGATTGATTCTCAAATAGGCCTGTATATTTGTGTTTGTGCATTTCCATCTATCTGGTTAGCAAAAATATTTTAAGCACATACAATTCAATTTCAAACTGATGGAAAATAAATAAAAAGTAGGACAAGTAGCTCTTTCTACAAACTATGTTTATACTTTTTGCACCAACATTCAAGACAAATTCTTTGTATATTAAAATCTATTTTGCAATAAACCTGATTCTGGTTCTAAAATATAAGGAAGTAGCTCTGGGAGGGATTTAAATCACAGGAGCAGGAGCAGGTTCACAGAAAAATAGAAGGAAATTGCATCTGTTTTTATTTCCTGGGTTGTGGCGAAAAATTACCCGCATGTGATCCAGATGGGATTTAAATCACTGAAGCATGCAGGTAATGTTACAATCACACCACCTCCCCCAGAGACATAAATCTAGTTTCAATGGGGCTTATGCCAACTTGAGTGACACTATTGGCTACTTTTTTTCAGTTGACTCCAGTGTTAGCATGTAGCATTGCAGCCACTGCTCTCCACAGACACTCAGAAGTGATTTGGTGTCTGAAGGGTGACTCATGGACACCTATTTTGGTTCAGACAGACATGAAAGTCTTTGTACAGTTAAATGTATAAATTTAATTCCCTCCACCTTCTGAGTGTTCTCATGTATTAACAGTGAGTCATACGTGAATTTGAATGTTTTTAATATGTGGTCATGTAAATGTTGTGTATCTCAAACTCTGCCGTGGGGTTGTAAGATCAAGCTTGCACAGATTTGTTCCACATCATCACATGAGCATAGTGCACTGCCAAACTAAAATGTATATCGCTGCAATAAATGCTTAAAACCAGTAAAACATGTATCCTGACTGATAAAGAAGTGTATTTAGCATCTGCCACTCACCTGTCTCCCAGGATATCAAATGAAACAACCAAACTAATGCAGAGGCAAATGCATCACTACATGACACCCCATGTTTTTTATGCCTTTTTTCTGTGACATGTTTAGTAAAACATAATCTATGCAACCTGCTGTTCAAATCACATGCATCACCTGCTAAATATGCTGTGTGCTTATCAACCATCCATCATTACTGATCAAGCCTCAAGTTTTGTTATGAACAGGATTCCATGTTTTCACCATAAGCAGATTACCTCAGTCTGCTACACTGGGCCAGAAGAATAAAATCACTGCCTCGTCTTCTATACTTTTTGTGGAGACTTCCTGAAAACAGTTTTTGTCCAGTAAATTTAGTCAGCCTGGTGAAAGACAATTTGTCTCTCTCAGACAACTGCTGGCGAAGGTGGGGGGCGGTGTGAACTGAACAGACAGGGCGAAATGAAAGACGTCAGTGTGTTCCTGGATTTGTCAGGGAGCAACTCAGGTATATTTGGCTGTCTGATGTGATGATATCAGTCCTCAATGGGGGTTGCTGTGCACTCCATTGGTCATAGTCAGTTTGCTCCACCTCCTCTGACTGTGGAGTTTACGATTTTGTTGAACCTTTACTCGAACATCAAAAACTTCCTGGATGGCTTTCTTGAAGCAGTGGAAGTTGTAGTCAATCAGTCCTGTGAGGGACACAGAGACAAAAAGTTAAGTGTCTCACAAGTTAGAGAGGGAAAGACTGAATATTCTTTTAAAATATCCCTGTGAAGAGGTGCTACTCTAGAGCTTTTAATGCAATCAGAGTAAAATGATTTGCACAAATAGTCTAAATAGCAATTATAACAATAATAAAAATTTAGGACAATAAAAATAGGCAGGATTTTCAGTAGATTTAGTAACATAAATTGAGGGCAGTCTCTGATATAGGACGGTGCAGGTCATACAAGGCTTTGTAAAAAAGTAAAAGAACTTCGAAAAGACAAGTAGTCAGCCATCATCACGTCATTTTGTGGAAAGGCAATATTATATAACCTGTTGTAGTAAATTAAGTGCTGAATACACACTACATTTAGATGAGTTTTCAGTCCACACAAGATGTGTAAAGTTTCTGCTGTCCTGATGTCAAAGGGGAACTTGTTCCACCAATATAGAACCAGGTAAGCAAACTGAGGGGATTTTGTTGAGCAGACACACTAGCCAAGAGGGAACTGTAGTAGTCAAGGCATGGGATGACAACCTGGACCAGCACCTGTGAGCTTCCTGAGCTGGCAAGAGTAGTTGGTCATCCAGTGTCACACTCAGGTTCCTGCAGTCTGAGCTGGGGACACCAAAGAGTTCTCAAGTGTAATATGTGGTGTGCAGACATGCACTAAATCGTCAGCCAGACAAACAGGGATTGGTGCCGTCATTTGGGTTTCAGACCGTGAAAAAAGACAGAATCAGTTGAGTGTCATTTCCATAGCTGTGATAGGGAAAGGCTGTGTGAGTGACTAACAGAACCAAGTGACTTTGTGTAAAGCCTAAAGAGGAGGGCGACCAGAACAGAACCATGAGGGACTACAGTCCTAAGTCTACAAGGTTCCAATGCACAAGGTTGGGATTCTTTCCAAGTTACCCTGTAAGTGCGGTCCTTGAGGTGGGTTGTTAACAGGGAGGGTGCAGACTCGTTGGAGGGTGGAGAGGAAGATCTGGTGCTTTGGTGCTGTGACAGAGGCTGATGAAAGGTCAAGCAGGATGATGACAGAGGCTGTTCTAGCAGTGTGAAGGTCCTCTGTGATGGCAAGGAGGGCAGTTGAGTCTCCTGCCTTGAAATCAAACTGGTGCTGGTTGAGAAGGTTATTCTGCTAAAGATATGCAGAGAGCTGAGGGAAGACAACATGCTCAAGAGTTTTCGAAAGAAATGGCAGAAGACAGACAGGTCTCTAATTCTATTGTGTGAGTTTCTGTGAAAGCTTTTAGAGAGTTAGGAAAACAGCCAGTTGTCAAAGAGATATTAATGAGGTGGTTAGAAAAAAAGGTTAGGAGTAATAGAAAGTGAGAAGGGAAATGGTCAACAACATTTCAAGGATGTTTGACAGGATGCTGTTGAATCTCAAGAATTCTCAGATAAGACCTGGTGTGCAGTCCAGTATAATATTAATTTAACTTGTATATAGCATGAACATAAGGACTAACTCATACTTATCTGACACAGCAGAATTTATAAAGGTTAACATCTATAAAACAGAAAAAGAAACAGGAGACCAAACTAGATTGTTGTTAACTGACAACAAAAGAATAACCTAAAATCAAATTAAAGGCTAATGACATCACAAGAAGGCTCACTTATCAGAACAATTCTACTGGCATCACAAGAACTAATGTTAGTGTTAATGCTAGTTTTATGGTTGTGGATACCTTCATCTCACTTAACAATGCTGTGTGGGAGGTCGCTCTCTTAGTCTCTTTATAAACCTGGTGTTCCATGCACTAACTTGTAGCTGACCCATCATGTGGCCTCACATCAGGAAGCCAGTATTTCACTATATCTGGTTGTGTGCTGCTATATTAATGCTCTGGATGTTGTGTTTAGAACCTTTAAATCAGAGTTGTGCTTTGTGAAACATGAACTAAGTGATTTGTTTATTTGCATTTAAAATGACTGAAGACGTGGCACATGCAGTCTTCCAACTGTTTCCAAAAGTTAAAATATTTGCATTGGAGTCAGTCATTGGAGACAAAGTTCCACAATATTCCATAAAAAAATGTATGCTGACTGGCAGCTTTTTGAAATATCAAACAACAACTTTAACTAGTTTATTCAACTTTACAGAAGAGCTGTTAAAGAACAACAACATACATCTCGTCCTGCAGCTCCAATTCCCGTGAAGTCAACCAGCGGGAATACGAATGGCGCTTCTCTGCAATTGCTGAACACACTGTGGTCAAATGGGGTATATAGTAAAATCCTGTCATCAGTATTCAAGCTCTCTGCTGCTACCTAGCGTTTACAGTTATCAAGTGCAGCCTCTCTTTTACCTCACTGTGGTAATATTACAGTATTCGCGCCAAATGAAATGGCCTGCGATGCATTAGGGGGCACTACAGAACGAGCTAAACATGCATGAGCCCGATCATACAGTTCAGCAATTTTCACGTCTGATGTCTGAAAGTTTTTTAATATACCAAGGGCGTTACAAATATGCTTGAAAGCTAAAAGAAATCAGGGGTGCTACAGAGCCAACGTGCCAGGCCCAAATACAGATGCAACATAAAATTAAAATATTTACCACGTCAGCAAAGTGAGTTTCTGAGCATCCTCAAAAGTCCTCAAAGAACAAGTCCTTAAACAAATGCTAGGAAAATTTAAATTGATGCAAGAAAAAGAAATTGGCTAACTTCCCGATGGGCAAACTCACCTAAAAATACTAAAATATATTGATACGTGAACAATGACCACACCAAATCTCAAACAACGATGCACCTTGTGTTTTGGGACACTTTGGAGCCATGGCAGAAAGGAGCAATCTTCCCAAGCACCCTAAAAGATGTTTTACAGAACAATCAAATAATCTCACAAAAAACACATAAGTGCTTGGCGCCTTATAAACACATTTTAGACAAAAGTAATGCTGACACATTTCATCATCGTTCATATACAGGGAGTCCTCGGACTCGACGTAACGCGGTTTTCGCCGTAAGTCAGAACTCACATATAGTGACAGACACACACACACTTGCACATGATGTTACAAACTTATTGAGGCATTGCATTGCCGAACAAACAGCCGCAATAACAAAAGTCAAAATGCTGTGTAGCATGCACACACACAACCACACACACACACCGTTCATACACCCATTCTATGTCACCCTCCTATGCTAACACAGTGGTAAAATCATAATCTAGGACATAAAAACACTGTACAGTATTTGTTTTAATGTCGCAGATGCCGTACATCGGAATGATGGAACAAGACTTTCTTAATAATTTGTGGGCGGTGGCGACGTAAACACGAAACGCCGTAGGTTGAGGACGTCGTAAACTGAGGACTCCCTGTAATCACCAACACAAAAAATGAAGAAAAAATGTATGAAGAAGCTTTAAGGTAACTGATAGATATTTTTCATAAGAGTCCCTTCAACAGCTTAAAATTGGCTCATTCAGTTTTACCAGATTTCATAAGCCCCTTTCAGACATGCGCTCCTTTATATTGTTTTCACTGTAATTCAAAATTTGTTCTTGTGTCTGAATAAGTGCATCAGTCATTTTAATGTAAAACTCACAACGGCAGTCTTACTGTTGGACCTGGAACATTTTACTGAGTCACTTTCAACACAGCACTAAATATCTCTTCACATGAATGAAAAAGTAAAAAGTAAAAGTCTTTTCTTATGCACACAGAAAATCAAATCAGCTACCGTGATCAAATGACATCAGCTGTTCCAGTACAGTATGTCCAAGTAAAATATGTCAGGTTGATCTGACCACCAGCCTTTGCTTTACATACAGCATGTGAGCATATGGATGAAACAGGAGTCGCTTATTGTCCAATTATTCTGAGCTTGTGTCAGATATTGTAATACAGGCAGCAGAATTTGCTTACAATGATGATTACTCAACAAATAGGCTTTGACAGCAAAATCAGCGATGCAGCCTGAGAGAAAACCGAGAACAGTACTCTGTCTCACCATCATAACATCTGTAACTCAGACCTCCCTTCTCTGTTGCCTATCATGCACTGGTTGCCAAATATCTTCTGACCGTTGTGTTTCTTTCTACAAATGTCCTGTTGTGTCTGATGAAAGCAGTTAATAACATTAATATAAGTCACTTATACTTGAAAGATAAAAAAGCAATCATTTTAACAAAGAGATTAAGCCAGCAATGTTCAATATTCCATGTCTGTAAAGGGCTTTAATGTGTTTTTAGTTTCTTTAAAGAAAGGAGATGATAGTAGAGTAACACTTTATAAAGTGCTTTTAATAAGTGAAAAAGTCTTCTGTCAACAAGCACTTTATTATCCTTGTGGATTTAGGTGTGTGTATATTTGTTATTTTGTGTTTTCTCTTATAATCTTTGTGAGCCACAGTCTATTTGCGAAACAGTGTGGATTTGATAAATGACAAATATGATTCGATGACAATGAGCTCGAATGTGCCTGAATCAAACACTACCCTCTGTACATTCTTACATTCTTGAGAAATGTATCATAGTTCGAAGTGGCTCCTCGACCAGACTGATGAACTAAACATGTACTCATGCAAAAATAATTATAAAAGCAAAGAGGAGCATTCATGTATATGAAAAGGATGTAGCCTTGCACTCTGAGCCATCTTCCATGTGTTATGTTGAAGTGTGGTATTTTGGGACTTTATGTTCTGTGGACACTGTGGGTATGAATCAAAGTCAGCAACGAGTGTCTGCTAGAAACAAGCCACTGACTTTGATCCTTAATAAATGTGTGAATACAGCTGTATATGAACCACTGCAGTAGAGGTTGGAGAAGTCATCCTATCACCAGAGAGACTGAAGAATATTCAAATCCCTGAAGCCTGTATGAAAATATGTCAGGATGAAAAAGAATTACCCTTCACTCCATCAAAACCAGTGGATAAGTACCCTTCAGTGAGCAACTGAACCCCCTGCTGCTCCAGGAGCCGACATACCTGCTCAATCATTACAAGGCACTCTGTGTAAGGATGTCCACATGAATCGACTCAGTTGTGCTTCCTCTGTCTGTTTTCTACAGGAACAGAATAATCTATATTGACGTTATTCACGTTGTCTGCTTACTTGACCAAATCTTTACAAGATGACACATTTATTTGTACAGAATCTTTCAAATACAGAGGCAATCCACAGTGCCTCTGTGAGGAAAGAGGAATTCTTACAAAGTAAAGGACAATCTTTAGGGTAACGTTACAACATTAACATTAAGTAACCTTGCAACTTGTTAACTATGTGTTGTAGCTGTTTCAATGGTGCAACACTGGTGCAAGAGCTCTTAGCAGTTTTTTTTTTAACAGATTTATCTGTTTTGTCAACATAAATTTAAAACATATTTTTACCAAACCTTGTAATAAATAAGGTTCTAGAGAGAACAAATATAAAGCAACAGATTCTGACAAGTTACCCTGACTATTATAACCACTTTGGGAGTGATGTGAATTGCTGACAGGATAGTTATGCCAACCACTGTTTGACAATTCATCATTAAAAATATTAGATTCCACTCTAAATCTTTCAGGGCCATAGTTGCTGAATTCACCCACAACTAACCCAGAATGTAAAAGTAAACTGACTTAAGCTGCAAACTATACCCCTACTGATATCACTGATGATGGATAAATGGAAACTAATTATGTTCTGGGTAGCTTTAAGCACCCGCTGCAGAGCCCTCCTGTTCTAGGCTGTGCACAAACATGCCAATTTGTAATGTTTCCACTCAGGAATCTATTGCTCCACAGTGACAGTGAACAAGAACTTGGGACAGGGAATCTTTGCCTTTTTTAGTTTCCTTGAGAAATATTATCGTGGGGTAGGTGCAGGAAGGTCCAGGGTGGAGATGTATGATGTTGATGACAGTGTGTGTGATGCTGATTCCCAGGAACCTAAAACTGTTCACCTGCTCCACCTCAGCTCCATCGCTGTAGACAGAAGTCTTCTCCCCTTTCTTTTTAAAATCAACAGTCCACTGCTCAGTTTTACTGATGTTGAGCTGTGGATAGGTTTCCCTGGGCAAGATTGTAGATATTCTCCTGATGTGAGGTCTCATTATTGTTTGAAATGTGGTGATCGCCTGCAAACTTCACTAGTGTTGAGCACTAGAATGAAGGAGGTGTGACTGCCAGTCCAAACTGTCTGTGGGTTGGGGGGAGGGGGGGGCGGTCTGTTTGTGAGGTCCAATATCCAGCTGCACAGAGTGATACTCAAGCCCAGAGTGTGGTTTGTCAGTTATCTTCATGGGGAAATTCAGCTGAATGCTGAGCTGAAATCAACAGCATTCTGTCATAGGTATTTTTATTTTCAAGGTGTGTGAAGACAGTGAAGGGCAGTTGATGAGAGATGGCACCCTCTGTGAATCTGTTAGCTCATACTGCAAACTGTTGGTGCAAACTGGAATGTTGTTCTTGATGTACTGAAAGAATGGATGTGAATGTCACAGGGCAGTAAGTCATTAAGACTACACATTGTAGACCTTTTAGGAACAGGGACAGTGATGGCTGTCTAGAAACAGATGGGAAAACACCTGTGGCAATGAGGTGTTAAAAATGTTAATGATGACATGTTCTTGTTGTACTACTTGTACTTAAATTTCCCTGAGGGAGCCATCCTCAAAGGGATCAATAAAGTCAAGTCTAAGTCTAAGTCTAAGTCTTCTCTTGTTCTACATGGCGAGGAATGTGCCACTTCAACATGTGTCTTAATTTCTAAATGACAGGAGAAAACTCAGGGTGCCACCAACACCACCAGAGTAAATGTATGAAGCCCTCCTGTGACACCATGCATCGCACAATTCCAACAGGTCAGTGTTTGTGCATGTATATCACTGTATATCCATCAGCTTTGACCCCATTTGAGAAGCAACCATCATTGATGTAATGCATACTGCATAAAAGAAGTGAACGAGGCCACATTATGTCTCCCACTTGTTTGTTAACGATTTTGAGCCTTGATATTGGCATTTTGGCATTTTGGCTTTCACCATCTTAGACTTTCTGGCACGTCCACATTGGATTCACTTTTCAGAACTGTACGTCAACCTAAGTCTGGTGCCAAAGCTGTAAGACTACACAGACAACACTCAAAAACTAGTTTATGTCTATTTAACTCTACACACTGGCATGAATACATATTGTTACACCTCTATGCTGATTGACAGGTTGCCATGGTAGTGACTTGCCAATCACAAGGCAGCCATACCTTAAAGCATGCCTTGCTTTATGGTCTCTTTTACTCTAAATAGTACCATAACTGTAATGAATACCATGAAGTATTATGAAGTATTACCAAGTACCCATGGTATTGCCAAGTGGCCATTAGAATAAATGCAAATCCTTTGACCTTTTATCAAAAAATCAGATGTAGTGATTTAACTGGCAGAGCTCCATGCCAATCAAAGTCACATAAGTGTTCCAACTGTCAGTCCCCTAACATTATCTATGGAAAAAAACCTTTCCTTGACTTTTACTTCTAGGGCAAACCAAAATAGCTTCTCCCACTTGGCAGCTCTATATCAAGTGCTGAGCACAAATGAAGGAGAACATTGTGAACATTGTTTAAACACAGGATGAGTTTCTAACGTGCATGTAAATACTGCAAACAGACTGACCTTTCCTCTCAAAACTTTCCTTGCGCAGGAAACAGACCATGGCGAGGAACTTGGTGACCTCCTTCAGGTACATGACTGTAGTGTTGTTCAGGTGGATGATGGCCATGGACTCCTTGTCATAGGGCAAACCAGCTTCACTGTCTGTCAGACTGAAGGAGGTGAGACAGAAAAACACACTTAGCTGAACTCCAGTGAGTAAAAAATAATGCATCAATTGACACACAACACTGGCCCTGTTTCAAAGACAGGGAGGACTGAGGCACCCTTTTCAAGTATTTCATGAAACACTCAGTTTACTATAACAGGTTTGTTTTGAATGATTTCAAAGGAAGCACTCTGTGGTTGCTATTTAGAAAAACAACAGACCTCTCATTTTCGTATTCCACCACAGAAACTGAAAAACGTAGAGAGCGATGTGGAAAGAGGAGAGACAGAGATTGTGTAAAAAGTAGAATCAGCAATAAGAGCAGTGTAAAGGTAGACCGACAGTTTGAGAATTTAAACAACAAGCAGAGCAGGATTACACCCAACAGAGAGGACACGCTGTTTTTATCTTGGTTTCCATGTTATTGATTCTGTTTTCACAAAGAAAGGAGACAAGAAAACATAAATATATTACTTTCTTTATTCCATCTGATGAATTTTAATTTTGTCTTCCTATATCCCTGTATTTTGAAATGCAATTTACAAATGGCCTAAGTCCCACAAACTAAACCTTATCCACCTTTCTTGCATTGAGGTGGAGGCTGAAAATGATGAGAAAATGTTTTTTTGTTATTTGGCGGGTTACAAATCTTTTAACTATCTGACACACGTATAGGGGTACATTGAGACAGATTGACCCATCTGTGCTCATTATGTCCTTCTTCAGAAAACTTTGTGATCTGCATCAGTAGAAAGGAGCATCAACCATTAATGTTCCAAAGACTTAGCACTGATGGTTGATTCACATACACATACAAAGAGGCAATCTTTCTCTTGTCTGTCATGAGCCTGATGCTTGTGGGTATGTTTAGCATTGAGTTAATAATCTGTAGTACATACTCAGCTCCATTGACCATAATAAGAGGCTTTTCACCTTTTTTTACTTTTTGAGTGGAGTAGAAAACAAGGCTGTGCAACAAACATGAGTGGTTGTCTCCAGATTTCTGTTAACATGTGTCAGAGGACTTCTTTTCAGCTTCCCCACAAAAGGCCACTAGGTGTCTGTAAGCATGCAGCGTCGCGGTTACTGCTCTCACATTCAAAGGTGTTCCATCAGCACACTGAACAGGAGATACTAGTGGCCTACATTTATGTTATCAGCATATACTGTGCACTCAGTACCATACAATCATACACTGGAGACAAGGTCGTGAGCCATTTTTAGTTTAAGAATGTTTAGTTTAAGTTTTAGTTTAAGCATTCAGTTGAATGATAAGATTTTTCAGCAGAGGGCTTTGTTTTACTTTTCAGTCAAAGGATCTGGAACTTTATAACAGTTTGTAGAAATGGAATACATTTCACAAAACACGTCAAAGTAGCTGTGAAGAACTGTAACAGTTTCACAAGGAATTATTTTTACACATCAAGCATCAAACCATACTTCACAGGGCAAATAGACAACACCAAGCTGAGCTTCTATTAATTTTGAATCATCAATCTGTACCTGAGGCATTGCTGGCAACAAACACATCATACAGCAGAAATATGACAGAAAGTATCTCTATGCAACAGATGTCAGATTAAATGTAATTATCAAAATGAATAAAACTCTAATACTCTCTTAATCTTAATCTCATGTTTTCATGGCCACTGGCCTCGACGTGATGACATATATGAGCTAAGAATAGCTGCAGTGCTCCAAAGATTGGAGACCGTCAAAGAGGAGAAACGTTCACTGCTAATGTGAATTCATCATGCTTGTCAAAGAGGAAAAGAAATAATTGCATTTTACAGACAAAAGACTTGGCTCAGTTTGTTGCCCAAGGAATATTTTAGTCGCATTTGAGCTTTCCAAGTATGAAGCATGCCAGGTTTCTCACAAGAGAGGAGTTCATTAATTAAATGAGGTGAAAAAAAAGACTCATTTACTAAGGATAATATCCCAGCTGTTTTGTCATGATAATGATGGCAGCCTTCTGTTCAACAATCTGCTGATTTATGTGAGCAGGTCCAAATGGTACCTACAATGCCTCCACACTTGTTAAAGCTAAACAATTTCAAGACACAGGTAAGTGTACATATCACATATCATATATGGGAGTTACTTAAGCAGTCACTTAAGGTTAACTAAAAGATGTATCTTTACACAGAGAACATAATCCACAGATATCTGGCATCCATCTCTATCAATGGCCAAGATATGAAGTAAGCAGGAGTCCCATTTATGCCGTTGGCCACATATTCCTCAGCACAGCTGTGATGGGTTAAATATTCACTCACTTGAGGCCAAATGTGGCCTAGTTCAGGTAAAACCCCCAGCTGTGATGCCTAAGGTGAATCTCACTCATAACACAAACACACACATGAACACACAAACACACAAAAACACAGTCTGCCCTCTATTATCTCGACAACAAACACGGGTCAAACGAGGATCACCTGGCCCAGAGGAAGCATCGTGACCATACGTCATTCCAGAATTTAGTTTGGCTGGTTCTACAACATTTGCCTGTGTATTCCCAACCAATATCACTAAAAATTTGGTTTGTTGATTTTGAATCACTCAAAGCTTGTTTTGTTTGATCACTTAGATATTGTCAACATGTGTCCTAGACAGTGTTTTCTACAGTGGGTGAGAATATCAGCCACTGAAACAAGCAGTGAGGTAAAACAATAGAACAGATCAAACCGTCACTGGGTGGCATCCTGGAAAAAGGTGCTGCCTAAAGACTATGGTTCTGTTTGAGGACTTCAATGCTCATGAGATGGAGAAACCTGGAAGGTGGGGATTGGGAGAAACAGCCTGCCTGATCTTAACCCCAGTGGTGCTTTGTTGTTGGACTTCTCTGTTAGTCATGGATTTACCATAACACACACAATGTTCAAACATAGGGTGGCTCATAAGTATACCTGGTACCAGAGCACCCTAGGACAAAGAGGGGTGTCTGAACTACCTTGCTTACCTGCTGCCCCTGTGACCCAGCCCTGGATAGGCAGAAGAAAATGAATGAATGGATGGCTCGATCAAATAAAAGCAATTGAGAGATGTACACAGAATTATACCCCACTAAAATGTCATCAGTATAAATAATGAATTTAATACAAACTTTCAAAAAACTTTGAGATGTGTTCATGTACCACAACTTTCAACAGAGAAGCAAAAAAAAAAAACTTTTAAAATGTATTACAAGGAATCCCACTTCATCAAACAAAAGAGTCAATTAGTCCTTTGTCTCAATAAAATAATATACTTAATATCGCATACTTAATATTATTTTGTGCCCGCATGACTGAAAAAAAAAAAAGAAAAAGTGAACTGACAAAACAATTCGGTCTGAGTAACTTTAGAACTTGATCAACAAAGGGACTGTTATAATGTATTATATAAGCCTTAGTTAGTGAGTCACACTCAATGGTGTTGCTTGCTTCACAACAGAAGCAAGACACCTCCTGATGACATATCTTCCCAGGTACTGTTGAGGCCACCTTGTGGATTCCCACAGTGATCTTTCACAGCTGTGGGAATGGCCTTATCAAATGCAGACGCTTTGTCCTCTAAATCCAGCAGCATTTGATGTTTGAGGTGCCGTTTTTCAGCATGTAGTGTCAAGTAGACTTTGATGTCACCTCCCAATTTTACATCCACCCTTCATTTGATGAGGACACCTATTCCATCTGTCACATCTTTTCCATGGGAGAAATTCTGTACTGGGTCCCTGGCCCATCACTTGTATAATACAGACATGTGATGAAGAATTTGTTTTTAATAATTTTGTCTACCACACTGGCTTCTGATGAGCCCACAACATCGCATTACCATAGCAGAGGGAGTTGCTTGTAGAGGCATATGACTGAAAGCCAATGCTAGTACATACAATGCTTGTATCACTTCCACTCGCCACAAACATAAATGACTACATTTCTGTAGCCAGCTGGCAGGCACAGAACTAACAAGTTTTAAGCAGTCTTTGCTGCCATGTATTGTGATCATTTGTCTTCAGTAATATTGTCAGTAATATAATGTCTATGTAAATATGAGAGGGACAGCCCCTCCTTTACTTTACTGTAATGTTCATTGAGCTCTTTCAGAGACTTGATGAGGACATGGTTCTGTAGTTCTACCTCATGTTTGGTTACCATGTCTCTTAATAAGAATTTGATGACACTGGGTTTCCTTTGCAGTGCAATTTTTTTACCCCCTTTGGCCTGAATGTCTCACTTACCACCTTCTCCATTTTGTTTGATCTATGGAAAGCCTGTTCAATTGTTGGGCTTTTTGTATGACCTCTTCAGTTGCATTTTGAGAATTCATTGCCCAGCTCTTTTCTTTTCCTTTTGTTTTTTTTTGTTTTTTTTTTTTGGTAATTTTTCCCCTTGATCTTTCTGGAGTTGATGAAGCCAGAGGGTCTTGCTGTAGAGTTGGAGCTTATGGCTCAAGGGAGGGTTCGCAAGTCTTGCTGCTCAATTGTTGCTTCAATCACTGTAGGTATGGGACGATCGAAAAAGTCAACCAGTCAACCAACTTCGACCTGCTTTTCCTGTGGAGACTTATTCCCCAGAGTGGTACTGAACATGAGAAATATCTATTATTTTGATTAGATTAGTTATTATTAATTGTTTTTACTATGTTGAAACTATTTAAACAGTAAAGTAAAAATGTAAATAGATTATTCCTCCAAAAATAAATTCATTTGACACAATGTTTTTGTAAACTTACACAAGGAATAACTATGCCATATGGGAGTTAGAAAACTTTTTTTTGTCTGTTCTCAAGTCCAGTCAAACACAGGAGAGAAAACTATTTAAATAAGACTTAGAAAACAAAGTCTAGGGCTCAGAGTGAAAAAAAAAATTATTATTCATACAGCTGACTGATATGTGATAAATTTAATTAGGAAAATATAATACACCAATAAAGGAACTATCACACACAAACACACACAAACACACACACACAATGCAATAAATATTACATTACTGTCTCATCAGAGACATTGTTGTCATAATTGTCATCAGATCTCTTGCATTTGAGCATGTGATTATGATGCTTCCTGGATCCTTTCCCTTTGACCGCAGGTTTGACCCAGATAGCACAGGAAGGATTTTATATATACTACACCCAGTGTAGTATAAATGGAATTGTGTGTATGTCAGCACATTGGCCAGCAGCCAACAAGATCCAGACCACAGATGGATGGATTCTGTATTTACAGTGGGTTTGGGTGAATGGGTGACAGTGTTTCTTAAAAATAAATGAAAATACTTTTTTTTCTTTTAATTTACATGTGCATTGTCTTTTTGCATGCATTTTCATGCCTTCAGTTTTAGTGTGCTGAGCACAGCATCCGTAATGGGTTAGAAAACTGAGATAGACATTTTTTTAAAATCTGATCAAGGTGATGACAGATGTAGTCACTCTCTCAAAAATATAGTTAATGCCAGGCAATGCTCTCTATATTGTTCCCTACCTGCTGCCTTTAATGGTGAATAAGAGTGAAATAATGACAGTGAGAGTGAAAGTGAGATTTCTGTGGCTCGATCAAGGCTAAGCATGCAGACAAGAGTCCTTCAGAGAAGTAACACTGGCAAGCCACTGAGACTGTGAAGGGAAGAAGGCTGGGTTGACACTGAGGGAGAAAATATGAAGTGAGCCAAAGCAATATTCCAAAGACAATTGTCAATTAGTCAATTATAGCTCTTGAGATCTCTAAAGGTACAAAGTATACAATGTGGAGTATTGCCCAAACATCCGTTAATTCCCTTCTATATAAAATACCATCTTGAACATTTTTATATAGATATGAATAATACTGGTAAATTCATGAGTGCTGTCTAACAAAAGAGAATTTCATGGATAAGTGTGTTTCTCATAAACAGGCACATACATCAATGAGCCTCAGAGCCAATGAACAAGCTAAGAGAACAGTTTTTAACACAGGATGAAAGTGTTTATCTGTGGACCCTCAAGAGAAGGTGTTTCCCAGGGCATCAGTTAGAGCTGGGTTTGTCTGCAGACACACTGTCAGCCTCTGTAGTGCACAACTGACTGGATCATATTGTACAGCTTATGAATGATACAAGGAGATTCAAAGAGTGACTTATCGAATGCCGAGGTCACAGAGTGGGCTAACCACAACGGTAACAACGTCACCTGGAAGCTGGTCCTCAAAACAAAACAATGTAGTGTATTTACTGCTCACACAGACATCCTATTCATGACATCACAGCCCTGACATCATCAGTACGGAATAAATAAACCCATGCCAACTGGATTAAAACAGGGGAGCTCTGGCATTGCAGAAAAATCTAAATTTCCTTTTAGCAATTGCAGCTTTAAAGAAGTACAAGTCAAGTTATACATATTTCTAATCATCGCTCAATCTATACTGATAAAAAACAATTAGTACATCTAATCTCCTGACAGGGAAAGATGTTCTTATTTTAGTTTTTGTGTTTCATGCATAATAGAAATGTGTGGTAGAAAATTATATTATTATATTATTATAAGACCTCGTAGGTCTTCCAGACTCCCCTGATAACACTGAATGAGACACTGAGTAAGAGATGCCCATGTTGTTTACCCCCTCCCTGTGATGTGTCTTTACGTCATTCTGTATAAAGTGAAACATACTGTATAAAGCAGAACAATATGATGTTAATTTAAGATTTTGGTATGAGCTTTATCTGAAGTTTATGTTAAACAATAGACAGTGAGCTGAGTTTTAATTGACACATCACTTCCTACATACATGATCCCAAAAAGTTAGCTCCATACTTGTAAATTCAGAGCACTGACTGTTGTACTTGCTGTTGCTTTACAACAGTGTAATTCAATCCATCCTGCTGTAAGGCTCCTCCTGCTTCTTTACCATGTTACCAGTATCACACATACTGTCTCCAAAATCATTTTCCCTCCCACACCCAATCTTTCAAACATGGACCACAGAGTCATCACACAACTCACAACAGCAAATTACTCTGATCACCCCCTCAATCAACTCTTCACATTACTTCCATCTGCTTGGAGATACAGGACTCCAAAACGGAGAAGAGCGTCCTTCAGCAGGAGTTTCGTCCCTGTGCCATATCAGCCATGAACAAGCTGCTATGCTGACGCTGCTGTAAGATGGGATGTACAAATGTGGACATGAAGATTTTATATATTGTCTATATCTGTGGTGTGCATATCTATATGTTTCTAGAGTATGAAAACAAATCTCTCTCTTAGACAGTAGAATGTAAATCTAAACATGATTTTGAGATGTTGCACCTACGGCTAACCTAGTTTGAAAATTATACTTTTTTTTTAAGCTATTTTATATATTTTAGCTACCATGTTTTCTGTGATCCATGATTTTGGTGCAATGTGGGTCATCTCTCAATTCAGTCTGGCACTTTTAGAGCCAGATACTGATTCTGTTTTTAAACATCTAACTGTGATCTGAAACCAATGTTTCACTGAAGGAATAACTGTAACTCTGTTCTTGGTAGACAGATGCTTGGTATGCCTACTGTACCATTTTTAAATATGCAAATAGCCATTATGCAGATATGCCTCTTGAAAGGGATCTAAATATCTCCTGGTTATTGTAGATAGTACAGTGGATATAAAAAGTCTACACACACCCTGTTCAAATGCCAGGTTTTTGTGATGTAAAAAAAAATGACACCAAGATAAATAATTTCACAACTTTTTCCACCTTTAATGTGACCTATAACCTGTACAACGCAATTTGCAATTTGCAAAACTGCTCCAAATCTGACAGATTGCGAGGGCATCTCCTGCATGCACAGCCCTCTTCAGATCATCACCCCACAGATGTTCGATCTGATTCAGGTCTGGATTCTGGCTGGGCAATTCCAAAACCTCAATCTATCCTGAACTATTTGGGGTTAATCAGAGGCACTTTAAATGGTGACAGATGTGTGCTGACTCCCATTTAACATGAGTTTGAATGTAATTGGTTAAATCCGAACACAGCCATACAGCCATGCCCCCAGTTATAAGAGGGTGTGCACAATCATGTGCAACCTCATTATCTCAGTTGTTTATTTTTACTTTACCTCCCTAAAAGATTTCACTTTGTTTTTTCAATTGCATTGATTGTACAGGTTATGGGTCACATTAAAGGTGGAAAAAGTTGTGAAATTATTTATCTTGGTGTCATTTTTTTACATCACAAAAACCTGGCATTTGAACAGGGGTGCCCTTGTTATATCCACTATATGTTCTTAGAACAAGTTTGGAGGTAAGCTTTCCCTACAAAAATAGATGTCAGAGTCTGGAAAAGAGCCAATTCAAGATATTCTGTGTTTGCTTTTGTTGCTCGTGTCTCTTTATCTTCTATATAGAGAGGTCTATACCAAGCCCTCACCACAGGAACCGCCCTAAATATGGAAGGAAAGTACAAATATATTTATTCCACAGGGACTGTATAAAGCCTGTATAAAGCTGAGCAAATGAAATGTTAGGTGAGGTTTTTGGTATTAATTGTGTCCATGCATACAAACTATACCACAATCTTGTTATGATGGATTTATTTTATAATGTTGCACAGCCCACTGAGGCTCATAAAGTTTTATTCTTGAGTTCATTAAAATCAAGACTGACCATTAGTTTTATGGTATAAGGTATATTAGTTGCTGGGCACACTCATTTTCTTTTCAGGTTCTAATTAAACTCTGGCCGAAAGAATTACACATATAAAGATTAGGACCTAATTATACACCCAGCTGGAGTGATAATTGAAATGAGAATATAGTGGAGATCAGAGAGTATCTGCTGGGGGATCAGGAGTACAGAGAGTGTGCTTTGAGCTTTAGTTCACGTTCAGCTCTGTATACTATTACATCCAATATGCCAATTCACTCTGTTCCTGAGACAAAGAACTATCCAGCACACTAACCTTGACAAGAAGAGTGATTTTAGCCAAGTGCTACCACATCTGCTTTGCTTTGAAATCACTTCTACACTTATGACCACTTGTTAAAGCAGAACAGCACAGACATCACACACACAGTTACATATTGCATATACAGAGGGTTTTGAAGTGGCGTGTGTGTGTGTGTGACATTTTTCACTTGGTGTTTATACATTACGGTATAACAACAGTTTCCCCACAGTGAGATGTTCTGCTGAACACCCAGCTGATACCTGCATCCCTTGGCTTGGACATCAACACTCCCAGGACATCAGGCCAGGGTGGAGGACTC
Source organism: Scortum barcoo (assembly GCA_023238725.1). Taxonomy (NCBI): domain Eukaryota; kingdom Metazoa; phylum Chordata; class Actinopteri; order Centrarchiformes; family Terapontidae; genus Scortum; species Scortum barcoo. Next base: position 24,115,214 of record CM041539.1, read on the forward strand.
GTAGTGGTTTTTAGGAACTGCTTTTAAACTTGCTGCATGCAGCTGTGCTGCAGATTTTTTTTTTAATGTCATGAGTCTTCTTATTTTATTCAACATGTGTCTGGCCTCACACATCTGGGTCATACTTCGGACCTTGTTTTTCCTCTTGGTTTAAACACAGATTATGTTTGCTTTGAGGAGCTGCATGTTGCTGACCATGAATGTGTTCAACCTGTCCTTTAATCTAGATTCTCAGTAAACATGTAAAATGGTCTCACATCCTAAATGGCCTCTCAGCTCAGTGTTGTTTTCTCATGTTGACATTGCTAGTGTGGTCCGCTCTTTTAATAAACATCGTTCCACCATTTTGGATAAAGTGACTCAGAAGAATGTCCCTAGTTAACTGACACTATTGGTTATTCCAGGCATACATGTAAGACGGTAAAGCAACTTTGGAAATCCACCAAGCTCCATGTTCACCATCTTTATAACAAAGACCTTATAACTGAGTATAACACCTTGCTTAACACATGGTTAAGGATGAAGGATTTCTACTTTGCCTTCTAATTCTCCTCAGTAAACCCAACCCAAACCCTGTTTGATACCATGAACAACCCTGTTTCTCCTGCCCCACCTGATGTGCCTGTCTCCTCAAATAAGGTAACTCAACTTTCTACCTTTCTTTGTTCTCCACAAAGAAAGAGGATTAGATTTCACAGGGTTAGAATCATCCCCTTTTCTACTCTCTTCTCTGCTTCTCCAACTAGGATGTCAATTTTTGATAGCTTCTCTCCCACTTCCCTGCAAGACTTCACTAATCTGATGGGCAGCATGAAACCTTTCTCAAACCCTGTGAACATTTTTCAAACTTCCACCCTTTAAAATGTACCTGGGTCTCTTGGCCCATGTCTGATCTCTATTATAATTAGCTTCCTGCAATCTAGTTATTTTCCAGCTTATTTTAAGAATGCAGTTGTTCAGCCTCTTCTGAATAGAACTAACCTGGATCCACTTGCTCCTAAAAGCTGAAATTCCATGTCTGAGCTGCCTTTTATCTATAAAATATTCTAGAAAGGTTCCAAACAGCTCAATGCTGTCTTGGCTACACACAATATTTTAGATATCCAATCTTATATTGGGGAAGCACATTATTCAGCATGCTGATTGACCTCATGTCTGTAATGCAAATGGTTTCCAGTTGCTATTACTTTTAATATTGTTTACGTGAACTACAATAATGATATTTTCTGACTGACAACTAAGCACTGACTTTTCATGAAGTCCAAATAATAACAAACCAAATAGTCATTTAGATGAGGATGTTGTATAAATATTTCCAACTAAAGTGGCTTCCTGCCACACAACCTGATCCTGGATGTCAAAGCAATGGTAATAAGGAGGGATCAGATTTTTTTTCTTGAAAACCGCCTATGGTGTATCCCTATGCTCAAGTGTTACCAAGGTGTGGCTACACTGTGCGTATTATTTGGGGTGGCAGCAGCTCAGTCTGCAGGGATTTGGCTTGGGAATGGCCCCTTCCAGTCCAGCACAGTCCACAGTACAGACTGTGGACAGGATGATGGAGAGATGCCAGAGGTGCCTAAGCACTGCCGAAGGCCTGTGTGTGTAATGAATCATGAATCTAGTGTCTGAATTTCCCCAAGAGGGATTAATAAAAAAGTGGCACAACTCGCATCTATCTCTCGAGGTCGGGTATTAAGAGCGGACCGACAGTCAGCGCTGCTAAAACACAAAAGGCTAATTTCACCGAAATGCAACAAGTTTGCAGCTATGTAAAGGGGTGCTGACAGGAAGCTGATAGGAACCACTCTGCTAACAAGTTTCCAGTCTGCAAGAAAAGTAGACTCCAACTGATGCTGTGTATATGTTTTTTTAGTAATGGGGGTAAGCAACATGAAAATACATACCATCATAGGATAATCTAAATTTTAACTGTCAGTGATTTTACTACGCTGCTTCTATTGTGGTAACAAACTACCAAGTATTTCTGGCCAAGGCCACTGAAGCATATTGATGAGCAAGACGTTTTGAATCACTACGAAGAGGTATCTTAAATGATACAGTTCAAAAAATGATCATCACAAAAATGTGTCATCACTGGTAGAGACACAACTTTATTTGTGAATTAGATTTGAAGGGCTGCTCATTTTCCTATATTGTAGCTGGAGCTATGAAACACAACATGTGTCCACTGTATAGCATGGCCATGTATTGGTTAGCTCGTGTCATGCTGTTGTTGTATATGTAGGTGTCTGAAGGTTCTGTAATTTCTTTCCATTTTCATATGGAGGCAACAAAATGACTAACATGGTAATAAAAACCAATAACTAAAACAACCAATACTGATCAAATCAATTCTTTTTTCAATTCAGTTGAAAAAAGTTAGATATTCTCATTAACCTCATCCATTTGACATTTAGGAACTACACTGTGTCTGACAGACTGAAGCAATGTTTTGTTTTGTGAAATTACAGATATGTGTAAAATTCCCCTGATTAGCTGGTGATACTGTGGTTTACTGAGAGTGTCCACTAGCTTACCCATAGATGCAGGAGATGTCAATGACCACATCAATCATGTCGCAACACAGTTCATATGTCTGCATATCCACTGGACTGCTGTCTGTGGCGATGTAAATCTTACTGACCACATCAAACAGGAAGGCCTTCTCGATACCTGAGTTCTGAAACAGATGCAGAAACAAAGAGGAGGATTACCAAGTGCAAATCCTTCATAGTATCACACCTGAGCTCTGGCGACTATTAAGATCAAGACTAAGATTACATGCAGGGAGTGTACTATCCTCTATACAAATGATGTGCAAATAAACACCTTTGTGCCAGTAATTACATAGACAATGGTCTTTGGTACACACATTTGTTATTTAGAAAAGGGTAATACTACATTAATAAAGGAGATAAGACAGTATTAGATAGAATAGCTAATTTTCATTTTTGCATCATTACTATTTACTATTTACATATATACATAAGATAAACCTAACCACATATGAAATAGTATACACTTTGGGATGCAAAATAAATATCAGAAATATATTAGAGATTACAGTGAAATCAAATAAAATGACTAAGTAGTTTTATCATTAGTGCATTTTTTCAGCTGTTCAGCTGTTATTGTGTCTATATGAGTTGTGACTCTAGACTCTAAATCCACCATTTTAAAACTAAAAGACTGTCGAACTAAACTGAAATACAGAGGATCCAAACTTTCTTGTATACAACCACGTACAACACTATGGATGTCTTCCGGGAGAGACTGTCTGAAAATGTGCGCTGATATCTCTGACTGTGACATGCACCTTTTCACTCTGCCTGGCTGGTTGGAACAACTACAACAACATTTGATTTGCGATGTAGTCAGACAATAAGTAAGGTCCTGAAGGTCTGCCCACTGGCGGTATGTCATTTAAGCCTAATTCATTAATCACGCTAAACATGCCCCATACGCCATAAGCTTGGCTGTTGTTTGTGGGGTAAAAGAAGCATTACTTTGTAACACCGCTGTGCAACAGTGAGTTTTTTTGTACGACTGAGTGACACCTTCACTCAACTGAATCACTTTATGTAAATTTTAGGGGTGGCACACTCCAGTTAAATTTGCACATACATAACATAATATCAGTAATTTTAGTTCAACAGCTTTATAGTTTTTAACCAAGGCCTTGTGCCAAAGTTTGTAGAAGCCAACACATACTATTTGAATGTGTCCAACACATATTTCAACATTTAGTTAATGCAAGGATCAAATTGGACCCAGTATCGGACATATCCAACATTAAAGGACTTGGATTGGTGCCAAGAAAGTTGATTGGCATACCCTCAGTTAGCATCTAAATTTACATCTGAAGGTCAGTTTTTAAGATGTTCATGTGTGCTAAAGCTGACCACCTGTATAAGAAATTGGTCCATGAATGTACCTTAGAAGAACAATTAGCCAGTGTCCAGACAAGCCTATACAGTTAAATCATTTTTAACTTATGGTTGAGTCATCCTTGAGTCTACCTAAGTAAAAGTAGAAGCAGATAACTTTTTTGGAGCATCTCCCACAAGATGGATTTTCTTGAAGGAGTCTTCCTTTGTACCATACTGTCAAGCTGTTCCTGCAACAGCTCAATAGGGTCCAGATCCGGAGATTGTGCTGGCCACTCCATTATAGTCAGAATCCGAACACCTCAAACTAGGACTCAGCTGGCTTCACTTCACTGTTGATGCTGACACTGGTGTTCGACGGGTACTATTTAGTGCAGTTGCCAGTTGACCTGTGAGGCGTCTTTGAACTTGAACCTTAAACTACACAATCTCAGATATTTGTCTTTCTGCACAGTTGTGTATCGGGGCCTCCAGCTCTTTTTTCTGTCCTTGTTAGAGCCAGTTTGTGCCGTTCTCTGAGGGGAGTTAACAGCATGGTAAGAGATTTTAACTTTCCTCACAATTTCTCACACTGAATAGCCTTCCTCTCTAACCACAACATTAGACTGATGGGTCTCTAAAGAAAGTTCTTTCTTTCTGGCTATTTTGAGCCTATAAACACACAAACAACTGCTGATGCTTCAGATACTAAACTAACCTAAAGAATGCCATGCTCCCCTTTGTGCTCCCTTATTGGTACAACAGTTTTCAGCTGTGCTACACTATTGCAAAAGGGTTTTCCAATAATCAAATAGCCTTATAAAATGATTGACTTGACAAATTGAGATTTGCTAATAATAGGCATTGATGAAAAAATGTGGATCATTCTTTAAAAAAAAAAAAATATATATATATATATATATATATATATATATATATATATATATATATACATATATATATACTTTCTTCTAAAACTCAACAGTCTATTCTTGTTCTGAGAAATGACGGCTATTCCATGCGAGAAATTGCCAAGAAACTGCAGATTTCCTATGATGGTGTGTACTACTCCCTTCAGAGAACAGCACAAACAAATGGGCTCTAACCAGAATAGAAAGAGAAGTTGGAGGCCCCGGTGCACAAATAAGCAAGAGGACAAGTACATTAGACTCTCTAGTTTGAGAAACAGATGCCTCACAGGTCCTCAACTGGTAGCTTCATTAAATGGTACCCGCAAAACACCAGTCTCAACATCCACAGTGATGAGGTGACTCAGGGATGCTGGCCGTCTAGAGTGGCAAAGAAAAAGCCACATCTGAGACTGGCCACTAAAAGGAGAAGATTAAGATGGGCCAAAAGAACACAGACATTGGACAGGGGAAGATTGGAAAAAGTGTTATGGACAGACAAATCTAAGTTTGAGGTGTTTGGTTCACAAAGAAGAACATTCTTGAGATGCAGAACAAGTGAAAAGATGCTGGAGGAGTGCCTGACGCCATCTGTCAAGCATGGTGGAGGTAATGTGTTGGTCTGGGACTGCTTTGGAGCTGGTAAAGTGGGAGATTTGTACAAAGTAAAAAGGATTTTGAATAAGAAAGGCTATCACTCCATTTTGCAACGCCATACCATACCCTGTGGACAGCGCTTGACTGGAGCCAAGTTTCCTCCTACAACAGGACAATGACCCAAAGCACACCTCCAAACTATGCAAGAACTATTTAGGGAAGAAGCAGTCAGCTGGTATTCTGTCTGTAATGGAGTGGCCAGCACAGTCACCAGATCTCAACCCTATTGAGCTGTTGTGGGAGCAGCTTGACCGTATGGTACGTAAGAAGTGCCCATCTGGGCAATCCAACTTGTGGGAGGTGCTTCAGGAAGCACGGGGTGAAATATCTTCAGATTACCTCAACAAATTGACGGCTAGAATGTGCCAAAGGTCTGCAAGGCTGTAACTGCTGCAAATAGAGGATTCTTTGACGAAAGCAAAGTTTGAAGGACACAAATTATTATTTCAAATAAAAATCATTATTTCCAACCTCATCAGTGTCTTGACTCTATTTTCTATTCATTTTGCAACTCATTTGATGAATAAAAGTGAGTTTTCATGGAAAACATGAAATTGTCAGGGTGACCCCAAACTTTTGAACGACAGTGTATAAATGTGTGTGTGTTTGTGTGTGTGTGCTTGTGCATGTATGTATGTATTTTCAGTCCTGCATTACAATAGGAAAATAAATTCCCATTCAGCTTAACAGGGGCTGGATTGTGGTAGCAAGGGGCTAAGCAGAGTGTCCAGATATCCCTTTCCAGCTCTTGGACATTCCTATAAAACCTCCTAAGGAAGTTGTCCTGGCTCCTTCCGATAGGAAGAAGCACTGTCTCAACTCTAAGCTCTCTCCAGATGTGTGAGCTCCTCACCCTATCTCTAAGTCAGAGTCCAGCCACCCTACAGAGAAAAGTCATTTCAGCTGCTTGTGTCCACTGTCTTTTTCTTTTGGTCACTACTCAAACCCCATACTATAGGTGAGGTTGGAGTGCACATTAACTGTTAAATCAAAAGCTTTGCCTTCTGCCTCAGCTCTCAGTCAGGTATAACACCCTCTCCAAAGGATCTCCTTCTTCAGCTTGATGGCCACCTTGACCACCAATGTCCCCAAGTGGGTTCTTGACAGGCACTGACGACCTTCTGACCACATCTTCTGGCACCCAGCTCCACATAGAGATTGTGAACAGGCCCACTCCAGTTTGTACATGAGAAGTTCTCACAGAGCTGGAAGTTAAAGACCTTGCTGACAGGGACCTAAGATGCTCCCAGTTCACCCTCACTATACTTTGAGGTTTACCAGGTCTCTTTGACAGTTTTTCCCACCGTCTAATTCAACTCACCAGGTGATGATCAATTGACACCTCTGCTCCTCTCTGCAATAGCCTAAAGTCATTCTTGTTTTCTGCATCTTATGCTTGGTCATATCTCACACCCTCATAATTTATTGGTGTGGTTATTATCTGCATTTAAGTTAATTTGTGGCTTATAGACACTCTTGACTGATCACAGAGAGTAACCGTTTATCAGTACTGTTAGGCTGACTATAAAATGATATTGTTTCACTAATGAATAAAGTGGTTGTGATGAATAATTTGATATTCCCAGTGCTAAGGTAATATTCTACTCTGTTTTATCTACTTACACAGGTTTCAAATCCAGAGAAGGAGACTGCAGCCCCTTTGTAGGAGTTTGGTTGCAGAACCAGTGTCATACATAGAGCTGAGCCCAACTATATCTAGCTGGTACTGCTCCACCTGCTACACCAGCTCTGCTTTCTTACACACCAGAGGCGTAACGTTCCATCCTGTGAGATATAATCTGTTAAATGCAGTGCTCTGCTAACACTTGACCTACTTCACATGTATTTAGGACCAAACTCATTAGCCATCATTGTGATTAGGTACACTTTTGGAATCAGCATCTTGCCTCTCAGCCAGTTCAAGAGCAATAAATCAGCTGCCTTCTATGTCCACTATACTCAGACACTCACATACATTGAAACAACTTTGCTAAGTTTTATGCAGGTTTACATAAATATAAATAAACATACAATTATTGTAATTTAAAACAATCCAAACAATCCAGTTTTGGATATTGTTACACAGACACTGTTACAGCACATTATCATTTTAGCATGGCAGATTGCACTGCAGCAAACCTGACAGGTACTTGATTTGAATGGGTCTGTACACCATACAAAGAAAGAGTAAAACAAGATTTCACCTTAAGAAATTTAGAGGCTGTTTTTGAAAGAACAGCATCAGAAAAGGTTTGCAAATATTTCAGTATGACATATTACAGCGTATTCCATAAATGTGGCTCAACTGGCTCTTTGGCTCTATAGCTCTGAGATGGAGTCTATCACAGAACAACAGGAGTGTATGCATTTTGACCTTGTTGTAGTGGCTAAAGGTATGGCACAGTCAGTGATGCATATCAGTGGGCAAATCTACATTATATGCTTTGCTTTTCTCATTAATGACGACCAGAAAAACGGAGGATAAAATTCAGATAAATCTGTGGTGCTATTCCATGTAATATCTGCATTCATGAAATGCAATCAGAATATCTGTTATATATCACTACCACCTAGTGACTGGATTGTACAAAACAAGAGGATATGCACATGCAATAGACTATAATGTTCCTAGTACAGTTTGATCATTTAATGTGGGGGGGAAACCTAAGCACACTTTTCATAGAGATTTAACATAATCTCTCAAGTCTTTCAAGTCATTCAGCAGCACAATTACTTACAGATATGAAGATGTTAAGCAGGTTTTCCAGTGTGGGCAACTGTGGGATGAGTTTCTGGACAACTTTACTGAAAGCCTCGAATATGGAGTGGTCATATATACTGGTTAAATAGAAGCTGTAGAGATCAGGGAGAAGAATCAAAATATGTATTAACAAGAAACTATTTCACAGTTTGAATAGTATCAGCTTTATACAGATGTAGACAAAGAACAAGAGAACCACCAGCAATCAAAAGATCGACATGTCAAGGTCAAGACACACTTCTACAGAGTATGACTACACATTTCAAAATGTGCTTGTATTAGAGCATCTACTTAATCCACAGAAATTGTGAAACCAAAAACAGCTGAAAAAGATGCCTATGGAGCTCACCTCAGGTGTATTTGCTCCAGGCCTGCATCTGCAAGGTCATCATTGGCTCGTTTGTGAATGTCTCTTTGCTTCTCAATCTTATGGTCATCTGACAGGCCGTCCACTTTGTGGATGAACACCTCAAAGTTGATGTCTGGGTTTACTTTGTAGGCCCTAGTTACTGTGAGATGCAGCCTACTCAGAGCCTCCACATAGTCATCCTATCATAAGGACAAGAAAAGATTCACACCAATGTTTCCCAGTCAATTTTGTGGTGATGACAGTCTGGCCAATATTTTTAGTAAATTTAATCACAGACTTATCTTATCGGTGTATTGTAAGCCTGGAATCCAAGTTAACTAGAAAACGTTTTATCTGTGAAGGCCGAAATCATTTGTATCTGTACTACAAAGATTTTATTGATTCAGTATTGACACTGGTACTCCTTATTGGAACACTTTTCACTTCTTCTCCTTCATTATATTGAGCCTGGTGCTCAGTTTCCCCATTATTAATCATACTGTCAATCGTACTACAAGCCTTTTTTTAAAGATTGATATCACTCTCATATCTCATGTTATAGGCTTTTATTGACTTTTTATCATTACAACTTAAGCCAGGCGACACAGCAGGCAAAGGTTAGGAACAAATAAGTGAATGAGGTTCAAATACTAACAGCATTTGGTAATGTAATGTTTCTGACCAGTCAGGAGACTGTACTGTGCTGCGTTCTCACCCATCGTTCCTGGTCATACATCTTCAATGGATGTGGTGATCTCTGTGTGTCATCCTCATCACTACATTCACTACTACAAACACTGCTAATTTATTACATTTCTAATAATAGTGTTACTGGAGTAGGGTAATAAAAAGACATTCAAAGGATTATAAAGGATTGATTATTCGTATAATGTCAGCTTTGTGGCCTGACCTGTGAGTCGATGACAAAGATTAGTGCTCCGGTGCCTCTGAAGATCATTTCATAGTCAAAAGTGGGGTCGAAGAAGTCAATCTGGCCTGGGAAGTCCCAGATCTGGAAGCTGACGAAGGAGCTACTTGAGACATCCTCTCTGCAGATCTTATTGGTGCTCTCTAAGAACAGGGTCTCATTGGGTGACATTTTATGGAAAACCACCTTCTGGATGGAGGACTTCCCACTCCTCCGCAGGCCCATCAACAGGATACGAGGTTTGACCTCTCCATTCAGAGAATCACTGAAGCCCAACACTACACATGAGCAAAGGGACAGAGACTTCAGGTGGTTAAACCTACATTAGAGATATCATCTATAACAACACACTTACAGGTTCACAGCGTACTTCAAGAGAGGCTTACTGATTTTACATGTCAAAGTTAATTTACTAGTCCATTTACAGACGCTACTCAGCATACTGAAGATGCTCTGTTTCTTAGAACCGTTGTGATGGCAATTATGGTATGTAGTCATGATGTAAACACATCAACACATCCCAGTCTCATTATTATCATGATATGGCAAATCTTCAGCACCTTGAAAAGCATACTGGCATTATAATGAACAATATGCTTTGTCTTACTCCTGCTGCTCACTCTGTAACTGCTGTGTAATTTCTTCTGTGGCTTTAAAGTCTGAGAAAAGCATTATCTCCATTTAGACTGCAAGATTACAAATTTATATCACAACCTGCATTACAAACTGGGGCTGTTTTGTTATACCCTTATACATAGGAAGGGTCTAACTTTTTTTTTCTTTTAATGCTATGGCACAGTACTCTCTCTGTACTCTCTCCTAAGTTTTTAGGACAGAGTACAGTACTGAATCACTGAAGTGCCACTTTAACAAATAAGTATAAACACTTTTAATACTGTCTTAACCTTGAATGAAAAAGAAAATCTGTGATGGTCCAAGGTTGGCACACTCTACAAAAGGCCTCAAAAAGGGGAATGTTTGATGTATTATTTGGAAGTAATGTAAGTACGTACAACTTTAGTATGACTGTACTGTATGATAAACTACATTCATGTTTGTTTCTTTCAAAAAAAAATTTTCTCCATCCTTTTTAACTATTAAACTATTGTGAAATAGGTTGTTCTGTTGACCATTACTCACATGATTACTAGGGCAATTTATACATGACAACTGTGAAAATGGAGGACCACATGAAACACGTGGAACTGTCCAGCTGAGTAGTGCCATCTCCAGATGATTTAATAAATAATGCTGTGAAGGATTTGGAGTTATGAGATCAAATCAGCGTTTTGATTGGATGTTAACTGTGGTTTTCCTGTTTGTTTAATTTTGATATGGATAAAGCTTTGATATAGACAAGAAATAAGTGGCACTATGTTTGAGTGTGTGTGAAAGTGGGACAGGGAGAGCACCCAAGCAAAGAGTCCAGACAATAAAACAAAACTACTGTACCTACACACTCTTTCCACCTATAAGCAGAAGCAGTATGAACAAGAGAGGATTCTCATTAAGAAAGGAGAGCATGAATTTCCTATTCCCCCAGGCAACTGTACAGGACTACAGTAACACAGTAAGTCTCTGTATGTGTGTCACATCCCTGCTTTGATACTTGTTTGCTCCATCTTGATGAATATCAAGCACGTTCTAACAAAAAGGCTTTCTTCTGAGGAGGCCACGTACTCTATGCGGTATTAAATGACCAACGTTTAGTCACTATACAGTAAATAAGTCAGTAACACACTGTTTGGCAAAACAAGAGCTCCCATTGTATCTCAACTCTATCACAGACAGGCCTGTTACAGTTATTACATCATCGCCATTTTGCATAATCGTTAGATTCCACAATGGAGGGAAGTTCTGCAGTTTAGTGTTATTTATTATTATTAACATGTTAATATTTAGACATATTGGTTTCTATTAATAATGTATTATGCTTAATCCAAGTCTACACTGAATAATTACAATTACACATACACACAGTGTTTAATTGTAATGCAAAATAAAGAATTACTGGCACGTCCCTCCAGGATTGACTGCTGACACTTAACAACACTTTAGGGAGCAGTTGTGGGTGCAGAGTGGAGCTGCATTAATACAAAAATGTTTTTTTTTACAATTTAACATCATATGTAACAAAAGGGATTCAGTGTCCCAGACTCTGCCTCAGCTCAACCTGCAGTGGAAGGTAGCAGTGAGTCTGAGCAGTGATTTAGTGAGTTGTTCTTTTTTACAGTTTTACTTTGCATTATACCATTGTTCATTATGATGAATTATCAGATTGAACAAACTCCAGCCTGGCAGGATGTCCAGTCCACAGTTTTCATGAAAAGCAGCGGTGTTAGCTCTCCTGTCTGTGTGTGCAGGTGAAGAGACAGACTTTACTGCTGCATCTGGAACACAAAACATGATCATGTGCGGTGCTCATTTTAGACCAGAGGCTGATGCTCCCAGTGATGTGATGGAGTTCAGGACAGTGTGAGGCTGACACAGAATTTCTATTGACATCAGTGAAGACGCTCTTAAATAAAGAAAATTATCTGCAGCTCTCACTTATCAGTTGCAGACAGGCACATAGATATTTCTTTAAATCTCTAATGACATTTCAATAATCACTTTGAAGTGTAGGCAACCTTAAAAAGTGTTATGGTAAGGATATGATTAAAATTAAGCAAATCTGTCTGGTCAAAGGTTTTTACTTGGCAAACAGTAAAAGCCAGGATGAAAACTTCAGTCATTCATATTTCTATTTTAAGTGGGGAAGCAGATCAGGGTTGCTGTAGGTGGATGTTCATTCACATCTACCATGCTAAACACACAACAATTTTGTACCTTTATTATGACTTCTTGATTCCATCAATATTGACTTGATACTGAGAATTGTCAAATGTGTTGTATTTCTACCAATATGGCTGAGTCACTACTACCTGCATATTTTTTTCCTAAAATATTACATTTTAAGACAAATGCCAATCATTTGGTATGTAAAATAGGTTATCTGTTTAATGTAGTTTATGCCTGCATTTAAGGATGAAAATAAATATTTGATCCACAAATATATTTTCTGTAGTAGAACCTTAATCTGTGTTCTTCATGAACTGAATCAGTGGACTTCAGTGATACCGGAGACACAAAGGTTGAGAGACAATGGTGAACAGTAAAATTAATACCAAGCTGTCTGCTGTCAACATCCATCAAAGTTTACAGACCCACTTCCTGCTTCACCTTTGACCTACCAAACTTACTGTATGTCTGTGGTTTCAGGTACAAAGAGGGATAATAGGTGACTGTTAACTTTAAGTTTAACCTCCAAATAAATGTAATCTGTTAAATAAAAAAAAAAAAGGTTCATAAAAAAGGTGGCTGCAGTTCATATCGGGCAGAGATGAAGGAAGCATAGGGTGGGCACTGAGACGAGCTCATTCTCAGTAAGATATGCTGGGTTTGGCCTATTATGAGACCATTTTGGCTATTAAAGATGGACGACATGACAGCTCCCCAAAAGTGAAGCCAAAGCATCTTGACTGACTGGCTGCAGGACAGGTCCTAAGTCCCGCCCCCTCCATATTAGCTGATTGGACACCATTCAAACTAAGAAATCAAAGTACAAGTCAAAATTTTTCCCAATGTTGGTTTCTTCCATTTACATAGTTCATGCTGGTGTTTGCTAAGGTGTTTTAGAGTGTTATTAGTGTTTTTCTGATAAATTTGGTTTTATTTAGTTATTTGATGCTGTGTGAAATTGACAGCTGCCAATCACAGTGAAGTGCTCACAGAGGCACCTGCAGACTTCTTTTCAGAACCAGCTGTAGAGTGGGAACATGAACTTTAGCAGGTGATTGTTAGCTAACAGTCAATATTTATTGATTACTGATCGAGTCAGGCAGGTGTGTGGACAGCACCTTGACAACACACTTGCCTCCTCGACTACTCCTAGACTCTGGCTGCACGTCATGTCACCAGCACAGGATGGCACCGCCTGTATCATGGATATTTTGGCTTCAATCTATTGTAAGAAAGTGGAGCTGTGTCGTCCATCTTTACATACAGTCTGTGGTCAAAACAGCATGTAGATCCATATATCTAGATGATAAAGTCACACTGTTGTTTTCTAGTTTCTACATCATTTCCTTCACTTTGATTCACTGGGTTGCTCTTTAAGCTGTGTGTGTGTGTGTGTGTGTGTGTGTGCAAGCTGTGTGTAAGTGTCAGATGTTGTGTTTCCATGTGTCTGACAGCAGTTGATGATAAATGTATCTTATTAGGAAAGAGTCTGTCTGTCTGTATGTATGTAGTTTAGAGATACATGACTGGCTGCTCTTTGGTGTTTAGTTTATCTGGTGCAACTCTGACTCCTGTTACAGCTTCTCCCTCCTGCAGTGTGTGTGTGTGTGTGTGTGTTGTATTAGAGTGTTGCAGTCGTGTCCTCCGTGCCTCCAGCCCTGCAGTCAGCAGTATGCCGCCCTCAGCAGACACAGTGAGCTCCTCAGGTTGGAGCTCTGTGCCGAGCCTGCTCCCGTGTGTGTGTGTGTGTGTGTGTGTGTGTGTGTGACCTTGCTAAGCAGCACAAATTTTTCCGCCTACCTCCGTCCCCGCAGCCCAGATCAGCGTCTGAAAACGCCTGCAGGTCGTCCTCGTCGTCGTAGTACCCAGCAGGCAGCTCGTCCTCCTCTCTGGACTCTCTTTCTGTCGACATGCCGCCTTCTTGTCCTGCCGTCCACTCTGTGAGCCGCTAGTGTCCGTCTGTCCCTCTCTGTCACCTGATACATGAGAGCCATGCTGCTGAACTCTCACCCTGCTCAGCCGGGGGGCGGGGGGCAGACACACTTTCACTTTGTTAACCGAAAATAATAACTCATCATATTTAAGGCTTTTCTAACAAGAATGGATAGGTCTCCTGTATGAAATGTCTCCAGTGACAGTGATAAAACACATAGTTAGATAAGAGTGTGTTTCTGGATGAATGTTACTCACAGACTCACAGAGTAAATACAGAAATGAAACAGGGTGATAGAAGAGGTGTGATTTGCTAACGTGCAGCTGATGAGCTCAGTGTGGCTCTGCTGTGAAGCCCCTCACAGCCATGCTGCAGTGCATGTTGATGATGTGACATTTTGTTCTGAAAATGACAAACCACATGTACACTATGATAACACCCAGTGAGGGTCATTGAGAGAGAGATTTTTTTTCTAAAATATTTTGCAGTCACACTAAATGGAAATATACACGTGTTGTTGTGGATGTTAGTGGAAATACTGCCATTTTGGGGGAAGCTGAATTTGATGAAATGAAAGAGTCTTGGTTGAACATAAAAATAGCTGTTTTTAATATTGCTATTTATTATTATTTAGACTGTTCTGAGGGGAAAAACTGCATAAAAATGTGACATCCCTCCATCATGGATTTGATGAATCTGAAACACACACAGATACTTCCCAGGCTCACCCTAATATTCTCAGATGGGGCTCTGGATATTGTTTTTTACAAAAATAAAAGTCATAAAAAGGCCTTGGATCTATTTTCTCTAGCATCTTACTCTTCACTATGATTGTAGGTGGCGTTTAGCACCACCTAACAGCAGCAGATGGTACTAAATAACAGTCAGAGAGAGAAGACAGCGAACACACCACACTGCACTCACACAAAACATAAAATAGTATTGTTATGATTGGTAATCCTACATTGTGGTGAGGGCAAGTATGTAATTTCCTAAATAATCTGGTCAGATTAAGTCTTTAAGCAATTTGAAGAAAAGTGTTACGTTATTTTTTCATGGTGAAGTTAACAAACACATTCTCCAGCCTGGTACCCTCTCTGATATTTACCATGCTTGTTTTAACAATAGATACATAAAATTAATCCTCCAATTAATTTTTCCTCCAAAGAATATTGCTCTTCTGGGAATTCCTCCCATCAATGCTGGAATGGTATTAAACACACATCTTGGGAAAGGGGTGCTGCCAAAGACCTCATGAAAGCACATAATACTGGGTCTCCATTGGTCACACATGAAGGAGTAAAATCTTGTTTTCTCATTTTTACCCCAAAAACTGGTATCGTCTATCAGCACCTCTTTGATGGATTGTTCTAGGTAGAATCTCCTCAATCAATGAACTTCTGCTCACTTTCTCCACCAATTCAGAGTTGCATCCAACTAGAGAGGACTGATGGTGGCTTCTTTGGAGCTGCATCTGCACAAAAAAATTTGCCATAAACAAAATGTTATGACTCTAATAATGATGTACACTACCGGTCAAAAGTTTTAGAACACCTCAATTTTTCCAGTTATTAAATGCAATTGAAGTCGTTCAAGTCCAATGAATAGCTTGAAATGGTACAAAGGTAAGTGGTGAACTCCCAGAGGCTAATAAAAAAGGTAAGGTTACCCAAAACTGAAAAATAATGTACATTTCAGCATTATACAAAAAGGCCTTTTTCAGGGAACACAAAATGAGTTAACAATTTAAAGCTGTCCTGCAGCAATGGAGGGTGATCAAGCCTTTAAAGCTGGTGCTACTAATTCCTACAGGTGTTCCAACTTTGCTGGATTACTTACAACCCCCTCTGTCTGCATAAAAGCAGTGTTTGAACACACTGTGGTACCATACCCTCGTGAGCATCAGTTGAACAGTATTGTACTGCAGAAAGTAGTGTGTTGCTACAAAAATGGGCGAGAAAAAGGCAATTAACAATGGAAGAGAGACAGACCATCATAACACTTAAAAATTTAGGTCTTTCCTACAGAGAAATTGCAAAGAAAGTCAAGGTGTCAATGAATACAGTTTTCTTCACCATCAAAAGGCAGTCAGAAACTGGGGCAAACTGAATAGAAGACTTCGAGCTGCAGGTTTGACAGGACGAGTTGCAGCAAGACAGCCATTGCTAAGACATCAGAATGAGACAAATAGGCTTGCCTGGGCCATGAAACACTGCCATTGGACTACTGAAGACTACTGAAGACTGAATACCATAATACTTGTGGACTTAATCAGTCCACAAGTATTATGGACTCATTAATCAAAATTTGAAATCTTCAGTTCATCATGCAGGATCTTTGTACGGCGTCGAGTAGGCGAAAGGATGGTTCCACAGTGTGTGGCATCAACTGTCAAACATGGAGGAGGAAGTGTGATGGTCTGGGGCTGTTTTGCTGGATCCAGGGTCGGTGACTTGTACAGAGTGAGAGGCACCCTGAACCAAAACGGCTACCACAGCATTCTGCAGCACCATGCAAGCGCCTAGTTGGTCAGGGGTTCATCCTGCAACAAGTTAATGACCCACAACATAAGGCCAAGCTATGTCTCCAGACTTAAACCCCATCGAGCTGGTTTGGGGTAAACTGGACAGAAGAGTGAAAGCAAAGCAACCTACAAGTGCCACACATTTATGGGAACTTTTGCAAAAGATATGGGAAGAACTTTCTGAAGAATATTTGATTTCTATTGTAGAAAGAATGCCACGAGTGTGTTCAGCTGTTATATCTGCCAAAGGTGACTACTTTGATGAGCCAAAACTTTAGAATACATTTTGGTCTATAAATTGATTCCATGATTTCTTTTTTTAACTCCAATTGCTTATTTGTACTATGCTTTCATTTCAGAGTGCAATGAGACATTAAACTGCATAATTTTCAATAAAAAACTGGAAAAATTGGGGTGTTCTAAAACTTTTGACCAGTAGTGTAAGTGGATTAGTGGTGTGTATTTAAGCAGACTCAGGTTTTTCTTTTAATTAACCCCCCATCAGTTCATTAAAGATGTGTGATGCCTTTTTCAATCCAAGTGTGGGAATGACGAGAGTTTTTTTCTTAATTATAAAATTATAATTATTGCAGATGGGAGTAAATTGTGTAAAGTGGTGTATGTGATCATTTCCACCATACGAGAACTGATGCAATTGTCAATGCTGTAAAATAATGTTGGCATTTGAGAAGCTGGCTGAGAAATGATAGATCTGAAATACATTTTTATAGCTTCCAGGTCTTTGTGTCTTTGTTTTTTGTAAGGAGTCGATTTGTGCATCCTCTTTTTCAGGTAGGATTTGGAAATTATTCAATCAAGAGATCTGAACAAGCTGAACAAGCTGTTTGAAAAAAACTAAAAATAGATTATTTCTTTTGTTCTGATTGTGTTCATTTTAACAGTAACTATCCCGCCCATAAAGAATAGTGCTGTGTGCATTAAACAATGGAGTTTGTCATTTATAATTCTCAGTAGTGAAATGAAGTTGAGATCTACCAGCAAGGGAAACATTAATGCCTAGATCTGTGAAGTGACCTGTGTATAGAGGGACAGGTGGCGGATGGGTTGTCACAGGAAAAATGAGCCTTGTAAACCCTGTTTCTTTTGAGGTTCTGTTTTCTGTAATGACAGATTTAAGCTGGGTGGAAAAAGTGTTAACAGAGTGTTGAAGTGATTCGTTTCCATAGTGAGAGTGTCTGTTTGGTCCTGACTGATCCAGGCTATGGCACCGTGCCTGGAATTCCTCGTACAGTACTTACCGAAAGGTTTGTTTCAAACAGAAAGTCCTGTTGAGTGCTTTATGAGGTCGTCACTCATCACCAAGGAGACAATTAAGACACCTCTTGTTTTACTGTGCCCTCTGTGGTGCCATCATGTGGTCTGAGAATAACTGCAGACTCGTCCCTGCACTGAGGGCAGATCCTGAAATGGAGGAAATGAGCAATTTGACCTACCATAGCGATGTATATGTATATATATCGTATTGTAGCACCACTTATTATTATTATTTATTTACACCCCAGTGCAGTTTTAGATTAAATTAAATTAGATTACATTAAATTAAGTTTTACATTTAAATTAAATTCGACAAAACTGTCCACTGTACATCAGTAGTGCTTTATCTCTTTTGGCTGAAAATCTTCAGGGATAAGTCTGCTCATACTAAATATTTTTCTTACTATCAATAAATTCCATTAAAAGGCCAAGGAGAAAGTGAAAACCTGTGTGTGTGTGTGTCTAAAACCTTTATTCATTATGTCTCCTTCATAAAAAACAGAAGGCCTTGATGCTTGTGTTGAGTATTAAAATTCATATTTCTCCCCTATGCATTAAAAATGGTCTTTTAAAATGCTATAAAAGCAGGAAATGATTATAATATATGCAGGCAAAGTCAGTCTTTAAACATGAAAACTAAAGTAAATCACTTTAAGTTTATAAAAGGACTTTAGGAGGGTGTGCTGGCAATATATCATTCCAACTGCCTCTCCTATACTGCAGATGGTAATGTAATGACAGATGATTTTGCCATTATCCACCACATTGTATTTCTATGAGAAACAAGGTCTGACTCATTTCAGCCACAAGAGGTCAGGAGTGCACTGGTCTGAAGTGTTGCTATGATCTTCTCATATTAATGTCACAGTCTGCTCTCAGCCTGTCAAAGTCTCATTTCCAGATGTTTTCACGAGTGAACATCACCTGGAGACTGAGCCATAGAACAGAATGAGAGGCTCAACAAGAAGCTCCACGCACTGTCAGCCCTAGGTATTCTCACAGCTCTTCAGTATGCTCATGTGGATAGAAAGATGTATTTAGACTGCACTTAAGATCTTAAACATCCCTTGTGTTTTTCTCATAAGCAAACAAATAATGTTCACATTTATTACTTCACTCCAAAACACATCTGTTGAGCCTCTGTGATACATTCATCAAGGCAACAAATGTGCTGAAAACACTTTACTCTTCACCGAAAAGTTGTAAAGGGTCTTTTATATATATGTCCCATTCAAATCAGTTTTTCTGTCTGAAGTGAAAGACCAGTGTCAGATGTTTCTGGCCAAATGTTTGATTGATCTACTGAAAGTTCTTTGAGAACATTATCCTGACAGCATTTCAGGATGATGGCGTAACAGTTTCTGATGAATTTATGGAAATAGAAATTTGAGAAAATTGAAAAAAAGTTACAAAATGTGACATGTTCAGGGAGAAGGCCACTAGAGAAAAGATGCAGATGAACAGAGAGATTAAAAGGATAAAATAATTTTATATGGGTCAAGTTATTTTTGAGATAATTAAACAACTTAACTTGATTATTACAGTGCCACCCTTTTATTTTCTGTGCCTGAGTGGTGGTTGAGATTTGTAGCCCATTGCCATTTTTGTGAGTTTTATAGCCACAAGCAGTCATGAACAGGATCCAAGTAGAAAGTTGATTACTGAGATCAGCTCTTTTTGAACTATTTTACAATAAAGACCTACGCAGAACTGATCTCTCTCTCTCTCCATATGTCTCTCTCCCAGATGAACGGAGGCGATGCAAAGACACTGAGGAAGTGTTTATCACTTTATCATTCAGAAACCCAGCTCTCTCAGTTGCAGGATAACATGCACAACGTATGTACACCATTACAATGATGTGTGTGTGCGTGTCTATGTGTGTGTGTGACTCTGACTCGTACCAATAACAAGCATTATGAGCCCAGCCTCAAAATATTACAAGCTCATGTGTGGTCTTGTTTATCTAGCTTTGCTCCAGCTTTTCCACAGCCCCATGTCTCTTCAGCTCTCCTTTCATATCTCAGTGTCATTCAGTTCTGCTGTATTCAGTTTGTGCTTCATTTTAAGATTGACAGCACAGAGGAATTACATCTGCCGCAAAACAGCACCAATAAAATCAGATGAGACTGGATGGATATCGCTCTTATTTCCCTTTATGAGTGGCAACAATCATTATGTGTCCCACATGAAATCACGCATATAAACTTGAAGACTGTTACATTTTATTGGATTTTTTATTAAAGTGCCTCCACAGGGAAAGAAGCAGTAAAAGTCAGATTGTTGCCATACAACTTGTTTCAGTAGCTGTGTTTATGAAAAGGCTTTATTCCACTAGTAACCAAAATAAAAACCTCTTATAACCACCTCAAAATGTCAAATGAGATATATCTTTGTTTTCTGTCTATGTTTGCCAATGTTGCATTGTGGGAAATAAACGTATTTGCTTTTTTGCTGACGGTGAAGCAAGCAGTTAGTTAGTTAGCAGGGGTGAATAACTAGCCTGGTTCTGTCTAAAAGAACCAAAATCCACCTCCCAGCACCATTTGTTTAACCCTTTAACACCAAGTACAAAATAACACAAAAATAAAAATTATGCAAATGAAAATCATATCTGCAAATTGATTTTTGATTTTGTTTGAATTTGTTTTTTTTTTTTAATTGAATTTTCTGGCAATTATTTCATAGTTCAGGCTTTAAAGGGTTAAACCGTACACAATCTGAAAGGTAGAAAAAATGGGTGGGTGTTATACTACAGTGACACAGTGTCAATTAGTGAGTTTAGAGGTGAACTTTGTTACTTTTGGACTGAGCCAGGCTAGCTGTATCCCTCTGTATCTATTCTTCATGCTAAGCTAGGCTGAACAAACATCATTCAGCCAGAAAGGAGAATAAACTATTCTTTGAAACGATGCTGACTTTTTCTGTGCTGTCTTAAAGCACGACAGATCATTAACCTTCTTACTAACGACGTCAGCAGTAAGCACAGCACTGAATCAATAACAGTGTCAAGCCTCTGTTTCCTTACAGTGGTGTATGTATACAGGAATCTAAATCACATCACTGAATTAGTGTGTAAATGCTTGTGTGAATTGTGAATGAGACATGGAAGGAAACACAAAAAAAAATTGTGTAACCGGCATTGTGTACTTCCTCAATAATTACATTTTCCGTCAGAAGTCACGTCAGTCCAACTCCTTTAGAAGGACAGGATTCCAGTTTACTATGCATGATGTTTGTTTGCTTCTGTAAGAGTGTGGGGCTCAATCAGCCTCATCACTGAGTTGCATCAGAACCAACCTGAAATGGCAATAAGAGATAAAACCACTGGCAGAAAAGTGATATCCAAAGCTCAAGGCTCTGTCACTATCGCAGGTAACGTGAGCTCCCCACAGCAGATGCAAGACATCCTATCACACCTATTGATAAGTTATCTGACTGGCCGATTGCTCCTCTCCTGCTTTACTGCGAACACAGCAGGACTACTGCACCTCCTGTCGCCATGGGAACATGTGCCCACCTGCCTCAGCAGTGCTGCTATCTCCGTCTTTCTTTCTGTCTCTTGTTAGTCTCCTTTCTGTCCTCTTATCTTTCTCTCACTCTCCCTTTTCTTTTCCTTCTGGGTCTTTCTACTATACGTATATCTCTATATGCACTCCTGTCTGTTTACCTGCTGAATACAATGATTGTGATCAGAGGGTGCCACTTGCCTCCACAGGGTGCTGTTCAGACCCCCAGCGGTGAGCCCTTCCCCACATGACTCTACCTCCCCCCGGAGCAGAAACCAGAGGCTGTGGTCCACGCACAGAAGGTAGGTCACAAAGCAGCCAGTGTGAGATGTCTGCTGCTTCCACTGACCTCCACAGGCAATTCAAGTTTCCCATTCAGGGTCAAAGATGGTTTTTACATGTACTGCTTGAATGCTGAAAGAGGAGAGAACGATGACATGGAAGTTCGTAGTTCTAAGTTGGTATGCACTGCATGTGATTCCTTTAACAAGGCCCTGTGTCATTAAATTACAGCTTCTGCCCCCTAGTGGATGATATAAGTCAATGGTTGCATTGCTGTAACATACTGCAGTATGTTTGTACAGATACATTACAGTACATCAAAAGAAAATGACATGATGCTATTTTGTGTGTGTATGTGTGTGTGTGTGTAGGTGCTGGAGGTCCATGAGAAGCTGGTCAGGCCGAACTCACAGGAAAATGATGAAGACCTTAGTGAGAAAGAGAAGGCCATCGTCAGAGAGATGTGCAACGTAGATTATACCGTAATATGACCTTTTTCTCTCTTTCTCTCTTCTCTTTCACTTTCTCTCTCTTTCTTTCTGTTTCTCTTTTATTTATTTTTTCTTTTCCCTTCCACAGACATGTCAAACATGATGAGACAGTGATCCAAACTTCCCACAGGGTCACAACCTAGATGATTCAGTATACTGTAACAACAATCAGAAGCAGTGAATTTCAACATTTTCTATTAATATTATATATCTACACATATTTAATACACTTCAGTATTTGAAATGTGTTTCAGTAAGGTCTGAATAATAATGATCAAAATAAATAAATGTGCCACGGGACAGCTACAGTATACTGTCTATACATACACAGTTAAATAAAACATATATATATATCTGTGTGTGTGTGTGTGTGTGTGTGTGGAAAAGGTGAGACACAAATTAGAAATGACAGTCTAACATGTGAAGACTCTGGCAGTTTGGTGCACATATAAACCTGGATTTTGCTTTTCCAAGAAGCCGACAGTAAGAATAAACACAGTGAGAGTAGGAGTCAACAGCAGTGGACTGGATTTGCTGTCCCCCAAAGGGAGAAATGTGACCGTTAGAGCTCAAAGTAAGCAGCAGTCACTATGACTCAGTGTGACAGGCTGACAAGCAAACACAGCCAAAAAAGCTCACTTTGAGTCTTTAATGGTTCTGTGATTCAGATTCAGATTCAGATTTCCTTTATTAGTCCCACAGCGGGGAAATTTACAGCGCAACAGCAGCAAAAACACACAGTGGAAAATAGACAGATTGTCAGAATTACCACCAGGAATACACATAAAACTTTGTAGCAGATATATATGTTTGTGTTGAAAAATTTAACAGTTGGAGGTAGCTTCAGTCATTAGAGTGGTCATTAGAAGAAGAGCAGCTCAAGGCACCTCTGCATGAGCTCCTCCACTCAGCTGTGGTGGCAGTGCATTGTCCTGGAGGGGCCTGCGATGGCTGCAAGGCTCTCTGTCTTGACGAAGAAGAGGTCGGAAGCTATGTATTTCAACAGCCCATGGCACCTCTGCTTTGATTTGACTTTTATGTAACTTCTAGGAAATTCATGGATGTGACATATTGTGTTTTTACAGTGTGAACGCACAGTAAGAATTGAATCTTCACCTTTTGTTGAGGGTGTTGAAGGAAGCAGAATTACACACTTATGCATTAACACTGCTGCTCTTAAAGCGTACCTTCTGTACATAAATTTAATTACAGTCAAGATTTCACCACTAAAATTTAAGCAATAAAAACTCCTGTTCTGAAGACTGCCAAGACATGAGGACATAAATGTTCATGCTCATATGACTTTCCTACATTTTCATTCTCAACCCACAGAACGCTTCACATTGTTTTTGAAGTTTAGGCAACAATCATCTGCATTTAAATAAAACATGTTTTGTTTAAATTGATAAAGACGTTTCAAACTGGGCATGGTTAGGTGTCCTGTGAAAAGATTCACAGGTGAACAGATGAACAATGCACTGACTGTACCAATCAGCTGCTTATGTTTCCCTGAGGTAATGAAGTTTGTCAGTGCAGAGACAGGACCAGGGTATGCTGAGTCTCCTAAGTCTGGGTTGGTATAAAGACATGGAGCATGAGAAAAAGTAAGCTTCCATTAAAACTGAAAATCTCTGGAAGAACTCCAAAAGCATCTCAGTTATCTTTACCTTTTGCTGGCTCAAAAACTTTTCCCTTTTGTTTAGGATTATTGTGCAAACCTGGCAACCCCCTTTGCTAAAACTGTTTTTTGTTTGTTTTCTTGTCTTATTATTCACAGTCCTTTAGCCCTGCAGTGCTAAGTTCATAATCAAAACCGATCATAATTAGGTCTCTCAATAGCTAATATACGCTGTTTTTCGATTTAACAGACACTTGTCAGATTGAAATTCTACATTTTTTAGGATAATGTTCTCATATATACTGTACAGTCATTTATTACAATTAATATCATATAAGAAGTTACATGCTGCGTACCTGTTTATTTTCATATTTGTACTAACTGATTTTATCTACAAATATAATAGAATTTTTCTTAAAAAACAGTTATGCCATCTTTATGTTACGGAATGAGGGAGTGTTTGCATTCACTGAATGTGGTTAAAAAATCTGAATGTAAGATGAGGTGACTGAGCAGTGAACAAACCCAACCTATATGTGGTCGCCCAAACTGGCGTGTACGATATGAATAATAATCACATGAGAGAGTAAAAAAAGTTTTATATCAGGCTATGTATGAGAGAAATTTACAAAGTGACCTTTGTTGAAAACCTTTACTCCATAACTGCTGACTTTTTATTTGTTAAGAGCACAAAGTTATGTTTTAAAAATACATTGAACAGGAGGAAATATTTTCTTACGTTTATTTTGCGACTGAGGTTTTGACTCAGACCTGGTGGTGAAATCTTCCTCTCTGACAGTGTATTTTAGAGAAAGAGCAACGCTGTTTATAAATACATACAATACTACATCCTGTAGGTTACTATGGAGTAGCATGCCTTTATATTTTTGAATAAGCTGTATGTAGTTGAAAATATTTTTTAGCAGTATAAGTTAAGAATACTTTGTAGATATTTGTTGTTGTCAGTGACTTTGTGGCGTTTAATGCAGATGTGTTAAAGTATGTATGAAAGTAATGTGCTTGATGGTAATCATGAATTATTCAGCTGATTCAGCTCCTTGCAGTGGGTAACAGCCTGACTCTGAATGTATTAGTGGCACATTTGCAGAATTTCTTGCCAGGCATTTTATTTTTCACACAAATATCTGACCTCTCCTCCAAATGATGGTTACTGGAATGTGGTTTATTTAATACATTTTTCAAACAGAGTACAAGCAAAGCGCAGTAAGGGCGTTCATTTGGAAATATCTGCTGTGTGAGTGTTTTTAGGCAAAAGGTGAAATGTAAAATAGTTTATGTTGGTCTATACTGGCTCCTAGTGGCATGAATCTAACTCTACAGCAACATAAAAACTGGGCGTATCCCAGCTCCATAATACAGAGTAATTCTAATACAGAGTCATTCTAATGAGGCTGAGAGCTGTGTGCTGTGTGTTCACACCTGAAAAAAAAGAAGAAAAAAAAAACCTATAGTACAATAGCTACCAAACTTGCAATTCTGTTTTATAAACTGTTTTTGTGACTTACATGTGACTGTGTTTTGGACTTATATGCCTCCGAGTCTCATTGGCCAGTTATCTCTGACGTGAACAGGTCAACCACTGGTCACGTGAACTTACTAGAAAGTGTGATATGGAAACATGAGTGAATGTTGTCCTTGAGGCGTGTATCTAAAACAACTGACAAATTAAAGAGGAATTTGTGGGTACATCTGATTCCTGCTTATCAAGTTGGAGGTCACACTGTTCTGACTAAAATGAAAACAACTAAACGTTACATGAGTTCAGTGGAAAAGTACAAATTTAAAGTGAACAGAATAAAATTGCAAATATAATGTGAACAGAGTTAAAGTGCAAATATAAAATGAGCCAAGTACACACACACACACACACACACACACACATATATATATATATATGTGTGTGTGTGTGTGTGTGTGTGTGTGTGTAGAGAGAGAGAGTGGGAGAGATATTTTTATACATGTATATGTAGGTATATATGAGTGTACACACACACAACTAAAATAAAAATATAAATATATACAAATAGAAATACAATACAGTTGAGGCAGGTGTATAAAAGCATATATAAATACATATAAACGAAGATGTATTGTTTATTTTTATTGCGTTTTTTATGTTATCTCAAATGTGGACTGACAGGGTTTCAATTTAACTTAATCTTCATGTTTTGGGATGGTGGGGGAAACCAGAGCACCTGGAGAAAACCCACACTGATACTAAAAGAACATAGATGTTAGACTACAGTGCAATAGTGGGGGAAAGGCTTAACTCTGATGGTGACACTAGGAACACGGGCTCGTATTACTGAACCAACTATAATCGATGCTCCTAGTATAATGGCAGCAGTTCTAAAACCATTCCTGGAGTTTGCTTTGGCCACAGCGCTCGCCTCTCTTTGAGGGGTGTCGGATGGGCCGCGTTCTGCAGTGGGCCCTCGCTGGTTTCTGGCCTGAAGGTCATCAGGTGCTGGGCCACGCTCATTCTCTGGCTCTGGTTCAAGAGGGAGATTCTGGGGTGGTTTTCCAAAAAAAGAGCTAATGAAGCCCACCGCTGTGGTCACTACTGTACCAACAACGCATCCAAGCATGAAATCTGACATTTTGTTAACAGTTTGTTTTGTGACTTGAAAAGCTTGTTCTCTTGTCTGCTCTGAGGTACAGAGATAATCTGACCTGTGCTTCTGTGTTGTTCCTCACTTATTAAACTAACTGGACCTGAGATCAAAGGAGATCAAAGGCACCCAGGTGGCTTTATTGCATCATAACATTCTCAATTTAACGGCTTGATGTGACGTCACGATCAGTCAAAGACGCATCAAAGGGGATCAAAGGCTCCCTAACGGCGCATGCGCAACGCGCCACACCTGATGCGTTCTTGAATTGAGAAGGCCAGAATTGATGAAGGCCCCACTGCTGGCCCCAAGGCTTCAGAAACGGGAACATGCTTTTACTTAAGTCAGTGATGTCAGTTACGGCCCGCCAGTGCGTTTCATCCGGCCCCCAAGATGTTTTGGGGGTAAAAGTTTGGAGGGATTTTTTAAATTAAAATATTTTTAAATTACACTATTCACACCCAGGTATTATATATTAGGAAAATAAGACGTTTCTATGACATGAAAAATTAATTAAATCTAGCACTATCTCCATCAACAGGAAGTAGGAAAAAAAAAAAAAAGTTGCCGCGCTGACCACTGCAGGTGCCTGCCATGAAAATTTGTCTAGCAAAAATGTTTTCCAAAAAGAAAGAGGTTGACACAGAGTGCATGGCATTTTGAGAAAAATGGAAGGAGAAATATTTCTTCTGGGAGGTACATGGCAAACTTGTATGCCTCATTTGTTCACAAGAGGTGGCTGTGGCAAAAGAGTATAATATTAAACGTCACTATGAGACCCATGCAGAGAAATATTCCAAGTACACTTGACAACTCTGAACTGAAAAGGTGAATGAACTTGCGTCAAATCTAAAAAAACAGTCTGTATTTTCTAAATGTCGAGAGACACATGATGGAGCAGTTAAGGCCAGCTCCATCATTGCCAGTGAAATTGCTGCAGCGTCCAAGCCGTTCAACGGAGGGAGAATTTGTCAAGACCTGCATGCTAAAAGCAGCCGCGCCTGTGTGCCCTGAGAAGCGGCAAGCTTTCGCTAACATTAGCTTGTCAAGAAATACTGTGGCGGAGAGAATTGGAGAACTAGCTAGAGATTTGAACAGTCAACTAAAAGATAAAGTCAAGTCTTTTATCGCCTTCTCCATTGCTATTGATGAAAGCACCAATGTGACGGATGTAGCTCAATTATCAATGTTTATTTGTGGTGTGGATGCATCTTTGACTGTCACTGAGGAGTTTGTGGCACTGGTGCCAATGCTGGACACTACCACCGGCAATGACTTGTTTGAAAGCCTGTTCGGGATCCTGGACCAACTGGAGGTGGACTGGAGTCGCGCAGTTAGTGTGGCAACAGACAACGCACCGTCAATGATCGGTAAAAAGGCAGGTGTGGTTAGCAAGAGCCTGAAAATGGACCACGTCATGCGTGTTGTTATCCAAACTGTGAATTTTATCAGAGCCAAAGGACTACCATTGGTAATTTGAGGCTCTTATCCGGACATAATGTTACGCACGGCCTAACCTATCACACTGAGGTCTGCTGGTTGAGCCGAGGAGCAGTCCTCAAATGCTTCTTTGAATTACGCAGGGAGATTGCCAAATTCATGGAGCAGAAAGGAAAACCATTGGCAGAGTTGGATGACCCACACTGGCTTGCAGATCTTGCTTTTTTAGTTGACATTACAGAACACTTAAATGTGTTGAACGTTAACATGCAGGGCCGCAACAAACTTATTACGGAGTACTATGACAGTATTCGTGCTTTCCAAATGAAACTGGCTCTGTGGGAGACGCAGCTATCCCAGCACAATCCTGTCCACTTCCTCTGTCTAAAATCTCAAACCGTCGATCACGAGAGCGTGGACACGTACAAGAACATGCTGTCTGGACTTGTACGTGAGTTTAACAGTCGATTCAATTCAATGTATTCACTCAGCTGGAAAAGGACTTCGCACTCTTTCGCTCTCCATTCACCTGCAACGCAGCAGATGTGCCACTCCAACTCCAAACGGATCTAATTGAATTGCATTGTAGCGCACTGCTGAAGGAGAAATACACTTCTGTTGGTCTGAAATCATTTTATCAATACCTGACACCAAATTACACAGAGATCACAGCCTTTGCATCAAAGATACTTTGTATGTTTGGGACAACATATCTGTGCGAGCAGGCTTTTTCGCTGATGAACATTAACAAGTCCAAACTGCGCAGTCGGCTGACGCACGGACATCTACAGTCATGTGAAAAAATTAGGACACCCCATTAAACTAGTCAACGCTTTATTAAAAAATGTTCACATAACAATGTCCAATCTTGTTTTTATTTATTTCTGGAAAAGAAAGTGATTTAATTGTAACTAAAGAACATAAATTAACATATTTTACTCAAACAAAAGAAAAATGCATATTTTAAATGGAGGAAAAAATTAGGACACTCTACCCCCTAATAACTAGTGTTACCCCCTTTGGCTGAAATAACTTCAGTGAGACGCTTCTACCAGTCTCTGACATCGATCTGAGGAAAGTTTGTCCCACTCCTCAATGCAGAATTCTTTCAGCTGTGAGATGTTTGAGGGGTTTCTTGCATGCACAGCCCGTTTCAAGTCACCCCACAGCATCTCAATGGGATTAAGATCCGGGCTTTGACTGGGCCATTCCAGGACTCTCCACTTCTTAGTTTTCAGCCAGTCCTTGGTGGGATTTACTGGTATGTTTTGGGTCATTGTCATGTTGCAGTGTCCAGTTCTGCTTCAGCTTTAATTTTTTTTTACAGATGGTTTCACATGTTCTTCAAGCACCCTCTGATACACAGTAGAATTCATGGTGGATTCTATGATGGTGAGCTGGCCAGGTCCTGCTGCAGCAAAGCATCCCCAAACCATGACACTTCCACCTCCATGCTTCACAGTTGGTATGAGGTTCTTTCCCTGGAATGCTGTATTTGGTTTACGCCAAACATGTCTTCTGTTCTGGTGTCCAAATAATTCAACTTTAGACTCACCTGTCCAAAGAACATTATTCCAGAAGACCTGGTCTTTGTCTATGTTCTCTCTGGCAAACTTCAGTCTGGCCTTAATGTTCTTTTTAGACAGCAAAGGTTTCCTCCTTGCACACCTCCCATGAAAGTCAAACTTGTGTAGTCTCTTTCTATGAACTTGCTTGGACGGCCAGACCTGGGCATGGCGGCAGTTGTTTTGAATGTCCTCCACTTGTTAACAATTTTCCGGATGGTGGAATGGCTGATGTCAAATTCTTTTGATATCTTTTTAAATCCCTTACCAGACTCATAAGCAGCCACAATCTTTTTTCTGAGGGCCTCAGACAGCTCTTTGGATCTCACCATGGTGCTCACTCTCACTTCAACAGACAGGGTCACACCAAACTAAATGTCTGAGGTTTAAATAGGGCAAAGCCTCCTTCAAAATGCTGGGTAACGATGTTCTGATCATGTGCACCTGATCTGATACACCTGTGTGTGATTATAGCCATTTTAAGTGGGAAAATATGTGGGGGTGTCCTAATTTTTTTCCTCCATTAAAATATGCATTGTTGTTCATATCTTTTGTTTGATGAGTAAAAATATGCTAATTTATGTTGTTGTTGTATGTTTTTTCACATGACTGTAAATGACATAATGAAAATCAGCTGGTCCCCGATGTTGACAGGCAGCCAAAAAGTGTCAAGCATCTACCAGCAAGTGAAAATGTAAGTTGCGTGAATAAAAAGCTTTGTATGTGTTATGTCCCTAAGAGGTCTAGGGTGAAGGGAGGAACATAAGCCGGTGTAGTGGGCAGATATAATGCCGTTTATTTGTTAGTAGCCCACCTGATCATAAAAACAACACAAGAAGCGGCGGAGGGGAACGCCGGACAATCACCCAAAATGAAAAGAAAATCCCACTCTAACAGAAAACTCACAGCACAAGCTGGAACTACTTCATAAGTATACAAAATAAGAACAAAAGTAGCAAATCAACTAACTAAGTACAACTGTGGCCAACAGCCCAATAACAACGAAACAAAATGAACAGAGAACACGAGTGGTAACAAAACCACAAGATCATCTTTCCCAGTCCCCGAAAAGCTACCTAGTACACTCTGCTGGTACATCACAAATCATCTCAGAAAAAAACAAACACAAAGCCGGTTCACAACGCATCATTGCATGGATAGCAACATGTTTTAATCAGAAATATCTGTCGCAGCTGTCCCTTCTATTTTATGTAATTTTGCACTGTTATTTTCATATTTTGAAGTGCAATTTCTCATTAAGAGCTAATATGGACAGATGTGGTGTGTTGGAGCTATAACCTGTATTCTTTCAAATGTATTGTGTCCAACGCATAAAATGTATTTATTATGTATCAGTTGATAGGAAAATGCTTTTTGATTGACTTTGATTTGTTTCAGTTGTCTGTTCTGCTTTAGGGAATTTATGTTATTTTTGTGTTGACATGCAGTTTCTCATTGATGAGTAGAGCTCTTCTGTACAGAAATTTGGCATTTTGTAGAATTTGTATTCTTTCAAACGTACTGACTGATAAATGTGTTCAATCCACAATATGGATTCTTGTTAGTTGCATAGGCATCTCTGAGAGACTCATATATGTGTCTTTAGGCCTATTTGAATTGGTTCAAGCAATAAATTGCAAGTAACCTAAATATTTATGTGTTGACGCAGTCATTATGTCAGAAAAAAATATTCCGTCCCCCATAAGGTCTCCTTTGAACAAATCTGGCCCCCTACCAAATATGACTTTGACACCCCTGACTTAAGTGGATCAATGGCATACCGGCATCGTCGTTGACCGTATCCCCTATATGTGGACTGTAGTTTAATATCTGCGCGTTTTTTTTTCATGCTCTCCCAATATCAGCATGGGTTTTCTCTGGGTGCTCCGGTTCCCCCACCGTTCCAAAACAACAAAAAAATCAAGTTAATTTAAAACCCTGTCAGTCCATATTTGAGATAACATCAAAAACGCAATAAAAATAAAGAAAGTGCAAGCCAGTGGTGAATATGTTTTATCTAATGTTCAGTATAAGATATGTTCTGGTAGTGTAGGAATCTGCCATAAAGAGCATCACTAACATGTAACAGTCTTCAAGACATGTCTACTAAGAATTATCTACAGATCTATAGAAAAATTCATAGTTGGTTATGTTTATAGAATGTTAAAATATAAATGTTTATAGTATTTAAAATAACGTGGTTCTCTTGTGTCTGATGAAAGTGGAGGAAAGTCACATGATAAGGTCAAGGGTCATGGCTACTGCCTTATGGGTAAGAGAATTGGTGTGGCCGCTGTGCGTTAGAGATGCTGAGTTTAGAGATGCAATATTCTACACCGAGTTCATTGAGGCGCACACGGTAATTTTGTTAATATTTGTTTTATATTTCTGCTTATTTGTTTACAGAATGGACAATGTTGATTTATTTAATGTATGAACGTTTCTGTTTTTAATATGTCAGCCTTCATGTGTTAGCTTGACTTGACTTTTGTTTTTTATTTTGTAGTTCACACCCCGGGCCACAGACCAGTACCGGTCCGTGAGTCATTTGGTAATGGGCCGCGAAGAAAGAATATAAAAAAAATCTTCGATTTCCGTTTTAGTTAGTGTTTTATGTTTTCTACCAGATATTGGTTTACTAACTTTCCGTCTGTTCCTCTCCGCGCGCTTGACAAGTCACTGGCTTTATCGTGTGGTACAACGTCTTAATTATTATGTCGTTTAATTTAATTTAATTATACGATTGTACCCCCAGTGCACTCTCCCCCCCACCCCCCACTATACAAGTACAGCAAAATGGTCACTACCTGCCTGATTACATCTCCATTTATATTGTTTACATCTTCGTTTATCAAGAATCATTTATTGTCATTATGTTTTCACATGACATGAAATTGGTATTGGTGACTTCCAGCTTTAAATGTAAATATAGTAAAAAGAATAATAATAGTAAGTAATAATTAAAAAAGATGTAATATGTACACACTAAAGTCCAAAGTTGCAGCATCGAAATGCACAGTAGGGGGGTGGGTCAGTTGTTCAAGTGCAGTCAATAATAAAAATAAAAAAACTTCACACAGCCCTGACCCATCTGCAGCTTCCTAACACCAATGTGAGGATGTTATTTGTAGACTTCAGTTCAGCCTTCAACACAGTGATCCCGGACAAGCTGATACTGAAGCTCCACAACCTGGGACTGCCCTCATCAGGGACTTCCTCACCAACAGGCCTCAGGTGGTGAGAATCGGGGACAACACATCCTGTATACTGGTCCTGAGCACAGGCAAACCACAGGGCTGCGTGCTCAGCCCAGCCCATCTTCACTCTCTTCACCAGTGACTGTTCTGCCATCCACTCCACAAACACCATCGTAAAGTTTGCAGACGACACCACCATAGTGGGTCTCATATCGGACAATGATGAGACCCACTACTCCTACTACTACTACTACTACTCTCCTCATTCACGGGGAAGCAGTTGAGCGTGTCAACAATATCAAGTTCCTGGGCATCCACATCACATCTGACCTGACCTGGTCCATGAACACAGCTCACCTGGTAAAGAAGGCTCAACAAAGACTCTTCTTCCTCAGGAAGCTGAAACGTGCTGGACTCTCCCCTCAGCTCCTGACAAACTTCTACAGGGCCACAACAGAGAGCATCCTCTGCCTCAGTGCAGCAGTGTGGTATGGCAGCTGCACTGCACAAGACCTGAAAGGACTTAGCCCGGGTGGTGAAAACAGCACAGGGGATTGTGGGAAGTCCTCTTCCAGATCTGGACTCAATATACGCTGGCCTGGATGCAGAAGAAGGCCCGACATATTGCCTGCCGACCCTACCCACCCGGGAAATCTGGACTGTTTGTTTGTACCGCTTCCCTCTGGAAAAGCGGTACAGAAACATAAAGACAACAACTAGCAGACTGGAAAACAGCTTGAATTTGAACTGCACTTGACTGACCCATTTCCCCCCCCTACTGTGCATTGCGGCTGCAACTTTGGTCTTTAGTTACTGTGTACATATTTTATTATTATTATTACTTACTTACTTACTATTATTACTTACTATTATTACTTAATATTATTATTCTTTTTAATATATTTACATTTAAAGCTGGAAGTCACAACAATACCAATTTCGTCATGTGAAAACAGCTTTGGGGAAAAAGCGGTTTTTCAGTCTGCTAGTTGTCGTCTTTATGCTTCTGTACAGTCCATTTCCTGGGTGGGTAGGGTCGGCAGCAATATGTCAGGCCTTCTCCTGCATCCGGCCAGCGACAGTGTGGGAAAACCTTGTGAAGACTTACAGAAAACGTTTGACCTCTGTCATTGCCAACAAAGGGTATATAACAAAGTATTGAAATGAACTTTTGTTATTGACCAAATACTTATTTTCCACCATAATTTGCAAATAAATTCTTTAAAAATCAGACAATGTGATTTTCTGGATTTTTTTTTTTTCATTTTGTCTCTCATAGTTGAGGTATACCTATGATGAAAATTGGAGACCTCTCTCATCTTTTAAGTGGGAAGAACTTGCACAATTGGTGGCTGACTAAATACTTTTTTGCCCCACTGTAACACACACGTGTTATGTGACTGAATGTTTCTTGGACCCTGGGAGTCGTAGTTAACTTCCCCCTCTAAGTTTTCTCGAGCACAGGTGTGTACCTTAGACTTTTCATCCAATAAACAGTTCCGTATGTGCAGATGACTCAGCCTGTAAGAAAATGAACGTGGAGCCTGGAGCGGCAGTAGCAGCAGCAGCTGCACACAAATATGACACCTCCCTGAGTACATAAACAATAAATTGACCTACATTAGACTTCATTTCACGTTTGGTGGATGTCTGTGTCTTTAGTTCAAGTTTGGACAGAGTGACATGGACCAAGAAGTAAACACTTCTCTCTTGAGTTGACAGACTTTGAGAGACCCTCAGCTGCTGCTGCTCCACAACACCACAAGCAGACACTTTGCACGGTGTTGTAAGTGCAGTTCACTGATAAATGATAACACTGGAGTATTTTGGCTGTTTTGCCCACAGTTTTTCCCTGCCAGTGCACCAGACTGACCAGTTTTTCATTCTTGAGTTGATAGTAAATCGAAGTTCTTGAGTACTGTTATGGCTGTTATGGTAGTGTGGTCAATTCATTTATTGATTAATTTGTCTGTACATGCTGGCTAAGATGCAGTGGGTGCTGGTGTAATATCAATGCAACCATCTTCTTTGCAGAGGCGACATGACATTAATAAAGCGGGACTTCTATTTAAGCACACAGGTTATGTTCAGATTGATACTTTCTGACCTTCCTTTTGTCTTTTAAGCTTTTAGTCATATAAACAGCTGTCAGTTGTCCACACAGTGTTGGACAGCACATTACTTGGTGATATCATTTCCAGTAACAACCTATTTTTTTCACTAATTTATGTGGTAGTGCGACCACTTGTGGCTCCAGAAAAAACAACTGTGCTGCATCCCACAGTCTGTAGTCCACTAGATTCTTCACCTGCACCTCGTTGTCTTCTGATTCAGGTGAAATTTAAGAAGTGGCCTAGTTTTAGAGCAGGACCAGCAGCCAACCCACAGGATATAGATTGAAAAACATTACTTGAATTAATATGATGCTTAAAATCCCAAGTTTCATAGAAGTGGTAATATGCTGCCTAAAATGTTTGGTCGCTTGGTTTTTAGAAGATAAAAACAAGTAATGGGCCTGGGCATGCTCCTAATGAGGTGCCGGATGGTCTCCTGAGGGATCTTCCTCCCAGACCTGGACTAAAGCATCCGCCAACTCCTGGACAGTCTGTGGTGCAACGTGGTGTTGGTGGATGGAGCGAGACATGATGTCCCAGATGTGCTCAATTGGATTCAGGTCTGGGGAACGGGCGGGCCAGTCCATAGCATCAATGCCTTCGTCTTGCAGGAACTGCTGACACACTCCAGCCACATGAGGTCTAAGCATTGTCTTGCATTAGGAGGAACCCAGGGCCAACCTGCACCAGCATTTGGTCTCACAAGGGGTCTGAGGATCTCATCTCGGTACCTAATGGCAGTCAGGCTACCTCTGGCGAGCACATGGAGGGCTGTGCGGCCCCCCAAAGAAATGCCACCCCACACCATTACTGACCCACTGCCAAACCGGTCATGCTGGAGGATGTTGCAGGCAGCAGAACGTTCTCCACGGCGTCTCCAGACTCTGTCACGTCTGTCACATGTGCTCAGTGTGAACCTGCTTTCATCTGTGAAGAGCACAGGGCGCCAGTGGCGAATTTGCCAATCTTGGTGCACATCCTGCACGGTGTTGGGCTGTAAGCACAACCCCCACCTGTGGACGTCGGGCCCTCATACCACCCTCATGGAGTCTGTTTCTGACCGTTTGAGCAGACACATGCACATTTGTGGCCTGCTGGAGGTCATTTTGCAGGGCTCTGGCAGTGCTCCTCCTGTTCCTCCTTGCACAAAGGCGGAGGTAGCGGTCCTGCTGCTGGGTTGTTGCCCTCCTACGGCCTCCTCCACGTCTCCTGATGTACTGGCCTGTCACCTGGTAGCGCCTCCATGCTCTGGACACTACGCTGACAGACACAGCAAACCTTCTTGCCACAGCTCGCATTGATGTGCCATCCTGGATGAGCTGCACTACCTGAGCCACTTGTGTGGGTTGTAGACTCCGTCTCATGCTACCACTAGAGTGAAAGCACCATGCCAGCATTCAAAAGTGACCAAAACATCAGCCAGAAAGCATAGGAACTGAGAAGTGGTCTGTGGTCACCACCTGCAGAACCACTCCTTTATTGGGGGTGTCTTGCTAATTGCCTATAATTTCCACCTGTTGTCTATTCCATTTGCACAACAGCATGTGAAATTGATTGTCAATCAGTGTTGCTTCCTAAGTGGACAGTTTGATTTCACAGAAGTGTGATTGACTTGGAGTTACATTGTGTTGTTTAAGTGTTCCCTTTATTTTTTTGAGCAGTGTATATTGCAACAAGGGTAAACTCTTTAGAAAATAGTGCATTTACTGCACAAAATCCTTTAATCCCTAAAAACATTTTAGAAAACAGGTCAACATTCTGGGAATATGCTTTCTTAAACTCAATGCAAATCTCAGTTCTTAATTTGTGTGTATGTGTATGAATTAATTATTAGCTTTAGAGGTGCTACTTCCACTCTTATTGCTAAGTGAGGCCAATAACCCCCCCAATCCAGCAAAATTGTTGTTTGTGCAGATATTTTTTCATTAAAAAAATATCACTCTGAATCCCAAAACTGAATTATTGTACTGTACTGAAAAACACCTAATGATATCCAGCTGTAGTTGGGAGCAGTTTATGTATGTAATACTATGATACAGTAATATTGTTATTTGTTGAATCTGTTAATTATGCAAAACCAAAACCTAATCTGAGAGGGCACATTCATTTTGGCCTTTTTATTTATTACCAGTCACATTAGTCACCAGTCACAACCAGTCACCAGTTACTGATATAATTAAAACAGCTACAACTAATTATTTCCACAGTGCAACAGAAAGGAATTCAAAATTGCAGTTTACCAGCCCACATCACAGCAACATCATGGACACATCAGAGAGATTTAGAGCTCTTTAATCTGCCCCTCCTCTGAGAGAGATATGGGATTATAGTGATTATAGCCAGAAACCTTTATACATTAACAGACACAACTGTGTGACAATAATGAGGGTTACATATCCATCAAAAGCTAAAGTGACAACTATTCAGCACGGATTAGAGGGCTGCAGGGATAGTTATGTAATTACGAGATGTTAATCTCAATCCTCCCATAGATTCCCTCATAAACACTGAACTAATGCAACTACATGTGAAGACAAGCAGCCTCCACATTCACTGTAAAGTAAATGTCTCAATAACGGGATGTCAACTTTCCCCTTGTAAAACAAAACAAATTTGCATATTAACAATAAAGCTTTCTGATATGACTGAGTAAGAAAGATTGAATTCTCTTTGAAATAGACCAATAAGTAATGCACTCAGTTTGTACTGATGTTTAAGTCTGCATTTCCACTGACAATATGATGTGTGAGCGAGAACAGGAAAAACATTGTATTTTGTCCCATCTTGTGTGAGAAGAATGAGCAGTAAATTATTAGTTTACTGACTATGTATTAAATAAAAAGCATTTTCCATACATTCCACGCTTTTTTCAAATTTAGTACATTTTTTTTTATTATTATTATTTCCAGGGCTTCTTAATAAAATTGCTTCATTTGTTTTCAACATGTAGGCTGAAAGAATTGATTGAAATTATCACTGGAATCCTCCTTTCTGTCCATACTGATTGTGAATCCACCCATTCCTCACACAGCTCCAATAAATCTTCAGAAGTCTGTGTTCTGTCAATCAGTGTCAAAACCCTTGAGTTAAGGATTTTATAGACCCCCTAAACTTGCCATGTGTTGTTCATGATGAGAAACTATGGCTTTTATGCAAATTATGCAATGGTTATAAATGATTCTTAGATGAATCCTAATTCTTTTAATGACCTTTTGACCCTTCCTATAGCACAAAATAATTTCCACTTGTTCCACTGACAGAACATATAAAAGTAGAGTCATGTATGTTGCATTTCATAATCTAATAGGAGTAGTGACATGAACTCATTGCTAGTACACTGTACAAGTTTACATCCTAAAGAAAAGACGCAGTCGTGCTTCAATAAGAAACACCTGAAGACTTTGACAGTCTAAACAAATGGATCTCTGCATATTTCAAAGGCAGTTCAAACTGTTGCCCTCACAGTAAGAAAGGCCTGACCCCAGATAAAGTGACAGGAGCCGTAGTATCTACATTTCATTTCGTATCAACATTTTGACCTTTTTTAAAGTAACAAAATGTGACAAACTGCTCAATGCATCAGCATTCAGTGAAGTACTTTGTCTAAATAAAATATAGTCTAAAGTTAGAAAAGTAATAAAGATAATTAGAGTCTTAAAAAATCTGATCAAAGTCTAAGTAATGAAACCATTGGATAGCTACTTTTGGAATCTGTGGGCACAATGGGGGGGTTTATTGTCTTGCTGGAACTGAACCACCAACCGTGTAACCCTCTCTACCTCCATGAAGTTCAGCCACAGTACTCTTCAGTACTTGTATATTTATTAGACAGATTTTGTCACTAGTTACGTTATAAATTAAGGTTTTTGCACAGAAAAACAAAAAAAATGTACAGCTAAAACAATTAGTCAGTTAATCACTCGACAGAATTGGCGACTATTTTTATAATCGTTTAAGTAATTTTTCATGCAGTTTAATGTATTTTTAATAATGTTGTGGTTTGGACTAACCAAACAGTCAATCCATAAATGAAGAAAATAAACATTAGTTGCACTCTGATACAAAGTTGTTCAATGAGTGCTCTTACTGTGATACTTGAATGCTTTTTCCTGATTATTCTTGCATAATTACGTAACAGTTTCAATTGTAGTCGAGTATTTATACAGTGTGGTGTTAGTACTTTTACTTAGGTAAAGGATCTCAGTATTTCCTCCACCACTGCTTTGGTCACTATTTGGATGTATTAAGTATTAATAGTATTAATGACGCAATCTTGCAAACATCAGAAAGAGATGCACACTCCTCAGTATTGTGTACTAACACTGGCCTAAACTGCTGTTTAGCTAATCACACAGACCTGCCTAAGGTCACTTTGACAATAAATCACTCTAACCCTGAAGTGGTCAATCCTAATGAGAAAGTCAACATTCTGGGACAAAGTTTTAAAACCCTAAAGCCTTCCAGATCTGTCACACTGTCTGACCTGAGATAGCTCTAACAGCTGTCCTTGATGTTTGTGTGTGTGTGAAGATGCTGCACCTCTCTCCTGCTCTGCACTCTGAACTAACTGCTAACTAGTTGTAAGTGTTTTGTTTTGTCTTGGAAGAGACCTAATGTGCACAGTTGAGCACAGCCACCATAGAGATAAGACTCAGCTTGTGTTTTGCTGACCGCTGTGATAAGAGCCAGAGGATCCAAATGGCCCCACAGCACCAGGTCTTTCTCTCACACTGTCATCAGGGTCACATCCAGGTCCTGTTTCAGCGCAGATGGCCCCACAGCACCAGGTCTTTCTCTCACACTGTCTGTCATGTCTGTAAGATGAATATCAATCTGGAGCCAAGTGATGATCGGCAGGAATCCATCCTGGGAAGATGTTTTAGGAGTGATAAAAATCAGTTTAAAATCCTGAGGGGACAACACAATGTCTTTGCAGCTCTCACTTAAAATACAAAATGCAACCAGAGCCTTTCTACACTTCAGTGTGTTGTTGGTCCCTCCTTCTTCTCCTTTCACTGAGCAGTCTGTCCTGAAGTGGTATCTACCCAAAGGCTGAGCTAACCAGAGTCTGTCCAAAAGCACCGAAGAGCAGATTGAGAATGCAGGAAATCTGCAGTAATAAAAACAAAAGCAGATGTTCATTGAGTAGCATTTGCCTTTAAAAGGAAAAGGCCCATTTCAGGAGAAAACGATTCATGTGTTACTTCTTGTTCCTAACATTATGGGATACATGCAGCAGTGCAGTCACATATTGACTCCTAAATACATTCATTTGTAGTTATTGTGTTTTTGATGCAAAGCATTGCTTATTTTCACATTTCAAATCTGATTTGCCGCTGCATTGTGTAAAATATATAGAGTAATATGTATTTCTAGTCTAATACTAGTTCTAATCCTAGAATGGTGGCACTTGAAACAAAGCATGTACTCTCAGCCCTCAAGCTACACCTGCATTAAGCATCTTCATGTTTTAGTAATTTGAATGATCCAGATTCCAATTTAGTACTCCCTGACCACAGATTAAGATCAGACACGCCTAATATGGGACACTGGTCAGCACTGGACTGGACAGCAGTGTGTCTGTATAAAGTGCTTTGCTAAACTCTGGCAGGACAGGAAGATGGAGAGCACAGCACCGAATCTGTTTCCAGGAACCCACCACCTATCGTGGTAATCTACCATGTCATTGTTTATTAGTCGTGCATTTTTCAGGGTTAGTAACATGAAACAGTGACACAGGTCAACACTCTGTAACAAGCGTCTCCGTTCGTTCCACCAGCTGGAACCGACCTTCTTTTTCTCCTGACCTATTAACACAAAGAAATGTCTATGTGCTACTCTGTCTCCTTGACATTTGTTTTATGTGATACTAATTTATTTTCCTGTTCATGCTGCGATGGGAATCTTAATTTCTGCCCAGAAAAATGTGAATGAGTGCTACAGTGTTGTACTCTAAAGACGTCCTACGGATGTGGTCAGATCAGGATTTGCATGCTGAGTATTTTGAGTAGTCAAGTAAAGCTAGGAAAAGACTGTGGCCTGGTAAAAGGTCAATATAAAGTCAATTAAGATATTATAGTTGTGTATAAAAAAAGTTTCAAGGAGAGGCTGATACTTACTTTAACTGTATGTCAGTAGTTATATAGATATGTTTATATGTTTATGAAGCTCATAAAAGTACAGTACTAGAATAAATGTAAGCAGCTAGTACAGCAGTATAGCCTTTGCCAGTCTAAAATATCATTGTCTGTTGTCATATTAAGTTTTTCCTTAATTCTACATAGATTCTAAACCAAATCAGGAGAAATAGTTGCAAACTAAAGGTGTATGTAGATCAGGGTGTCCATATGCTTGTGTCTTATATCTTGTCTCATTGTTTTTTCTCCTCCTTTCTCCATCAAATGATCTTTGTCTGTGTCATTTCTTCTTCTTCTGTCATTGTGTATAAGAAATTGCTCTTAATAGACTAAAATCAACCCTTTAAAACCTGATCTTGTGACCTGAATTTGTCAGAACCTCTTTAAAATAGTAACATTTTCTTCTAAGTTTTTGAATGCAAAAGAAGAGGGTAAAGCCATATGGGAGGGCTGGAAAATGTGCTGCTTGTTTTTATGGGAAAAATGACTCAAGGTAGATAAATTCCTTTATTTCCTGTGAGCTGTGACTTTGTATGTTTACATTAAAGCTGATTTTATTCTTTCTGGTAACAAAAGGTTTTGTCTCTAGCCAATCAAAGTCCTATGCCCTTCATACCTAATCTGCTGAAATCTGATTTATTTGTGTGAACATTTTTGGGGATTAGTTTATATCCAGGAAGCAGTGTGTGTGTTTGTTGTTGGAGGTTTTCTAGCTGAGTTGAAGAGAGTGTGTGTGACGGATTTACAACGTGCGGTGGAGAGAGAGAGGCCGCGTTATGATAATGAGGCAGCATGGGAAGGTCTTTGTCCGTATGTGTGGAGCTATGAAAAGGTTTGAACGCACTGTGGGAGAATGAGCCCGTTTCTACACAGCATCCACTGTCTTGCTGCTGCTAGAGCACAGCGCTGTGTGGCCGTGCGTGTGTGTATTTGTAGGGAATTCTCACCAATATACACAAAATCCAAAGTGGATATTAGTAATCACACTATAACACCCATAATGCACTTTGAAACAAACAAACAAACAAAAGTTCTTCAGCTTCCCCCTCCCACTGTCTGTCTGTCACTCTCACACACACACACAAACTCAAATGCACACAGGTCATGTGTTCAGCCAGCAGGGGTGTGTGCTTGGTGTCTCACCAGGAGAACAGCCCGCTTGACCAAAATTCATACTCATATTCCTACAATGGTTAACTTTTTTGTAAATAAGCCATGCACTAGTTTGGCATCAGCCAGTACGGCCTGCAGGATTAATGGCAGGACAGGGAAGGACATTTCTATTTTCCTCTCTCTTTGAACAACCTCTCACTCTGATTAGTTGTGTTTCAGGTTGTATTGCTCCAGGGTTTCGAAGCTGTCTATCTGTCTGTCTGTTTGTTTGTTTGTACTATACAGTACCTAATATGAGGGTTTAGCATTGTCAGTTAGCCAAAGCAACAATCATGTCAAGTAAGAACACATAACTCTCCTTTTGTGTCAGTCATCTGTGTGTGAGTTGTGTCAGTGTCAATGACATGAAAGTCGTTCCCTTATATTTCAATAATGAGAATAAGCATCAGAAACACATTTAAATCATTTCCTTTAATCATTTCACACCTGTTAACTAACTAAACGGAATCTCTCTTGTTACTGCATCATTGCAGTGATTTGTTGAAAATATTCCAAAGCACCAGATTAGCATCCCTGTCAATTAAAATCCAGCATCCCTCCTATTAAAGAGAGCGAGTTCACTGTAAAAATGAGCTCTGGCTTAGCATCACAGGGGTTGGCTGAAAAAGGCTGCCTGGTCAGGAATACCCACATTCCAGCACACATAATGGACCAACAGCACTGTGGGGAAAAAAGGTGCGTCAAGGAAACAATAATAGTGCATTGTTTTGTACGACATCATTGGAAGAGCCCCAGTCCCCTGCTGGGATGGGCCCAGGGAGGAAGTGGTTAGATCAGCCAAATCAGCAGCTTTACTAAATATACTGCAGATATGGAACAAATTGAATCACTGTGTGTGTGTGTGTTTGCATTATAGCATGTATCGCCTGCACATATGTATTTCATCCACAGAGTGTGTTTCTGTTAGAAACTGTGCTGAAGCAGAGTTTTTCTCTGCTGCCAGCTGTGCTGCACGTCCGGCCTGCTCAGTTTCTGTGCTTTGTCTTTCTCTTTCACAGCGCAGCATACGGTCACGAAGAGCATGTGAGAGGTTTTCATGTGACACACTGTACATTCAAACCAAAGCTGAGCCTGCGGAGTGTTTTTACATTACCTGAGAATTGAATCTGATTGAAATGAGTAGAGCTTTTGTTTTTTGTCATGCGATATTAATTCAAATATTTTTGAGTTTTGTATTGTTGGTTGGACAAAATAAGACCACCTCCAAATGTGGGAACTAGTGATATTTGTTATTTTTTCATTATTCCGTGATGCTTCTTAAACTTAATGATTAATTAATTAAATGAGAATAAAATCAGCAGTTTTACACAAATGTAGGCAGATAGAACAAATAACACAAGAAGAGAAAAAATGATTGATTTTTTGGGATAGTGGAATTAGCTATGGACTTAGCTAATTCCACTATCCTAAAAAAAGTGTGAAAGCAGAGCAAAAAAACCAGAACAGTTAGAGTTTGTTATGATCTTACACTAATCTAAATAATGATGAAGGACAGTGATCAGCAAAAGCTTGAACCTTGTCTGGGCCAGACACACACACATACAGATAGGAGAATCCTGATATCTTATAATATTTTGCTCATAGGATGTGTCATGTTGAGGTTTTAAATATCATGACATCAGCTTTGTGCATCAGTCTCTGTTACCACACAGCCTGTACATTGTCAGAACCCAAGAGACGAGTTAATATGTGTTGAACATGGGAGGAAGTGATATGCCTGCTGTTAAAGAGCAGAATAAGAGTGTTTTTTGTTTTTGGCCTCCTCATTTAAACCGATGCAGCCTCTTCTCCCAGCTCACTCCAAGATCGTTTCATGGCTTATTTCAAAGTTTCGGTCTGCACTATTAAGCCACTGCTTGTGGCTATTAATCCACTTCAAAAGGCTGCAAAATGTGACGGACAGGGACAGCACAATAAGCTTCAAAATGTTCTTCTGTGTTTGTTTGGGTGCTTTTGGAGCAAGTCATGTGATTGTGTTTTTTTGCCTGTTGTCTCTCATCCCAGACAGAGCAAGGAGTGTGTGTGTGTGCGTGCGTGTGCATGCATGTGTGTGCTCTCTGTGCCCTGGCCATCTGTCCGACAGTATTGTGTGCCTGACAATGGGGTGCAGGGTCTTCAAAGACTCACTGTGCAGAATGGGAGCATCACATCATCCCCCTTAAATGCTGTGTGTGTCTCTCTCATGCGGTCACATGGCAGCCAAATGGCTGGAGTAGGGACTCAAGGCTTTATTCATATGGCAGCCATAGTTGATATAATTTAAACCATATTTAGGTTAGAAAGGACCAAAATCGAAAAATAGAGAAAATTAAAAAAACATTAAATTCATTGGAGTTAGTGTAAACATAATGGACGAAATGTGAGAATCATTATAGCCCCCACCATTAAAAAGATAATTCTGTGTCATAATGTCCCAGCCGTGTTTTTTTCTTTTTATATCCCCTTCATATTGCAGCTTCAGAGCAGACTGTGGCTACAGTAACATTTCATTCAAATCCAGCAGAGCAGCTCTGCTTTAAGAAGACAAAAGCTGCATCTCAGGCTTTGATGACTGATTTTATACGGTGTGTTG
Organism: Scortum barcoo; assembly: GCA_023238725.1. Classification (NCBI taxonomy): domain Eukaryota; kingdom Metazoa; phylum Chordata; class Actinopteri; order Centrarchiformes; family Terapontidae; genus Scortum; species Scortum barcoo. The sequence continues at coordinate 24,159,930 of CM041539.1, forward strand.
TAGTATTAAGTATTATGTGGATAATCTTCAACATGACCTTAATCCTGACAAACAGCAACACTCGAGAGTTCTGCTTAAATGTCACTGAAAGAGGTTCAACATTTGCTGTGTGTCTCTCGGTCTGGCTGTTTTGTGATATAGGAGGGTGTGGGGCCTTTAACGTGTCTCTGCACCGGGGACCCACTGTATAATCATCATTGAAATCTCAGCTATTAAAAAATTCTGCTGATCTGAATTAACCAACATAATACAAACAGTTATTGTATGTTGGTAACCTGCCAACAGAGACGCTCCCAAGTTCAGAGGAAACTCTCCTCTGGTCAAACTGATCTCTGATCTGCCATGTTCTTGTAACTCTCATCTAATACCTGTTTACCCCCCACCAGGACTTTATTGAACTACATATTTCAGTATCCCCCACACAGACAATGTCTGAGACTCCCTCCTCCACATACAAGGCAGAGGAAATGTCTGTCGAGCTGAGTACCAGTGAATGAATGAACAAACAAACCTTACGCACGTTTCCAACCCAAAGCAATATCACTTCCAAGAAAGTAGTTCCACTGACATCAATTCAAGCCGTGTTAAAAAAAAAAAAGATAAAGCATGTGTGTGTGTATATTTGAGAGAAGGAAAGAGAGCTCCAAAGTAGAAACATTAGTTTCTGCTCTAGTACAACCAGATGCCAGGGTGATGTTAACTAGGCTCCATGCCAGCAGTCAGCCAACCATCTGGAAAGAGGCTGTACCTTTGTTGGGTTGTTGGAAGGACACAGGAGGAAGAGACTTCTCTGAGTGAAAGTAAAACTACGTTGGAGGACAAATAGAGATTTTTAATGTGGTTGATATAGAAAGAGAAAGGTGACTAAATGTGTCTCTCAAAAAAATGAAAAATCAAATCACAAGCAGCCTAATAAAGGCCACTATGTATCATGATTCAGATCTTGATAAATATAATATCAGAGATATTTCTGTTACATAAATAGCTGCACACTCACATACACAAAGATATACACATGGATAACAGAATTGTTTTCCCAGTGACATTATGCTGTCACATGTCATGGCTGCCTGGATTAAGTTGACAGACAACCACTTATTGATTGAATGAAGCACTATATCTATCTGTATATTTGTTCTTTATTAAGCCAGGCCACAATCTTTCCCCAACCTTAACTAAGTCTTTTTGTTGACTAGACATTATGGTGAATACCATTTTGAGGCTTTAAAGCTTTGGTGACAATTTATGGTAAATATTCTAAGCTAACCAGAATTGGTAGAGAAGACAGTCATTCCTACTTGTGACTTGTTTCCATCTGTCATCTGCTGTTTTATTGCACTTAAATCTAATTAATTTGTGAGTTAGTGCTTGTACTGTTAATCCAGTTGTCTGGTTACAGACTTCAAAAGTTGCGGTGCACTAAATTCGAGATGCTGCAAACAAGAATGTGAGATCAGTCTACATGTTGCATCATCTCCTCATTCATCACTGTTTTACTCTTTTCATCCTCTCATGCTGCTTGAATAACACAGAATAACTGTTCATACCTCAAGACTTTGGATTGCAGGTTCAAATTACTTACAGAATGACAGAGAGAGAGAGAGAGAGAGAGAGAGAGAGAGAGAACAATGTGTTCTCTGTTTGCTTCAGCAACAACTCCAGCAGCTCAACTAAACTTCTTCTCACTTTGTCCTGTTTGTTCAGTCATACGTCATTGAATTAACCAAACGTCAACTGTGCGTGTGTGTATGTGTGTGTGTAATTGAGATTGATGGCACACGTTTCCTCAGGCAAGCTGGAAGTCAGCTGACACTGTGCTATAATTGCGCATCACAGATGAACGAGTCATAAACATGATTAAATCCTTTTAGCCAGCAGTGTGTGATGTAGATGTGGGGTTAAAGATATTGTTGTAGATGTATGTCACACTCTTTCCCTGTCTCTCTCACTCTAAGCTGTGATGCACTACAACAGCTGGTATCCTCTCAGTACATCTTCACACAGTGAGTGGCTGCAGTATCATCCTCTTACACACCACAAACGCAGGTATCAACTCTTTGAAAGGCTCGTTTGGATTTTACACGGATGCTCCTTTTTGCTACAACAGGAAGTAACACAAGTCTGCAGGCTCTATGGAGGATAAGGTAAATCTTATATAGTATAAGTAATGTATTCTGTGTTAGACAGTTTGCTAGCATTTAATTAGACATCCACATTCACACTTTTATGCTCAATGCCTCTATTATGCAATATACAATTTTATCTGAGTTAAAGGTGATTCAGGATGAGTATAAGTGCTGTGTATTAATATTTAGTATGGTTTTATAATATGAAATCACTCAATAGTAAAGTAGTACTCGAAGTGCACTTTACAAGTTATATAAGACTCATTTTGGAACACCAAATGAAGGGTTTATTTCCACCACAAGAAATATTAAACTAACGGACCAGGTATAGGTTTTTTTTTTCAGAATGCTTTAATTTTCATAAATCATGCTTGTAGTGTTGCTTTATTCATTTTAAGAATGGCTTTTATGTGTTTTTCTAAATGAACTCTGAAATAGTATACTCTTGATCTGCATAATGAAGAAGTGTTTTTAATGAATGAATGGCAGTTGTAAAATGTTCATGCTGAACATACTTACAAAATGTTCACTTACAACATATTTGATCTGTTTTCATACAGTATCCATTTGTAGAAACTAAAGCACTTGGTTAAGATAAGGGGGAAATGCTGGTCACACATCCTGACAGAGAACATTGTGGACAACAGCAGCCTTGCCAGTGAACATAACTCAGACAGTAGTTATGTGCCCTCTAAATGTATGATCATTATGTGCCCTTTTTGTACCTGAAAAAATAGGTTCAATTGTATTTTTTCAAGTCTGTCTTGAAACAACAGTCAGGTGTCCATATGAACACTGAAAATGGTTTACCTTCCCCCTGTCTGTACTGGCTATTGAAAGATTACTTTCTAATGTTGTACCACTGGGAGACATGGAGGGTAAAATCCTCAGGTTTCATTTTGTCCAAAAATGTATTCCAAAGTTTATGTAAGAAGCGTAAGTCCAATCAAACTAAGCTTTGTGGAAGTTTGAAGGGGAAGATTACCCTTATGCTCCTCATTCATTCTCAATTTCTCTCTGTCTCTTTTCTCCGTCTTTCCCACTCAAGCCAACATGAGCATTCACTCTTTCACTTTAACCAACCACAAGTTGCTGTGATCTCCCTGAGACAGTCACATGAACTGTCCCTTCATCTGCTGCTGTCAGCTGTCAGTTTTTCACAATAGTGCCATCAGTGGCTCCTCCCCTGCTGACACACTGTTGTTATGTGTACTTTAGTAGATTAAGTCTGCTCTCAAACTTCTTAACTTAACTGGAACCTTGCTTGCAGTGCTTCAGCCAGCAATGTTTTTTACTCTATTTGCAGAAAAAATAAATGTACTAGGTGACAGAGAAATGCAAAAAAATACTATTCCCACTGAACCAGAGGTGACTTTTGACCCTCAATATAGATCAGATGTTGGCCCTGAAAAGACAGTGCCTTGATTCTGCAATCTAAATGAAAAGAGCCTGATGCTTAATGGTGTAATCTGTTCCAAATGTCCAAGGATCATGATTTAAAGTTCTGATTGATCCCTCAGCAATAAAATCGGTGAAATCAAATCAAAAGAAATCGGTGCAGTGTGTATATACAGTGTATGTTAGTTTGCAGTGCTTGGTCCTGAAATCTCTTTTGCACAATACATTTCCATGGTTGTGAATGCAGTGCGCCATATGTAGGTGTGTATTTTGCCAACAGTGTTTTATTGTCAATAAATATATGTATTATCTGGAAAAAGCCTCAGGACCGGGATAGAAATGTGGAAGAGACAACATACAGACATCAAACAATACCTATAATGTCAAACAGATACCTAAAAGCTCCATGTTTAGGCATGTTGAAAACATGTATTTAAGTGTGTTACTGTATGAAAAGGAGTAAAGGACTGTATACAGTACACTTTATAGATGGTATTATATGTTCATTTATCTTGTTCAATTTAACATCATTATTAATTAAAATCATTTCCCTTGAAGATGAGTTTCCCTTAAAAGAGCTATGTAATCAAGTAGTAAGTAAAGGGAAATAGTTTCATAGGAATAGGACTCATTATAAACAATAAAAACAATAAAAAGTGTTTGTTCATACGTGATTTATCATTGGATCATTCACACATTTAAAACTAGTATTTTGTAAGAGATGTACACTACTCTTGTTGAGATAAAGATATTTCATTAAATAATTTCCTTGAAAGTGGTGGTAGAAGAAGTTCACTGAATAATACAACAATGTAAAAGACCTGCATTCAAACTCTTATTTACGTGATGAGTGTTTCAGTGTCGCACACATGCTTTGTGTTTGAGGCTGAATCACCAACAGAGATTAAAGGCTGACCCCTGACATGGAGCATAATCTGACTATCAGATCAGATACTGCAGCATTTACATGAAATCCTTCCTGTCATTTGGGTCAGATGCTTAACATTAAAGGAGCAGGAGAATCAGCAGAAGAATTCAGGTCAGTGGTATTTAGACAATACCTGACAATTACCAACTCTGCAGTTCCCTTTTAGCTTTTTTGCTTCTTTTAGCTCATTATTTGAGTTAGTTGGTTCAGTCTCAGTGCTCTCACCAGCAGCAGCAGCAGCAGCTATTTTCAGTGAAGAGGCTCTAATAAACCAGCCTCCACTCTCTGATAGCTGTATATCCTCCCACAGTGAGGGAGGGGGCCTGCAAACTCACAATTAAGACAAAATAGATTCAGAGAGGGAGGGGTAGAAGTTTTTGCAGTGTTGACATGACCTTGGATCTTAACTATTCTTTATTTTGGCCAGATTTTCTTATGTGGGCTGACCCGGAACTCAACTGGGCCCAACAGGAAGTCACCTGGCTCCCCAAGCTGCACTGAATCTGCAGGAGGCTGCCATTCAGCAAACAGCAGTCATGGTTGCATTATTTACTCATTTGTATGTTTAGTAGTTATTTGTTATGTGTACGTTAGTAGATTAATTATCCCCTTTTGTTAAAAAGAACTTGACATAGTTTGTGTGTCTAAATATTGTGATCACTGTACACATGTCAATAACTCATTTCATATTATTATTTCATATAATTATTTCATAAGTCATGCCTGCTACTATTGGCTTCATCAATATTAAAATTGGGTAAATGTCAAACATCATGTGCATACAAACAGAGCACTTCATTTTAAATTGATTAAATGATTTTATTTTGATATTGGGAGTCCTAGGATTTTATATAGTATTATATGGTCAGGTTGAAGTCATGTCAGTCAAGAACAAAATCCTTGTTTAAATTGTCTTTAAGATCATTGACTGGGTGCAATGTCCTAAAATGTGGGGAATATTCAAAAGCAAGTCCTACACCTGAGTTTGTCACTTGAATAGCAGCTAAATAGGTTGATCCAGCCTTTACAGCCAGTGGATTAGAAATTATTGACTGTATTTTGCACACATACTCATGTAAATACAAAGTCAACAAACACACATGCACACACAGTGTAGGTGAACTGTTGGCTTCATCCAATGCTATGTGCTAAAAATCCTGGGAGCTCTTCTAGATATTGTTTCTGTAGCGTTTAAACATTTTATCACTGTGAAAACTGGCAGTGATTGAAGACTGAGGTCACTCATCTGACGGTGTTTATGTGCATGCATGCACGCATATACAAGTATGCAAGTCTATGTGTATAAATGTGTGTGTCCCAGCAGTCATGAGTGAGCAGACATTGGTCCATGTGCCTTCATCATCATACCAGGGCCACCAGATGGCTCTGCACCGGGCTGCTATGGTGGGGAACAACGTTACCATGGCTGCCCTGATTGAGGGAGGCTGCGCTGTAGACCTGCAGGACAGAGTGTGTTTGAACTCTTTCACACACCTACAGGAAAATTCATTCATGCATTCTCAGTTTGTGTGCTTAAAAGAATGCAAAGAGTTTGTGATTGGATATGCTGTCTCTAATCTTTGTTTTAGAACGGCAACACTGTGCTGCATGAGGTGTCTTGGCACGGCTTCTCTCACTGTGTCAAGCTGCTGATCAAAGCAGGAGCTGATGTACACATCAGAAACAAGGTAGGATAATAACGACTCATAATAATAACAATGATAATAATACACCAGTACACAGCTGCATGATACCTCTGTGTAGAGGATTTTTTATTTGAAATACACGTGTTAGGTGTTGAGTTAATAACAAATATGTTTGTGTCTAAAACCAAAGGTCTGCCTTTGCCCTCACAACTGGAAAACTATAACTTATAACTATAACTATAACTTAAAGTGCATGTTTATAATTACATACATGAAAGGAGACAAGAATGGCTCTGTGGACCTGTGAAAAAAAAGCCAAATACCACGTCCAACGTGCTTGCTAAACATCAGAGTACCTGGTTGTATTCCCACTTAGAACTGTGGTGTTACATTCTCATGTGATAGATGATGCTCCAGCTATGCTCCACCCTGACAAGCTAACATGAAAGTCAGCTGTATTCCCTGTGTAGTAACTATACTATGTTGATGCAGGCAGGAAACACAGCACTCCACCTGGCCTGTCAGAATGCACATGCTCAGACTGCTCGCCTTCTGCTGCTGGGAGGATCCACACCAGACACCAAGAACATCGTTAGTCCTCCAGCATCCCACAATGCACTGAGCTCTTCTCAAAGACTAACAAGTGCTTTAAAAAGCTCCGCTATGTCACTGTGATACCACAGATTCATAGTACCATGGTCTGTTGAACAGTGAGAAATAGTCACACAACACTTGTGATATATAACTGGTCATGGTACCATGTAATAAAACATTCAACCAACTAACACTGTGTTTTGGTTTCAGACGGGTGATAGCTGTTTGCACGTGGCTGCTCGCTACAACAACCTGACCCTGGTGAAAATGCTGCTGAGTTCTTTGTGCTCTGTCACAGAGAGAAACCAGGTACTTCAGAGCTGCTTTTGTTGTGTATTATTGTCTTGTGCTGTGCATGCACGAGGCCTTTTGTACTTATGACATCACAAGTGTGTGTTTACAAGGCTTTAGTGCTGGTTGTGTGAGAGATGTTTTTTGTTGCGTGTATTTCTGCAGTAATGAACAAACTATTCAGATCCTTTAGTTACGCCAAAGTATAAATACCACTGTGAAAAAAACTGCAGTAAAAGAAATATTCTGCCTTTTAATCTTAACTTAAGTAAAAGTACCCCAGTAAAAATAATATTATCAGTTAAATGAAATCAGTACTTTAAGACATTATTTCATTTTTATCACCTATGTATTAAGATGCAACATTTTAATGCTACCTGATGAAGATGGAGTTCATTTAAAAGTTTATTTCATATGTTTATCACATGTCTGATTGGGATTACACTGTCCTCCATCCATCCATCCATCATTAGATTATTTTCACTTGTCCATCCATCCATCCATCTTCATCCGCTTTATCCGGGACCGGGTCGCGGAGGCAGCAGTCTGAGCAGAGATGCCCAGACTTCCCTCACCCCAGACACTTCCTCCAGTTCTTCCGGGGGGACCCGAGGCGTTCCCAGGCCAGCCGAGAGACATATAGTCTCTCCAGCGTGTCCTGGGTCTTCCCTGGGCCTCCTCCCGGTGGGACATGCCTGGAACACCTCCCTAGGGAGGCGTCCAGGGGGCATCCGAAACAGATGCCCAAGCCACCTCAGCTGACTCCTCTCGATGCATGTGAAGGAGCAGCGCTGCTCTACTCCGAGCTCCTCCCGAGTGACTGAGCTTCTCACCCTCCCCTATCTCTAAGGGAGCGCCCAGCCACCCTGCGGAGGAAACTCATTTCGGCCGCTTGTATCCATCCGCGATCTTGTCCTTTCGGTCATTACCCAAAGTTCATGACCATAGGTGAGGGTGGGAACGTAGATTGACCGGTAAATCCGAGCTTCGAAAGCTCCTTCTTCACCACGACGGTCCGGTACACCGACCGCATAACTGCGGACGCTGCACCAATCCGCCTGTCAATCTCACGCTCCATCTTTCCCTCACTCGTGAACAAGACCCCGAGATACTTGAACTCCTCCACTTGAGGCAGGACCTCTCCACCCACCCGGAGAGGGCATGCCACCCTTTTCCGGTCGAGAACCATGGCCTCGGATTTGGAGGTGCTGATTCTCATCCCAGCCGCTTCACACTCGGCTGCAAACCGCTCCAGCACACGCTGAAGGTCCTGGCTTGATGAAGCCAACAGGACAACATCATCCGCAAAAAGCAGAGATGAAATCCTGTGGTTCCCAAACCGGACTCCCTCCGGCCCCTGGCTACGCCTTAGAAATCCTGTCCATAAAGATTATGAACAGGACCGGTGACAAAGGGCAAGCCCTGCCGGAGTCCAACATGCACTGGGAACAGGATCTGACTTACTGCCGGCAACAATGCGAACCAAGCTCCTGCTCCGGTCGGTCGTACAGAGACCGAACAGCCCTTAGCAAAGGCCCCCGGACCCCATACTCGACGGAGCACTCCCCACAGAATACCACGAGGGACACGGTCGAATGCCTTCTCCAGATCCACAAAGCACATGTGGACTGGTTGGGCAAACTCCCATAAACCCTCAAGCACCCTGCGGAGAGTATAGAGCTGGTCCAGTGTTCCACGACCAGGACGAAAACCGCATTGTTCCTCCTGAATCCGAGGGTCGACTATCGGCCGAATTCTCCTCTCCAGTACCCTGGCGTGTAGACCTTCCCAGGGAGGCTGAGAAGTGTGATCCCCTGTAGTTGGAACACACTCTCCGGTCCCCCTTTTTAAAAAGAGGGACCACCACCCCTGGTTTGCCACTCCAGAGGCACTGTCCCCAACCTCCATGCAATGTTGCAGAGGCGTGTCAGCCAAGACAGCCCCACAACATCCAGAGACTTGAGGTACTCAGGGCGGATCTCATCCACCCCCGGCGCCTTGCCACCGAGGAGCTTACACGAACTACCTCAGTGACTTCGGCTTGGGTGATGGACGAGTCCACCTCAGAGTCCCCAGCCTCCGCTTCCTCATTGGAAGGCAAGTCGGTGGGATTGAGGAGATCCTCGAAGTATTTCTTCCACCGTCCAACAATGTCCCCAGTCAGTCGAGGTCAACAGCTCCCCACCCTGCACTGTAAACAGTGTTGGCAGAGTACTGCTTCCCCTCTTCTGAGGCGCCGGACGGTTTGCCAGAATCTCTTCGAGGCCGACCGATAGTCCTCCTCCTCCATGGCCTCACCGAACTCCTCCCAGACCCGAGTTTTTGCCTCCAGGACCGTCCGGGCTGCAAGCGGCTTGCTTGGCCTGCGGTACCGGTGTACCATTACGTCAACTGCGTCAGGAGTCCCACAGGCCAACATGGCCCGATAGGACTCCTTCTTCAGCCTGACAGCATCCCTTACTTCCGGTGTCCACCACCGGGTTCGGGGGTTGCCGCCACGACAGGCACCAGAGACCTTGCGTCCACAACTTCGAACTGCCAGCGTCGACAATGGAGGCAGAGAACATGGTCCACTCGGACTCAATGTCCCCAGCCTCCCTCGGAATCTGTGAGAAGCTCTTCCGGAGGTGGGAGTTGAAGACCTCCCTGACAGAGGGCTCTCGGCCAGACGCGTTCCCAACAGACCCTTCACAATACGCGTTTGGGTCTGCCAGGTCTGTCCAACTTCCTCCTCTGCCAGCGGATCCAACTCACCACCAGGTGGTGATCGGTGATCGGTTGACAGCTCTCAGCCCCTCTCTTTCACCCCAGTGAGTGTCCAAGACATACGGCCGGAGATCAGATGAAACGACAACAAAGTCGATCATCGACCTCCGATTCCGGCCTAGGGTGTCCTGGTGCCACGTGCACTGATGGACACCCTTATGCTTGAACATGGTGTTCGTTATGGACAAACCGTGACTAGCACAGAAGTCCAATAACAGAACACCGCTCGGGTTCAGATCGGGGAGGCCGTTGCCGTTCCTCCCGATCACGCCCCTCCAGGTATCACTGTCGCATTTGCCCACGTGAGCGTTGAAGTCCCCAGTAGAACAATGGAGTCCCCAGTCGGAGCACTATCAAGTACCCCTCCCAGGGACTCCAAGAAGGCCGGGTACTCTGTACTGCTGTTCGGCCCGTATAGGCACAAACAACAGCAAGAGACCTATCCCCGACCCGAAGGCGCAGGGAAGCGACCCTCTCTTGTTCACCGGGGTGAACTCCAACACATGGCGGCTGAGCTGGGGAGCTATAAGCAAGCCCACACCAGCGCCGCCGCTCACCCTGGGCAACTCCAGAGTAGTGGAGGGTCCAGCCCCTCTCAAGGAGCTGGGTTCCAGAGCCCAAGCTATGCGTGGAGGTGAGCCCGACTATCTCTAGCCGGTACCTCTCAACCTCCTCGCACAAGCTTTCTGAGCTCAGGCTCCTTCCCCCCCAGCGAGGTGACATTCCATGTCCCTATTGCCAGAGTTTTGGTCCGAGGATTGGGTCGTTGAGGCCCCCGCCACGACTCGACTGCTACCCAAACCACATTGCACCGGCCCCTCATGGACCTTTCTGCGGGTGGTGAGCCTACTGGAAGGCGGACCCACGTCGCCATTTCGGGCTGAGCCCGGCCGGGTCCCGTGGGCAAAGACCCAGCCACCAGGCACTCGCCTGCGAGCCTAGCCCCAACCCCAGGCCTGGCTCCAGGGTGGGGCCCTGGGGCCCGGTAACGCCAATCCTGGGCGACGTAACTTGGTCCTTGTTCTTCTTTTATCCATGGTGGGCTTGTGAACCGCTCTTAGTCTGGCCCGTCGTCACCTAGGACCTGTTTGCCATGGGAGACCCTACCAGGGGCGTAATGCCCCCGACAACATAGCTCCTAGGATCATTCGGGCACACAAACCCCTCCACCACAGTAAGGTGGCGGTTCAAGGAGGGGATTTTCACTTGTCTCAATAGGAAATCAACATGTTTCAAGAACTAGTAATGGTGAAAATAGTGAAAATAGTGAAAAAAGTCACCTTATTTTATAAAAATTTAAATAAATATATTAAAATATTTAATATCACACTGCAGTTGCATGTGGTTTGCATTTGATCTTAGTGATGAAAATTACAGGCCTCTCTCATCTTTTTAAGTGGGAGAACTTGCACAATTGGTGGCTGACTAAATACTTTTTGGCCCCACTGTATATACTAATCACTTCATAAGAAGAAGATATTTCAGTCTGAAATGTAGCGTAGTTTATGCATTAAGCAATGTAAAATGTAAACACTTTAGTAAAGTACTTTAAACCTGCTGATACTGATGTGTTTCCTGTATGTACCATCACTGCATTTAGGTTTGAGTCTAGACAGTTGTCACTGTAAAAGAGAATGAATTAATTTTGTTCAGGGAATGTTTCTTGTAAACTGGTGAAATTAAATGTTGTCAGTACAGAAACAGTAGATAGGCAAATGATCATTCATGCACGACGTGCTGCATGTGTCTGGGTTTGCATGTAGGGAGGTGACACAGCTCTCCACGTGGCTGCTGCTCTAAACCACAAGAGGACAGTCCAGATACTACTGGAGGCAGGGGCTGATGGGAAAATCAGAAACAATGTGAGTTCCTTTTATGACCTAACCTAACCTAACAGGCTAACAATATAATTTAAGAACTAATTTACTGATTTAATATTGCACATTTCATAACGTTGAATTCACTAAAGAATGAAATGGATAAAAAAGAACAATCAACATGTGTGCAGCAAAAGCCGACACATCCCGTCTTTACTAATATGTACTATTAGTACTCTAGTAAGGATAAAACACCAAAACACAAGACACATTCTGTCCACCCTCCACTTTTTGATGCAGGCTTTCTGTTAAACATTTTAATTTGCTGAAATAACCCTGGTGACATCATGAGAATTATTTTCCACATTTTGAAAAGCTTCTCCACAGCCACAAAAGAAATTACACAACTTCACAGACTAGAACTCCTCATGACAAGTAAACTGATGTCAAAATTGGCAGTGCCCCTCTAAAAGCCCCTTTATTTTCACAGTGAAATAAACTGTAATACTGTTTTTCTAAGGATCATGTGAAATGTCACTGTGATTTATAATGTTTACTGTTCACTTCCAGGCAGGTAAAACAGCCCTTGACAGGGCCAGAGATAATAACCACAAAGATGTGGCACTTCTTCTGGCCAGAGCTCCTCAGGTTGGTATCTGCATTCTAAAGTTTACACAGATCTCATTAGTTCATATTTTTAAGTACTTTAAACCAAAACATCAAGCTGTACAGTGTCAAGAATGTGATTTTTATCTATTTGTTTTTTTTGGTGTTTTTTTTTTTACTGCTTCATTACTTTCATAATCACAGTTTTAGACATATTGTTAGCAATACATGGTGAAATGTTGTGTTCTGATGTAACCATGACAGATTGTGTAATTGTCTACAGATACATCGCTTCATGCGAGGAAGAACAATAAGGAAACGAAGAGAAAGACTGACAGCTGAGCGCAGGACACAGTCTGTCACCAGAATAGAAATTCCACTAAACAAAGTAAGAAAATAGCAGAAACGGTCATTCTTAATAACACGTGCAGGTAAGAGGATTGGTCCCGTGGTCTGTTGAGATAAGGCTTACAGTTGGGTCACATCAAGTCAAATCTCCACTATTTCAGAGATTACAGGGAGAGATTAAAAAATGTGCATTTGCTGCTGTTTTTGCCATCACTTACTACACTTTTCAGTTTGTATTTAAACTGAATCTACCTCTTGTCTGTGTGTCCTGAGAAGGACAGCAGTTCTGTGGTCAAAGGAACTCCCAGCATTGAGCAAATGGAGAGCAGAACTGCAGTCAAGGTGGGTCTTCACCAGCAGCAGAGGCAGCATTACAACATGACCCCAGACATCAGCGAACCCTACAGCCACTCCAGGAGGAGGAGAGTCAAGGAACTGGTAGGTCAGCTAAGACTTCAGCATCATGCTCGGCTGGTCCACAGAGGAGGTTAGTTTCTCTGCTGTTTTATCAATGACACCAGTGGGCCAGCTGCTTGGCTACTAGCTGTCTAACATCCAGTCATACTGATACAGCTGAGCCATAACCTCTGATCAGTTCTCAAGACTACTCTGCTGCAGCACTCCTTGTTGCTACTCTTTTCTTCTGAGAGTTCCAAAAAAGAAAAGACATAAAATTCCTTGGCAAATGTAAACACAGTGTGTCTCTGAGTGAACAAGCAGACAACGGAAAAATATTTGTATTTGATTGTAGGTGTGTTCCTCAGTAAATACTAAGTGATATGTTTTCCTGCAAAATGGTAGAGCCACAGCAGTGAAGCTGATGAGTCCTTGTGGTGACTTTGAGAACTGCTGGTCCCTTACTGTTACTATTATTATGCTAGAGTATTTTGCTGTTTTACTTAAAGTTGTTCTTATGGCAACAACTTAAGCCTAAAAAACTGCAAATATGACCAGATAAACACACAGCTTCATTCTAGTTTCCACCTGATCTAAGACTACTCTCATGTCATAACAACTATGGTTATCTTGTGAAAACACAATATCATGAGTCATGAGTTAACACAATATATGACTTTATGAGGGAAGATTTTGCAGTACTTATTAACAGTTTGTTCATTGTACTCCTCTGCAGACTTTGAAGGAAGATGGTCTGAGGAAAGGCAGGAATGACTGCCACATCAAGAAGGATCTTCTCTGTGTGCTGATAGTGAAGATACTTGTGTTCAGAGTGGAAAAACCTATCGTCTTTACACACTGCACTGTGACAAGGACTGCAACATTAGACAGGTTACTGTTACTGAATTTTATCTTTGGGGTCAGTTTGACTTAAGCAATTTCAAACTCTAGAAAAGTTTCTAATTAAAAATGTTACCCAACTTTATGTTTCCAACATGGTAAACTTAGTGGACAACAATGTTTTATTCAGCTAAATTAGCCCGGGGTTAAATTGAGTCCAAAGAACATGTATAAAAACTGTGTACAGGTCAATGAAATGCATTCAGTATTTTCATTTTACCTTTACCCAGTTGTCTCCATTAAATTAGGAAATGTCATTTATTCATGTAAAAGACTGAATAGGGTCACTGACCCCAAACATGGGTAAACTAAACCTTCTCTTTGTGAAACAGTGTTTACGTTCAGAGCTTACTCTCTTAATGGAAACCTTCAAATGCAGTTTGTGACTTGTGGCTGTTCTCTTTAGACACCAGCCAAAGGATGTGACTGTAAGCCTGTGCTCAAGAGGCTGGAGGGTCAACTGAAAGCCACACAGGAGGAAATGAGGCTGCACATCCTGGATGTCCAGGAGCAGGTCAACAGTAGACTGAGAAAAATGGACCGCAGGAACAGACACCAGGTCTGCCTCCACCCAGATCACAGCCTCAATTCACTTTACACCTTGAGGGTCCTCTTTTTCATTTGGGTTTTCAAAGATAGCAATATCTTTTTTGATTAAAACTATAGGGTGCAAAGTAACATTTGAATTGTCCTCACATTTTTGTAAGGAAATGTAGACAGTAATGATAGAATTATGTACATTGTTCATTTTTTAAAAAGCATATTTGTGGCCATAATTATGAGAAGTAACATCATCAGCAGAAACTAAAAATTCATGCTGAGGATGCTTTATGGTTACAATTTTATAGTTGCAGTTTTGATAAGTCAAACATTATTACACTCTTACATTATATTTAGATTTCTGAGCCAAACTGGATTTTAATTTCAGTTTAATTTATATTAATCAGATGTTCTACACATTGTCAGATTAAAGTGCTGGATGTCCTGAATCAGGAAAGAGCAGCAGCAGACAGAAGGAACATGATTTACAGGATTGAGCGGAGATCTGTCCAGGACAGAGAGGAAGCCCTGATGACACAGGTACTGTAACAGCTACAGCTTACAGCTGCTGGATTTGTTTCCAGGCTGGGAACACATGGGATTACTTTCTGTTTATGTGTAACTGGCATAACTGACACATTCATGTTCTTTAATTTAATTAAAACACCTCTGAAGAGATTAAGTTAGTAATAGTAGGAGTACATTCATACAATGTGGTGAAATCCAAGTCAGAAAAGTTGATTTAAGTCAGAAGAGATGAACACACACTGAAGAGAGAAACAGCAGCTGTTGAGATCGAGTTGAATCTGCATCAAGATGATTCTTGTGATCTGCTTTAGAGACTGGTATGACCATGTGTAGAACTTGTGGTAATCTGAAGTCCTTTGATCAGGCTGTGCGGTTGTTTCTCACTCCAGAGCCCAGACAAATGGAAAATGACTCTTGTCCAGCTAACTTAAGATCTGTGGACACTGGGGAGACCTTTACCAAGCAACTCATTTATTTAGACTTGCTTATCTTTAGTTTAATTGTCTTATTTAATCTTGAGTCTTTTTAACTATCTATATTTTTTTGTATTACCTCCTTTGTCTTTTATTGTGAATCACTTTGTGTCGATCTTGAAAAGTGCCATAAATGTAGTTATTTACATACCTGCTAATGAGTTTGCGCCCTGAGGACAGCTTTGATCATATAGCAGCTTTCTTTCTTATCTCGAGCAGGCAGCAGTGAGTCATGAGCTGAAGACGTGGTGTATGTCCCAACTCAAGGACATGGACCGCCCGGTCCCAGCCAAAGCCCAGTATTACAAACTCCTGCCCTCTCCGTCTGAGGAGCAGTCTGTGGCAGACACTGACCTGGAAACACTCCCCCTGCTGTCTGTAGTATCAGGAGACAGCAGCACTTCCCTGGCTACCTACGTTAACATCCTGCCGTCTACGTCTACCCACAGTGTGGGAGGCCCAGAGCACGAGCAGATGGAGAGCAGAGCATACTTTGAAATCAAAGTCAACAGGTCACCAGGTATGTCCACGAGCAGCGACAATATGCTGCAGACCATCTTAAAGGGGAATTTAGCAGCATTCAGCAGCTCACATTCAGGTTCACAGAACCTGAAACAAACCACAAATCATAAATTCCCACAACCTTAGAATGATAATATTGACCTTTGACCGTTTTTTTTTTTAACTTTTTAACCTGAGCTTCTAAGTTTACAGGGGTTGTGGGTTGTTTATGGGGATAATGTCCTACATGACTTAAAATTAAAATACAGAATCAAAAACTGCATTTCATTTTCATTCAATGTGCATACTCATGTTTTTGCTGTTTATTTTTGGCTCACAGTCCACTTTTTCTGAAAGTTTCCAGTTCCTGCTCAATTGTCATGACGGTGGCTTAATTGTAGGTCACACAATAATGATTGAACTATCTCTGTTACAAGTGAGCAAACTCCATCCGCTGAGAGTCATTTAAAGTCAGACATCTGAATTATTTATATGAATTAAGCATAATTGCTTCTTTGTTGAAAACAAACAGTCTTTGATCTCAGCTAGTGAATGATTGAGTGCTTGTCATTTGTATATTGTAGTTCTTTGCTATGGATCCATGAAGTTGACTTAACGAACAGTTTCTTTATTCATTTGTTTTTTTCTAAAACCACACCTCTCCCATCAGATGACTATGAGAACACAGCTCTGTTTCCTCTGCCTGCCAACTACCCGTTAGGCCACCTGCTGGGCTCTGTTGACCCCCTCTGGCAGCCTGCAGCAGTGCAGGACAGTCCTACGACAGCAGTGGTGCCGCTCTCTGTGACGGGTTTCTCAAACAGCAGCAGCCAGTCGAGCATCAGTGAGCAGAGACCCAGACTGATCCGACTTCAGAAGCACAGCTATGGCAGACAGTGCAGAAAAAACTTTGGAGAGCTTATGAGTCCCTGCAGGCGAGCAGGGAGACACGCCGAGGGCAGCAGAACACTGGGGTTCTTCATCGACCGTCCCACAGAGACCACATTGAGCAAGGAGAGGAACAATCTGCGCGCCATGGAGGTGAGTGTATTTAAGACTGGGATGAGGAAGAGACCAGGCCTGGACTGGACCTGGTTCTTTAAGACCTTAGAGGTTTATTGGATTACAACATGATTTGGAGCCACAGTTGATTTCATCATTTCATTTCAGTAAAGTTATAGCCACCAAGTAAATGCCTGGAAACATTTTGCAATAAATAATACAGGAGGGTTATGAAATGGTTAAATAGACCTCCTTCCTGCTTCGGCTGTACCTGCTGTAGTCTCCCTGAGTACTGAAGGATTATTTGCATTTCAGGTGTGGCTTATTTATGCTAAACTAAGTTTATCACCTCCCAGTTCTAACCTTGTACTTAACTCACAAACAGACATACTGTTAGACACATATCTCCTTTAATATTGAAGTATTCCTTTCAGAACTTGGTCTGAGTTCAACCTGATGTTAAGCTCCCACTTGAAGTGCTCTCTCCTCCTGTCAGGTGACTCAGCAATTCTTTGAGACGGTGTCGACTCAGTTGGAGTGTGGGTATGAGAGGAAGGTCATGGAGGTGCAGCAGCAGATGGAGCTCAGAGTCCAGCAGGACAGGAAGGAGCTGCTGCAGCAAATAAGCATGCTGGAGGAGGACATTCAGAGGCTGAAGACCAGTGAGAATGCAGGGAGCTGATGCACCCTGACAGCAACTTATGAGAATGGATGAACTCAGATCAGCTTCAACTGCAAAAGGCAGCAACAGGATTAAGTGTTAATGTATGAAAACGACGTAATAAAAAATGAACAGACAGAAAAATCATCAAATCAGTATAACATATACGACCATTTATTTCCATTTCAACCATTTATACTGTATAAGCAGTATAAAAACATTGTTTAGATATAGTAAAGGACAGTTATTTCATAAATATAAGATAGATAGATTGATTGATTGATTGATTGATGTCTTTATTCAGCTTGTCATAGCAGTTACCTACATTAAAATGTAATAAAATACAAAAAAGTCAGTGACATACATACACACACACACACACACACACACACACACATAACACATATATATATATATGACATATATTGATATATGGATGTTAGATTCATAATTATTCACTCTTCAATAACTTATTGTAAAGTGTTAGAGTAAGAACTGAGGGGTATGGGTTTTGTTAATAAGTAATGTTCACTTACCTGTGGTGAGGCTGTAAGTCACACAGTACTAACTGGATAGGACTGTACTTCATATGATACAATTTACCATAGTGGTTGATCTCAGGGAGCGCACACATATACATCACATGAATAATCCTGAGATGAATGTCTTATAATGTCTTATCTACCATTCCAAATGATAGAAACCATGGCAATCACACAGAGGAAACCTGGGAAGGGGGGTGGGATTGATCGATTTCTGAAGAGTGTAGACTTATACATAGTGTATATAGTATGTACATATGTACAAACATACTTTGTAAACATATACTGCACATTTTAATGTTTTTTGTTTCACTGTCATTGCCGATTTAAGGACACAACACTATGTATGGTTATTCATTCAAGGAGAGTTGTCCTCCCTGCTGTCACAGTGGGACAGAATTGAGCCCTGACAGACATAGAAGGTCACACTGAAAAATGATGGATGGAAACTGCACTGGGCACTAATGAACAAATGGTAAACAGTTGTGCAGCAGGTTTCTTATCACATGGGATACCCATTTAAACAGTAAGAGGAAACACAGCTGGGCTGCTTCTGCGTCATATAGCATCTGATTAGCTTAGCTGTGGTTAAAACAGGTTTGGATAAATTAGAAAGTAGAATTTTAGGAGTTTAAAATACAGTTGCATGCTTGGGTGGACCTGAATTTACCTAAACCAGATGTATGATGAAGTTGTCTTAAAAGCTCACCCCACGAAGGTGAAGAATTCACAGGAATTCCACAGAATAATACTGAGTGTTCTCCAAGAAAATTATCAAATTAATTTAATTTCTGATCTTGATCAAGTTGTAAACAATGTTTGTTTGATTTTTTTACAGTCTTCATGAAGTTTCTATACATTTTTATACAAATGTGAATAACACTGTGGCCCTAAAATAATAACTACCTCTTTACAAACTACAGTAGGGATCAATAATCTGTAAAATATGACATATATCAGATACAAATAGCAGTGGCATTGGTGTTTCAGTTGTTTTGTCTGTGACTGGAAGCCTTTGGTGTGTGAACAGTCTATCAGCAATCCTTGAACAAATTCATCTCTCTTTGCTGACACGTGGTATTAAACATGATACCACAGATGCATGTGAGATTATTTCCTTTGGAATTTAAGTAAATTAGCCCTTTAACTCATCTGTAGCCCTTCTCACAGCACACATTATGATATGTCACAGCATATGTCAAGTCATGTGTGTAATAAATATCTCTAATGATGGCTTTATCATTAAAGTCATGGAAAGTTATGTCAGTGAGCCAACATCCATACAAAACCAGGAACTTGGAGACGTTGCAACTGAATGGATCGCTGCTACCAAAGATCAGTGAAATGAATAAAACCTAAATGGGCAATATAGAATATAGTTGCACCTGTAGCTGTAATTCCTAAATCAGCCATTAAATGCTGGCTTTAAAAACTATATATACTATTTTTATACTTCAGTGTGGACTGACTGATCCTGATACAGCCCCACAGATGTTTTGAGACATACAAAAATACTTTTTCCACAAAAAATAAGTTACTTTAAAGAAACCCTTAATATGACATCTGCTCCTGCTCCCTAACTGAAACACCTAGAATTTATGAATATGCAAAAATTGGTCAATCAAAGAAATTCAAAAAGTACTAGACACATCTTCAATTCAGATTTAAGGAGAGCCCAGAGAAATGGTCTTCCTTCACAGGTGAGCATGAAAACAAACTCTGTTCCTACATTATCCTGCACACTGAAGATCAAACATGCAAACAATGATACGGCAAGCAAAACATTTTGAGTGAAGAGGGACTTTATGATGAATAATTCAGTGATAATATCTGAGTAAAACAATAAAGGTAAGTCTTTTTTTGTAAGGACTGAGTAAGACCTGAGAATAAGGACATGAGCGACAAACAAATGGTCCACAAGGCACCTGAAAGTAAAAGTAGCTATACCACACTGAAAAAAACACCATTACAATACTCTTGGATTCCAAATCTTATATTACTTGTTACTTGCTACTTTTAAAAAATGTATGTATGTATCAGCAAAATGTACTTTACCATTTAAGGTACAGTCTACAGTCCCTTCCTTCAGTGCTCCTTCAAACTCTTGGAGTAACGCTCAGTATCAGTGTTGTCCCGTGCACGAGGATGAGGTTTGACAAATCGTCGGTATTTAACGACCTGGGAGAGAGAAGGAGTTGGTGGCTCTTGTGAATTTCTCTTGGAGATTAATAAAGTATCTATCTATCTATCTATCTATCTATCTATCTATCTATCTATCTATCTATCTATCTATCTATCTATCTATCTATCTATCTATCTATCCTATCCATCCATCCATCCATCCATCCATCCTATCTATCTATCTATCTATCTATCTATCTATCTATCTATCTATCTATCTATCTATCTATCTGAGAAATCATTTGTTTCCTGTTTACAGAGGCAGGACTGTGTATGAACACAGAGCACACCCACAGGACACACAGCGAGAAAACTGTGAAGAAATACTATTTTATACAAAATGTATAAATTATAATATTATTTTAATAATTATAAAATATTATAAATATTTTATTTTAAAAATTCGAATTGGATTAGAATTACAGATTGCACCATTAAAAATCCTTGAGACCTTTGTTGCATGTAACTTCAATTTGCAAAGTAGGAACAAGCTGTTAAGTATCTCTTCTGAATTAGTGATATACAAGTATGAAGTAGTATAAAACAGGAATCCAAAAAACATCATCAGTACAGCACTTGAGTAAATTCACACAATTACATTCCACTTATTCGTTGCAAGGGAAGTCGGGGAAAGTCCTAACAAGGATATCATGTGGGTGAGTTGAGGTTTGGTGTCAACAAACCGGCAGACTGGACAGTGTCCATGCTAGCTGCTCAGCTGTCAGTCAGAGAATGGGTGGAGCTCCTGATGAAGCAGCCGTTGGTTGTGTAACCCAATGATCCTGGTGTGACATCTGGCATTTGGCCTCAGCGACCACAGCCGCAGCTTCTGAAGGGAAAATCAAATCAATGCTCCATTGACTCTGTCAGAGTGCGATGGAAACCTAATTAAAGACCCTCCAGGCACAGCTGGTCATTTTATGCAGTCAAGCACCAGTGCTCTCAAATCAAGCCAGTAATATGTACTATTGCTTTACTCTGTTAGGACGGGGGTTTACTGAGGGAGGGGTCTGTGGGCCTCCCTGACCAGGAGAGTGTCAGTATTCAATATGTTAAAAACTCTTTGTTGTTAAACAGTTATACAGTATTTTCATTTTATGCTACTTTAAACTACTACAACTTTATCATATACTATATTACTTTACAAGGGCACAAAGTCACAAGATAGAAGTGTATAAAATCATTCAAATCAGCCCCATCTTACTATGTTCATGTTATCTACTTAAAATGAGGAAACAGCTGAGAACATTTTTAAGCTCTCAGCTGCTAAATGCTCCACTGGATTCACCAGATTCACTGACTGTGTCTTACCAGTGTGCTTACACAGCTGCCTTTGGCAGGAAATGAAGATATTGAGAGGTGTGACAGTAAACACTCAGGAAGACAATAAATGGTAAAGAAGACAACAAAGTACAGAATTATAAATGCTAAAAGCTCAGAACAGATGAGTAGAGATGCAGAGTTGTTGATAACTGTGGGTTCATCCTGACCAGTCATACCTTTAACATGAGATATATCAGACTAACTCACTGAGTAAAAAATATAAAAATATAGATGGTGCAGCTTCAACAATGCTAAAAATCCTAAGTACATATGTAATTCCTTAGTAATATCAAAATGTTCACGTGGATATGTTTCATTTTTCTAAATGATGACTTTTACAATGTCCCTGCATGTCCCTGCTGGATTGAATGCACACAGCGGGGATGCTAGGCAGTTATATGTGTGTGGACTCTGTGGAACTGCCACATTCCAAAGTAAAAGCTGTGTGCAAGATGGCGGTTCGGCCACGATCCATTTAACCTCATTATCCACATTTGATTGGAGAACTCTTAAATGTTAAGGCCTCCCTTTTGGCTCAGTTACATCTTTATGTTGAGGGCGCCAGAAGCAGGTCCTATGTGTAAGACCAACCATAAACATATATCACCTCTGTCTGACAGAGAGGGGGATATTGATGGCACTGGTTGGAGTTGGTGCTGCTGGCGTGGGAGAAGCGAGGGGGTGGAGGGCATTGTCCCGTCGGGAGCCGATCGATGCTCACATCCTGTGAACCCTGCATGTAACATGGGAGAGCACTCCAAACACACAGCCACGGCACACACAAATACACAGAGAGACAAAGACAAAGGAGAGCAGAGGGATGTGGATTGGAGTTTGGGACCAGCACAAGCGGACCACCAAACACCTCCATGGGGTAGCCATACAGACACAGTTCAATTCCTAGGATGCGAATATAAACATGAAGTGCATCAAGAGGCAAAGAAGGAACCCACACCAGTGATATGTAAGTGCTGCTGAAATGGTATATATGTTGAAAAGTCATTTTCTGTTATGGCATGCTCCCAGAAGTGTGTAACACACTGGTCCGGGAATGACCATGTAAAATAATTTTCTCAGATGGCCTAAACAGAAATGTCATGCTTTAATTTATTACTGTTATATTATAAAAAGAACGAAATGCTTCCAGCTGAATTTCCGACCTTCCAACATAGAGTCAGACTACACATGGTGCATTTCATTTGCATACTTACAGAGGTGAAAATCCACCATAAAATAGGATTGGCATATTGTCTCTTTAGAAACTCATAGCTCAGTTGTCTGCTGACTGCACACTGACAGTTAGGTGCAGGTTGTGGAAATGTGCACACTACACACCAGTGTTTCCATCACATGTTAAGTCATAGAAGGGTTTCTTTATTCATCATTACACAACATTAGGTTGTATAATGACATTCATGTTTAGTCCCTTCATACTACACACAAAAAAGAGAAAGAAAACAGAAATTATGACAGAGTGCAGAGGATGAATTTAGAAATCTCACAGCCTTTAGGAAAGAAGCTGCTCTGTAGTGTGGTGGTATGGCAGCTGGTACTTGTGTGTCTCTTGTCAGGTGGCAGCAGGGTGAACAGGCTGTGGCTGAGGTGCGTATTGTCTTTTTGTCTTTATGTTAAACAGTGTCTCTGAACACCAGACTGTTGATCCAGGAGTGACTTCTGAAGCTGCACCATAGACTGAATAAGGAAACAAATACTACAACTCTCTGACAGCAGCCATGCTGATACATTGGGGTACAATAGAAGCCTTGTATTAAAATTCAACTCTTTTGATTGAACATCTCAAACAAAAGGCTAGCACAGTGTCACTCTTAGAAAGTTTCCTTTGCTGATACTCCAAATTTGTTTTCATGGTCAATCAGTTTTAGAGATGTACATGTGTAAATGCACACTGTAAAATTTAGTTATGAACCAGTTGCATCACAGTGCCTGACCACAGTTTGGCTTTACTCTGCTCTTTTGCATGACCACATATTTGCTCAGCAAACACATGACTGACAGTTACCTCCTCCAGTCAGACAGCATGAATCCTGCTACACACTGATCGGATGGGTTTTCCACCTGCTCATGCCAGTGGTCACTGCAATTTAAAAAAGAAAAAAACAAAGCAGTTCTCAAATTCACTACTATCCATATCAATAGGTTTAAATTCTATTGTTCATTACCATTTCAGTTTCTAAATCTGTTTATGATGTTTGGAAGTCTTCGGGGGCATTACATAAACTTCTAAACACTCCCCTCACTTTGATAATGGGTCCACTATGTATCTCAATTCATATATTCCACATCTTGTATTGTGTGTGTATACAAATCCTGATATATCTAACACCTCTGTGCCACAGAGCGCCATTGTTGCCCAAAAAACATTTAAAATACTCCACACTGTTGTGCTGGATGACATGTTCCTTCATCACCATGAACACACACACTATAGCTTATTTGGACACATTTCCACATGCACTGTCTTGCTGTTGCAAAAAACACTTCAGCAAAGTATATTAATCTTTAATATCCAGCAAATGCAGTATTTCCTTCTGGACCAGTTACATTTGCAAAAAACTACAGAGGCCAGTTGTTTAAGAAAATTGCAGAATATTTTAAAACGAAACTATTTGTTTGTGATCCAATGGACTTTAGACTGTGAACCACAGACAGGACGGAGGTCAAACTATTGAGAGATGGATTAACATGTTGTCACACAAAAATGTAATCCTGCATAATCCTGAATAATAATAAATAAAGGGTTAGAAACATTCATATAGTAAAATCTAACTGTCTGGTTCAAACAGGACAAGACATTTTACAACCCTGCTGTTTGGTTTAACTTCAGCTTTCCCGTTTTCCTGTGCAATGAGATATTATGAGCGACACACACATTTGTGTTTTTTTTTTAATTTTTTTTAGCTCTAGCTAATTTGACTAAACAGTCTGTCTAATCATCTGTCTGCTTGTGTTTCTTGTATCACAGGATGTATTTTCAGTGATGTTGCTAGGTATCAAGATCTCAGTAATCACTTCAGAACTGGTGACCTCAGTAGCAAAATTAAACCCCAAGTTGTAATGAACTATAACTTTCCTCTACAATTTCTCATTGAAAACTTATGTGTAGTCCTGGTTCATGAAGATAATGTGCTGTGTGTTCATGCTCTCTCCACAGTTTGAGGTCATGCGGCAGTGAAGTGGTGAGAAGCTGACCATGGGTGACTGGAACCTGCTGGGCAGCATCCTAGAGGAGGTCCACATTCATTCCACCATTGTGGGCAAGATCTGGCTTACCATACTCTTCATCTTCCGCATGCTGATCCTGGGTGCTGCCGCTGAGGACGTGTGGGACGATGAGCAGTCAGAGTTTGTCTGCAACACTGACCAGCCAGGGTGCAAGGCGGTCTGTTACGACCATGCCTTCCCCATCTCCCTCATTCGCTACTGGGTGCTGCAGGTCATCTTTGTCTCTGCGCCCTCGCTGGTCTACATGGGCCATGCCCTCTACTGCATCAGAGCCCTGGAGAAGGAACGCCATCGCAAACGGGCCCAGCTGAAGGAAGAGATGGACGAGGCTGAGTTGGCATTGGATGAACATAAGCGCATGGAGAGGGAGCTGAGGAGGTTGGATGAGCAGAGAAAGGTGAAGAAAGCTCCTCTCAGAGGCTCTCTGTTGAGAACCTACATCATTCATATCCTTACCCGCTCTGTGGTGGAGGTCTGCTTCATCCTGGGCCAGTACATACTCTATGGTATACAACTGGAGCCACTCTATAAGTGTGAGAGGCTGCCTTGTCCCAACAGTGTAGACTGTTACATCTCCAGGCCCACAGAAAAGACCATCTTCATGGTCTTCATGATTGCCATCGCAGGTGTGTCACTTTTCCTCAACATTCTGGAAATATCACACCTGGGCATCAGGAAAATCAAACAGACACTATATGGAGAGAAGTACACAGAAGATGACAGTTTGATTTTCAAGTCCAAGAAGAAGGCATCCATACCTATTTGTGTATTGAGCAATGTCTCACCTCACAATGGGCCTTTGACTCAGACTTTCAAGGTGATTCCAGAGTCAGACATGAAGCCTCATTACAGCACTGGGCTGAGAGACAACAGCTTGGCTTATCCAGGACACAGTCAGACCAGCTATATCTGCTCCCAACCTAGGATGCCACCTAGGTCTGGCCAGAACTGTGCAATCCAAGCCCTCCAAACTGATGAAGCTCCGGAGGTTCACACAGTCATGGTGGACCATCATCCAGCCTGGGCTTCTGGTGGGTCCATTATAGAGGAAAGTACAACAAGCCACCATGAGGATTCCCATGAGAGAGAACACCCTCATTCCAGCCCTTTGGAAGCTTTGCTGTCCACTAGCACCTTAAGGCCCAGCGCCATCAGAGACCTGGAGGATGAGCGAAGGAAGTCAGTGGGGAGTGAGGTCCTGATTCCTAACCCCAGAAAAACCAGCTTCATGATCAGGCCACCGTCTGAGAGCTTGTCCTCCATCAGTGGCTCCACGAGCCCTTCGTTACATACCTCAGAGGAGTCAGATGAACTGGGCTCCCTGCAGGGAGACATGCCCATGATGCCGCCTGCCGGAGGCCGAAGAATGTCAATGGCAAGTAAAGAGCAGAGATTATTTCATGTGTGCGAATCACATTTCACACCTGTACAAAGAAGGCAAATTTAATAAACAAAGCTGAAAGCAGCTTGCAACACCTGGGTTTGGATCTGAAGCAATTTAGTACAGCTACATGAGATTTGTTATTAACAGTCTTTATCAATATACTCATATAAGGTGAGGTTTCTGCAAGTGTCTTTTTAAAGAAGTCAAAAAAGAGAAAAGTTACTCTGAAGCTTGCTCAGTGGCAGAGTTATGAAGTTCAGTATTTCATCTACTAAGTTAACCAAAAAATTGGTCCAAAATTTCCAATATAATAGCCATTAAGACCCACTAATGAAGGACAGTTGAATAGAAAATGATAAGAGACAGAAGAATACATGAAGTGGTGTTTTGAAGGGAGAAGAAGGGAGAGAGAACGCTTTCCTTGGACCCTTTAAGCTTTCCATTGATCTGCACTAAGACCAATAATGACAAACTGGCAGCATCTGTCCATTCAATGTTCTCTGTGGAAGTAATGAGAAGAAATTAAATGGCATTATTTTTTCAGATAATGCCCTTCAGTTCTAACATGAAACAAAACAAACGGGAGGGCATTTGAAAAGCAAAAGAGCAACAACAATGAGAGGCAGTGCTGTTATTACAGACAGCGCACACTGAGTTGAATTTTAATATTTCTCATATGAGATCAGATAGATATATATTTAAATTATATATATTATGTAAACTATAAGACACAATTAATATGGAATACACCTGAAAATAAAAATGTTATGTAGAGAAATTAGATTTTAGATTAGAAATTTTATATTTACATTTCTTAACAAATTACATTTGAACACAAAATAATATACAAGGGTAAAACTAAATAAAATTAATACAATGAAATAGCTTGAACAATTATGTTTAGTATTCATTTTATACATTTTAACTAATCTTTCATAATGAACAGAACATCACATTAAACACATCTGCTTAACATTTAACTTGTGTTAAAGGGATGTCAAAGACGTTGATGTCCAACAACATAGGAAATATTTAAGGTGTTATCAGTTCAATAATATGTCATAATCTCAGATTCATCAACATGATAAAATATTGACAAAACAGTTGAATTAATCTGTACCTATTTATGGTCTTATAAATTTGTTGTTCTTTCTTTCCTCATGAAACCTTCCAGAGTCCACGGACTTCAAATTTAGTTGATAACAAATGTAAACTTATCTTAAAATAAAGAGACTTAAATATATATATATATATATATACCGCTCTTTTTGTTCTTCATAGATGTGAAATATTCCCGTGCTTACAGAATGCTGTGCATTTTAAGAATGTTAAGAGTAGTTATTTATGCAGTGACACTGGACACATACAGGAAGTCGCTCACTTTACTGAACGTATATTTTCTGTCCAGCACTAGCTAAGTCAAAGCTGTCTTTTTGTCTTTCTCAGAGCATGTTTCTGGATATCTCCTCTATCATGAAGAAGTGAAGCGATGAGCCTAACATCATGTCCATAGAGCTGTTCCACAGCCCAGCTGGGTCACAAACAGGGGAGAAATTGTATCAATGATCTGGCCATCACCATTGATCCACCGCTCAAGTCACATGGGGCCAAAACCAGTCAAACAGTCTGCCATGATGAGGCAGCGGACTCAGTGTCAAAGCCCAGTATGTTTTGGATTTGAAGCACCTTAAAACACCTACATGTGTGTACTAACAGGAAAGTTTGTGTCTTTTTAAAAATGTGAACACCTTTCCATGTGTTGACTGGATTTTTAAGATTGTGCAGAAACAACACAATGGATTAGGCCTCAAAGGGTCTGTTTGCTTCAGTAACGTGGACTTTAAAAGCTTAAAATACTCTTTCTAAGTCAAAGACTTGGTTAGAATCTGTGTGTATCTGTGTACAGTCATTTATATACAGTCATTTCAGGAGAAACTATACTTTATATTATATTCTAATTAAATGCTTCTTAACAAAACAGCATTAACTTTGTTGACAGATATTTCATCAAAATCCACACAGCAACACCACACCAGAGAATGCTCATGCTTTTTGTTTTATTTCTCAACAAAACTTTCCTTGACAAAAGGGTGTTTTTTACTTTAAAACCTTTTTCATATCAAATAAACAAAAAATGACATGTTGCACAATATTTACAAAAAATCTAAACAAAACACAGCTCATTTAAACATTCAAAGATAAAAAAGGAAATCAAAATGCTGAATCTGCATATAACAGTCATGTTGCAGGTACTCAAAAAAAGGACACAAAAAATGTCTCACAAAATTCTACAAATACAATGAAGTAACCACTGAGAAAAGTAAGAAACAACACCACAGAAATTGTCTACATGTCTATTATACAGTCCTTACCCATAAGAAGAGGTATGCTGAATCATCCAGGTAGATAAGTGCTTAGAGTCTGTTCAACTACAATTTAAAAAAACCTAGAAAATCCCAATCCGAGATTCAAGTGGCCCCGATTAATGCAGTCTGTAAACAGATAAGATTAAATAAGTACTTCCTTTAGTCTGCCAACATGTACTGTAATTGCAAATTGAAGGCAACTGATTCCAAAATACTTATTTCCATAAGGGAAATCTGCCCTGATAACCACTGCTAAACAAATACACTGCCAAACAACGGCTGTGCCTTGATGAACACTGCATTCAGAGATGTTGGAAAGTTGGACACTCAAACATCCTATGAGAAAAAAAGGTGCATAGGCACCGTACTGTGTAATCCAGTGGGTTCCAGTCACATACCACAGTGGCCCAAGAGTCTGCAGGTTTTCCTCCAGTCTACTGATGAACACACCCTCAACATGGTCCGAGGATCACCTGCAGATTTGGAATCCTACAGACTCTTGGCAGTCTGTGCTATACGACTAAGAACAACTGTTAAAACACAGTATGACATTAACCATACACATCATTTTCAACTGGTGTTTTTTTCAGTACTAACATTTCTGCTTCATTTTCACAGGAGGACTGTTCTTGGTTAAATTAACTCAAAAAGTCTAAATGAGGCACAGAATCATTTTATGTCATTTAATCGTCAGTCACATAGTGCAAAAAATGTGCAAAGATATCAGCAAATCAATGTTTTGATATCAGGTTTTCATCAGTCTTGATACTTTTTTGCTTTAGAATGGATCATTAAACGCAACAAAATGATTTAATGCCTCATTTTGATGTTTACTCAAGTGTAGCTTCTGCAGATTTTCTTGAGCTCACTTACAGAAATGCAACTGATTAATTACAGCAAGTACATTTTTGTCGTTTAACAAAAAATGTCTTGGTGACACAACCAAGAACATCTGGCTTTTCTATATGGAGACCCCAGAGGTCAATATTAAATAAATAAATACTTTATGTAAAGATGTTATGCAACAAATGTAAACATACACACAAAATATGTACTGTAGCTATGAAACTGAGTAAAATCAATTCAATCCCATCAAAACATTTTAATTTTTTCAAATGACTATTTTCAACAAAATAGTAATTTATTAGTAATTTATTTTCACACAATTTTTTAAAATCTGTAGATTCTTTCTGCAGATTTCCACAGTAGATTCATGGATATATTACATATTTTGTTTGCATTTATTGATATGATTCTTTATTTTATTTATTTAATATTTCACACTTTGGGTCTCCGTACTTCCGGGAAGGGGGGGGGGGGCACTCTTGGCTGAGTTGTCACAAAGAGGAGCTTTATCAATCTAACAAAAACTCTAAATTAAAGTTATACAAGTCATTGTTCCCTCTTGTGGTTTTATCTCAGAAACATACAGTCGGGGTCAGAGGGGGCCATGTCCACGTTTCATGACACTGTTTCTTAAAGCTGCAGTGTACTTTCTACTGAATAAAATCCTTTGTTCCCTTACTGGATAGTTTGGCCTCTGTAACCTCTAAGGCAAGAAAATTGTAGCTGCACTTGTCAGATGCTCATTTTTCTCACAAATTCATCAACACTTTCAACTTGTGTAAATAAAAAAGAGCTTTATCAGCTTTTCTGTTCAACTAGGTCTTAATTATATCTTTACAAAGCAAAAACAACAGGTGATACACCAAACTGTAAACATTCTCACAACCCTTTATGTTCACAACTTAGGTAAGTACATGTGTGACTTGTAAATGAATACTTATTTTTCAGAAACCGTCAACAATAAAAAAATATAACCATTAACAAATCCATTCTAAGGAAGGGTAACAACCTACACTTTACATCTATGCAATTTCCTCTACCCCCAACCCTATCCCCCACCCCCTCCCCCTACCATTAATACAAATAAATAAATTAACAAGTTCACATTAAGGAATTAGAGAAGATGAAAACCAGCTGAGTAGTGTTCTTCAGTGTTTGCTGAGTACATTCTAATGAGATTATCATTGACTTACAGCGTCTTGTGGTGATATTATGAGTGAGATTAGTTTACTTTTTCCTTTTCAATAATATGAGTAGATTTGTTTTAATTTTTTTCAGTTTAGCTTATTATTGTCTCTCTAAGCTGCATGGTCAAACTGGCATTATAATACTGATCGACATGGTTTTCATTTTAGAATTCAAATATTGAACTTCTCCTCAATGCTAATAGTTTTACACTCAAATAATCATAAAGGAAAATAAGAGCCTTTCATTTGAAGGTTATTAACCAATTTCTGAAAAATGAAGTGCAATGAAATATTGCCTGTTGCAGTTTTAAAATTCTAGTTTGACCTTCCTGTGCTAAACGTGACTTCACTCTAACCCTGGTGAGAGGCCCAAACACATCCAGCTTTCAGATGCTCCACTGTGAGGCTGACAGTGCAGCAGCAGCAGAGTGTTGGGCAGCAACAAAGCAGACGTCGCCAGCACTCACCCCTGCCACGTGCTTCACCATTGATTTTTCAACAGCAAATGAATTTGGCATCTCCCTAAATCAATAACGTGCCAGTGTGTTTGTTTGGAGCTTCGAACTTCATACCATACCCTCTCAGGGGTACTGATTTGTAAGTAGAAATTGATCATTTAGTGTCAGATTCACATATGATGTATAATTTTCAAAATGTGGGTGTCTTACGCCAACAAACTGTATCAAATCATTTTAGTAGGAATATTCGTCTTATGTACAATACTAGAACAGTGCAGCTAAATACATGATCACTATGAGCACAAACACTAAATTTGTATTATTTATAAGACAATAAATCAAAAGAGCACTTATGATTTGTTTAAGCTGCTGTTTAAAAGACTACACTGGTGTTTCAAATTTTCATTACTGTTATATTCCTACTGTCCATTTTCCAAAACATTTTTTGATAGTCATTCATTCACACTGTTATTATTGTTTGTTCTTAAGTGTAGTCCTTCAAGTCAGCCTTCTATAGGGTAAAGCTAAATTCAGGTAAAGCTTTATTTTAGGTACTGTAGTTCCTCTATAATTATATATATATAAATATAAAACAAGATACAAGAAATAAAAATATTTTTCCAAAGAGGACCTTGTAATTTGGTACTAATTACTGTATATTACTGGGAAATAAAGATTAGTTTTCTAAGACATTGCACAAAAAATGAATTGTTTGTAAATCATGTTGTTATTATTATTATTAGTTAAATTTTATGCTGTGACTGTAATTTATAACCATACAGACAGATAAATATTAATATTTTTGTTTGCTTTAGTAGAGAAAGGTCACCCTACTAATTAATTCAAATGAAAAGAAAGTGTTGCAACTGCACTCTATCTCCATTTTCCCTACTATTATTACCAAATGACATAGTCCTTTCCAGGAACCTTCCTTTTACTTATTAGGAAAATTTTGAGGAACTACAAACCTTTAACTAAAGCATCGCCTAGTTTGACCACCATGTATGATGGCAACAAAATGTTGACTTTCATACTGAACAGAAATCATTGAAATCAACTGAGAAATACTACAACAACCTTTGGAAAATGGTCAGCAGAAATATAAAATGACACCTATATGGCCATATCTACCCAGTGATTGGCTTGGGACAGGTTTTAATCTAAGTGCCAATGTCACAATGCATTCGCTCATACTCAGTGCCAGGTGTCACTTCCTGAAGGTGCTGGGCAGTGCTTCAGCTCTGTAATGTACTGAACTACATTACAGAGTTGAAGCACTGCCCAGCACCTCCAGGAAGTGACACCTGGCACCACTTAGCCCAGATATGAAAAAAGAGAGAAGGAAAATGTGTAGAAATGTCCATAAAAGTACAATAAAAAGTAAAAATGAAGTTTGACAAAAGCAACTTTGCATAATGAGAATTAATTTGAGCATTCCATGTAATGTAACATTTTACAAATACACTCCTTTGGTAACATTTTACTTTAAAGTCTTGTGTCACTCAACAATTACTGGATCACTAATAATCTTAAGTTATGTGACAAAAAGTGAGTGATTTGGACCATAAATTGAATACTTTAAAGGTAGTTCAACATTTTGGGAAATATACTTTTTTTTTTTATCAATTTCTCTCTTGTCTGTTTTACTTGTAGACTTTCAAATATTGTGCAGTGCTCATGCCAAAGTGAAAATTTTGGGTGCAGGTGATACGTCAATCCTTAGCATTAATTCTGTGGAGAGCCACATGTTTTAGGAATGTCAGGCATGAATAGTACTTCAGTTTAGGAAAACATCACAATTTGGGTGTAAATAATGCTTCTTATGTAAGTAAGGGAAATCACGTTACATAGGTGATGTAACCCAAATAGATTATATAATTAGTTACAAAAAAGTCAACACTTTCGGTTTCGCAGGGGACACAAACTGTGGTCTCCTGGGTTAAAGTCTTGTGTTTGTCTGAACCGTCCATCCAACATCTTCTTTGCATTACGTCACCTGACATGGTGAGATGAGATGTGTATCAGCTTCACACAAAACTTGACTTCACACAATTGCATTTTCCTCATGTAAAACCTGTATTGTTTTCTACATCTTTGGGTGAGAGTGAGCTGATTTGTTAACACAGAGCCAGTGCCAGGACATGGTTAGCCTCCCTTAGCATAAAGAATGGAAGAAGGAGGAAACAATTAGCCTGGCTCTAACACCAAAAGTGTAAAATTACTATTAAAAAAATACAAACACATTTAAGGCTCTTTGAAGTTGTTGCTGAAGTCTCATGCCATGTTCATGTCATATTATTCAGACCATAATTGTAAATAGTACACTTGAAAAAAAAACTTGATATAAGTCTTTCCTGTGAGAGATATCAGGAAAAACCGCTGGCTACATTTACCCCTTAGTAATAAAAAAAAAAAAAAGTAACCCTAACCTAAGAACCACGACAAAACAAAACATAACAAAAGATAACTGAAGCTTGTTAAAAGGTGTGACTACAACAAGACGAACAGCAGGCACCCATCTTGGAATCAGTGGAGTAGCCACAACAAAAACTCTAGTTGTGCCTCAGGAAAACAAGAAGTGATGTGGCTTTGTTAAATATGCTAAAAATAAAAAACACACTTACCCTATTCTGAAGCACTATGAGTGGGTGCTGCTGTTGGTGCACAATGAAATTCTGGCTTTTCCCAAACATTTGCTGGGCAGAACCATCACCCGTGTCTATGCGACTGCTTGGAATAGTACTTGGACATCTTTTTTTTTCTCTTCTTCAAATTGTGATGACATTGTGTGAATGCAGCCATATTGTAACAGCAAGGTTGCCAGGTTTGAGAGAAAACCAAAACCTGGACCAGCTGTATCTGGTAGCTACAGCCTGAAGTGATGGGTGGATAGATAGTCCTGTGTTAAAAAATAGTTCAGGCACTCTAAAGTGATTACATCTCTGCTCATGTTGCATTTACACATACATACATTAAACAAACAAGACACAGTGTGTACATAATAAGTTTGTGTCGGACGGGCAAGACAGGCAACCAGTCTTTATTCTAAGCTAATAAGCATACAGTATATGCTGTATTTCCAAAGATGTTGAACTATTACTTTAGTGAACCAGAAGTGACAGAAGCTGAAAATAAAACTGACCTAGAGGTCAAATATGAATTATTTACTTCAAATCAATTGCATGTACCAAAGTAATTATCAAGGTTTGACAGGACTTTAAAGTCAAGTGCATGTACATTTTAACAGGGACATTACTGAACATTCTGAAGAATTCCTGAGTTTAGCCTCCCATAATGCACGAGAGAGGGAGGGAAGCTGACAGGAAGGAAAAGTCAGGATGAGACAGAAAAAGGAAGAGAGAAAGAGAGAAAGCTGCCAGTGCTTTTGTTTTATCACCAGTCCAAAAATACCTGTTGAACAGTATTGCTGATAAGACAACACTTGTGTCATCCATTACAAAAAAGAAAAAAATACTTCAAATATCCAGGCATAGTCAAGTATGAGTGTATCATACATCAAACCTTTTGCCACCAGACTCTAAGTACAGTCCCGTCTGTTCTGTTCCTCCGTTGTGCATTTCTCAGTCATTTCCTGACAGAAATCCACTGTTACAGTGGGGCTACATACTTCCTCAGTGGATCCAAGCACCAGTGAACACCCTGCGTTCTCCTGCCCCAGATGTGACACCTGCACCCCAGGCTGGCTATTTTCCAGCCCCTCCTGACTGGGACAAACATCAGACAGACATGCGGGGTTGATTTGTTGCGACACAGGTGACCTGGGCTGGGACGAGCCCTCGACAGGAGAAGGCGATGGCGAGTTGGATGTGAGGTCGATGCTGGCACACGCTGGAGGCTGGGTCCCCTGCACTTCCCTACACACTTGCTGAGAGAGGAAGGAGAGGTTCTGCCACAGCTCGGACATACAAACCTTCAGCTGGTTCCTCTCGCTCAGCAGCTTCTCCTTCTCACACACCTGAGTTCATAAGACACAGCATCATCAGGTCAAATACTGTACACTCCTCAGTGAGCACTTTATCACTTATACACTTAGACTGTCTTCATCAAGAAATAACACCATCGGGCCAAATACAATCAGTGTTGTGTTCAGATCAACATTGCATGAATGTTGCCGCAGGGTCGTCCGTGAACCTGGCTCACCACGTTGGTCAGTCCAGCACATGCAAGTATGCATTCCTGGTAGATTACATTGTGATAAGAACAGATGTATTTCTACTGTTTACCTTAAGATTGTCAAAAGACAAAATAATTGTGACTGTTTCTCAAACTGGACTTCCTGGATCGTGTTTCACGTCTCACCAGTGGCATGAACAAGATGTCCCCACACCAACACATCCCCTTATATAATATCTAACAAGTGACCTCTAGTGGCTGTGTGAATTCTTACCCTGGTCTGTCACAAGCAAAGGTGGATTCATAGGGAGGAGCTCCGACTGATTGAATAGGTTCACAAAGTGTGTGACTGCATGTCTGCTTCCTCTCACCAACAGTCAGTGGTTTATTCTAACAGTGGTCAGTATTGGTTCTGTAGCAAATGTGATGACTCTAATTTCACATATCTCACAGATAACTGATGAACCTTGTTTAATTCTGCTGTTCCCAAGACCTCTGGGTCAGGAAATAGCCTGGTGGGACTCAGAAGGTCACTAAAAGAATGTTAGATGCCAATTGGTGATACTCATCAATTTAGGATCTTCTTGCAAAGATCTTGCATGGTACCGAGCTACAACCAGCCTCTTTTAATGCCCAAATCCATTTCAGAGGGGAGACAGCAAATGCACATCACTGAATCCAAGGCACCCTGGGATATTTAGTGTTATTTTATTCACTCGTGTGCAAAGCATACTGTAAACACATATATTGTGTACATACTACATGTATATATAGACACGCATTTATGTGGTAATGGACCTCAAACACAATCTCACCTGTACTAGTGTGTAAATGACTGCAGTCTAGCAACATGTGTTAACACCATTTATCAGGTTGTCAGTAGATGATAGATTGTTAACTTTTATTTTCCTGTGATTATGGGTAGATTACTAAGAGAAAATAAGAAGCATTAGGTCAAAGGAGGGACTGCCCACCAATTACACTGAATAACTTTCTCTTTTTTACATGTGTTGCCCTGACATTTTTTTAAATTCTTAAGTTAAATTCTGTTATTTAGCATAAATATTAATAATTGCAGGTAATATTTCCTCATCTCACAGAAAAACTGTGTGAACCTGACTTTGGTAAGTACAGTAGATCAGAGTTGAAACAGGAAGTTGGCCCTTCAAATGTGATGGATGTTTACAAAAGACAGTTTGGGTAATAATTTTACTCTTCACCTTCATTTTCTCCCCATCTTATCATAACTGGTAGAAGTAATCACCAAAACAAAAACATGAAAATAAGTCCCAAGATTTAATAAACTGTAATGATCCTTTAACTCCTGATTCTTCAGACAAAAAGTACACCCCAGCTGTTGCAGGGATCATGGTCAACAGCTGATAAACATGCAAATATCAGTTGGAAACCCAGTAATACATGATTTGTGACATTTCACTTCAACACAGTGATGAGGAACTGCTTAACAGCATTCAGTTTTTGCTGAGGATGGGGAGATAAAATTCCCCAGTATGGCCTCCAGAGTGTGTTCTATCACCTTAAAGTACTATATTAAGCATAAATAATACAAAATACTCCACAGCACTCTGAAAATGTACTAATCTCTTACAGTACAGAAACTGTATCTATCTCTGTCATGTACCTTTGAGATCCATTAGGCTGCTGTTGTGTTTGACTGGAAAGGATGACTTGTGCGCGTGTGTGTGCTTATCTATGATGTATGTTTGTTATATAATCATACCAGTTTGCGGATCTCGCTCTCCAAGTTCTGGATGCAGTCTAGCTTCCTCTTGCGGCAGCGCTGGGCAGCGATGCGGTTTTTGCTACGGCGGCGGATGTCGTGGATGAACTCCAGCTGCTCTGAACTCAGCTTGTGCATCTTGATGAGGATCTGGAAATCATTGCGTGGCAGGTTGGTGATCTGGTCCACAGGGAAGGGCAGCTTTACCTAAAAAGAAAACAAGTTTTTTTTCATATTTTTTTCACAATGCTTCTGTTCCTTAAACATTTTTAAATTTCTAAAACAGAGGGGCTAGGCCAGAGGTCATGAAAGTGGGAGTTGATGTCACTCGAGGGAAAGGCAAAGGAAGCTGAGCTGATGGTGAGAAAGAGCATGAGGATGCACTCAGGGATCTCTTTCTCTGGTAGATGTAACTTATCAGACACTAGAGAATACACAATGTGGATATACTGCAAATTCAGCTGTTCAATGAAGACAAGACTGCAGTGCCAGTTTTACCATGTAAAGCATGGGTGTCTACATCTTAACCCTAGAACACTAACATTGGATAGATAGATAGATAGATAGATAGATAGATAGATAGATAGATAGATAGATAGATAGATAGATAGATAGATAGATAGATAGATAGATAGATAGATAGATAGATAGATAGATAGATAGATAGATAGATAGATAGATAGACTTTATTAATCCCAAGCTGGGAAATTACCAGCAGCATTACACAAAACAATACAAAGAGATAAAAAGAAAAAGAAAGAAGAAAAACCTAGACATCTCCACACAATATAAAATGCAATAACAAAATGTATAGAACATGTATAAATAGCAGTACTGTTTGTAGTGCAAAATAAATATAAGGTGCAGTGAACAGATATGCTACAATGAACAGTGTGTATTAAAAAAAAACCTATAAAGTGCATATAGACTGTGTTATGACCAGAGTATTAGCTGTTATTGTACAGTGAGATGGCATGTGGCAGGAAAGATTTCCTGTATCTGTCCTTTCGACAGCAGAGCTGGAGCAGCCTGTGAGAGAAGGTACTCCGCTGTCTGTCTACTGTGTGATGGAGAGGGTGCTGATCATTGTCCCTGATGGATAATAGTCTATTCAGCATTCTCCTCTCCACCACGGTCTCAAAAGACTCCAGCCTGAGACCAAGCACAGAGCCAGCCTTCTTGATGATTTTATCAAGTCTGTTGGTGTCGCTGGCTCTGATGCTGCTGCCCCAACACACGACAGCAAAGAAAATGGCGCTGGCAACAACAGACTGGTAAAAAATCTCCAACATCCTGCTGCCCACGTTGAAGGATCTCAGCTTCCTCAGGAAATAGAGTCTGCTCATCGTGATTTTCACCCACGATTGTAGTCTTTATAGTTTTTATAGGGTCCCCCATGATACCTTTTTTTTTTATCAGACGTTGCATAGGGGAAAACAATGTATGTATTGTTGAATATATTTTGATGAGAAGTATTTCTTATATCGGGTAAAATATACCCAACGTTAGAGATGGTCACTAACTGATACGTTAGTGTTCTAGGGTTAACGGAAGAGATGTCACTTTGAAAGCTACCCTGTCCCAGTCATAAGCTGAACAAAGGGCCCACAGACACAAACACTAAAGGTACCAAGAGACTCTCAAATAAGATCCCTGCCAAATGTCAGATGGCCAGGTTTCTTACCAGTAGCATGGGTTCAGTAACCAAGAACTCATATGAGAGGTTTTGTCGACAAAAGTAAAAAGAAATAAACTGTTGAATGAGTTAAGTTGTATATTTCCATTTGAAAGCCACATTGTCACCTATTGAATACAGTTTGAGTAACCTAAGAATCATGTAACGGGGTAGTGGCCGTACAAGAGGGCAGCACTGAGCTTACAGTTCACATGAGGGTTTGCAAAAATTTAATTGGGGCAATGATTCTCATTTTTAGGTCAAGCAGGTCAAAGTAACGCTGACTTTGTTTGAATATGACTCAGATCATGTTTGTGTTTTTTGTGAGACACAGTCCTACATGAAAGAGAATCTGAATGCATACTAAACTAAACTAAACTAAAGTAAAGTAAACTACAGTAAACTAAACTAACTAAATAAAAGAATCAACATTAATAAATACAAACAGAGAACATCTCTGACAAAAGGAATTTAGTTGTACAGTGTATCCTCTGTTTTCCTCTGTTGATGCAAAACATTGACAATGATGCAAAAAACCTCAAATAACTTGACAACAGTGATGTTTGTAATAAAATTGCTAAATATATATTATATATATTATAAACATTCAGTATCGTATTTTAATGTCTCGTGGAACACTGGACCAGCTCTATAACTCTCCACAGGGTGCTTGAGGGTTTATTAAGAGTTTGCCCAACCAGTCCTACATGTGCTTTGTGGATCTGGAGAAGGCATTCGACCGTGTCCCTCGTGGTATTCTGTGGGGAGTGCTCCGTGAGGGGGTCCTTTGCTAAGGGCTGTTCGGTCTCTGTATGACCGGAGCAGGAGCTTGGTTCGCATTGCCGGCAGTAAGTCAGGCCTGTTCCCAGTGCATGTTGGACTTCAGCAGGGCTGCCCTTTGCCACTGGTCCTGTTCATAATCTTTATGGACAGGATTTCTAGGTGTAGCCAGGGGCCGGAGGGAGTCCGGTTTGGGAACCACAGGATTTCATCTCTGCTTTTTGCAGATGATGTTTGTCCTGTTGGCTTCATCAGACCAGGACCTTCAGCATGTACTAGGAGCAGTTTGCAGCCGAGTGTGAAGTGGCTGGGATGAGAATCAGCACCTCCAAGTCCGAGGCCATGGATTCTCGACCGGAAAAGGGTGGCGTGCCCTCTCCGGGTGGGTGGAGAGGTCCTGCCTCAAGTGGAGGAGTATCAAGTATCTCGGGGTCTTGTTCACGAGTGAGGGAAAGATGGAGCGTGAGAGGGATACAAGCAAGCCGGCCGAAATGAGTTTCCTCCGCAGGAGATAGGATGCCCCCTGGACGCCTCCCTAGGGAGGTGTTCCTAGGCATGTCCCACCAGAAGGAGGCCCCGGGGAAGACCCAGGACACATTGGAGAGACTATGTCTCTCGGCTGGCCTGGGAACGCCTCGGGGAATCCCCCCGGAAGAGCTGGAGGAAGTGTCTGGGGTGAGGGAAGTCTGGGCATCTCTGCTCAGACTGCTGCCTCCGTGACCTGGTCCCGGATAAGCAGATGAACATGGATGGATGGATGGATTTTAATGTCGTTCTAAGTAGGTCATTGGATCAAGTATTTCTGTCTTATATATTATCCAGTGTAGTGGGATAAATAGTCATAGTTTCACTTTATTCACTATTGTGTCATGTCACATCTGAAATCAAAGCTACAACCTTGCAACAGTTAGAACTTTCAAATGTTGCTCATACGTTGCATACGCATCAGTAATCATTCTGCTGCATAATACTACTCTTTACTTTTTATACTTAAAGTACATTTTGTTCATTTTAAGTGCTACTTTTTCTGAAGTAAATTATTTGAATACAGCTCATACAACTGACTTTCAGTAATATGAGTAACGTTTGACATACACATTGCAAGGTGAGGGGCAATGTAGTGTAAAATCCACTAAGTGTCAGTATTAAGCAGCTTTTTGATCCCAGAGGTGGCACAAAGAAAACACTAGATTAGCTCTTTGTTTCATTCAGTAGTTAATATTGGCCTTAATTTTACAAAAATATAAATATAAATTAACACTTTCTTAATCACTTATTATTCATTTCTTTACTGAACACAACTGACTTCAGTATTTTTATTTTGTTTAATGGATTATGCATTGTTTGGAAATATTTTTTTCTTTCCATTTCTTTTTTTTGCATTTACCTATGTGAGATTAAATTGACTTGTAGGTATCTATGTTGTAATTCACTCTAGAGAACAATTTTTTTCAACCTCTCCTTTTTTTCCTCTATTTCTTCACAGTCTTACCAATGCATTAGCTTATCCCTTTATTGATCTGCCTATTTATGTGTAGGTATGATGTTTTCTGTCATTTATTCACTGGTTTGTTAGAATCCTAAAATGTGGCAATAGAAGAATTCCTTTTTTTTTTTTTAATATAGCACATTTAGTACATTAACCCTTAAGAGTCTTGGGCTATTTAGGCTGTTTATGAATCATTTTGATTTTGCCAATGTTTGGTGTCCTTTTTTCCAGCACAACATAACATATATGACCTGACAATTATTTTTTCACATTGGCATACTGCAATGGAACAACTGACGTCATTTCAACAAGCCAGTGTGATCGTGATTAAAATGTTGACCAGTGAATATTTTGTGTTGGCCACTTCTACTCTGTTCAATCCATGTTAAATTGCAGTCGTGGTCATCAGAACGGTCTGCTACAGCAGCCCGAGCTGTTTCCTTCATACCAACAGTGTTCAGCACAGTGCTGCCACAGCGATGACATCATTCACTGTTCTGACAACAGAGCAAAGGAAAAAGAGAGGCGAGAGTGTGTGTATGTGACTCTGTGTGCCTCTGTGTGCCGCCTGTCCTTTACTCTATAGACATCTATATATAGCTCCATGACTCTCAGCAGTCACATAATAAGGTTGGAATGACAAAGTGAGCCTTGGATGGTCCTAAATCCCCTCACCAATCTATCTTCCTTTCTCTCTCTCTCTCTTTGGTGCTCTGGTTTCCATTTTCAACCGCCTGTATCCTTTGAGACGTTATTTTATAATTTGCTGGTGTTTGAAAAAAAACTCATCCACATCAACATTTGTAATATCATAAACTCAAATAAAAAAACAAACAAACTTGGAGATCCACATAATGTAACTAATATTAGCACACAGACCATAATCACTGAGTGTGTTTACATGCACACTTGTATTCTGGCTATGATCAGGTTTTTGTAATAGGTATCTGTTTTCATAAACCGGGATAAGTTTTCAGACATCTGGACATGTTACTTGGAGTACTCCAATAAGTGATACTAACTACATCCTGCTATCCACTAAATTGCATAGCAGCAGTGGCATATCTACTGCGACATGCCACTGAAACAACACTAAAATACTTTGCAGCCAAACAGTAGTTTTTATTCAGGTTTTCAGATCAAAACACATTAAAAAACACTTTCTCACCAATTAAATGTAAGGAATATCTGAGTCACCTTCTCAAAAGAATCCCAGTGTGGACAAATAATAAACCCACACATGCCAAATAAATAAAGAGCACAGCTTTACATGTGAATGAATTATAGTGAAAATATGGTAAATGTTTGCATTACAACCTGGAACAAATAAGTAGGGAGGTTTTGGTAA
Organism: Scortum barcoo; assembly: GCA_023238725.1. NCBI lineage: Eukaryota > Metazoa > Chordata > Actinopteri > Centrarchiformes > Terapontidae > Scortum > Scortum barcoo. Next base: position 24,202,148 of record CM041539.1, read on the forward strand.
CCTAGATTATAAATCAATGTATAGTTTTGTGCCTTTAGTTTTCTAAGCTACTCTAGCATCAAAACAATAATTTATAGATTTCTAGTTTAAATTCATATTTTTATCAATATTTGATTACTCTGTTTGATTGATTTGCTTAGAATTTGTATCTTTTACCCTAACTCAATTCTTATACTTCCTGCAATCACCAGATTTCCCAGCAGAGATAAACAATTTCATCTAATTGCACTGCCCTGGATCTGCTGGATGCTGCAGGAGACTGGCTGATTGTTATAAACCCCACCTCTTTCATGTGCATGGATTGAAAAGCCAGGGTTAAAAGAGGTGGTTGGGAACAACATTAGTTGACAATGTTGAATTTAATGAAACCAGATAACACAAAGAAAGCCTGACTTAATGACACGGGAAACTGTTCTCTGTACAGTAATTTATATTTAAATCATATTTGTGTCTGATGACTTGTGTGGAATGTGTGGAATAATCAGTAAAACACTTGGTTAAGAAAATATTCTTGTACGTACTGCTGCTTCAAAAATAGTTCAATAATGAAACATTAAGGAAAACAGCAGAATGCAAGGTGGGGTGGAGAAGAGGGTCTTTTGAAAGCTGGCTTAATTGAGAGGGCAAATCTAGGGTCAGGTGTAGCAGATGGTGGTGGGAACAGGGACAGGACACCTTTCACCTGCCTACAGGGCACCCAAGGGTGAGTGTGTGTCTGCTCTGTGGGTGAGACAACTGGGTCAGGGCAAAGAAGTGGGACAGACCACACACACCCATACACACAGACATACACAGGGGTGATAAACAATGTAGGTATAGAACATTTAATTGAATAAAAATAAAAATAAATGTTGTATTTTCTAATTACATTTCCAAGATAAAATGTGGTGACTGTTTGATCTCCTCAGACAAACAGTGATAAATAGTGTTCAGGTTGGATAATGCTACTATTGTTAGTTGCATTAGTAAATGCACTCAGTTGCCAGGTGCACCTGGCTAAAACAAATTAGGTCTTTATGAATGATATAATGTTCAGTGAAGGTAGAACGTACTGTAGGATGCTTGTATCAGAATACATTACTTTTAGCTTTTACACTACTAACTGGGTGTATTTGGACTGCTGGAAAGATACTGCAAGCACTCAAACAGACATTTGTTTAAATTAAGACATTTATATACATTTTATTGAAAGCAAGTAAATGAACTGTCTAAATATTTATAAGTATAAATGGAAGAAAATACTTTATGACTTTGTGATAGACATTGGAATGGAACAAGTGTGTAAAAAAACGTTCTAGTGGCTCTGTAAGGCTCTGTCACAGCTACCATCAGCATACTACCATGCCCACTGCTTCTGATGTTTAGCAGGTGTAATGTACCATGTTTACTCAGTTTATGATTAATCTTAGTCTAATCTCAGGACAATTCTTTTACACTGCACTGATTTAGGATCCAATTTAGTCTCATGCTAATATTTAATTTAACAATATTGAAAAAGTTCAATTTCTGTAAAGCATTAGCCTAAACAATAATGATAACCCACAATTCAAATGTTTGTTTGTGGACTCTTTTTAATTCTGTTCTACCTTTCTTTTCTTTTTTATAATACCATGTATCACTTCACTAATTTTTAGCAATCAGCAGAAGTTGAACAGGTCTCCATTCCTGACTGTCAGTGAACTGCACTGATCTTACACACTAATGTCACCCTGTAAAATGGCTCGCCAAGTTTCTCTTACAGTATGTCTATTCTGAATAGCTGAGCACCTTATCAGTGTGGCTGTGTCTACTGGCCCCATCACACACAAGCCAGAGGGAACAACCACTAAAATCTAATAGAGAGCTAATATCTTTTGTGTGTGTGTGTGTGTGTGTGTGTGTGTGTGTGAGAGAGAGAGAGAGAGAGAGAGAGAGAGAAAGCACATGTTAGGAGCTTTAGAAGCTCTTCACACGTCTCATAAGATATTGCATGTGCTTAGGCATCACTATGGTAACCATACAGCTCTGTGTTACATTGCAGTCGTGGTCATCAGAACGGTCTGCTACAGCAGCCCGAGCTGTTTCCTGTTCAGCACATACAGCAACTGTGTGTTAGAAGTCTTTGCATCATTTCTCCTGAGATGAAAACTGTTTAAGAATAGTACCAGCTGTAAATCATACCAAGACTGTGCTTGAAAAAAACACTGATAGATGCTACTAACACATAGATACAGCATGTATTTTTATATTTGGGTAAATAAGAGTTCAATTATTTCTTGGAGGTAGTCAATACTTTGGTAAAATAATATATTGATGAGTTGAAAACCTTCATTTGCCATTTAGAAGCAGTAGAGTGAATGTGAAAACAAGGAAATACATTATAAAACCAGCATGAATGGTATGCCTAATAAACCTGTAGGTCATTACAGAGAACACTAATTGGATGTCATCTGTAGAATCATGCATATTTTTTGAAGCCTAAGCTGTTTTCACTGTGTTCATTAACAGGCTTGTGTACATGCCATATATTGTTATTCACAAAATAAATTGGGCTACTCAGAAATGTCATCAAATTGATGACATTTGGAATTTGAACACATCACAAATTTATGTGTATATAAATGGACAGAGGAAAGTGACTGTGTTTCAGAGATTTAATAACCATGTTGACGGCTCATTTTGAGACCCCTCTAATCTTAGGCACTATAGAGAGTGTCCATGCACGGTCTACCATAGAGAGGATCCTGACTGGCTGCATCACCGCCTGGTACAGCAGCTGCACCGCCCTCAACCGTAAGGCTCTACAGAGGGTGGTGAAAGCTGCTCAGCACATCACCAGGATGGAGCTGCCATCCATGGAGGACCTCTACCCCAGCAGTGTAGAGGTCCTCCATAGACTCCACCGAGTCATTCTAACGTTCATGTTCCTCGAGACACTGGACGAGGAGGTGGAGTTGCAGCCATTTTTAATTCAGCCCTATTAATAAATTCTCGGCCTAAAGAGGGCTACAGCTCATTTGAAAACCTTATTATTACTCTTTCATCTCCAGCCTGGAGGAGCACAAAGCCAATACTAGTTGCTGTAGTGTACCGCCCCCCAGGCCCATACTCTGAATTCTTATCTGAATTTTCAGAGTTCTTGTCAAATTTAGTCCTTGAAAATGACAAGGTAATTATTGTAGGTGATTTTAATATTCATGTGGACATGGATAGTGACAGTCTTAGCACAGCATTCATCTCATTATTGGACTCCATTGGGTTTTCTCAGAGAGTAAATTCTCCAACTCACTGTCACAATCACACCCTTGATTTGGTCCTCACCTATGGTATTGATATTGAGCACTTAATAGTCTCCCCCCAAAATCCTGTGTTATCAGACCACTACTTATTATCATTTGAATTCCTATTACAGGACTATGCACCTCTAGAAAAATTAGTGTTCACTAGATGGTTACCTGATTGTACTAGGACTAAATTTAAGGAAGCAATTCCGACAGCATTAAAGTCAGTAAGATTTCCTAGTATCTCTGACGACTCTCATGTTTATTTGAGCTCCCCCCAAATTGACCAACTTGTTAGTAACACCATGGACTCACTCAGAGGCACTCTGGACTCTGTTGCGCCCCTAAAAAGAAAGATTATAAAACAAGAAGAGATTGGCACCATGGTTTAACTCTGCAACTCGCAAGTTAAAACAAACAACGCGACAATTGGAAAGGATATGGCGCTCCACCAAAGAGGAGGACTCTCGCCTAGCCTGGAAAGAGAGTCTCAAAACATATAGGAAAGCCCTGTGTAATGCCAGAGCAGCCTACTATTCAGAATTAATAGAGAAAAATAAGAACTGCCCTAGGTTTCTTTTCAGCACTGTAGCCAGGCTGACACAGAGCCATAGCTCTATTGAACCCCTGAACCCTGCATTCCCTTAAGTTTAAGTAGTAATGATTTCATGAGCTTCTTTAATGACAAGATTTTGAATATTAGGGACAAAATTTGTCAGGATCTGCCCTCGTTAGACTCCGATCCTTCAGACTCAGGAAATTTAGGAGCAGATACATTAAAACCTGACAATTGCTTAGACAGTTTTATTCCAATTGGCCTTCCCGAATTATCCTCGTTAGTTTCATCATCGAAAGCAACAACTTGTCTCCTAGACCCCGATCCCAACTACGCTGCTTAAGGAAGTTTTCCCATTTATTGGCACATCACTGCTGCATATTATTAATCTGTCTCTGGTGTCAGGCTTTGTACCCAAGTCTTTTAAAGTAGCTGTAATTAAACCATTGATCAAAAAACCTACACTTGATGCAGATGTGTTAGCCAATTACAGACCAATATCCAACCTCCCCTTTTTGTCTAAGATTCTAGAGAAAGCCGTTGCCAGCCAGTTATGTAATTATCTCCACAGTAATAGTCTTTTTGAAGTTTTTCAGTCAGGATTTAGAGCTCACCATAGCACAGAAACAGCACTTGTGAAAGTCACTAATGACCTGTTGACAGCATCAGATAGAGGGCTTCTGTCTGTACTTGTCCTGTTAGACCTCAGTGCTGCCTTTGATACAGTTGACCATCACATTCCTGTTGCTGAGAATGGAAAAACTGCTTGGTATTAAAGGGTCTGCATTAAACTGGTTCAGATCATACTTATCAGATCGGTCTCAGTTTGTCCATATTAATAATGAATCCTCTGTGCATACTAAAGTCTGTCATGGAGTTCCACAAGGTTCAGTGCTAGGTCCAATTCTGTTTATTTTGTATATGCTGCCCCTTGGCAATATCATCAGGAGGCACTACATAGATTTCCATTGTTATGCTGATGACACCCAATTATATTTATCAGTGGAGCCAGACAAAACTGATCAGCTCCTGAAACTCCAGGCCTGCCTTAAAGATATAAAGGCTTGGATGACCAGAAATTTCCTGCTGTTGAACTCAGATAAAACTGAAGTGATCCTATTAGGTCCGAAACACCTGAGGAACACGTTTTCTCCTAAGATAGCCTTGCTGGATGGCATTAACTGGGCCTCCAGCACCACTGTAAGGAACCTCGGGGTTTTATTTGATCAGGATATGTCCTTCGGACACCCATATTAAGCATATTTCAAGGTCTGCCTTTTACCACCTGCGCAACATCGCAAAAATTCGGCACTTTTTGTCCCAAAGCGATGCTGAAAAATTAGTCCATGCATTTGTCTCTTCCAGGCTGGATTATTGTTATTCACTTTTATCAGGCTGCCCAGAACAAGTCGTTAAAGACTCTACAGCTGGTCCAGAATGCCGCTGCTCGGGTGCTGACTAGAACCAGGAAAAGAGACCATATTACTCCAGTATTGGCTTCCCTGCATTGGCTCCCTCTAAAATTTAGAGTGGATTTTAAAATCCTACTCCTCACATATAAGGCTCTACATGGTCTGGCACCATCATATCTTAATGAATTGATAACTCCTTATCAACCGACTAGAGCGCTGCGCTCCCAAAACGCAGGCTTACTTGTAGTTCCCAGGGTTTCCAGAAGTAGTCTAGGGGGCAGAGCCTTCAGCTATCAGGCCCCTGTTCTCTGGAACCAGCTCCCAGTCTGGGTCCGAGAGGCAGACACAGTGTCAGTGTTTAAGAATAGACTTAAAACCTTCCTTTTTGATAAAGCTTATAGTTAGGGTGGGCACAGGCTCGCCCTTAGTTATGCTGCTATAGGTTTAGAACTGCCGGGGGGCTCCCATGATGCATCGGGCACCCCTCTCTCTCTCTCTCTCTTCTGCTCCTATGTCTCTGCTTCCTCTTTCTCTGCTTCCTCTTCCTCTGCTTCCTTTACTCATATTATGGTAGTAGTGCAAACTGGACTCACTTTTATAAACTGGTTAAAGTGGCTAAACTGGTTAAAGTAGTTAAATTGGTTAAACTGTTAAAGTGGTTAATGTGAATACTCTTATGTCCTGTAAAGTGCATGTTACTGCCGGAGCCCCGGTCCTCTTTGTTCTCTCCAGTCTTGCAGGTTCCTCACTGATTCTGGTTGTGGTCCATCTGTCTGAGGTTCACTGGCCTGGTGGGGACATGATCTGTGTCTGTGTTGTGGAGAGAAGGTCGAGTGGCTCAGAGCTCCATATGAGGACATCTAGAGATGCACCTGGACTCATACAGACTTCATTTCCATTACCTGTGATACCTTCAAACATGGACTAAACCAATGAACTCAGTATAGCTACAGTTTATTACGACCCATGTTTAATTCCATAATATTATTGATGATGTTCTCTGTACATGTGGCATCTATTGCACGTCTGTCCGTCCCAGGGAGAGGGATCCCTCATCTGTGGCTCTTCCTCAGGTTTCTTCTTTTTCCCATAAAGGGTTTTTTGAAGTTTTTCCTGACTCGGTTCGAGGGTCTAAGGACAGAGGGTGTCACAACTGTACAGATTGTAAAGCCCTCCGAGGCAAACAATGTTTGTGATTTTGGGCTCTAAATAAATAAATTTGATTTTTTTTTTTGAGGAAGGCCGACAGGATCATCAAAGACCCTGGTCACCCAGCTACAGACTGTTCTGTCTGCTGCCGTCTGGCCGACGGTTCTGCAGCATTCAAGCTGCACCACCAGGCTCAGGGACAGCTTCATACCGCAGGCCATACGACTGTCTAAACTCTTAAATAACACTCAGTAATATTTTGCACATTGTAATATTTGCACAGTACTGCTCAAAAGTTTCCTACTGCTACCTACAGTGGCATCTGTATTCTATTTTATTTTAATTTTATAATTCATATTTGAGGTCTATATTTAATTTTATTACTTTAGTTCATTTTTTAAATTATTTTAGCTGTTTATTCATCCCTTATTCATCCCTTTTTTTGCTTGCGGGGTTTTTCTTTTTAAATGTTTTTACCACTGTTTTTTTGTGCATTTTTGTGCACATGGACAATAAAGTCTTGAATCTTGAATCTCAGTGGTTACACTACATTTTTATCAGGTCACAGATAAATATTTCATTAGTTTTATCATCAAAGGAAAAGAACGGACAGTAAAAATAATACCCAGTAGACATGTTTGTTCTTTCCTTCTTGTGACCCCAATCTACTACAATCTATCTTATGATCGTGTCTTTAAGCAACTGACTCATCAGAATATTGAAAAGAAGGGAAAATCAGAGGTGTGATTTGGTCAATGGGAGTTATTTCAAATATTTCATAGCCTCACTTTAATGCAGCTCACCAACCAGTGTCAGGGTCCAGACTAAGGCCATCCTAGGAGTAGCGAAGTTTACAATGATGCTATCGCAAAGAAGAATACCGGGTAAAAAATGTAATAAAGTACCACACTAACCTCAGGGCCAGAGACTCTGGAGAGGCCACTTTCACTGTCTCCCTCTGAGAAAGAGTCTGACTCGTCACTGGAGTTGCCACCACTGGCACCAAATCCCTGTTCACTTTTAATCTTGGTGCAACCCTGAGAGAAGACCACCTCTCTGCTGTGGGGCTTCCTCTGCTCCACCACCCCAGCCAGGCAGTGAGACAATCCAGAGGTGGAACCTGAGTGCGGGGATGAGGAGAAGTCAAACTGGGGAAAACTGGAAGGTGAGCTACCGCTGCCTGTGTCTTCTGGATACGAGAACGAGGAACGGGAGCTGGAAGTCTGGGTTTGGGGCTCAGAGGGAGGAGGGGAGTGGGCTGATGTCTTGATGGGAACAGGGCAGCTGGTGGTGAGGCATGATGCACCAGAAGAAGCTTCTATCTGCATCAGGGTTGAGACTTTTTCTCTGAACTTCTCATCCATGTAAGAATGAGCTATTTGTCGTTCGCCAGCTGCTGAAGAGAAAATGACACTGCGTCTGTCTAGATCACCTTCATGTTTAGAGGAGGAGGCTTTGGACACTGGCCTTTCCATCTGCACCTTTACATCTGCAACACCTGTCTTTAGGTCCACTTGACCTAAAGATTCCCTCTTCTCTCTCTGTCTCTCTTTGACCAGTTCTCTGTAATGGTTGAGGGACAGTCTGTTGGTGAGTAGCTGCTGGATGGTGGTGCTGGGCACGCCGCTGAGATCTAGGCCACCTCTTTGGAGGTAGGAGCGGAGGCAGGAGGAGGGTGAACCTCGGCTCAGAGAGTGCTCAGCTGCTACTGGAACCCCTTCTACCTCTAGCTCCATTTCCAATACCTCCTCGGTACACAGTTCTGGGTTACAACCACTCCTTTCATCTCCTTCCTCGAACACAAACGGTTCCTCTTTGATCCTGGAGGGTGTAAGAAGGGTTTGTGGAGCAGCACTGCATTCTGTGAGCTGTGAGCTCACAGGGCTGACTGAGGTATGGTTGGCCAAAATTACATCATCACTGCTATGATGGTTTTCCCCATTGTGCTTGTTGTCACAGATCTGGTACTGATATTTCCTGTATTGAGAAAGTTCAGCATGAAGTGATGCAGTGGTTTGCTGCCGTGTCTCTGCACAATCATCCAAAGATATTGTCTCAGGTAAGACTGTATCCTCAGCCATTATATCGTCCTCATATTCCACCTTGCCATTACTGGTATGTTGGCTGTCATTCTGTAGCTGGGCTTGAAGGAAGCGAAAGCAAGAATCCTCCAAATTGTGAACACCCAGGAAGTCAGCGCACAGGATAACCTCATGGATGTTATCCCGACTTAAAACCAACTTGGCTGTGTAGGCAAACTGGAGCAGTGGAGCAAAACCCTTAGCTGTCACCTATAGAGGAGAAGAGAGAAGACATTTCAAGTGTGAGATGAAAGAATACCTTTACTGATGCTGCGTTAAGCAGCCCCTTGAAAGTGAGTAAATGTTAGTTAGTCCGATTTAAAAGAAACTCCAAATAAAGGAATGCACATTTGACATGCACAATTCCACCAATGCATTTGTACGGCTTCATATACAGATCTGAGCAGAATTGTCACAGTTGCCAGCATTGCAGGACATCTGTCCACCCTGCAGCTTCCAATTCTGTGGAAATCAAGTCCAGGGTGTGCCTGGGGGCCCCTCTGGTTTTTGAGGCATTTTACACTTCAACTCTTGTTTTCATGTCAAAGAATTCATCAGTAAAAACACATTCTGTAAAATACAGAACACAACAATGTGATTAAATAAATCAAGGCGGACAAAATATTACTATTAGTGATATCCATGAGGTGAGATACCTGTGTAGAGCCTAAAGGATACTAAAACACTATCCCCACCACAGCCTGTTCACCCTGCTGCCATGTGGCAAGAGATACAGAAGAATCCACCACCAGACTACAGAGCAGCGTCTTTTAGGAACTTTAAGAATTGGTGATAGAAATGGAATTTTACCCTAAAAGCAACAAAGCCACGTTTTTCATAGTCAGTTATTTTTCCACATCCCAACTTTATTAATCTGACATGCCTTGTCTTCTTGCCTGGACCCATTTATTCATTCTGTCTCTCCAAACCTTCACCCTCTCATCTCCCCTGCTTTCTTCTTATTCCCTGCAGTAGGCATGACTACTGTGTGTGTCCATGTGTGTATCTGACAGAGGGGGTGTTGAAAGTGTGTGTTGCTGTATGTATGTGTTTACTCTATATTGCTGTGCGTACATGTGCGTGAACATGAAAATACATGAGTGTGTATACTGGTGTGCATGTAAGCCTATTTTCAGCTAGCATCAGCAGCTGCTGCCTCTTGTGCAGAAACACATCTTCACAGGCACAAAGAGGAGCCAATAGAAGCGCTACTCTACACTCAGAGCAACCTTACTAATGAGAAGCAGTACAGATGGCTGGCACAGTAGTGAGATGGGAATAATCAATGAGTATGACTGATCATTAACTCATTAACTACTAAAAATGGAGCTGCCATCTTTTATTTCCCCTTTAGCAGCTTTCAAGTTAAAAAATCCTATTATCCCATACTGTCTGAGAGAATGATAGATATTCTGTATTACATTTAAGCTGTTTTATATTTACACTGAGTGAAATACCAAATCCAAGACTTGGCTGTATTATTCCATCATTCATCCATATTCTAGATGCCTTGTAAATCATTTCATACATTTTGTCCAAATCCAGCCTGATAAATGATAAATAATAACTCAACCAAGAACTAGTTCAATTGTAAATGAAGAGATTGCAGAATAAAAATAATTATTTATAACACTAATTTTAATATGTCCCATTTAGCATCAGGACATTTGATATTTTTGTCATTTAAGCCATGCTCACAGCATTTGAGCAAACTTTGAGGGCCATCTATTGTAATATTGTATGTAATATCAAATATAAAAAAAAAAAAAAAAAAAAATACTTTTTAGTCCAGAGATGTTCTGTACTACACTTTGCAAAAACAGATTTGGACAAAATCAAAATGGTGGAAAATTGATGTAGATGCAAATGGACATCGCTTATATAGACAGATTTTTCTGGATCCACAGAGTTCAGGAAAAAAATGTTTCTGAGACTTGCGTTTGAGACATTATAGGCCAAAATCTATATGGTGATTATAGTGCCACAAGTTAGCCAAATGCACCTAACTCTACACTGCACTTCATCGGGTCCTCAGAAACACACCTGCCAAATGTGAAGTCGATCAGATAAATGGTTATCGAGACAATCAAAACACAGAAAGACAGATTTCTTGCATTTACAGTTTGACATGACTATAAAAAAAAACATATCTAGAACTATGCTTTGATGGCAATGAGGCCAAGGAAACCACATTCAATGTCTAAAGAATTTCTGATTTATAATTATTAACTTACACATTAGGTGTGTTGCACCACCTTTTTAATAACCTCCTCTGTCAGAGTATAAAGTGCAACACAAAAGGGGATGGTTAACAGGCAGTTATGAGACAACAGTCATATAAATAACTCTTCAATAAACTAAGTACTAAGTAAGTATTGTCCTGTTAGTGCCCAAGCTTCTTAAACCACTGTGCCACTTACTGATGTGGCCAGGCCTTCTTCAGACTTCAGCTTGCAGTCACTTGCATAAACTGGAAATGAAGAATGAGTTGCTATGCAGCTGGTGAAGACAGTTTTAATGATTAATATCAGTGGATCAGTTTAATCAGGTCCACATGAGACAGAACACTAAAAAACATTTCAGATGTTATAACCTGTAAGTCTTTATTGCCATATTATGAGAACCAAGAGCACTGGGATCCCTACTGCCACAGCAGTAATATAGCAGTGTCCTTAGTCCAGAAATGACTCAATTCCACACGCAAATAGTTTATTTCTGAACAATAATTAGTCCTGGTAATTTATGAGAGGGTGAATGAACGAACTGCAAAACAAAGCTATGGTAAGAGTCATTGGGGGGTGGAGTTTGAAGTGGTGGAGGCCTGTGTGAGTGATTACTGTATAAGGTAGAGTCACACAGACATATTAATCAGTATGACAGATTTGGGGCATTATATGGTAATGTGCATCTGTTCAGGGAACCCACATTCACCAGGGGATGGTTTGTTTGCTTTTTATGTTTTATTTTACCATCAATCACTCACTACCGTATTCTGTGAGGCTCTTCTTATTATGCATCTGCTATTTCTCTGTGCAGTACATCTCTCTCCTGGTGACATTGTAATGTTACTTCAGTGTTGTCTGTCTGATACCCCTTGGCTTCCTTTGCTCTGCTGTTTTTGTGGTATTTGATGTACATCTGTGTCACGTTTCACTGGATTGCAGCAGGATTTTTTTTCATGGATAGTTTCCATTTTTTCTGGGTTATAGGGGGTGTAAATACAGCATACAAAATCATTAGTTACTACATGAATACTTTAAGGCGATATTGGAAGGTGGTACATTAAGTAGTATCAGCTCATTACTAGTTATTAATCCAGCCATAGTTGTTATAGGAATATTACAAAATGATAAATTAGTTTAGTTGTTGTATTGCTTTTTATATGATTCATTAGGAATACTTCATAAGTATAAGTATAATTTTTGTACTTTGTTACTGATATTTTTACATTACTGGTTACATTAGTCAGTGACTGTAGAAGTGGGCCCATAATCATCTACAATTGTAACTCAATTTGCAAATTCCAAAAATAAGATTTTGTTATATTTAAGCAAAATTATGCACAGGAGGATAGCCTGATCTCCCTCTCCTCCAGTCCAGCATCAGAACATTTGTGTGTGACACTGTGTGGCTCTCAGGCTGTGGTTGGTGTAAGACATGTGTGCACATCCTGGGTAACATCTGTAACAGCTTTTGTACTACAGTATACCAGAAGCTGTCTGAGAGAGAAGGCCTTTGCACCAGGTGGAATTTCGCTCAGGTATTTTTGGAGAGATGCCACCAGATGGAGTGGATTTCCTGGCTCCTCAAACATAGCCCCCATGTGATTGTTTTTTTTCTGTCTGTCTACAATTAATCTTTATGATGTTTTGCTTTTTTGTTGAATGTCATGGTGAAATACTTTGCTTCACTCTTGTCATGTTTTAGGATCCTCTCTTTGGTTCTGCCTCCAAAATGCAACTGCCTATTGTACCAGACCTGGTTCAGTAAAAATTTTGGATTGTCTGGACTGAGTGTTGCAGAATATTTTTAGATGTGCTGGTCCTCAGATGAAACAGGGGGGTGATGTGTTGTTTTGTCTTTGCCTGATCTTTTAATCTCTTTTACAACACCTTTGAAATCATCATTAGCTGATAGGGATTCCAGCTCCTCCATTCAGTTCTGTGAACGGCTAACCAGAGGCTCGTTGATACAGCGATTTAAACTAGCCTGAAGCCAAAGGTAGCTGCTGATGCTGTACAGCTCCCCTGTAGCTGATGAGTAGATCCACAAAACTGCCTCAAGACTCTATGCAGCTTCTGTCCTTCTCATCAGACTGAATGTTGACGTTTATATTGTTGTGTGAAAGCAGTTTAAAGCCTGTGTTGTTTGCCTTACACTGTCAGTCTTTAGTTTCAATTTTCTCCAATTTGTCAAACTGAAGTACCAAGTATCTTTCCTACCCTTCACCCTATTCTGACAATCATTCATAATTTAACTTGAATGTTATTTATGGTATATCTTCTTCTGTGTTACAATGTCCAATGTTACAATCTAAGATAGATAATGACCGTTAATGCAATTAATGGTTATTAGAAGGATTGTAAAGCGCAGTGATGCATGTAAAGTAAAAGTTCCAGTGCTGTCATACACTGTATAAGCACTCAGTCAAATTAGTTGGCTGGAAGTAACTGTTGTATAGTACAGTATTAGTTAACATTTTGTTGATAGTATGAAAATGGTGGAAGAGCAGATTGCGCCATCCAATTGTGTACAATTATCTTGTAGTTCATCTTTAAAAAAAGAAAAGTGTTTGGTCACATTTTAGATTTAATATAATTTCTGAATAATTCATTTTCCATCACCCAGAGCACAAAAACAAGAATCAATTTGTAACACTAGCAAACAAGACCGCCTGGTCAAGTCACACTGCAGCATTTACAAATCCTCAGCCAACTCTGAACATGTGAAAGAAAGAACTCATTTCAAAAGCTCTGCACCTGTACAGCATTTTGTACAACCATGGCTCTGGTACTATCCCCTCCTCCAGTACACATAGACCTCTGTTTTTATAAAACATTTAGCCAGAGATGTTGGCCACCAAATTACACTTTCATTGCATCATTTCCATGCGCTTGATGTTTTTAACCAAAAATGTGCATACTTTCACACACCTTTCTCTGTTTTTTTCTTTTTCTGTGGCTCACTGCAATGTGTGTGTGTGGAGCTTGACCCATGTTATATTGCACTTCAGTAGACTGAGGACACAAGTGAATGGTTTTCACTACAGTTCACTGAGTTAAGAGCCTGAAAATGGGGTCATCAATCACACCCACTTCATGCAGTGATTGGCCAGGTATGTGCAGGTGTCAAGGTAGGCAGGGATTGAACTTTCCTATATATTTTTTACATTATTCACACTTCATACTCCCATCACATTTGATTTATACAACCTAGTTCTACAACATAAAAATGTATATGGTCAGAATCAAAGCAGGTAAGTCCCTTGAATGGGTCAAGCTCCACACATACTGCATCCTATTTGTTTTGTATGCTGTTGGTTTCATTTCCTGTAACACTATCCATAAATAAAGTTTGTTTTCGGCAACGAGAGGCAGATGTGGGCATCTACCCTGAGGAATCCTCACAACTTTCAAATGATGGTAACACAGGCTTTCTGTTCTTGTTTGTAGTTTCCCACACAAAACTGAGATAACCAGACTTCATTAAGATTTTTTTCTTGACCTTTAAGAAGGTTTTTTTGTTCCCATGCAACATTTCCTAATAAATGACCTCAGACTACTCCATGTAGAACTCCCTTGCAGTTCTATTTTTTCTGTATTTTTATTGTGGCTCTTTACCTTGTCTGGCAGAGTAATGATGGGCTCAACTTCGCCTGGTGGCCCATTGTGCCCCAGCAGGGCCTGCAGGAAGTAGCGGCTACTTGCAGCGAGGATGGCCCTGTGTGCGCGCACCTCCCTGCCCTCCACCAGTATGGTCACATCGCACAGGATGCCCTGTCGCCGCTGTTCTTCCAGGCTCAACAGCACGTTGGCACAGTGGACCTTGGATTCATACACGTACATGGGCGCTGCCGCCTCACCATCCTGCTCCTCACCGGCCGACATTACTCCCTCTGGCACCCTGCACAGAAAAAACAATGAAAGAAAGATGTCAGCTACATATGTACAGTCTTTGGATAAGAACGCAAAGGCTACCTTTTCCTGGTGTCAAGTTTGTGAAGAGGCAATACTTTAGGAATTATGTTCTGTCATTGTTGAAGATAAGATGTTTCAACATAGGATGAATATGGTCTACTGCAACCATCAGGATAAAGTGCTTTCACTGATTCTTTTTTGCAGTCAGATTTATATACTATATGATACATATTTTAAAGTGATTGCTCCTCCGTGATATGATAAGGGACAAAATATGACCTACACAAAAGAGTTGGCTGCAAAAAAGAATGCAACAGCTGCAGTTCAGAAGCACTGTGAATTTGTAGTGAAAGAAAATGAACATCTGTTAGTTTGTAAGATTTGCCATATGTATATTTCAAATTTAGGTTCCCATTTCAAAATCAATCACAATCACCCACTAACCATGGTGTCATTATTTGCAGATACTAGCAAGACCACTAACAAGTCCTTACCAACTAACAGTGATACACACAACCCAAAATAATGAGTGTATTTGGGAAAACCGTGACACATAAAGAGAGACAGGTAAGAGGCTAAGGTAAAAAAAAATGGCATTGTTTTCAAGTTTACATTTAGAAAATATATATCATTGTTGAGTCGTTAGAGTTTTACATTCATGGAGCACCAACTTCAACAACAAATTCAGCTCCCTCCACTTCCCTGAGACCACTGAGCCAGTGCTGCCATGCACTGTGATAAAATATGGTAAAGGTATAACTTTACCATATTAACTAAGTGTATGACACTGTATATATCTTGTGTATATATCTTGAGAGACATTAAAGAAGTAGTTATAAATAGATATAAAGCGGTCTTCCACATTGATTGCAGGCAGCTCTATCCATTGCGTTTCATTTCAATGCTGTAGTACATAAAGCCTCGACACAGACAGCTGAGCATGCAGTCTGTCTGTCTCATCAGCCAGGCTCTGTGTGCTCTGTGTGTGTGTGTGTGTGTGTGTGTGTGTGTGTGTCAGCAGGCATAGAGGGAGCTGCTTTCTGCTGATTCAGGACTTTTGAATAGGAAGAGCGCAGCACTGGGGGCTTGCTGAAGTAGTGTTCTGGCTTTTCTCCCTGTGGCCCCTAGGCCAATCATCTCAGCATTGTAGATCATCTCCTGCTGCCCCTCAGGACCACGTCAGACTCAGACCATTCTCTACTGCTTTTCATGATGCTTGCAAATTATTCTCTACCACTGTTTACCAACTGCATTCCTCTGTTCATATTTTTGAACCTCTGCCTGCTGAAAGTGAAAACAAAATAGGGAAAATACATTTACCAACATTGTTCTTTGTGTTTATTTATGTACTTCATTCCTCAGACTACTGGCTAAGACTTCACTTTACTATTACACTATTGTACTCTACTGGACGCTGTTTTATTCTTTGATTTACCCCAACTATATATACTACTATACAACATGATTATACATCATTCTTATCAGTTTACAACTTTTGTGTAAATGTATGATTTTCAATATAAGTATTTACAGACTGAGCAAAATTAAAATTTCTGATAAAAAAAAATCCTGGCTTCCACCCACACACCCATTTAATGATGAAGGCCCAGTAAGTGGACCTTGTGCAAAGAATTTTTTGTCAAATTATTTTAAAAAGCAATATATTATATATGTCTTGTAGAATTCTAAACTCAACAATCAAAATTGCAAATTGTTCTTTCAAACTGTGCACCAGAAAACAACACTCAGTCAACATGAGTCTACGTTCAGGAAGAAGTTATCTGAAGGACTGCACCACTACGCAGCAAGATGAAGCTAGTGGAGGGAAAAAAGCAGATGTCGTAGATCAAGTAACGGAGAGGCATGAATACCCTCAAGCATTTGATGATAAGTCACAGTCATCTAGAGCATCCACCAGACATTCTCAGCGATCATCAGCAACAGCTTCTTTTGCCACGAAAGCCTATGCTAAGGCGAAAGCTGCCCGGGCTCAACTAGCTTATGCGGCAAAAGAAGCCAACATTATGAAGCAAAAAGCAGACTTAGAAGCAAACATGTTAAAGCAAAAGGCTGATTATGATGCTAGTCTCCATCTACTCCAGTGTCAAAGAGCTGCTGCTGCAGCTGAAGCTGAGGCTACAGCATATGAGGAAGTTGAAAGCGGGGAGCTAGTCAAAGAACCCCATGTTAAAGAAGAGCCCCTCAGCTCAGTCCAGCGTACTAGTGAGTATGTCCAACAGCAGTCTCAGTTGTTTTTGGAGCTGCCTATGAAACACGTAGCTGTGGACTCACTTGATAAAACAATAAAAATAAAATAGAAACACATAACACTAAACCAGAAATTGAACATGGTATCTAAAAAACACAGTGGGCTTATAATGACATAAAAGAAGAGCTACCAGACACACAGCACACAGCCAATCCTGAAAGAGGAAGTACACCTGAACATCAAAATACACAAGACTTTGCAAGATATCTCATCCGAAGAGAAATGGTGAGTGCTGGTCTTCTGCAGTTTGATGACAAACCTGAAAATTATTGGTCATGGAAAGCCTCCTTTCTTAGGGCTACCAAGGACTTGAATCTTTCACCCAGGGAAGAACTGATGACAAAGTGGCTTGGAGCCGAATCATCAGAGCAGGCGAAGAGAATTCGTGCAGTACATGTCCTCAACCCCACAATAGGTGTCAACATGATCTGGCAACGTCTCGAAGAGTGTTATGAGACACCAGAAGTCATAGAAGATGCTTAAAAAAATAGAAAACTTTCCAAGACTGACCAATAAAGATAATGTTAAGCTAAGAGAACTAGGTGACATTGTCCTTGAACTGGAGTGTGCTTAGGAAGATGGTGTTCTACAAGGGCTCTTATATCTGGATACGGCTCGTGGGGTAAAACAAATAGTGGAAAAACTTCCCTATAACCTCCAAGAAAAATGGACAATCCTCGGAAGCAAGTACAAGGAAGATTATGGAGTAGCATTTCCCCCTTTTACAGTCTTCTCCAAATTTGTCCGACAACAGGCAAAGATAAAAAATGACCCAAGCTTCATTTTATCCACCTCCAGTAGTTATGTTTGCTCTGGGACAGAAAAGCCTGTGAAGAATAATAAGAAAGCCTTTGTCAGTACACACACAACAGACATCCCTGCAAAATTGACAGACAGCCAAAACAGTCATGCTCTAAAGAAGTTGGAAGAACCAGACCGTCAGTGTCCAATACACAAGAAGCCCCACCCTCTGAAAAAATGTAAGCTTTTTAGAGACAAATCACTAGAGGAGCGCAAAACATACCTGAGAGAGAATCGCATCTGCTATAGATGTTGTGGGTCTACTCAACACATGGCAAAGGACTGCAAAATAACTGTAAAGTGCCTTGAATGCAACAGTGACAAACACATTGCAGCTCTACATCCAGGCCCACCACAGAGCATTACAACTGACAAAGATGACAGCGGAGAGCAAAATGAAAGTTCATCTTCTCGGTCACCTCCAAGTGCACAGAGATTTGTGGAAATGCAGAAAGGGCACGCTCATGTTGAAAAATATGTTTGGTGAAAGCATATCCTGCAGGAAAAAGGGAGAAAGCAATTAGAATGTATGCAGTGTTAGATGAACAGAGCAACAAGTCCCTCGCCAAGACAGAGTTTTTCGACATCTTTGAAGTCAAAGCTACCTCCGCCCACACTTCAAAATAGTCGCACATCTTTTTTCAAACCATGTCCAAACAGTATACATGTGAAAGACGACTACAGTGGCATGACACAGCATTACAGTCCTACCTTTCTCACATGTGAAGAAAACACAAGTCTCACATTGAGTTCTGAAAACCTAGGGTGTTCAGTGTTCGACAGGTGCAAGGACGATGACAAACCAGCACTCTCCATAGATGACAGAGTTTTCCTGGCCATCATGGATGCGGAGGTAACCCAGAATAAAGAAAATAGCTGGGTGGCACCTTTACCATTCCGCTCACCTAGACGACGCCTTCCAAGCAACAGGGAACAAGCGTTGAAACATCTCTGCACACTACGGAGAACTCTGGAAAAAAGGCCAAAAATGAAAGATGATTATGTCAACTTCATGCAGAAAATGATAGACAACGATCAAGCCGAGCCTGCTCCACCTCTAGATAAAAATAAAGAACACCGGTATCTGCCATCATTCGGTGTTTATCACCCACAAAAGCCAGACCAAATACGTGTTGTGTTCATTCGATTCAAGTGCTGAATGTGATGGAACATCACTCAATGATGTGCTCCTGAGCAGACCAGACTTGAATAATTCCCTGTTGGGAGTTCTTCTGCGCTTACGAAAAGAGCTCATAGCCCTTACAGCAGATGTGCAGCAAATGTTTTATTGCTTTGTTGTGCGGGAAGATCACAGAGATTTTCTCAGGTACCTCTGGTACGAAAACAACGACATCAACAAAAATGTGGTTGAGTACAGGATGAAAGTTCATGCATTCGGAAACAGCCCTTCACCTGCCGTAGCTATCTACTGTATGAGACGAGCAGCTGAGAATGGTGAAAAAGAACATGGTTCTGAGGCAAGACACTTTGTTGAGAGACAGTTTTACGTTGACGATGGCCTCACCTCAGTAGCCACACCAGAAGAAGCAATAGATCTTCTCACACGAACCAGGAAGATGCTGGCGGAATCCAACCTGCGACTGCATAAAGTGGCATCCAATAGTAGTCAGGTAATGAAAGCTTTCCCAGCAGAGGATCGTGCCACAGATCTGAAGGATCTGGATTTGGGAGTGGATCCTCTCCCTCTTCAGCGGAGCCTGGGGCTCTCCTGGAACTTAGAAAGTGACAGCTTCACTTATCTGGTGTCCCGTGAAGAGAAACCATTCACACGAAGGGGTGTGCTGTCGACAGTCAACAGTTTTTACGACCCCTTAGGCTTTGTAGCTCCCATAACAATGCAAGGAAAGGCATTAATGCGAGAATTGTCAGTCGAACAAAGTGAATGGGATGCTCCTCTCCTTCCAGAAAAGGAATCCGAATGAAACCTGTGGAAAGAATCTTTAAAGGCTCTTGAAGACCTTCACATGCAGAGGTGTTACATTTCAGTCTCACTGTCTTCAACACAGAGAAAGGAACTGTGCATCTTTTCAGATGCTTCCACAGTGGCTATAGGAGCTGTGGCCTACTTGAGAGCTGTTGACACTCAAGGACAATACCATGTTGGGTTTGTTATGGGGAAGTCGATGAAATTGGCCCCTCGCCCTGCTCATACTATCCCACGTTTGGAACTCTGCGCAGCAGTGCTGGCTGTTGAACTGTATGAGCTGATAAGTGAGGAGATTGATACCGTAGTGGATGCTGTTAAGTTCTTCACAGACAGTAAGATTGTGCTTGGATATATCTACAACTCCACAAGAAGATTTTATGTGTATGTCTCCAACCGGGTAAATCAGATTAGAAGATCCACACACCCTAACCAGAGGAACTATGTTCCGACAGACTCAAACCCTGCAGACCATGCAACCAGGTTCATAACAGCAGCCCAGCTCCAACATAGCAATTGGTTCTCGGGTCCAACCTTCCTGTATCAGGACAAAACAGCAGAGACGCCTGAATCCAATCTCTTCACCCTTGTGGAACCTGAGGCAGATGAGGAGATTCGTCCTGAAGTAGTAACTCTGGCAACCAAGGCATCAGAGTCGCACTTGGGCTCACAACGCTGGGAGCGATGCTCAAGCTGGAGAAAACTTCTGCAGAACTGTAGCCAGGCTCATTCATGTCGCTGCATCCTTTAAGGGAAAGTCAAACAATACAGAAAAGAAAGGATGGAAATGTTTCAAAGAAACACCTAACATAAATGAGCTCTCACAAGCCAGAGCTGTGATCATTCGTTCTGTCCAGCACAAGGTCTTCAAGGAAGAATTGAAATGTGTCAAAAATGGACAGACATGTCTCAAGCAAAAGCACACTCAAGAAGCTCAATCCAGTTGTGGATGAAGATGGTCTGCTTCGTGTCGGAGGTCGTCTTTCCTTGGCTGATGTGTCAAAAGAAGAAAAACACCCACTGATCATCCCTCACAATGATCATATTGCCACACTGCTTGTGAGACACTTTCATAAACAAGTAGCACACCAAGGGCAACACATCACAGAAGGAGCTATCCGAGTAGCTGGATACTGGATAATTGGGGGTAAGTGTCTGGTATCTTATGTCATCCACAAATGTGTGATCTGCCGAAAACTTAGAGGGAAGTTGGAGGATCAGAAAATGGCAGATTTGCCTGCTGACAGGCTCACTCCAGAACCTCCATTCACCAGTGTTGGCCTTGATGTTTTTGGGCCATGGCCTATCATGACACGGCACACGAGAGGTGGAGGTGCTGATAGCAAACGCTGGGCCATACTCTTTACATGCATGTCAACCAGAGCAGTTCATATAAAACTTATAGAAACCATGTCAACAGACAGCTGTATCAATGCTCTAAGGAGATTTTTCTCTGTTCGTGGTCCACTAAAACTTCTGCAAACTTTGTGGGAGCTTGTAAGGAGTTGGATATAAACACAGACGACACAGCACTCAGGAACTACCTCCAGGAGAAAGGCTGTTCTTGGGTGTTTAATCCTCCTCATGCTTCCCACATGGGTGGCTCCTGGGAGAGGCTCATTGGAGTTGCCAGGCGCATCCTGGATGCATTGCTGCTTCAGAGAGGGTCGACACGTCTCACACATGAAGTCCTGAGTACCTTCATGGCAGAGGTGATGGCAATCATGAATGCAAGACCCCTTGTGCCGATATCCACTGACCCAGATATGCCTGCAGTACTCACCCCAGCGATGATCCTTACACAGAAGGCATGTGCTCTTTCAGCCCCTTCTGGAAATTTTGGCACAGCTTAGTTATATGGAAAGCAGTGGAAGCAAGTTCAGTGTCTCGCTGACACTTTTTGGAAGAGATGGAGAGGAGAGTATCTGTCATCTCTACAGGGCTGCAGGAAGTGGACAAAAGATAAGCCAAATGTTAAACTAGGAGATGTTGTCTTACTCAAAGACAGTCAGGCCCACAAAAATGAATGGCCAATGGGATTGGTTGTTAAGGCTTTGCCAAGCAGTGACAAAAGGGTCCGTAAGGTAGAGGTGCGGACTGTGAAGGATGGGACGGCCAAGGTCTTTCTGAGGCCGGTTTCAGAGACTGTGGTTCTTCTTTCAGAGACTGAGTGACTCTAAAATATGTTGATGACAGAGGAGTTTACCTTTTAAGTTTGGTTGTATCTATAGTGATATAATATTATTATATCAAGCGGGGAGTGTGCTGCCATAAAGTTAGGTCAGCATGATAAAATATAAGTTAGATAAATAAGTTAAAAAGTACATAGAACAAGTTAAGGTTAAAAGGTTAAAAACATATTTTATTTACATTGATCCTTAGTGTGTGATACACTGCCATCTACTGGTCAGTGGTAATCCTAGCAGTCAAACGGGCACATTATTCAGTTGAACAGACAAGTATGACAGTGCTGGAGTAATATTGCTGCTGAGTGTTTTTTCTACACGCTTCTGCCTTTGGAAACTATTTGTCTGTGAGTACAATGTGTTAGAATTATAAGCAGATGTATTTTAAGTGAGTTTCATGTTAGACATTTTCTGTTGTTTTGGAGAAACGTGTTCTGCTAGTTAGCAGTTACAGCAGTAAGCTAACTCTTACAACTGTGATTTGTACCTTTTATGAGGATGTAGATGCTTTTTCACACAGTACAGTACAGTTACACTTAGACGCATGTATGTGGTTACACGTATACTGTATATGCTGATGTTTATGCACTGATATGTGTTCGTATCTCTGTAATGTTTCAGTTTTACAAAAATCAGAGATAGAAGAAACAAGCAAGATATCAAGTTGAACTTCAGTAAAATGCAAGAAAAGTCAAGCCTTGTGTGTTTATTGGAGGACCTCTAAATATTAACTGGCTGTCTAGCTTTGCACAAGAGAACGCGCTGCAAGGGCAGTACACTAACAAATTCTTGTTTTACACTGAATAAAAAGCAAAACAATTCCTTTAAATATGATCTTGACAATGATCCTGGTCAATCAAAAATATACTGGGTGAGGGGTTATATCAGATTATAGATAACCCTATATAAGATTATAGATAACCCTATATAAATATTTTGCAATGTTTTGCTGCTAATTTGCTGCTATAGGTTTAGACTGCCAGAGGGCTCCCATGATGCATCGGGCACCTCTCCCTCTTCCTCTGTCTCTGCTTCCTCTTCCTTCTGCTTCCTTTACTCATATTATGGTAGTAGTGCAAACTGGAGTCACTTTTAGAAACTGGTTAAAGTGGCTAAACTGGTTAAAGTAGTTAAATTGGTTAAAGTGTCAAAACGGTTAATGTGAATACTCTTATGTCCTGTAAAGTGCATGTTACTGCCGGAGCCCCGGTCCTCTTTGTTCTCTCCAGTCTTGCAGGTTCCTCACTGATTCTGGTTGTGGTCCATCTGTCTGAGGTTCACTGGCCTGGTGGGGACATGATCTGTGTCTGTGTTGTGGAGAGAAGGTCGAGTGGCCCAGAGCTCCATATGAGGACATCTAGAGATGCACCTGGACTCACAGACTCATTTCCATTACCTGTGATATCTTCATACATGGACTAAACCAATGAACTCAGTATAGCTACAGCTTATTACGACTCATGTATAATTCCATAATATGATTGATGATGTTCTCTGTACATGTGGCATCTATTGCACGTCTGTCCGTCCCAGGGAGAGGGATCCCTCATCTGTGGCTCTTCCTCAGGTTTCTTCTTTTTCCCATAAAGGGTTTTTTGAAGTTTTTCCTGACTCGGTTCGAGGGTCTAAGGACAGAGGGTGTCACAACTGTACAGATTGTAAAGCCCTCCGAGGCAAACAATGTTTGTGATTTTGGGCTCTAAATAAATAAATTTGAATTTGAATTTGCAAGAAGAATGGTGGAACATAAGTGGTTAAACATGACAAACAATAAGATCACTATAATGGAGAGACCCTGGGAAATTTCAACAAAGATTCTTCTGCCTGTTATTCAAGCTAAGTTGGTGAAAGTAATAAAATAAATATACAGTATTTAAAAAATACAGTGGGACATTACTGAGCTACAAAAACTGATTTGATGAGGTTTTAAAATAATCCCCCCAAAGTCTTATACACCTGTAAGTATACATATACTGTATATGTCAAATTGTAAAAATGCATCATTAGTGTTTGGGATGGTCAGATCATCACCATCATTAATTGGTATGAGAAAAGTACAATATAGTCACTGGAGAAACACCTAAGGCCAGGCAGAGATTTCTAAAGATTATAAAAATGAAAGCCAGTGCTTTAATCATTAAGGGTGTCAAGACATTCTGCCATTAAAGTCAAATCCAGTTTGTTCCACTTACAGCTGAACTTGAACAGCCCTTCAAGCATGACTACTTGATGTGAGAGCCAGAGGTAGCTCTGCAGTCAGTACTGACAGACAAAATACAGAAACTGCATAAACATTTCCCATTTTCCGCGTTTCCACATTTCTCTCTTTGAATTAGCAAACCATTAGTTTTGGTTTTTTCCCTCCCGACCACGGTGGGTAAATTGTTCAGAGACAGTTGAGGGGTTTTGGTAAACAAGACATTGCCAGCGGTTTCATCATCTTGTCTGGTCTGTGCTTTAATATGTGTGAGGAGAGGATGAGATATTTCAGCAGCACACTGGGCTGACAAGCAGCTAACTCATATCCATAATCCCCAAACTGTAAAATTACAACTGAAGGAGGAGGGATGAGAGGAGAAACACAGCAAACTTTCTCAGAGTGTAACTGGGCTAAAATAACCCGGTGAAGAAGTGAAGCTGTTGAAATACAGTATGTGAAACCACATCATTTGCTGTATGTTTAGCCAGTTCTATATGATACAGAAAGTGTCAAAAACATACAAGCTGAATGCTACATCAGGGGCACAGGAGTGTGCTATATAGAGTGTCTATAATTTGATTAACCCTTACATACTGTTCGGGTCAAATTTGATCCGGACCATACTGTGAAGGTACAGTTTCAGTGACTGTGCATGTGTTTTCTCCACCTACATTTATTTTTATACACATCTTTGTGTTTGGCTCTGGAACTTTGTTCTCATCAGTTTTATATTTTATTTAATAAAAAAAAACTGAGATAAAATATTAAACTGATATATCTGCCAATTTTACCTTCTTAAAGATATACTGGGATTGGTGTTTATAATTTGGTCACAATTTAAAAACAAGAACATATCGAAGGGATCTGTATCAGGATTGTTCATGTTATACATGATAAAACAAGCAAATTCAGGAGCAGGAGAAGATTAATGTATTTATTCAGTGCCTTTTGTTGGACATCAGCTTTGGATTTCCATGCATACCGTCCAAAAAATGGACTTGAAGCGTAAATAAACACTTCAGGTCATGGTTACGCCTGTGAGACGCAGTTGAGACACGAGCCTGCACTGAGCTTATTCAGACAGCTGCATAGATTTGAGTGTATCTGTTGCTTGAGAGTAAAAAACGCCTCTGATACACTTGTGATCTATACGCAGACAAACTTTATATAGTGAGTAAACATAGCTCTCAAACTCAATCAACAATCAAAAGGCCAGTGAAGCAGAGCAGCAGGAGTTTCCTCCAGTGAAACTTCCAGTATTTCCCATAATGCAGCTCTCTGTGGCCTCTCAGCACTTTCCCCTCATCAGCTAGTTGCTCTGTTAGCCTACATTCAACCTGGAACAACCATCAATCAAACACACATGTAAGGCCATTCAAACCCCAAGACAGCTGGAGACGAGCAAAGGTGGCCACAAACACACACACACACACACACACACACAGTGCACCCCAGCAGGCAGAGCAGAACCATCTAGAGGTTAATTATTCATCACAAGAGCAGCAGAGCCCAAGACCAGGCAGGGATATTCCCCTAGAGCTGCTGCTACATACAGATATTAATTAATAAACACTAATAATTTACCAATTCTACTGTGTGTGTGTGCATACAGTCCAATGTACTGCTATGCCCTTCTTTCTTCTACCCTTTCCTGCCTTCTCCCCTGCCCTGGTTATGTCTTATTTTCATCTTTGTCTTTGGAGTATTCTAAGTAGTAATTATATATGCAGTATATGTGTGTCCATGTGTGTACATTTATGAGATAAATAAAGTATGGTGAGTTCTGTCAAGACATCTGATGACATTTATTTGCTAAAAGAAGCACTGCCTATGTTGAATCGTTTATTAAAATTCATTTTATGTCCCATATTCCTCATACTGCAAGGAGAAACAAAATACAATTAAATGAGACTTAACTGATTAGAGGGGGCCAAATACAACACGTTGGAAGCAAGTTTGGTCATTGGCATCTCTCACTACTGCAGTGTTCTGGCCGCTGTCACACTTACACAGTTGCATACAGAGATACATGTAGATGTGGAACTATTACTTGACATGTTCGACAATGTTCAGTAAACATTAGTAGAACTCCAGTATCTAATCTATGTTATTATGGTCTACAGGGGTAGCATCACTGCAAAAATAAACAGAAATTCTCAAATCAGAAGGTCTCAAATATGGTCATCCTGAACCAATAAAGGTTGGTAATAAAGGCTGGGTAAAAAACACTGGAGAGGGATGGAATTACTCTTATATGCATACACAAATAACATCTACTATTCAATTAAGAAACAGGCCTATAAAAAGCTAATCATACTGGAAAAACAGAAAGATGACAGTGACAACTAAACTCATGCAAATACCTAGAGATGAAGCTTCATCTCAGACATTTCCTCAATAATTTACAGCTAAAGATAGCTCTCAGTCCAGGCTACATTACCATGACCCTCCCTTGGGATTTCCTGTTCTCCTGCCTTAACATCAGTGTCTCCCATTCAACAATGAGCCTGTGTTGAAAAGGCAGCTCTGGGGAAGCTCTCAATTGCACTGTGGTCACTGAGATCCTGATAAATGACCTCTGAGGTCACTGACAACAATGTTAGCTCAACCCTCAGCCTCCTTTAACTTGGTATAACTCATCTTGCTATTGTCAAGTGGAACTGGATTCAATCCAGATGAAACCCTTTCATCCCTGAGGTATGTAGCCAGCTCTCCTAAAGGAACGCTTGTGTGTCAAACAGGTACTGTAGATCTGTGTCAAGGGCAAGTGGCCAGCTGTAAGAGTGAGGGATGTATACCCTTCTCCATTGAGGCAAACTTTGTGCTAGTTCTGTGCTGGTGCCAGTGCTGGTTCACAGTAGGCTAACTTGTGACCCTTTTGACAACCCCTTTGCTTTTCCACCACAGACCCATGTTTCCAAGGACTAGAGGCCAATGTCATTATGTCACTGTATACGTCTGTTTACAGGTCCACTTTCCCAGCAGCACTAGCACCTACTTGACAATGGTAGACTACATCATCTCTATACAAGTGATGTACTGGCTTTGCAAGTCTACATGTTTGATTCTGAAGGTGAGATGTTAGCTCAAGGTTTTAAGTTTTTTTGGATAAATATAATTTAATGAGTACTATATGAGTATTATATTCAAATGGTAAATCAACATTGCCAAATGTAGTGATGAATGATTGTAACCTAAATGATAACAAATGTAACAACAAACGTATTGGTGCTGTTCTGACATCTAAAGTGTTTCATTATTATAACAGAGGTGTGTATGTACAAGTGCCTGACATGTAAACTTTGGTTAGACCTAAACTTGCAGCTTTAACACTGTAAATTTCCCTGCAATGGGACTAATAAAGGAATATCTTATCTTATCTGATCTTATCTTAAATATTGGATATCACTTAAGCTAAATGACATTCCATGTTTTGAGAATTCTCACATAATTGTTTTATATGGATAATCTAAACTCTTTTTCAATCTATTTCTGACATGGTTACATTATCATTTTTCTTGGTAAATATCATATTCAATGTAGCAAACGGAGAAGCAGTGAGCCCTCTTTTGTTTGGTTCATTAATAATTTTAAACAATTTTTCTCATCACTCAAAAAATGTATTCTAGTAAAAAAGCAATAAAGATTTGTGGATATATACATCTTGTCTCCTGTTGTTTTGTTTTGTCCCTTAATTTTGAAGCATTTGCTCCTCTTTGTGTTTTTGTCTCTTATCTATGTAAAGAAATTAAATATGCCTGCTCACTTTCAGACTTCCTGGTATATTTTTATATGAATCCCCCATATTTTATTTTATTTGGTCTTTCTTGTTTTTGCTAGATTTTTTTTGATGATGTTTACATTATGTTATATGGTGCGGTGTGTGTGTGTTCTCTAAGAGTGCTTGTGTGTTCTTCAATGTGTGTTCCATGTGTGCTGGGAGACGTCTGAGTATACGTGCAGTTGGGTCAGGCTAATATAACATCTTACATTAAGAATCATAATACTAATACATAATAGTAATTACCTTTCTTCTCAAATGTAATTACCAAGCAACACAAATGCACTAGATCAGTCATATTTGGACGCCAATGTAAGCTTGCAAAACCAGGAGCAACACTTGTACAGAGACGATGTAGTCCATCAATGTTGTTGTTGTGCCTCAGGTTGGTGCAAGTGTGCTGGGAAAGTGGACAAACATGGATTTGTGGTGGAAAAGCAAACATGTTGAACCAACTACAAACCGGCACTGACACCAGCCCAGAACCAGCACCAAGCTGTCCTAGGTGGAGAAGTAGTATATGAGTGGTAAATGGACCAAAGGCTTTGAAAATGGTGCATGGAACATTTACTGAGGAAACGTGTTGAGTGGGGAGGGGTGAGTGCACTGTCTGCGTGTGTGTGAGAGTGTGTGTTTAACCAAGGATTAAGTTACAATCTATATATGCTGAATAGCTGACCTAGGTACTTTGGTTTCATCAATACCTTCACCTTTTATCCTACAAATGCACACACAAACACACTCACACATTATAGGCTGCACTGGGGTCAAGCAATACTAAAGCAGAATACTCACCACATTAATTTGCTTCCTTCAGACTGTTTATACCGCTGAGAAGGACAATTTCCTTACTTAAATGTTAAGAAAAAACATACTTTGAACTCTATTTCGACACAAGAAAATTGATACCATATGATTCTGCAAAACCCATTGAAAGATTAAAGAAAATATTCAAAGATAGCATTGTTTTTTATCTTATTGTTTTAAATTCTCATTTTCTACAGCACCTTATATGGCAGAACAGTTTGTTCTGGTGGTTTATCATATTTCCTAAAAGGTTGGTAGTCAAATAAAAGCTCTTGTCTGCAGACATGGTCGATGTAAACAACTGAAGGCCAACTCCAAACACAAGCAAGGGTTAATAACTCCTACTATGAAGTTGGAAATAAAGACATGTCTCTAATAAAAGCCTGCTTCAAATTAAAGGCCTCATACATAAGACCAGGGAAACTGACAACTTTTGCACACCCATGGAAAATATTTTTGCACATTCCTGCACAATTTGTATAGTTTTTTCATTTAATTAACAGTCACATTGCACATATTGTCCTTATCTTTATTTCATATTTTTATACTACTGTCTATTTAATGATATTTTATAGTGAATTTACACTCCTACTACTTGCTCTTGCCTTTTTTTGTTTATATTTTTTGCACCAACATATCATCATCAATTCCTTGCATGTGAAAACCTGCTTAGAGATAAACGTGATTCTGATTCTGATTTGTCTAGAATACATTTACCTTACATTTAAGCCTTCTCCTTGTTTCCACACAGGTGTGATATGTAAATTAACAAATACAATATTAATAATTAATAGTACACATCTATATATAAAGTGATTTTAACTGCTTTTTCAAAAGGGAATACAGACTTTGTTGTTGAGGTATGCCCACTTGACTCAATGGTAAAGTCATTGTGGAGGTGTCTTAAGGTGCCATTTGTCTAATGGCCAGTAGAGTGGCTCCAACACAACTCCAACTGTCTCTTGTAACAGTTTTTTTTTCATATAAAGCACAAAACTGTGCTTGATTATGCATGTTTCTTTCTAATGGGAGCCATTTTATTTCAGGCGATCAGATGATGAAATACATACAAGGATGGCCAGAGGAGTGACAGATCCATTAGTTTGTAGGTTAAAAACACACAGTAGCATTATAATGTAAGATACGAGTTCTCAACACTTACCTCAGTAAGAATTTTACTGTACATCGACTGTCCATGTTAAAGTAACTGGATGTGGATATTCATGATTCAAGGTTACAGCACTTCTTGACCCTTTCTCTGGCTATAGCCTCAAGACAAAACATCCAATAGGACATGAGACATATCTAAATCTAATGATCAGATTGACATAAAATCTGCTGAACACATCCATGTTCTTCACAGAATGAGCCCTTATCATTTTTTTTTGTCAGCACGAGGGACATCATATCACTTTTGATCTGGTTACACTGTTTCTGATTCCTTAAGTTTGACTTTATTTGAAATGGCTGCCAATATCAGCCAGCCACCACATGAAGATTTTCACAGGGTGGAGAGGAACAGTGGTGGACACTGTTACAAGGGGAACTCCACTTCCTGGTGTCTTTCGGAGCCATTGAGCAGTGCGTGTTGTAAACTGCTCTTTGTACTACCTTTTCACCTGAAAAAATAGGCTTCAGTCATGCTTCAGTATTTAAGCAGGGGCTGTCTAAATATACAATATCAATTATATGTATGTTCAAATCTGGTGCAAGGCCAAATGTGTCACATCAAAACTGTGCAATAAATGAATCATTTCTGAGAGGGTGCAAAGCTCTCAGTTGCAAATGAGTCATAAAGGCAGGGATGTTGAGCAGAGGATTATTTTATCTCCTTCACAGGGCAATATAGTGTAGGCGTGAAAATGAAAGTACACATGTGGGCTGCTAGACGCCCACAAAGTTTCCATAGAGGAAAACTGACGTGATTAACATCACTTTTATGAAATGCAATGAATTCTTCCAGTGTTTCAAATGCTTTGCATTGCAGGAAAACCAAAAACATTATGAGCATTGTCACTACTCAGTGTACCATGGACTCACACACTAGCAGGAGAAGCTTCAGTGACTCATATGTTGATCTCATCCGTGGACTCAGGGCTGTCCTGGATACTAGTTTCCCATGTTCCTCTGCAGTATGTTGTGTTGGCATATTATTACTCTGCTCACATCTCATCCTGTTGTCACACTGAACATTGTGGTGATGCCACTGCCCTTATTAACCCAAAAACCATTGAAGAGCCAGCCCCGGTCCAGTGGATTTGATTTCACCTGTTTGACAGTTACAGATGTAGCAGAGGAGGACTGTCTCTCCCAAGGGAGCTCCTCCGTGGTCATCTGTGTTTCCTTACACTTCCATTCCCTCCTTTCAGCTAGGAGGCTGGCTGACATCACTTTGCCTTAGGCTACTAGGGAAGCATAAATGAGATCAGGATTGTCAGGTTTCAGGGAAAGAAAATCTAGGTTTTGCTGAGTGAATCATGCTCAGTAGCCTATAGGAATGCAGACATTCAAATTCACAACTCTGGGAAGGCAGCCAAATCAAACAGAAATGAAAAGATATGATCAAAAACACTGTTGGCTACAGAGGCCCTCAGTGTTTACTACTCACTTTATATGTGATATAGCCTGCAGTCTTACAGTAATTAGGAGGAAACATTTTCATCAAAATACCTAACTAAAGACTAAAGCTTTTTACTTAAACTTACACTTGGCAGCTGCCTCTGCAGAAACTTTGAGGTTATAAACCAAAACATTCAGAAAGATCATGAAGCTCCACTTTCCATGAGCTTCATGAGATTTAGACTTTAGACTCAACATTAAACACAGCCTCTTGGCAACAGTAAAATTTACATTATTAAATTGTTTATCCAGAGTAAGAAAAGAGACATACACTATTTTACTTTACTTTAACTTAAATTTCAGTGACGGGAAAACAAACAAACATGGAGGAGCATCAGTGTGACACAGAACAGTGTAATTCTGAACAGGAGAAGGACTCCAACTAGCCAAACAAAGACTACTTCACATCTGGGTATGAAGAAGATGACACAGACCAGCAAACTGTAGTCTGCCACATGTGGTCATTTTATATAAACTATGTATTCAATTCAAGAGCCAGTAAAAACAACAAGCGGTACTATATATACTATACCAAAGGCACTACACTGAGGTGCTCAGTGGAAATGCAGCTTTAGAGTTGACGAATGTATGTAAACAGTGGTTATATAACCTTGGAAAAGAGCCACAACTTAATGAGCACGCTTAATCATAGAAAGGCTCCAGTATTTAAACAAACAGCACTACGCCTCTGCAGGAAATGTGCTATTAAAACAATATATAGTTATGTGGATATGAAATCACCTATATCTGGATATGAGATTTTACTCTTATTGCACAGCCATAACTTTACAATAAGTGTGCTCATATACATTCCCTGGTAGATTTAGCATTCACACTCCTCTCTTCTAATATGAATCCATTTTTTGATAACACCATCTAACAGTCAAATAACTATGACCTCAACAGTAAAACAATATCAATAATTAATTACTATTTATGACCATATTGTTGTCATATTTGTTGTAATATTTTGTTGACCCATCAACAACATATTAGTTATTAAACTGAATGAGCTGTAAACACATACCTCAGCCAGCTAAAGAAAAAAAAACACATCCCTGTGTCTAATTGCAGCCACAGCAAGCTGCTAAAATATTTTACAAAAACAACAAGTAACAAAAAAAAATCATCCTAAATTTGGACAGAAGTCATTAAACCATGAACAAAAACAAATTTGGCCTCTTATCTGTTTTCTCCCTACATATGTCAAATTAGCATTAATTATACAAAGCTTTCAAAAGCATACTACTAATTATCACTATCCAGAGCTCCATGATGACACCACTGGACACCACGCAGAGAGACACATGTAGATCAGCCTCTGTGCAGTTTGGTGAGTGTTAATTGGACATGATGAAGCCAATTAGCAGGAGCCCCAGAGGCCCTCAACAGCAAGCACAGACTGTCAAACAGGAATGAGTACATAACATGGCACTTAGTGCAATTAACACTATGCTGCTGGTGATTAACAAAGTTGAAAAAAACGACAGTGCTAACATGCTAAAGGACAGAAAGCATTGCCCCACTGTATTAAAAGAAAGCCTGGAACAAACACCCCTATGCATGAATCATCAAACTGAACATTTCCTTTAACCTTCAAATTATTCCGAGGGAAAACTTTAACATTATTTGCCTGTCCAAGGTATAAGTGTGGTTTGCTTTCCATGTCTTTTCTTCAACCATAAGCTTCCATGTGACTCACTGTGTGCTATTTTTACAGCTGCTCTTCTGTTTGACAACAAAACACTCCTGTCTGGAAGTATGCATCATATTTGCACCAGAAAAACTGACGAGGAAGAGTGGCAATGCAGACAGACATGGCAGAAGGATGATTTCAGTGATTTAGTGATGAGAAGGGTTTACTGGCAGGTACTGGGATGCCGACAGACACAGGTAGGTTCAGGTGCAGTAATGGGGCTTGGGAATTCTGAATTATTTTGTGTCTCCTCGAAACCTCAGTTGTGTCGTGTCTTATTTCACTGATTGTTTATGACTCTCAGTGTCATTGCATGTGTTTGTAATTTTTGTTATTGTGTGTGTCTATTTATGCTGAGCGTTGTCAAACTGGTGAATGTGTTCTCGGCTTGTCTTGATAAACTGCAAAAACACACCACCCACTCGCTACTGTGCTGAGTGCATGTTGGCTCTCAGAAAAGACATTAACCAGACAGCTGCCAAAAGTTTCACTTTGGCCTTTAGGTCATGGAATTAACATGAATTACCTATAGATGATATAATCTGCCACTGTCTTTAATTTTAACCAGTCAGTACTACCATCTAAATATATAAAGCCTGCTGACAGTCTGAATGTTTTCTAAATTAGTCTTTGGTAAGAATAAAAAAAAAAAAAAACAGGGGGACAGTTAAAGGTTAAAGGTTTCTATATTATACATGTATTTTGGTAGAACTTTATCCAAAGTACCTGAAACTAGTCCTTACTTAATAGGACAAAAGTATAGCTTCCTGTCACAGGAAGTGGCACAGCACCTCTGTGCTGACAGTAAGGTCATTAGTTTAGTGGCTCGGATAAGAAACTCACATAACTGTGATGTTTGT
The DNA here is from genome assembly GCA_023238725.1 of Scortum barcoo. Taxonomy (NCBI): domain Eukaryota; kingdom Metazoa; phylum Chordata; class Actinopteri; order Centrarchiformes; family Terapontidae; genus Scortum; species Scortum barcoo. The sequence continues at coordinate 24,235,907 of CM041539.1, forward strand.
GCAAGAGTCAGTTTGGTTTTATTTAGTTATTTGATACATACAAATGGGGTGAAATGTCATGATTGACAGTCGTCAATCACAGTGAAGTAGTCACAGACATCAGAATTGACTGTGTGTGTGTGAGTAGGAACATTAACTTTAGCAGGTGATCGTTAGCTAACGGTCACTAAATATTGATGACTGATTGAGTCAGGTGGACCTCGATACCGCACCTGATACCACACTGACAAGATGTCACCAGTTTAAGATGGCAGCACCCATATCCAGGATATTTTGGCTTCACTTTTGTACAGTGGGAGGAAGTAGAGGTGTCTGTATCTGGTATTGAACCTGGTTCTGTTTTTACCACAACATAAGAAGCAGACTGCCTTCCAATATTTTACACCTTCAAAAAGGAATGCATTACAAAGAATTTAAAAACTTGCATGTTGTCTTCTTTATATGTATGTATATGAGCTTTTATGTCATTTATATTTGTTCTTTGTGTTTGTCCTTTTGTAATGTCCATGTTATCTTTTTTTCTCACTCAGGTCTCTTTAGCAAGACTGAGACTAACTGAGATCTTGCCAACATGCTGCTTGCATTGTTTGCTAGGTTGGGTCTGAACACTATGTTGAAGCTAGCCATGTGGTTTCAAAGCATGCCAGAGTGCTTGTTTATCACTCCTACTGCTGTAATCTTTCATAGCACACAAACTCTAATTGCATCACATCAAAGCCAGAGCAATGTCCTCCCTCAGCTGCAGACATGGAGATCAATGTGAGAGCATGTTAATGTGTCTCGACAGGTGGAACCTACACAACATCCAGAAGCCTTTGCACCTTCATTGGCACTGTTACATCAGCCCACAAACAGCTTCAATAGCCGTACTCAGGCCAGGAAATACTTGAGAAAATACGAAAACATGGCTCAGTAGGTGAAGTGTTTTCTGTCACATAGGTTGAGCATACAGGACCAGCAGCCTTTAACAAACACCATTTCCCAACAGAAGAAGTCCATGGGTTCACTTAGTTCCGACATGTCTGAGAGAGGGCTGACCAATGTGGGCCTTTAGACAGCAGAGGTAAGACTTAAGTGTTGGTGAATTTCTCGTATGTCAACCACTATATACCACTATATAATTCATTTGATTTGAAATTAAAGCTGCGCTCATGAGTCCTTTCTTTGATCTTATATTGTGAAGTACTTATGTCACTTAATTGTGAGAGTGAAATCTGGCTCCTGTGGGTAGAGTCAGTTTCACAGAGACTTTTTTAGATTTATAAAACAATACCATGTTGTGCAAAAAGGCTGCATGTGCATATGTCTGTTTGTGAACACACATCCTGCACTGTTTTATGCATCTGGCCACAGGAGTTTAGTACAGAAAATTAAAGCACTGTCATTAACAGGCTACAGATTGAACCACTGTGCCAGTAGCACAGCCATTTTTTGGTCAAGCCTCACTGTGTTCAATGTCTTGTCATTATCTTTTTTGCTGTCTTGTTTGATTTTTAAAATACCACATAGGGCTGCAACTAACAACTATAACTCCATTATTGATCTGTAGGTTTTTGTTTAATAAATTGTGTAAAATATTATCAAAAGTCTTCATCACGGTTTACCAGAGCCCAATGTGATGATTCTAAATGTCTTGTTTTGTGCAACCAACATCTACTAAGAAATTCAGTTTACAATGATATAAATCAGAAAAGCAACTAATTCTCTTAAAAACTGAAACCATGATGATTGGCATTTAGATTAAACTACACAAAGAACTAATCAATTATCCAAATGTTGCTGATTAACATTCTCTTTCTTAACAAATTCACTGACTGCTTGGTTCAGATTAAATCCTACTAATGCAGTGTTTCTTTTCAAGTTAAGCCATGATTTGGACTGATTCGACATGACAACAATTTCCTTTAATTATTGTAGTAATTAATAATAATAATGATCATGCAATCATAATGGTAATTCAGGTTAATACCAGACAATCAAGAATCAGAGCATGTATCTCACCAGGATGCCTGCTCTCCACAGCAGACCTCTTCATTTACTATATTTTCATTTCAGCTGTGTCCCAGAGACACGCTCTGTAAGCTCCAACAACAGATACAGGTTTAGCTTAGCAGCCCCTTACATGGAATATGTGGATTTAAGCAGTACCCAAAACAGCTGACCATCATCTCGCCATCTGCCCCCTGTCTGCACCAATCACCGCCAGCCATGCCAGATGGGTTGCCAGATCTGTGGCAAGGTTATGCACCAGATAAAGCAGAAATGCCAACAATGCCCTGAGTAGAGTGGGGGAGAGACATTTGGTTTGGATCTTTGGACAATTACACCTGGTTAAATACTGTTATACTGTTACAATTCAACATATCATCTCATTATGGTAACATCCTCAGCACTGTGAGCATACGAACATGTTCTTGTGGACAGATTGTCTCCTCATCAGGAATTCTCAGTGCGTCTCTCAGAGGCCCAAACAATGGCTGTTCAAATCTGTTGCAAGGCACAAATATGCAACAGCAGATTGGCGCTCGATGAAGCACTTTAAAGTCAGGAACGCCATCTCTCGCACTGGGATTAGAAGATAGTTTTCTGCCATGACAAATCTGCTGCTGGTGACACTTTTCATTGTTGGTAGGTGTGAACAGATGGATCCATAAACTATTGATGTGCAATAGTACAAAAATGTATTCTTTTAAACATGCAAGACAAGTACATTTTAAACCAAAAGAATATGTTGCTGCACATTGGCTGATTGACAAATAAGCAAGTGAGTGAGGCGAGTTCTACTTGGGGCTTTCATGTAGGTCTTGATGCATTGAACATTTTAATATTTCAAGCCATTCTGAAAACAGTGAGATAGCTGCAGAACCCATTCTACTGTTGATGCGGGTCAAATTAAAATGTGTTTTGTCTGACACATCATGAAATCCACATTGACTGCCTCCAATAATGGACCTTGTTCACAGCACAATTGTGGAGGTTAGAGCTTCTTGATCCTGACACTAATGTGCATTAGATCAGTGATTCTCAGCCTGGTTCCCTATGCTGCCCTACTACTCTGATGGCTTGTGGGATGATCAACAGATTAGTAAAGCCAAAGACCATTTCTGCTACAACAAATGATCTCCACATTGCCAGACTTTCTCTTAACCTCTCAAACCGCTAACTTCACTTCTAGAAATTATTCAAGCAAAACAAGGATATAAATAACTCAAACCAGCAGACCTGTATGTCCTCTTACACATGGTCACAAAGAGAAATTGCTTTGTTTCAAAGGGTCACAAGACGAAATGGTTGGGAGCTGCTCTAAATGATAATAAGTGATAGTGCAACTTTGAAAGCCCATTGACTGTCTATGAGCAAAACAATTAGAAGAGCATTCAGAATGATTTTGAAATGAATGTTGTCAACCCATTTTGAAATTTAAGTATGAAATCAATATTTAAAGATATAACAATGTATAATAAGTATTAATAGGCCAATTAAATGCTCTCCACGAATGGTAGTGTGGCTCAGTATGTTTGTTCACACTGAAACATCTTAACAACTGTTATGTTGTTAGATGGATGGATTACTGGGACATTTGCGTTTCATATTCAGTGTTATTGACTCTGAATTTTCATTCAAGACCATCATCCGGTCAAAATTTTAATTCGTCCCATCTTGAAATGTCTGCTTAATGAATGACATTACATTACATCAGCCTCATCTGTACTTTGTGTTTAGCGTTAATTAGTAAATGTTAATCTACGACGGTGCACATTTTACATTATACCTGCTAGCTAGTTACAGTGCTTGCATGCTGACCATATTAGTAATTCACCACTGTGCCTAAAAAATTACAATTAAAATTACTGGACGTCTCTGGTACTATTTGAATTGTGTGTGTGTAGATATGATACAAATTCATTTTCTTTGATTTAATCATTACAAAGGAAAGTGCAAAAGCACAAACAAAAATAAATCTCTTTCATCCACATCCACACTGTGTGATTGGTGTGTAGAACATTTACTTATTGATGAGGAAAAATCTATATGGTATTAGTTCACAGCCTGTTCAATAAATAAGAAAGTGATTGCAGCATTCTCAGGTGATAAAAAACAGCAGCAAGTGAGGGTGGACAAGACAGAAAGCCCTGCTTCACACCAACAACACATCCATCCTCCACAATGACAGATAGCTGGGGCAAGGGTGATAAAAATAGACGTTTTGAGAGAGTGAGTGTACAGAGCAGAAAGAATTTAAGAAGGAGACAGAGAAAGAGGAGGTATGGACAACAAGAGAGAGGGAAAGAGATACAGATGGAGACCTAGAGAAAGACATCCATTAGCCATTCTGAGTGTAGTTTCTCTGTCTGTCCTCCGGCTACGACCATCTAAGGACTGGGACACCACACACACACACACCATCTAAACCTTTGCACACACACACACACACACACACACACACAGGCTGCCCTTGCACACACACACACACACACACACTGTGATCAGTTCTTCTCACCTGCACGCGTGCACTTACACATATAACAGTACTTCGAGTGTGAATTATGTATCAGTTTTATACAAACAGCCTCTCAGACACACAGCAGCAGAGAAGAAGAAAAACAGGAAGACATCAAGCTCTCTTCATCACACTAAACTGTGACTAAATCAAATACTACATGTTGCCATGGAGATTGTGTCTTAGTGTTTGCAGCATAATGTTCTTACTAGATGAGCTTGAACCTGTTTTTTCATGCTGTTTATACACATTCTTTTGTGATGTTTGATGTGATGTAAAGCTCACAGTGGATGCACAGCTCACGTTTACATCACTTTATTCAGTCAGTCAGCCAAGGTTAGTCCAGCTGCTCCCTAGTGGGCATTAGAAAGCATAACAGTGTGTCTGCACTACACACTGAACCAGGCTCAGTCACTCACTGTCTCTATGTGACACTGCTTCACTGGAGAGGGTGCTTTGCATGACACCACGGACACCTGCAGACTTGTTCCATTCATGTTCATGTCACTATAATGTGCTTTTTCTTTGTCAGGAAACTCTCACTTAATCTACCCTCACATATTCTACATTCACATATTCACATATATACACTATATTCTGTTTGGTTTAGGGTTTGTGCAAGCTGGATTTACATGTACCTGGTTGTGCTAAGTACTCTAAAACCAGTGTAGTACTACTGGTAGAGGTACAGTGTAAGAGACCTTATTCTTTAAATGAAGCTTTAATAATTATTAGAATCACAACCATTCCCTGACTGAGGTGTGATTTCTGTTGTCTGACTGTTAATCAGTGAGTGGAAACAAGTTTCTATTGCTTGGTCATCACCAGCATGTTCATTGTATTATTAATTAACAGGGGGTAAGGTGAGCACTTCTGTAGCCAACTAAGCAATCAACACTTGTGTGTAAAATGCCAGCACTGATTGTTTGAAGAAGGCAAAAAAAGATGAGAGTCTATCGCAGGAGGACAAGTGTAAAGACAGTGTAAATCTTACACCCCTAGCCCACCCATTACACGACTGCCAAACTGCTTGCCACACTCTCACTACGTAAGCCACATAGCTGTTGTTTCACAAAATTGCAACTGCTGTCCTGGCTCCATAATGCTGGATTGAACTCCTCATTGACATCAAACCAGCAGAAACTCTACACATCTTCCATCCCTGACTGAAAACTCATCTGTTCAAACAAAACAAGAAAAAAATCATCACAAAACATCATGAAGTTCTTGTACTTGAGTCGAAGTTTGATGGCCTTGCTTAATTCTTGGTACTTTTTGTTTGTATTTATTTGCTTGAATACGCTTACTGTCAGTCATGTTGGAAGTCATGTTGATGTCAAAGCATCAGCTAATGTCATGTTCACCACTCTGCTGAGAATAATTTGTTCTTATCTTTTTGAAAAATGTCATTCACTCTTTCATTGACTGATTATTCAATTCCTGTCCCGACGGCATACAGCTCCAGTCAATACCTCAACGTTTATCCAATTAAAAGTCTCCTGGGGGCTCAGGGTGTCTTCCTGTACTGATACACTGCAGGAACAGTAGACTTTCATGATAGCAGATCAAGCCTTACAATTCTCTATTTAAGAATTTTGATATTCCATTAGATCATTTTCCTTTTTTAGCCTCACTATATTTGTCTTTTATTTCCCACTCGCATCTTCATTTCAACCTTTTCCATTTTACCTTAGAAACTGATAGATCTTTCTATTCACATATTCATGGTACCCATTTCGATATAGAGTATATCCCACTTTCTCTTTTAAATATCTTTCTGAATTATAATCTTCTACATTAGTGTTTACACTGAATAAAAAAAATGTAGAAAATCAATCTATTCTCATCATTGTAAAGAAACCTGGATGACTACATGGCTCTGAGTTTGAGTTTAGAGGGCTGACTTTAACACACAAAGACATAGCTCCTGACAAAAAGAGGAGTGATCGGCTTTGTTTTTTTACTTACATTTATAATTAGTAGGATTTCTATTTTGCCAGAAGTTGGCCAAAGTTGTTGCCAGCTGGAGGCTACACACCACTGTCCAACCAGAGGGCAGATACAAACACCATCACACACCTGTGATGGGTCATAACCTCACTGTGCTGTTTCATTTAATCAGCCAAGACAAGGCTGTGGAACAACAGAACCTACAGTAAGGTCTCCTGACATTTCACTGAAATCAACTCTGTCCTGTGCTCCACATGACATGACTGATGCTGAGTTCCTGTTGTTGTGTGTGTGCGTGCAAGGTGGGAGGCCCACTAACAAGGTGATGAACATCCTGAAATGTTGCTATCTGGTTCTGAATGAGCATATGCACATATAGGGAGCATATAGACATAGAGCAAACACTAGTATACACATAGTAGAGACGTGAGGCACACACACGCTCACACACATACACACCCATCCCCCTCAGGGAGGATCTTCTCCCATGACCGAATGAGGATGAAAATAGACTGAGGGTACAAAGAGTACCAGTTGCAGTGTTTAAAACACAGTCACATCTGTGATACGTAACCTTGAATAAACCTTTGGATGAGTTTAAAGGTATTTTGTCAGGGAAGGTGAGAAGAGTGTGAAAGCTGGTGACTCAGAACAAAGGGTCATTGTTAGACAGAAGACATGTTTTTCACTATAGGTATCTTTGTCTATTCCTCTCCATCCTTTTTTAAACAGGCTGTGTATTGCAGTTCTGGTCACCTGACATTAACTTACTGTAAAGGACGTTCCAAACACTCTGAAATGCACACATTCAGATTCAAGCTGACTGAGTTACGGCAGCGCAGATGTAAAAAGTAAAAAGTCATCCAGCCTGTCTTTCAAATCGTACTGCGACATTATACTTTTTGTCTCAATTGTAGCTGTAGTTTAGGATAACATAGAAAATAAGACCTGAATTATATGAAAAATTACATTTACTTAACTGCATGAATGTCCTATCCTTAATTTTGATATTAAGAATATGACACTAAATATTAATATTTAAGAAACATTGATAACATTTTAATAGCCTTCTTTTTTCAGAGGGCCAAAGCATGGGTGTAATTAATAGCTAATGTGTATTCCAGTATTCCAGGGCTCTGACATGAGAGGGAGCCATCAGTGTTATTATATCATACATGCACTGACTGTCATGACTCCAAATGTCTGTAGAGTGTCAAGACCCCGCCCCCCCACCGCGCCCATACGAGGATTAAACTGACCTTGAAGAGTAAAGACAGTGGATCTCTTTCTGTTATAACTCTAATGTATCTAACATATACATCTAACATATAAATGAGTAGCAGCACAGGATCAGGATCAGTCTGTAAGATAAGTGTGTGCAGCAGAGTGGTAAATATTTCATTCAGTCATCTCTTATCTGCTCCATTCAGCTGAACTGCATAAAAACCAAGAGACCCCTCCTCCCCCCCAACACAACACAACCTGCACATCCTGTGATGCTGCTGTTAAATGGAGACTGAAGATGGAAGAGTGTGTGTATGTGTGGGGAGGATAACAAAGAGCTCATCCCTCCACAACAGGGCACGTTCACAGTTACTCATCACTTCACTGAGGGTTATCAGGCTGGACTGAGCAGGAGCCCCCCTGACACACACTATCAGAGCAGTGGTCACGGAGGTGGGGGGGGGCTCACACTCCCGGTCACAGCAGATCAGACCCGGTCCATCACAGCCCGCTCTGGTCCGCACAGGGATGCTGGCTTTAACCCAGAGGGAGGGTGTTTACTGAGGCCGGGGGCGGGCTGAGGGGGCGGGAGGCTGCCTCCTTTGTCCCTCTGCAGACTCTTCCTCCCCCCACATGACAGGAGCGACAACCCCGCTTCATGGCCGCGTCTGTCCCCGCGAAAAACATGTGGACCCCACAGAGAGTGTGTGTGTGTGTGTGAGGGGGGGTGTTGTGCTCTGTGACAGCGATGTGACAACTTCCTTGTCGAATTAAGGGCCGTGTGTGTTAGAGTGGCAGACACAAAGCCCCTCACACACACACACACACACACACACACACACACAGTGTGTTCGTGAGGTGGCTGCTATGGTTGAGCTCGGTGTCAGTGTTGTGAGCCAAGTCAGCCTCTCTCTCACACACACACACACACACACGGCTTTGTTTGGGCTCCAACGTTATCTCTCGACGTCACAGCGACACAAACACACGGCGGCTCCGGTAACGGCACCGAGACACACACTGCGGTCAGTGAACGCAACACACGGCACACAGACCGAGCACGGCCGTAAACCCGCCGCTGGAGTCCGCCTCAGTCCGCCTGGGTCCGCCTCAGCCCAGCGTAGTAAAGCCCGATGGTCGCGTATTATCGCTGTAAGCGCACACACACACACACACACACACTCACCTGCCCGTTTTTCCTGCTCGTCTGCGTGTCGATCCTCACAAAAAACACCGAGTCCACATTGTGTCGAGTCTCCTCAGCCCTCCGACAGCCGCAGCTGCTGCTCTTAATGGCTCGTAGGCATCATTTGGTGTGTGCTCGACACGTCTCGTGTGTGTGTGTGTGTGTGAGGATGAAACGCCTTCTCTCCTCTAGGAACTGCATTGTTGACATTGGCTTCATGACGTCATGCCGGCCCTCATTCACAACAACGGCCAAGTCCCCCTGCTCACTACACTGTACTACTGCAGGCACACACACACACACACCTGCTCATCACTGACAACACCACTGAAAAACGCTCTGATCAACATTAGATCTTAAATCATTCATTGTTTCTGTAAAATATGGTTCAGAAAATCTATTTTAATGAGGCATATTCTTATTCTGCATGTTATTACCTTTGCCTAACACACACATATATCAAGTTATTACTGATGACAACAAGCCAGAGTGTTTCATATTTAGACAAAAAAAACTGACTGAAACACAACAGTTGAAGATAAATGTTCTGCTGGTAATCACTGTATTGATCTTGAGGCTTGTGTTTACAACTAAGGTTTGCTCAACTGAAGTAAAAAAATATTTTTTAAGACCTTTCAAACACAAACAAACTTCTTCAAGGTGGCTCCTCATGTGGAAAAATCTTTTTTTCCTTCAAGGATCCCTCAAACAGCCTCAGAAACCACTGTGACCTGATACAGGCTGGAAGCAGCAAAAGGAACGTGATGAATTCATGAAGTTCTTCTCCTCTGATATATCATTATTGTTATTATTTTCTATTAATCAATTTTGTCAGTTCATCAGTCACTTTTTTTCTATTCATCAATCGATAAATTAGTGACTCCCATACTGGGACAAGGACTGCATGTAATCATGGTTCAAACAGACCTTAACCTTTCTCTTCATTTGGCTTCAATTCATAAATCCACATGCATCAGGGAAGAAAAGACAAAGAGATGCTCATCAAGCAAATATGTCAGATTCAAAATATGAAGAGTATCTGAGTCCCTCATGTCTCTTGCTCATCACTTTGTCAAGTTACTGCAGAAACATTCAAACTTATTTCTGAATGATCATACTTCCCCAGAGCCGTAACTGAAGCCAATGTTTAAGTCAGGCTGATATAAAATGGAGTAAATCTCAGCTTTCACTTTATTGTTTTCCTATTATCATTTTTTAGCTGTTAAATGATTTAAAGAATCAATAAAAACACTTTCTGAACTATTTGATAGCACAGAATAAAAGTAGGGGTAGTGCTGATCTCACAAAGCATTTACATTTCATTAAAATCAGACTGTGACACAAAAAATAAACGGGATCAAGGGAAGGATGCTTGAATGAAAATGAAATCACATGTACTTGAAACCAGGTTTGCAGTGTGCTGAGGCCTTTCTGAACAGGACATTAGGTACGATACGCTTTCTAACATGGAGTGTAATCCTGTGGGAGCTGGCAGAGCTGTTACATTTTATCAGTTTGCCACAGACAGGCACCTCTTGGGCCTCATTCTGAGCGGCTGGATTCAGATCAGCCCACATTCTCAATGTCAAGATGTTATAAATAGCCAGAACTGATTTGTACAGCTCCTCTGGCAGCTAAGATCAACTCAGCAGGGGGACGTGATGTTCTCAGGGATGGATCCACGGGTAGTCTGATAGGAATAACAAAGAAAAGACAAGCTAGCTGGTAGCAGCCTCCTGAAGGCGTGCACACGCACACACACACACACACCTCAGAGGACTGTGTGTATTTGCTGATACAGACAAATGACTTGTGTTTGTATTCAGATAAAAGTCATTTACTTGACAGTGCTATTATCTATTATAACACAACAGTTATACAAGACATGGCTGTTTATATTCTCCATTTTACTACGAGGTGTTCAAACATTCACATTGTCCTTTTCATAATGTCAACATTTGCTAGTTGTGTGTCATATAAATGTGATTTTCTGACTTCCATAATTTTAAATTTCACAGAACAAGAGTGTTACACACCAAACCTCAGTTCATGAAGAAGTACAGTGAAAATGGGTTGGCACAGCTCTTCTCTTCTATGAAATCTTTTCAATGCCTCAAATACTGTTGATCATTGTTGGTAGCTCAGATTGTAGAACAGGATAGCCATTCATTTGGTGGCTGGGAATGCCATTCCCTGGTCTTTTTCTTCTGTCAAAGTGTCCTGCATGTCAGCAAGGCACCAAACCTTAAACTGCTCCCAGTACATGAAAAAATGATGACATGCAAGAGAAAAGTGTCACATGAATAAAAAAAAAGAATTATTCTATATTTACCGTTTATGGCTCCAAGACTATTGATACCTACTCGCCTGAAGACATGAATCAAGGCTCAGTTAAACAGCTTCTCACTGTCAGTTTTAACAACGTCACTCAAACAAGAAGAAGTAGTGCATGTGTTGGAGACTATCTCCAGTGGCAGTGACACAGTCTGTTTTCAGTACTTTTTGGACAAAGGCGCTCAATGGCACAGAGAAATAGAAGTATCAGGCTTTGGATACGCACACAATACTAGGAATAATTCATACATAGACTGTTCCGTCACTCTGAGGACATCATTGCCCTCATCTACGTCTCTATTCTGGCTCAGCAGTGGTGGAATGGACTCTCTCTGAAGTCAGGGCGGCAGAGTCACCATCTATTGTTCACCACAAGCTGAAAAACTCTTCAGACTACACCTCAACACTCATGTCTTTAAAATAATACTGAACACTTCTGCTGCACTAAACACACATGTTAAAATCTCCACATCATGACTGGCCAGCTGTATGGAGATGAGAAAGAAGTCTAGCCAGAGCAATTACAAATACTTGTGATTGCTGACATGGTCAGACAACACACTGTACAAACTAGTTCTGATTAAGTATAGAGGTCTGCTGACTCAAGTCACACCACTTGAGGACATTTATCAGACTTCACACAGCCCCTGTGGAGATACTAAGGCATTTATCACACGTGCAGTAGACAGGATGAAATAAAGAAAAAAAAATCACAAAACAGTTGCAGGACTACATATAGACACAACAGAAACTGAACTGAATGTATGTGCTGGGCAGTCTGTTTTGGGGAATAAACAGTGTGTAAGATATGAGAATAAGTGAGATAGTCTGTCTTAAAATAAATCATGTTTTATTTACCATGTACACTTGAATAGTGTTGGAGCACTGAGGACTTGCCTAAATATAAGGCGGTGACAAAAGCAATTCTATTCCTCTTTCAAAAAAGTGTACCATCATGACAGAGAGTGGGTTCAAATTCAGTGCAACCTATCTTTCTGTGTGTGTGTGTGTGTGTGTGTGTGTGTATAAAACCAAATTACCACAAATAATCTCAAACATTTGTTGACAGGAGCAGACTTCAAAGATCCATAAAACTGCATCGTTATGGAAACCGCAGCCTCGCCTTCTCGTATATCCAGTCCTCCAACTGAACCACACACCTGCAGTGTGCATGGCTGTTACCATCAATAACCTGGTGTACTGTGGCTGATGAAGATGATGATAAGAGCTTCTGGGAGAAAACTGTTTCATCTCATTTGTTTCTCAATTTAGCCATCAATGCAATACTCTCAATTTATCCTCAACCAATATCCTCATAAATGGTCTGTTTAAAGATGTAAATTAAACTGAGCATGAAATTAAAAAGAATGACGATGTTTATTTTTTGTTTCTGATCATATGGATGCTAGGGTTGCATGTCACTGAAATGAATAACTCAAGCCACCTGTTAAAGTCTAATTGCAGCCTTTTTCCAGATATTCTATAGATTTGATTTGGAATTTCAAATTGGCTTTTACAAAGATTCAAACAGAGACTCATCGTATTTAACATATATCACATGTATCCACTGTGCATCACTCATTTTTCACATTACATCACATCATTAACAATTAAAACATATTAACATTACTGGTGCTGTGTAGTATTGTATACTATTCATTACTGTACTGGTTGTATATATGTATAATTATGATAATATTAGGTCGTAAGTACTGCTGGTGAGGACTGCTTTGCTCTTGTACACATCAAACCTGTTTCCCGTTTGGTATAATAAAGTTAACCAATCAATGTATGCCAGAATTTACCATACTTTGTGACAATAGCCAAAGATGATCAGTTACTTATCCCAAACATTCAGGACTCTGCAGACCTGTGTGACTGCTCTTATAATGAACATAAAGCTCCATGCTACACAGTACATGGTTGTTGTGTTGTACTCTAATACTCCAAATACTGTCTGGCTAATTGGAGACTCTAACTTGACTGGGGGTGTGACAGAATGGAAACCTGTCCAGGTGTAATGTTGTTCTTTTAAATGCTTAATAGCTCAGGAATTTGTCTTACAAATGAGGAAGAGGAAGAGATGTGAACACACAACCAAAATTAGAAAAAAATGAAAGCGGCTCATTTAGATAAATTTATAATAATTTATCTAAATTTTAATAACTAGCACTAAACCACTGATAATATTTTCATTGTTTCTTTGATAGCAAGCTGAGGCTGATCTATAACCACTCCAAAAATATGAACAAAGAACGCAAAGATTTTCAGACTGAAAACAATCAGAATTATGGGTTTTGTGTACTTATCCAGTCCTGGAGAAACTGAGGAAAATGGATTGATCGATGGATGGAGGGTAGTCACCAAATATTGATTAGATTTATTTTTTTCTGTTTAATACTTTCTGTGTTATTGATATTATTTTTGAAATAATCCTCCCTTAACTGCTTTTTTCATGAGTGGCTAAAACATTTGCACAGTACTGTAGATTTATTTTTCTTTGGCAATAAAAGACATTTGGATTAACAGTGGCACTGGGCACCATCAAATATTTACATTTTGGAACATTTTGGAGTATCTACAGCTTGTCAGGAGGACATTGGACCTGATAATAGTGCTTGAGAACAGATGAGGGAATCCCACAAATAAACAAGATTCATTCTGAAAAAGTATATCTTCACCAAATGTCATTTTTATTCAGATTGTTGTTAAGATATGTTGTTTGGGACCAAAGTGTTGAATGAACCTACTGACACCTCCATCTTGTTACTAACATAACAAAATGTGTGGTCATGAAATGTTTGATCACTCCTGTGCACAGATAATCCTGAATGTCAGGAGTGACAGTGAGCTCAGCAGGCAGGAGCTGGACAGGCAGGTTGTATGAGTGGGAGGTTTAGCCGTCGTCCAGCAGACAAAGCTGTTTCTCTGCAGCACACCGTGAGCTCTGCTGCCCTGTCACTCCTGATGAGCTCCCTGCTCGACAACCTGCAGCTGCAACATGAACAGCAACACTCACTCTGGTCACCAGACACTGTGTACGTACCAGCAGCTCTGGACAAACTGCTGCAAGGATGAGCTGTCAGCCACTGAAAACCACTTACAAATCACCGTCTCTAACTCTAGTAAAGTTTGATTTGTCTGCGTCTCTTGCCGCAACTGTGCAGTAGCAACCCAAGCAAAGCTTCGGTGAGAATCTTCCAGTTCTTCAGCTGTGCCAGTAGCTCAGAGCTCTGGTTTCAGGGCAGAGAGACAGGTGAAAAGGCCAGTAACTTTTCCTCTATATGATCCCTTTTCTCTTTCTTCTTCGGGACCTCATAATGAGGCCTACTTGAAGATACGCTTGGCATGTGTCCAAATAGAGAAACAGGAACATCTCAGGTCCAACAGCCACAGCTACAAGTGAAAAAAGCTGGAAACAGAAGCTGACAAGGCAGTCCGGCCACATCAACTCGAGCCTGACTCAGAGAGAAGCTTATACGATAGGGGCATCTTCTATGTTGGCAAGAGATCCTCTGGTTTACATCCACATTTGTTTGACATCAAACACATACCTTTAATGCCAAAATTTTGGGAAATGGAAGAGCACACCAATACTGCTCTCTATTGGCCTTCTGAATATGTGGGCATTTCTGCTACAGTGTAAGATTAATGGCAAAGCTGAAGAGGCAGTCTCTACACTCCCTCTAGAGGATAGTGTACTGTACTGTACTCGGATTGTGTAATTAATATCGGCACTACTAACTTCCTCAGTAAATTAGAAATATTTAAAGGTTATTGGCAGGTCCCATTAATGGACCATGCCTCTGTGAGGTCTGTCTTTGTGACTCCAGCCCACTTCCTCTGGTGTGATGGCTTTCGGCATGTGTAAAGCACCTGCGACTTTCCAGTGACTTGGAAATAATGTTTTGGCAAATGTGAAAAAATGCAGTGCATATCTGGATGATCTGATATTCTCAGATGTCTTCTGAAAACTCTGAAATTAAAAAAGATAGCCGCAGACTGATGGACTGGACTGGCAACGTCATGGTGAGTAGAAAAGGTTGTCACCTGATTAGAGCCAGTCTGGGAACCTCTGACAAATCCAGACAGGGAAACACTCTGCAGTAGGGACCAATCCCAGAAATGAGACTGCAGCTTCTGTTAGAGTGTGAGTAGAGAAGGGTGCATCCCTGGCTTACGGCACAGACTGTAACATCAATCAGTAGAGAAGAGCACTTAAATATTGTCATTGTTGTACATTTTCATTAATGATTTTAGAGAAGACTGATCTGTTCAGTTTACCATTTGGACTGACAAGACATTTTACCTTGCAGTTTACCTTGGTTCAAAACACAGAATCTTACTTCAGACAAAACAGCATACTAGAAATAAAAGCAGCACTGTAAATGAAGACAAATGACAAAATACTACAAACTTTTTTTATCTTTCTAAAAGCATGTATATTTGCAGTACACTTTAAAAATCGCAAGAAAAATGTTTCAGGTATTCCTAGGCTTCAACCAAAAGTATTCATAAAATGAACTGAGATGAACGGGTTAACTGTACAACAATCCTCATAAGGCACCGTCTGAACAAATGCACCTAAACAACATTCCACCACAAAGTAACCCACTGTCACACAAATCACCAGACCAAAGTGAGACTACAACACATGCGGAAGACTTCTTTCATCGAGTGCAGTGCAGAGTAATGTTAACATAATTCTGTGAAATATAACTGTGTGTAAAAAGTTACTCAAGCAAACAGAGATTACACAGATAAAAAAAATATTGACCAGGTTCATTATTCTACAGTTATTTCCATTTCAAACAGCCTTTGAACAAAGCTTTTCTTTTGCTCTGACACAGGATGTCTCTGGACCAGAATTCCTTTGGCAAGTCTTATATTCACAGTAAAACTGGTTTAAAATGACACAGCCCACAATGTCAGTGCCATTCCTCTTTTTATAAAACACAACAAATGATTGTGATAAACTGAATATATAAAAGTAAGAATTTACAAATTACAATCGTAGTTACTTTTCAACAATTCAGAACAGAAAAAAACAAAAGAGAACTTGCTGGCTATGAGGCATCTTCTCACCCCACAAAGAAAAGACACTTGAAGCCACAAGTTTTTTCTAAATGAAAGTCCATTTCAGAGTACAAGTCCATGTGAATCTCTTTGGTCCCACCAAATTCATGCCATTGTAAAAGGTTCAAATTAACATTGTTATCGTAAACCCCATCATCGAATGTGTGGAGACCCAAAGAGGATGTGGTAGCCATTTTAGGCTCATTATCACAACTCAATTATCCCATACCTTAAAAAATGGTCCTCATATTTATTCCATATCTGATGTTTTATATATACACATGGTCAAAACTGTCATTTCTGAAAAGAAGGAATTTGTCTATAAAAAATAGTTTATTCCATCACTTGAATTCCAACAGTCTAAACTGGACATTTGGAGGACACTGCTGTTTGAACTAAGTTGTGGCCAACTCTGTTACACTGCCCAACGCTCTGTACATCATTCTGTGATTTACATCACAGTAATGTTCTGAGTAATGAGGAGATACAGCTACCTGTGATGGGAATTTACAAGTCTGATTGTTTACCATTGTCACATCTAGACCCATGAAAGAGACACAGCTTGCACTCATCAGATGTAATTGGCAGTAATGTAAACTTGTGTTCACTTTCGGAGTGGAGTATAAACATCTAGTATTTTTCATCCTTACTCTTACGTTCCATGGAAATAGCAACTCTAGGGAGTTACTTGGTGCTCAAATTCAGAGACAGGCATTTAGGGGGATTTGGAAGTTGTGCTTTCTAAAGCTCTACAGTGGAGATGAGTGCAAAGCTGACACACAGTAAGAATAGCCACGATGATGAGAATAAGGTCCAGGTTGAAAAATACCAGAATTTCTCTCTATCAGTATGCCACGTCCTTCCAGTACCAGTGTGTCATGGGAAATGCTCAGCGGTTTGAGGCTGAGACACTTTTTCTGCAAATATGATCATAAACAATATCTGATGATAGCTGCCCATTATAGTTTAGATTTCATACCATACAAGGTTTCAGTAGATCTTTATGTCTATAATCCCAAATTAATGATTCATTCTAATGTCATCTTCATACATTGTTTTGTAGTGAGTTAAATATCTTATTTTCAAAAGGATAATGTGCTCTGCTACTTTATGATCTGTCCATGGAGTGATTCCTCTCACCCTTCAGAAAAAGAGTCAGCCCAAATAGAAAGGAAAGACCACAGAGAGCCTGCTGCTCTAGCTCTGGTGCTGGTTTTGACTCTTGAGCAGGCTCAGTTTGCTCTTCAGGCCCTGGAAGTGGGCCAGTAGGTTGCTGTTGTCCTCCAGCAGCTTGCTGTGCTCCTGGATGAGTCTAGATGAAGTCTGCTGCTCCCTCTGGTCCTGCTCCAGCTCAGACATCAGCTCCTGTCTAAACAGAGGGAGCAGCACAGAGCCTCTGTTACTGTCAGAACATTGCTGATAGCTGCTTTCACACATGCACCTGTCTGAAGGGCTACTTAACATGTCACATGTGTTTTCAGCACAGCACAGCACAAGAATGAATTGAAGTCAGTTAGATTAACATAACAAATGTAGCAGTATAAGGTGCAAGTGCAAAGGTGCAATGAGAGAGATTAAATATATGTCTTCTAACTCACTAAAAAAGAACTGATAATGAGCACTAACTGGATGAATACGTCCTTGACAGGTCATAGTCATAAGATGAATTTAATAGATGTGAAACCTTTGAATTGATAGTCAAATCACTAACATACTATTACAAATGACCCTTCAGATGTATAGAGTTCTGGTAGAAATATTAGCATGGCTTGACGTACTTCCTCCGAACAAGGTGAGCGATCTCTGACTGGACTTTGAGGTACTCCTGAGCCATCCTGATGTGCTGCTCAAACACGGCCATGGACTCTTTGGAGTTTGGACACGGAGCCAGAGGCTGAAAGAACACAGACAGTTCAGTGATTACACTATTAATCACATATGATAGGCCTGATAGGTTTCAAAAAGGAAACATTGAGACCAACACCATGAGCTGAATGAAAGTAATGCAGTGAAAGCTAATGGTATTATCACAGCAAAACCACCATACTTGAATACCAACCTCTCAGATCCTACACTACCTACCACCAACTGTTAGCTTCCAACTACAACAGCCAAGAAACACAAGAAACTATGGGAACAGATAATGAACCAATAACTCATCTATCAAACACCACCTATTTCTGATTCAGCACCATTAATAACTCTGAAGCCATAAATGTTCAGTGAAACTGAAAAGTGTACAAAAACAAATTCATTAACATGAAGTCCAGCATTTTTGAGTGAATTAATTTAGCATGATTGACAAAGTCACAGGTTTCTGGGTTTCTCATTAAGCAATAATTATTCACAAAGCATATCATATGCATTCAATACATGTCATTATGTCTTTTCTCCTGCTTGTGTGCATTGAAATATATATTAACTGACCGATTATTTATGTTAAAAACTATTATCTGTATTATAGGCACATGGTGTGTATTGGAAAGGACACACCACTACAGCTATCATTATTTCCTACAGCAACCAAAATAAAGAGCTGACTGACACAACATTCATTTTTCTTCCTGTTAAAGGGTTTCAGGGGAAATTTTCCTCATTTGAGTCAAGGGTCTAAGGACATAGGGTGTCGTATACTGCACAGCTTGTAAAGTCACCCTGATTTGTGATTCTGGGATAGATAAATAAATAAGACTGACCTGGCAAGTCTTCTACTGGTAGCAGTATTAACAGTAGTAGCAGTAGTAATAGCATATTGTCAAAGAAAGGTATAAAAGAAAGAAGCATATTTTGGACTTACCTGTAACTGGTGATCCAGTTTCAGGCAGGCCATGGGAATGGAGCTGTCTAAACCAGTGGTAGCTAAAAACAAAAACATCTGTCATTGTCACTGTAAAAGACCTCCTGCAGCAAAAAGCACAATCTCCTTCACAGATAATAGGTAGGTATGTGCAATGCCTGCAATGCCCCTTAGTGGTGCAAAGTAGACAATGCAACATGAATCAATGCTTTGACTGTGTGTAGGCATCCTGGAGTGGTCAGATTCTCCTGCTTGGTGCAATAATCCAGAAGGAATGGTGCCTAGCTGTAGTGAGGGTAAGAGCAGTGATGGAGATTTGTGACAACAAAATGTTTGCAGTATAAAAAACAGCTCTGTGAACTGCTGTTGTTAGCCCGCTGGCCATGGTAGCTTCCACTATCCCCCACTTTGGGCCACACAACCTGAGTCCAGTTTAGCCCCACTGCAGCTTCAGTATCGTCTGTTGTCCTTCTCGCAAGGCTCCTTACCTGTGGGACTAAACATCATCCTCAGCTCTGATTGGCCAATGGTGGTCACAGGGCTGGAGCAATGGGTGGGGCTTTGGGAGCGTCCTGGTTGACTGTCCACACTGGACACTCTGGACAGACCAGTTCTCAACGTGGTTGCCTGTGGGGGAAGGAAAAAAGGTTAAAGTTATAAAATTGGACTGAACAAGTCCTGTCAGGAAGATCCTGTAATATGAGTTTTTACAGCCATATTACCTTTGAAGATTTAAACTGGAGTGGAAATTTGGCATCAAAGCTTTTCAGGGTTTCCTCTCTACCAACTGAGTTTCTATGTTCTGCGTGGGTGTCACTCTTGTTACTGTTGATGGTATATTCAGTAAAGGAACCTGCAGACAGTAAAGACTGATTCAACACTTTGTCTGCCTACATTACACATACAAGGAATCCAACACAAACAGACCCAACTTTTGACTACTGAAGAATCAATCATGCATTAGTAGAAGCTGCAGAGCTGATAGTTACCTGTGCTGGTGGCTGATGAAGAGCCACTCCTGTTGGCTGAAGAAGACTGGTGAGGGAGCTTCAGTGGTTCATCAGAGCCTGGGAAGTACTGGAAGATCCAAACACACCACCCAGCACTCAAAAAGAGCTCATTCCAGCTTGTCCTGATTCATAATGCCTCATTTCAAGAGAAACGGATCAACGTTTGTTGGAGTTAACAAACCTTCATCACATAAAAGGAACAATTCTACATTTTGACTTAGTGAGAAGGCTGTTTCATTGAGGTAGACTGCTTATGTTCAGCAGTCTGACCCCTACCTGGTCGGTCTAGTATTTCAGTTTAGCTTCACCTCAGGCTGTTACAATCTGTCAGACTAAAGCACACAGTGATTTACTACAGTGAACATCAGTCTGTTTGCAGTTTATATGTTTTCAGTCTATAACATCTGTACAGTGTACCAGTCAGCAAATGAGTCTTTAAATTCACTGCCATAGACATAAACCCAATAATCAACACTGATCAGTGGCTACGGCCTCACAGTATAGCCTCATATTTTTACTTTAAGTTCTCACCTTAAAT
Source organism: Scortum barcoo (assembly GCA_023238725.1). Classification (NCBI taxonomy): domain Eukaryota; kingdom Metazoa; phylum Chordata; class Actinopteri; order Centrarchiformes; family Terapontidae; genus Scortum; species Scortum barcoo. The sequence continues at coordinate 24,256,523 of CM041539.1, forward strand.
GTCACTTAAATAAAATGAAAGTGACTCACACCCAGAGATTCCTCTGTTAAAATACGAAGGGGGCAGACAGCTAATCTGAAGATATTCAACAGTATCTGTCAGCTATACACTCCAAGGAACATAATCACATAATCACTTACAGAGAACTTTCATTTCTAAAAAATGCTAATCATTTCATTTACTTGCCATAAAACACATTTCTTGACTAGTGTCCTATTGGGTCCTTAAAAGCACTCTATGAAGTGTTTAACTGGTTGTGAAAGTCTTAATTCAATAGTGATGTCTCTATATGACCTACATAGGCAAACAGTGAGAGGACTGGCTATTTCTATTAGTTTCTAATAGTTACTCTTAATATCTGCCACAGGGTCAAATCCTTCCATGACATCAGACTCAGCAGCACTGTGGTTTGTTCTGGATGAATTCATGTTTCTTCAGCTGCTAAGTGAAGCTCTCTCTTAATCTCTCAGAAAGTTGTTGTTCCAAAGCCACTTCTTGGACAAGACTTGAATTAGGTCAGATATTAATAACTCTGAGTTGGCTTTATGAAACAGTTTGGTCCTGGTTTAGTTTGTTAGGCTCACTGAAGTTATATTGTATTTGTTCATTGTATACACAAACATAAATGTAAAAATGACATTTGTGGTTCTACAGTGTGTGTTGGGACTCTACCTTCATGAGATGGCTCATAGTGTTCTTGACCTCCTCCATGGATGGTCTCTGACTGGGTTCTTTGTCCCAGCAGCGGGTCATCAGAGTCTCTATGGGCTCTGGGAGGTCTTTGATCAGAGGAGGCCGTGTACCTGTGTCACAGTCACACAGAGTAAACAGTCAGAGGCCTGGAACATCTACATGTACAAAGGCTTTGCTGAGGCAGAGAGTGGTTCCTATCCTACCTACTATCTTACTATCATAGTGAGTCTGCAGCTCTGTGAGGCTTTCAGTTCACTCCCCAAATAAAAACAAGAGAACTGATGTGAATATCACACAACTTGATTGGATGTTTCCTGTCCAACATCAAACAGCAGAATGAGACTAAGCTAATGGAATTCAGCACCAGTATCCTGAGTAGCAATTTTTAACATCTGCTCGCACCAGGGATTGGATTTACTTAATAATCTGTTCAATGTATAGACAATACAAATTATATCCAACTGACTTAAACATCATATCCTGAAACTTTCACAAAGCAGTAAGTTAAAATACAGCACTGCACTGATTTGATAGTGTTGGACAGTTTGAAAAAATAATCAAAACTGATGCAGCAGAATCACAGGTATGTTTTCTTTCTTTATTCCACATTATTCTACCATTGAGCCTCAAGCTGAGATGAGGAGTGGGCTTCGGGGTAGCTAATATCTCTTCTTTCTGACTCCACAGTCTCACCCCAGTTTCAGCCACAACCAAGACTGACTTGATTTCACAGTGTTTACTTTTTTCACATATGCACTGGGACTCCCCAGCACCACTCTTAAGGGTAAAATTGCTGAAGTTCCACTTAAATTTTCAGTGTATTCAGCAGGAATCATTTTACGTTCACATTTCACTATGCCATTGTTTCATTCTGCTCACCTCTGTGGACAGCCCACATTATACAGAATGCAGAGCCACCAATCTCATCAAAGGGTTTCTTGCGTGTGATGACCTCCCACAGGATAATGCCCCAACTGAAAACGTCACACTTTTCACTGTAGTTACTACCTGAGGAACACACAGCAGAAGGCTGGTAATGCTGTCAAGTTATGAAGCAGGTTAGTGCTGAATCAAATTGTACAGGTCTTATATCAACACTACAATGATTATGTATGCAAGAGCAATCAGCCTGAATCCAACAGCACCTACTGAGCAAACCAAATGGGTGAAGTAGAAAATGAAAATGTGGGTGAAGGGGGGCAGGGTGTGTTTTACTTGCATTAATGTTGTATTACGCTGGATTAGGTTTTGTTAACATTTATGTCTGGTTTTGCTTGATTTACTGATAACAGAGCAGTTTGCATAGCGTTTATTAGATACAAGTAAAAGGATTGTCAATGATGTCTTTAACTTTTACTAATATTTACTCATATTGTGGCTTGTGAAACTTCAAACAGCTGGTAAGTTTGAAACATCCTCTGTCTACTTAACATCAAACCATGACTGTTAGGCGTTACAGGACTGCCAAATGGTTTAAGTCATTTCACAGCACTACAATATTATGTCAGCCCTGGCTGAGAAGTCCAGCTCCTCTATGTGAAGGAAAGCACAATGTCTGGAGAGTGAATCCAATCAGAAGAGAGTGTTGCTGTGATATTAAATCTTAATGATAAAAAAAAATAAAAATGACAAATCTGGACTACTGATGACAGCAAAATAATGTTTACCACATAATTCACACAGGCTTAACCAGCAGCTCTCAATAATAAATAATATTTACCACATAATTCACACAGGCTTAACCAGCAGCTCTCAGCTAGAGCTCCAGAATGAGAAAGGGAAGTACTGTAGTGTTTGTGGCTAACCTTCAAACACCTCTGGTGCCATCCAGGCTGCACTGCCTTTGTTGTTGGTCATGTAGGTCTGAATATCACAAGCTGTCCCAAAGTCACAAATCTTCAACACCGTGCCACGAGCCACAAGGAGCAAACTGAAACAGTGCAGTGGACAGGGATGAGAGATTGAAGACAATAAACACTACAGATATTCTTTTGCTAAATACATTTGAAAATGTAAATATAAATTCCAGTTCAGATAAAATACCTAAAGCCTTCATAAAGCAAAGTACAGGAAAAAGGAAAATTTGACCGCATAATGGCACAGATGAAAAGTTAGAGAATTTATTAGAATATATCCTCTGGGAACCATTAACGTGTGTACTAAAACCCATGGAAATCCATCCAATAATCGGCAAGATATTTCAATTAACAAGTGTTAAGGACTTTGTTTGTATACTTGCTCTGTTCTCCCTTTGAACAAACTGGAGGCAGAGCCTTACAGAGCTTATCACGTTTTACTTCAGTCTAACAATGGGGGATAAATCTACTGGGGATTTTTCCTTCTACCATAAAAGGTATGCAAGTGTTTATTCCAGTTTCAGAGGCCATAAATCCTATGATTATAACTCTTATTAAACTTTTCCATGCATGCCTTTCCCGACAATTACCCAAAACCCCTTTTCTATAGAATCAACAGACAATTGTCCTGTGCAGGGCTATAAGGTCATTTAATGCAACAGCATATAGAACGAAAGGAAAACTATTAGAAAGTGTCTTATGAAGGTGTTGGTCCACCACATGCCTCCAGAACAGCTTCAGTGCTCCTTGGCACCATCATCAATATACCAAAGGGGGAATGTCTTTTGAAGAATGGTGTTCATCTCCCTCCAGGAGGGTTCAGACATTTGGAGAATCAATGACAAGGAGACCTGAAGCTGCTCAGCTCAGAAGATAGACCTTCAGTTAACAACTGATGCAGCCCAAACTCCGCCAAAGTCCTGGTGCTGTTTCGCCTGTTAGAGTGCTCTTAAGTTATTAGTACAGCCATATATGATTACAAATCTTTTCATAGAAAGTGTCTCTTTAAGCTTGTAATGATCACAATGATGAATGTGTGACATTGAGTGGTAAATGATCCAATAGATCATGTGACAAAAACACTTCCAAAAATATCTTTTCCATAGCTCTACGAACCTCCCCATGAGTCCTAACAAACTGCCTTAACTGCCTAACTTCTAACTGTTTGATCGTTAAGATTCTTACTTTGGTGGTTTGAGGTCCCGGTGAATTAAGGCCTTTGGCTTCATAGCATGCAGATAGGCCACTCCCTGGGCACACTGCAGACACCAGCTCATGGCATGGGATGCTGTGTAGTGGGGCTGTGGATCTGCACTGTGCAGGACTTTGATAAAGTAACAAGCAAAAAGAGAAGCAAAGATGAGATAAGAGACACTAAATGATCACACAGGGGACTATCATTATACTGCAAATCTCAAATTGTGTAATGAGTGTAAATGACATCACTGCCATGCACATTTCAACAATGTTATATTGTTAAACCAAATATAGTATTCAAATGAACAACAAGTGAATGATTGTGAAAACTTATAACCATCTTGTTGATGTCACCAATTTCTCCCCCAGTTGCCCTCAATTTAGAATTTGTTTTCCAGTCCAGAAAAATAAAATACAGTGGGGCAAAAAAGTCTTTAGTCAGCCACCAATTGTGCAAGTTCTCCCACTTAAAAAGATGAGAGAGGCCTGTAATTTTCATCATAGGTACACTTCAACTATGAGAGACAGAATGGGGGGAAAGAATCCAGGAAATCACATTGTAGGATTTTAATTAATTAATTGGTAAATTCCTCGGTAAAATAAGTATTTGGTCACCTACAAACAAGCAAGATTTCTGGCTCTCACAGACCTGTAACTTCTTCTTTAAGAGGCTCCTCTGTCCTCCACTCGTTACCTGTATTAATGGCACCTGTTTGAACTCATTATCAGTATAAAAGACACCTGTCCACAACCTCAAACAGTCAGACTCCAAACTGCCACTATATGGCCAAGACCAAAGAGCTGTCAAAGGACACCAGGCTGGGAAGACTGAATCTGCAATAGGTAAGCAGCTTGGTGTGAAGAAATCAACTGTGGGAGCAATTATTAGAAAATGGAAGACATACAAGACCACTGATAATCTCCCTCGATCTGGGGCTCCACGCAAGATCTCACCCCGTGGGGTCAAAATGATCACGAGAACGGTGAGCAAAAATCCCAGAACCACAGGGGGGGACCAAGTGAATGACCTGTAGGGAGCTGGGATCCAAAGTAACATCAGTAACACACTACGCCACCAGGGACTCAAATCCTGCAGTGCCAGACGTGTCCCCCTGCTTAAGCCAGTACATGTCCAGGCCCATCTGAAGTTTGCTAGAGAGCATTTGGATGATCCTAGAAGAGGATTGGGAGAATGTCATATGGTCAGATGAAACCAAAATAGAACTTTTTGGTAAAAACTCAACTTGTCATGTTTGGAGGAGAAAGAATGCTGAGTTGCATCCAAAGAACACCATACCTACTGTGAAGCATGGGGGTGGAAACATCATGCTTTGGGGCTGTTTTTCTGCAAAGGGACCAGGACGACTGATCCGTGTAAAGGAAAGAATGAATGGGGCCATGTATTGTGAGATTTTGAGTGAAAACCTCCTATCAGCAAAGGTATTGAAGATGAAACGTGGCTGGGTCTTCCAGCATGACCCAGCATAGGTATACCTATGATGAAAATTGGAGACCTCATCTTTTTAAGTGGGAGAACTTGCACAATTGGTGGCTGACTAAATACTTTTTTGCCCCACTGTATATACATATAATTCTTTTGAGAAAATTGAAAATATTTCTTTAGTGGGAATTTACTACAACTTTTTGACAGATGACTTACGGTTATATAAGGAGCCACATTCTGCATACTCCATGACCAGCCAGACCTGAGAAGACAGATAAAGTGACCTTAGCAGTGAAAGCATGACAATGAGGCATGGGTCATATGTAAATTCCTCTACAGCTAGCTACACTTTCTGTTCAGCCACCTGCAACTACCAGAGATGTTGGTACTGAAAATAAGACAGGCTAAAATATGTTGATTAAATTCCCTGTGGAATGATCTCAGACCATGTTTTGTAATGCATTTTCATCTGAGTCGGTTCCATTTTCATGCAGAGTTAGCACACTTTTAACAGACTGTCAGACTGACAAACTATATGTGTTGCTAACTTTCCTTTGTCCTTTCATTTTTTTTCCACACAGACGGCATTTAATAGACTCTGCAGTTGCTTTGATTCTCTACATTGCAACATTGGAAGTTCATTTGCTGATACCACCTGAGGTGCCTTGTAATAGCCCACTGAAACACAGCCTGGGATAGTGTGGTCCTTGGTAACTAAACAGCAGAAATGCAGACTTTAGCACACTGTGCTTACATGCACTGAAAAGCACTGAAACCGGTGGCCACAACTTTTTAAGACGGTTAAAGAAATTATAAGCTGAGCACACAGATATCAATATTGACAATGGAGAGTTAAAATATCAGATGACCACACACATATTGACTGTAGAGCTTTTTAACACATGCATATAACATGAACATTTGGCTCTGATCAGGACCCATACAATTAGGTTGTATGAAAGTGGCAGAATGTCTTTTTTACAGTGGAAAACGTTGGTTCAACGTTGGATCAACATGCTAGTGTTCCCTGGACAAAATATGTAAGGGAGGCTATTTCTAAACTCCCACAATCTCTGGTTCTGACATCAAAAAGTGGCCAATGGTATGCCACTGTTTCAGTGTCATATGCTGTGCTATGTGTCTTGCTAATGACAGAGAACACACAAAAACGTTATGTAGTTTGTGTTCCATGTGCAGAGAGCACTCCCAGTGGCATATACAGATTAATGTCACGAGCCACTGCTGTGGTTTTGCCTCTCTATGCCACACATAAACAACCCATAACGGCTTCTCCCCTGACACCACTGAACTATTTCCTTTTTCAACATCCACATGTGCTTCATAGAAAAATGACTTAAGTTCCAGTAAGTGTATATGAGGCATCAGTTCTCACTTCCTCCTCTGACTTCTAACCTTGTTGTCAAGTGAAGTGATGCCTGAGTGCACCGTGGAGGGACAAACATTTCAACAGAGAAACACGCTGATAAAAAAACAGATGACTATATTTAATGTTAGGGACATTTCTGAAACTAATCTTATCTATGGATCTTAATCTTATCATTCAGGAGGACTGTCCTTTACCACACATATCATACAGTGAGAGAAAGTCACTCACATGTTTGACAGTACACAAACTATTAGCATCATAGTGTTGAGTGTTGTATACTTACTGGATTGTCACAGGAGCCATACAGCTTGACAATGTTGGGGTGATTCACCCGGGAGAGCTGGCGCAGCTGTGCACAAATAAAGTACATATCAGCATGAATACATGAATCCATATGTTAACCTCTCACATATATTTATCAGAGCATGTAATGACTGTATATACTGTCACTCGTATGATGGCTTTTAGGTGATGTTTTTACATCATTTTCATCCTCATCAAACCATTCAGGGAACCCCCCTATTTATGGGGGCATTATTGCCCTATAAGAGACCCCTCCCATCAGGATATAAATGTTTCATCAGAGGGTAAAGGTGACCACTCTGAGTAACTCTGGACTGATTTACAGTGACCCTTCACTCTCAGTGGATATATAGACCCAAACCATGCCAGAAAAATGCATCTCACCTGTGTGGGTGTATCTGCATTAGTTATATTTTATCCCTCATTCATTCAGGTTTTTCCTCTAATTTGTCACCAATCTGAATATCACAACACATTAAAGTTAAGGAAAATCTATTGTGAGGTGATAAATTGATACATTTACAACTAATGCTGCTCAGAGCAGAACAACAAAAGGTGTTCACAGTACCTCAACAAGGAAAGCGTTCCTTTCATTTTCACTCTCAATGGTTTTGATTGCTACATCCTTTCCTTTCCAGACAGCCTTGAAGACAACTCCAAACGTCCCTCTGCCAACAGCCTGAAGAAACGCAACATGACAAAAACAAGTAGCTGTTTTGAACAAAAGAATCCCCTTTTTTTCATGTATGGTGCTCATTTTAGACCGGAGGTGTCTGCGGCTGCAGGAGGCCAGAGCTCCACCTGCAAAGAGGAGCTGCCCTACACTCAGCTGACACTCTGGAGAAAGAATATGTTGAGTGTGTACATGAACTGGCAGTGTGTCAGGGAGTGTGAGGGGCACAGTTAGTGAACAGCACAAAAATGCACAACAATGGACAGAAACCGAGAATGATGTCATTATGAGCCATGGTTAAGATTAGCATTATTGTATCTCAGTGTATAAAAGTAACATCTACCTTAATCATTGATTTAATGCAGAGAATTAAGCATATCAAGTCATCCAGATCAAACCCACTCAGGATGTTACATGACTGACAGCTAAAATATCAAATTCTGATTATTCATGGTAGATCCTCCAGTGGTGATTTCTACATTTTCTTGCAAGCTGGGTGAGCTCTTTTTGCTGTTTTCATCACAAGGCCCACTCAGCAAGAGAAGATGGTTATATTATGCACTGAAAATGAATGAGTAGAGAAGTTTAATCTAGACATTAAGCCAGGTGAGTAGAACAAACCTACTGTGTGGAGGAGGTCTCCATCAACTGCGGTGCTGCCTGGAAATGCAGCATGATGTGGGTTTAACTACACCCTGTGAAAATCTTAGCTCTGTCTGTTTACAGGTGACTGGTTTTAGTGGAACTGTCTGAGTCTTATGGTATTGAATCAGCTGTGTGCACAGGCTGCAAAAGTTCATCTACAGAGCTGCTGTGCTGAGCTGACATGTTAATGTGCTTTATTTTGTAACTTAACGGTGGTCTTTGACAGTGCTATCATATGACATCATCACCATCATATGACATCATCACCATCAGATACCCCCTCCCCTTCAGTTGAGTAGAACTTCCCAAAAGTAAGGAGGGTAACAGCTCTTTTTCGCCCACGACCCAGCTTAACTCTTATCTTTGACTTTACTCGCCTTTAACTGGTCTCTAAGTGGGTTTTTACAGAGTGACACTAACATTTCTTCACTGACTTTCAGTCAACACTTCACCGTGTGTCCTTTAAAATCCGGGGCCTTGTTCGGCTGTACAGCAGCTTTCTGTTGTCTGTCTGTCAGTAATGGTACACTAACTGGCTGTGTGGAGGGGCTCAGCCCTGCTCCTCAGCACTAACAGTAGCGACATGTCCCACACAGCTAACGCTCTCAACTTTACCGCTTCCACTTGGATGTCCTCGTACTGGATGTCCTCGAACAGACAGCCGGCGGGAGTCTCCACCATCGTGGCTCCGGAGGGCCTCCAACAGTCGGGCCGCCGCCGCTGGCTTCACACCGGAGCTGCTCGGCCGTTCGTCGGTCTGAGGGGAGCTCCGGTGGGTCAGGCTCCGCACGAACACTCGCTCTCATCTGTTGCTGTAAATTCAGGAAGTCAGCAGCGGCCGCTCACCCACAACCCGGCAGCGCCCCCAGGCGGCCGACAGCGACCTGTGAGGGGGGAAGGAGCACCGAGCAGACCCGGACCCGAGTCCAGACTGAGAGACAGAGAGCTGCGCGAGTCAGAGGCTAACACGCAGCTCCGAGCTGTGTCGTACCGGAGAGGAGCACCGCAGCTCTTGAACGCAGCTTTGTTTATTCTCTGCGCGCACGAGAGCCTCCACAGGGGGGCGACAAACTGAGTGTACACACACACACACACACACACACACACACACACACACACACACTGTGTCTGTCTATATTCTGTGTTCTCTTTTATATTGATCTATTTAGTTATATATTGTATGTTAGTTTTATTATTTATATTGTAGGTCTGTATTGTATTTTTGTTCTTTAGCTTTTATTTAATTTATTTTAGTCTAATGTTTTTTTTCACTTGTGTGGTTTTCTTTTTCTGTTTTTGAACATTAGAGGGAGTTGACCTGTGAACTTACTGCTGCATACAATTGTTGTGCACGTGACAATAAAGTCTTGAATCCAAAACTTTGCCTTCTTAGAGCTGAGTATATCTTGAATAGCATAATAATGTCATTATTAGGTACAATAAAGATGCATTCATATCCTATGACCTTTGTGGTTTCTGGATGTCATCTAGTTGAGAAGCTGTTAATAATAAAGTTCTAGACAGATTTGTGCCTGTTTGGATGTTCACCTCTCAGAAAGAAGCATCTTGATCCTCAGAGGTCTTGGAGTGGAAATGTCATGTTGTCATGTAAATGGTCCCTGATCACCATGGAGACCTGGACTCCATTCCCTCCATAGAGATTCAACTTCCCTCATCAAAAGAATGTAGAGTGATGATGGTGGATGAATCTAAGCCAGTTTATCTCCAACTTACTTTCACTGGCCGTGCTGCCTACAGACCCAACACTGACCCTGTTAAGGGCCACTCTCCCAACTCCAGAGAAGTACAAGATAAGATAGATAAGATCCTTTATTGATCCCACATGGTGGGGAAATTTCACCGTTACAGCAACTCAAACACAATTAAACACACAATTAAATAATAAGACATTAAATAATAGAGACAAAATGAACACAAAAAACAATATGTACAATAAATAGTAAATAGTAATAATAAGAGAAAAAGAAAGAAACAGTATTTATATACACAGCCTCACCCAGTTAGATGTGCAGTGGTGAGGTGTAAGTATAAGGATCTATTCATGGGGAATGGAATGCACACACAGTGAATAAATGTTATGTATATTACATAAAAACATTTTAAATGCAGCTGTTACAGGATATGATTGTACATTTGCAGTCATGGTGACAGCCAACATCATCAGAATACTTTACAGAGAGGACATTATCAGAGTTTTATTCATTTTTTTAAATTTAGAAAATGAGGACACTGATTTTTCTTTCAGAAGTTTAATTTACAATCATAATGGAGCCCATGAATAACTATCAGACTTATCACAAGAGCTATTATAACACTATCAGCACAGTGTCTGTACCATTGACAAACACATTAAAGGTTCCACTGTCTCTGAAGAAACCTTCACACACTCTGAACATACTGCAACAATCAAAAACAGAGGCAGATTTTGTTGACGTCAAATCTATCCAATATTATTAATCACTATCTCTCTTGGTCAGTTATATATTACATTATATATAGCAAAATATCTTGTGCAGGTGAATTTTGAACACAAGAAAAAGTTAATCATACAGTAAGTCAACCATTCATTCTGCAGGTTATTGACTCAAAAAGTGGCACTTTGTACAACACATACACATACACCTTAAAAGTAAGCAGCTGGGAGTTTTTTTTTTTTCATAAAAACTACAGTAGTGCAAGTTTCTCCATGAAAACTTAATGCTCCATCTGTCTCACCAACTGCTCTTTGTTTGTAAAATGTGCTTGTTTTCTTTCTGTCACACAGTGAGATTAGTTGATATCACTGACATGTCTGTGCGGTGACTGAGGAGATGGAGTCACCAGCCAAGCTCAGCATTGAAGCAGGGAAAATAAGGCAGTACACCTACCAACACCTCTAAAGCTCTCATTTGCATCCTTCTCAAATGTCAGTTGACAATTTGTGATCTTAGGAAGAGTTCTGTGCTGAAACTAGTCTTGTCATTACTGTGATGAAGCCACTGGGCCAGACCAAGAGATAGTCCTCCAAAACGTCTTGTAAAACCACAGTTTGTTGTTTTTACACTTTGGTTTCTGTACAAACTAGATACATAACAAGATAGATAGATAATATATTATTAAGTGTTTTAGAGGTGCGGGTAGGAGGATTCTAAGGATGCTAAGTGACTGTCCTAGAGGCCAGGTGTGAAAGTATCAATCTTCTCAACTGAACTCTTCGCAGAAAGCAAATAAGTGTATTTCCCCAAATGTTTTATTATTTCCAACGTTCCTGAGTGTGCATTATGCTAACTTCATACCATAGATAATTACAGTTGTGCAGTAACTAACCCACATTAAAACCTAGTTCCATCTCTACATATATACATGCAGACAAAAAAGACTAAGGCTGAGTTTCCAGTGCAGAGTACTATTCAGCTCGCTCGGAACCATTCTTTTTTTTTTTCTTTTTTTTTTTTTTTTACTGTGCATAGTACCTGGTACACTGAATGGTCAGAGAGTCTCGTCACTAGAATTAAACAATGACTCCTTTATGGAGCTCCGATGAGCACACTAGCTAGGTAGCATAATGAAATGGTTTCACTGTCTGTCTGTATATACACTCAATATGAATATATGCATTGACTGTAAATGTGCTCTCTATTCCATCTCGACCAATGTAGCAGAATTTGGATTTAGGTAAAAATAATAATACCACAGTGTTTCCAAGACATTCATGTGTTACAGCAAGGCTTTAACAGCCCTGGTGAGTCCATGAGGTGTTACTGGTTTAGTTTAGTGATCGGTCTCTCTCGGCTATTGTTGTACAAGTTATGTGTCCTTTGTTTTCTACGGTTCATTTTGGACAGATCTTTATCAAACACCTCTCCAGAGCGCAGAGCAGATACCAAGTCATCAAACTCGCCGCTCTCTTCTTCATTCGCTTTGGCTCTCCTCGCCTTCTGCTCCTTCTCTCTCTTCAGCTGCAGAATAAGAGAGGATCATGACAGGAGATAGTGGTCATTTAACATGTTAACTGGACATTTACCTGTGAATGAGGGGGTCTTCATTATATAGAAATGAGTGTCAACATTTGTAACATTTGTGTCATTTTCAACATTTTCTAATGCATGTGCTTAAAGTACAGGACACTTTGATTTATCCAAGCACTATTCAAATACATTATTTATCCTTTCAAAGGAATGATTTACACACATCTGCGTGCACATATATCTCTCTTATCTGAGCTGATAATCTCTTCTAACCAGTACCTCCATGAGTGCCCGTTTCTCCTCCTCCTCTTTGCGTCTGACCATGTTCTCGTTGTCCTGTTTGGCCTCTGAGAAAGCTGTGAGGAAATTGTCGAAGATCCCAAAGAACTCATCTGGCTGCAGCTTGGACGTGTCTTCTCCAAAGTGTCTCAGTGCCTTCACAAGCTTCAACATGAGACATGATGGGCAAAGGTGGTCATTTCACTGTCTGCTTCACTCTCTTTGCTCAAGCCTACAAATTCACTTCCTTTACTATGTTGAAGCATATTCGAGTTGCAATGTTTGTTTTTTATACATAAATATACATCACAGCGCCTTCATGACAGAAAGATTCTGTCTGGTCTACATACTGGAAGGAAATTAATAGTGTAATGTAATGTGAAGGAAAACATAAATACTGGTCCCCACTGATGCATCTTACATCAACTGTTTGTTAGGTATGCTTATTTGCTATTTCCAATGATGGTGAACACATCACTCCAAGTTCTCCTACAGTCAAATTGGGTTTGAGGTTACTGCTTAGTGTTGTGTTGATGTTGCAAGTTTTTGGAGGAAAAGGCAGAAAATGGGACAAAACAAATGCGAACAGTTATCTGTTGTCTGCTCACCACTTCTTCGGCCTCACTGAATGACTCCTCTACATCAGACAAGCTGAAGGAGGCCACAGTGATGAACTGACTGACCACAGGGACAAAATTATCCTCAGGACCCCCAGAGGACTGAGTCTGCTGGTACTGCAGCTCCTGGAAATGAAAAAACACATCAGACATGCAGCTGACACATATACATATACAGACATACTTTTTTCAGATATGTAAATATTTCCCATTCATGTATTTTCTTTCTTTTGTTTACAATGGATTTAGACATATTGATACATACTGACACATACTGAGACAGTGCCAAACTGATTTTTTCAAGCACTCTATTGAGCTCACTTACTGCCTCCACACTCTTTAGGCCAGATCTCAGATTGCCAATGTCCTTCTCCAGCTCTGTCATACTGAAGAGACAATGACAAGGGCAGAGAGAATTAAACAATGAACTTTTTTTTTTTTACATTTGTGGTTTTTGGGTGGAGCTGGAATTGGATCTATTTCTTGGGGAACACTTAGGTACAGTGAGTGCGTGCAGCATCCTGAGGTCTTGTTGTCACAGAGAGGTTGTGTGGTAAGACCCTATTGTTGTTGTATACTTTATTAAAGGGTGAGATGGTTAAATATCCTGCTAGTTTTACTAAACCTGACTTACAATATATTGTGTTGTGTATATATGCCACAGTGTGTGTGTGTGTGTGTGTGTGTGTGTGTGTGTGTGCGTGTGTCTGTGTGTGTGTGTGTGTGTTAATTCTTACTTGACTTTAGCAGCCTCTGGCACATTTTGAAGCTCTTCACTGAAAGCTATAACCTTCGGATATTTCTTCTCCAGTACGGTGATCATGTAGTGGAGCAGAGTGACATTTCTACAAACACAAACCATACAGATTTAACAATGACTCATGCGCCCACTGATTTTTAGAAGAAATAACTAAACTTGCAAAAAGGCTTTTTCACAGCAGAGATTTTGACTGTCGTTGTCAGAAAAACACAGGTGTCACTAATACGTAATGATGGCTCTGTTCTGTTCAGGTGACACAGTGAGCCTCGGTAGTGTGTGACAGTGAGTCTCCATGAACAACACCAGGACCCTGTGCTTTTCCCACAGTAACATGTCAAACTCTCTTCTGTTGAATGTCAGTGTAGAAACTGTACTTGTCAGTGCTTGACTTGGTGTCAGCTATCTTGTTGAGACTGGACACTTTAAATCCATAAGCATTTCCTCGTTGTCCTTTGTTCATATAGTTCCCAAAGGCCAGAACCACCTCCAGGAGCTGATGCAGGGCTCTGCTCTGTACCACCTCCCTAGACGCAAGACTCAGAGCTGAAACCACAGAGGCAGAACTTTAACTTAGAATCTCAAAGATTTCCATTAAGTTTCTTTGACAGCACCTATGGCAACAAGCATTGACTGCATGTGTGTTTTTGGATCCTGTTCTGTTTTCAGACTAATCAACTCTACAGAGACAGATACCAGTCCAAGAGAAAAAGAGCTACATCTATATCTCCTCTGGTCCCTTTGCGGTCACTTTATTATTTTTTTTGACTGTTTGCCTTGATCTGAACTTCAGTCTTAGTTTTTGTTTGTTCGGCATTAGCAACAGAGACCAAAAAAATCAGCAAACCTTCACACACAGGTGAGTTGTCATTTTTCTACTGTAAAAAATGTTGTTGCTGAATTTAAGAAGAGAAGTTAAAATGCCAGACACCAGGTTGATAAGAATAAGGGCTTTCGTCAGTGGACCACAGGCTCAATCACCATGGTATGTTTAAAGAAACTTAAACTAAAAGAGAAATGCATTCATCCATATAAATGACATATTAGTGACATGTACCTTAGAATCAAATGTAGTCATCCCCTCAAACATTTACTTTCAACGATTAACTCAGTGTAAACCAATGGCTTACACTGGGAAGAAAAGATACCTTTGATTTTAGGTTTGACCTCAGCCACTCTTTCAGCAAATTTCTTCTTGAAGTACAGAGACTGTAGTCTTTGCTGATAATGGTTGATGCTGGGTGAGGACAGAAAATAGACAGCAAAATTATGAGTGTATCCAGGTTGTGTCTAAAGAGTCACTGCCTACAGAGATGGAGCAATCAATCATACATCACCTGATGCAAATTCCTATTTGTTGAAAGTAAAAAATTCATGTATCAAATTTATGTGCAGACCATATATGAAGAATAGAGAGCAACTTCAGGTTTTCCTAAAACTAAGTAGTTTAAGAAATAATGATAAAAGGCTTTGTTTTTCTAACCTTTTTCCTCTAACACGTTTTTATGATCACTATAGATTTAAGATATGTCAGAGGATAATTGATAGGGTAAAGGATAGAGGGTGTTGTGTGCTACATAGATGCTAATGCACCTTAAGGCAAATTTCTGATGTGTGATATTGGGCTAAAAAATGACCTTACTTAGTAGTACACAAGGTACGAAACTTAATGTCAGTCAAATCCATCCACTGTGATGTTGAATACTAATTGCAAATACTTGACCTCCACTCAGCTGATCAGAAGAAGTGGGTGTAAGTGTCAGTTGGTCAGTTTCTGAAAGGGTCAGAAATGGTAAGACATAGCTGACACTAGAGAGGTGTGATGGGAGGGGGTCTCCAACACGTACCTCTGATGAGGCGTACTTGCAGTTAAATAATCCTGCTTGTCTGCTAATAAGTGGTGACAATTTTTTCTTTCCATACTGCAATGTAACACAGCAGAAGTGTTATTGTGTGTGTGTGTTGATTTGTTTTGGTGTGTACCTGCTCATGTCATACAGGAAGCGGTCTGCTTTGGCCATACGTTCCAGCTCATGCTTGTGTTCTTCTAACAGCTCAATGTCAGTCTTCTCAGGAACAAATTTAAGAAGCTTCACACACAGACACATACATACATACGAACTATCAGTGCATTTGATTTGAAAAGTTCTTTGTGTATTTATTTATCTGATGTGAATGAGCCCAAATGTGTGAGAATGTTTAAATTTGAAACATATATCATTATTGCTTCATTTGGTTTACCTGTACAATCTCATGCAATTCAATAAAACAACTCTGGTATAAATTCTAGTTTATAATGTTCAGTTTTTGTTGACTTCATCTAAATGTATAAATTCAGATATAAATTCAAATTCATGTTTTATCACTTAAGTTATATTGAGAGGTGTTTAAATTTTTTTATCCTCCCTATTCTCAAACATGAGGGTGTCAGAATATTAAAAACCCCTCTCAGTATAATGTAGTCCACAGGAGTGCAGGCATGTCTAATAACGTGACCACTGTTATGTGCTACAACAGTAAAGCCCCATTGTCTCTGGGGAAAAACGGAGCATGTTCATTGTGTCCTCAGACTGTGTGGTGTGTTTCTTTGTGTGTGCATATCTTGGCACCTGCTCCAGCATGTCTTTGGGTAAGTCTTCCTGCTCATCCATGGTCAGGATGGCGTGGCGGATCTCCTCATTGGTCAGCTTCAGCCTGTCACACAGAAATGTTGGGGTTTATTTTGCGGTTCTTTATTAAAATAGTTGAGAACATTTCACAAACTACAAAAAATAGCCTTGAAGTTACAGAGAGCTTTAGAAATAAACATTTATCAAAATAAGAGGAGTTGAAACCTTTCCCTTCTCATTGTCCTTTTTGTTAATATTATGCCTCCTATAACTGACCTCCTTCTGAAAAGAAGGATGTATAGTAACAAAGATGTGCATCTGACTTGTTAGGAGACAATCTAATAAATGATCCAAGTTTTTGATCCACATCTAAGTTGGTTAGAAGACCAAGCAACCGTTTCCCTCCAAAGAAATGATTTGCCCTCCTAAAACAACCTGAAGCTTTCCATCTTGTGGTTTACATGAAAACTTTAACATTATTCTTCATTAAGAAACACATTCAGCGTATATACAGTAAATCTAAATAAATTGCTAAAAGAAAATGGCCATAGATGAACCATACTGATGACCCCTAACCTATGCTGACAACTTCTCTCCAAATGAGAAAGTGTACAGAAGAATCAGTGTTGGGTTATAGTCAGGGCTACCTACACCCAGTGTAATGGTGCATTGAAATGGCTGATGAAGTTGGAATTTAGTGGCAGGAAATTCTCCACAAACAGCTAACAATGAGGTACACACCAGTGTCAAAGTAGGGCAAGTTCATGATACTCAAGTTTACATTGGAGACCATGCTTTGCTTCGATGAGCAACCATGTAGCAGGTTATTGGTAAATGTATCCATTCAACTCCTATTTCACTGTCATAATGTTTGGCCACATGAAGAGAGGAACAACATATCCAGGCTGCTAACAGCAACAAACAGTTAAAGTTTGACCTCCACCATTGTACAGTGGCTGCTTCATTCATCCATAATCCTCCCACACACTGACCGTGAGAGCAGAATGTTACAGTTCTGTGCTCGACGACCATCGATTACTGACAGCTCCTTGACTTTCTTGACAAAAGCGTGGTCATCCTCGCCATCCTTCTGTTAATACATAGAAAAGTGTTAGAATTCACCTACATACAGTACATTGCTTAGACTTGTTAGAAGTCGAGAATAACAAAAATTTGACGCAATGAACAATGTCAGTATCTGTTCCACAAAGAAAGAAATCTATGAATGGATAAATAGATCACATGAAAATCACAATCACATGAAAAATGACTGAACATAAAATAATCAAAATGGCAAATACAAACAGCAAAGTCAAAAAAAGGAAATGGGGTTTGTGTGAAACGTGTTACCTGTGGCTTCTGGTAAGCTGAGAAGGTCCTCTGGAACTCTTCTAGATCCAGAACTTGAAACACTGTAACATCATCGATCTCTTTCCATATGGTCCCTTCTAGCTTGTTCTGAAACAAACAATAATGCAGTTTGTCAACATAATCTTAATTATATTCTTTTATATTCAAGAGTGGGGCTCATTGATGTGTTTTTACGTTTTTGGACCAATAGTATAATAACAGCAATAGTGACATTAATATTAGGAGTTCCAATATGCCTGGCAGTAGTAAATGTACCTCAGGCAGTTTGCTCCAGTTGAATGACTTCAGTGGGTTAGATGGCTGAGGAATATTCTTCCTCTTGGTAGGTCCTGGTGGAGCTCCTAGAGGAGGAGGAGGTGGGGCAAATGGAATCATGCCACTAGCTGGTGGACATCCTGGAGGAGGTGGTGGAGGAGGAGGAGGAGGAGGAGGGATGGACGTGGCAGGACCAGGAGGAACTAAAGCACCAGTGGTGACAGGAGGTCCTCCTGGAACACTGGAGCTCTAATAGAGAGCAAAAGAGAAAGAACCTCATAAACCAAAGATGGATTCATTATGAACAGACAGATGACCAACACATGCATCACTGTGACGCAGGGATCCTGTAACTGAAAATGAAAAGTCTCTCCAGCTTGTAGGTCATGTATTAAATAAATATGTAGAGACACTTAATGTTTGTACTGTTACTGTGTGTGAACCTCATCAGTGACATTTCTGTCTCACAGACTGGTGTGTGTTGTGTTGGTGAACATACAGAGATGAGCTGCTGCAGCTGAGCCGTCAGCTCTGACACTTGTAATTTAGCTTGCTTGTGGTCGTTGCTCTCTCGCTCCAGTTTGTCTTTCATCCTGTTTAGCATCGTCATCATCTCCTCTTTCTCCTTATTCTTGGCCTCACACTCCCTCTCTTTCTTTTCAAA
This sequence comes from Scortum barcoo, assembly GCA_023238725.1. Classification (NCBI taxonomy): domain Eukaryota; kingdom Metazoa; phylum Chordata; class Actinopteri; order Centrarchiformes; family Terapontidae; genus Scortum; species Scortum barcoo. Next base: position 24,275,241 of record CM041539.1, read on the forward strand.
GCGCTGCTGCAGGTTCTGATGCTCTGGAGAAATGAGAACGTGAGAAAGCTAAACACAACACTATGAAATTAATAAAGCACTTACTAAGTATCCCAGCTGATTGAGTCAGCAAAGTGTCAAACTGTAAAAATCATAAATGGTTTGGGGTGAATTAAGTGAAACAAAAAAGAAATGGATTACTGCCTTTGTTTTTGATTGCTCAAGTTAACCCGCATTGATTACAAGTACAAAGTATACCTCTCCATTTTCCTCTTTGCTATAACAGGAACAAAGTTCAGATCCCCTCTGAACATATATCACATATGTGTGTTTACCTTTCCTCATTTTATCAGCTTGGTCTTTCCATTCTTTGACCTCATTCTCCTTGACGAGCCTATAGAAGCACACACACACACACAACTGAAAAAACAGGATTTCTACTTACTACTACTATTGTTAATATTACACCAAAAGGTTTTTTTGGAGATGGTTTTCAGATGGTTTTGCAATCTCCTCTTACCTCCCCTAAGACTATTTTTTAAATTACTTTAGGTAAAAGAAATAGAAATAAAAAGAAAAAATATAAATAAATAAATATATTATGTAAATATATTTACATAACACATTACTAGGAAGTACGCTAGGAAGTATATCATAGTGATGGTGGTTAGACAGCATGTCATCTATAAAATATTTTAGCATGAGTTGAGTCACACCAAGGTGAAAGTGGAACCACAAAATAAGTTACGCTGGAAACTTACATGCGCACAATGTTTTTGACATTGAAGTCCTCCAGTGGAGCAACATCAGGGTTTTCACCTTTGTCCGTCTGCAGAACCAGCTGCTGAACGATCCGGTCCAACAACACCCAGTACTGAAGTGTGGAACTGTTCTGCTTATCTACAGGCAGACAGAGAAGAGTTAACAGAAGGAATAGCTGCTTCTGTCATGGATCATTTAAGGCAATTCAAAAACACTGATCAGTAAATTGTAAGCAAGCAGACAGACAGCCAGTCTTACATGGCATCATGAGACAGTGCTGCAGTGTGGACAGGAGGTGAGGGTACGCTTCAGTGTGGTTCAGATTCCTCCTTATCAGCTCAAACATCTGGCTGGCACTTTTAGTTTCTATATGCACCTGAAACAATGTACCAAAGGACATTCATCATCATGTTCATGAGACATACATCTGATTAGCATTTTTGTATTTGATTTTCATGATTGATTTGATCAAAAAGAAATGTAATGCTGAAGATGAGCTGGTACAAGTGTGTTGTACAAGAAGGAATATTTGAATGTTGAGTTCTCTTCGTTGATGCAGAAGCTAAACTCTCTAACAAAAATGATTCCAGAAGTTATTTTACTATCTGTATATCTTTCTGAAAATCTAGTTTCTACATAATTTTCCTACACATTAATTCACTGAGTCTCTGACCTGCAAGTTTCTCTTTGTGTTGTGTACTAGCTAATGATGTTTGGTGTTGAAATGTGAAGAGTTTGGACCTTATAAAGGTTAGTCTAAAACTTACAACATCAAAGCGTTTGGACATCAGAAACTCATCTTCATTCCTCAACATTTCAAAGAAGTCCAGATGCCTAAAATGATGCATGTAACAAAGTTATGCAAGTCACAAAAAGTTCAAATATGTTCCCCTGACCTTTTACTTATTCATTAGTTCCATGACACACCTTAGGTGCACCTGACATACCTGTCCAGGTTGGCATTGTCATGGGAGTGTAGTTTGTCAATGACTGGCTGAATACCCAACATCAGAAACTCATAGCGCAAATGGATGCGGAACTCCAGACTGGTCTACACACATACAAAACACATATACAACAGTGCATTATTATTCTCTAACAGGAAGGGAAGAACTGGAAGGGAGAAGATGTAATTATCATATCATGTAGTAATACGGTGTGATCATCATATTCATCTTTATGACAGGACAGGAATTCAGGAGGATAGCACAAAATGCAAACACAAAAGCAAACATACCTAAATATGATGTCACTTAAAGAGATATATAGTGCAGCTACACCGGTCTGATAACAGTAATTACTTTAGTTCATCTTGTAAAGAGAGAACATCAGGTAGTGGCATCAGTCAGTGGACTCAGTAGACCTGAAAACAGCCATCACATGAAGGTGGATGCTGCCAAAGGGCTGACTGGACTGCAACTAAATTCAATGAACTGCATGGAGAAATCGGCCTTTACCTTACCTTAGGACTACGATGTGACCTATATATAACACTATACTACAGCACAATGTGTAGTATGTACAGTATAAGTCAGTATGCTTCTGTATTGTTATTGCTCATGTTAACCCACTTCTTTCAATGTCAATACAAAATAAAAGAAAAAAAGCCGCAATAGACAGTTGAACACAGGCAGGAAGAGTAAAATCAGATTGATCTTTTAAAGAGGGTAGATATTGAAGAGAAGTCAGTACCAAAAAATGAATCATACAACTTTATACTGCATCACAAATGACTTAAAACACAGGATTTCCGTCTGGAGAGACACAGATAGATTCACCTCTCCTGCTCCCTGGCTGAGCACAGCATTGAAGAAGGACATGATGGCTGTCTTCAGATTAACTTCATCTCTGTAGCGCCCTGTTGATCTATCCAAGTCTGTCATCAGGGTCTGCACACCAAAAAAGGAAATACTCAATTAAATATCATAAAGCATGTTTATATGAATAAATAGCTTTTTGTCTGATAGTTAGATGTCACTTTGCCTAAAAATCATAAATCACAGTGATCTGTAATGTAAAATAAACATTGCACATGTAAAGTTAATATGTCAGTCATCTTAACAGAGAAAATAATTACTTTCTGTGGCTAAACAAAAGCTTTCCCTGCTGCTTGTGGACATAATTTGACAGCCACAGTTGTCGCTCTGCTCCATGTATGTCTTTGACATGTATGGTCAGCAGGATGTGTGGTCGCAGGAGATTGGTTCCTGAAGCTGAGCAACTGCCCATCCTGCTAAGTACATCTTGCCTGCTGAAGAGCTCTTATTTTTTTTCTTTTTGACTTTACAGATTCAACTAGATAGAAACAGGGATAACATACACAAGAACAGACAAAGAACAAACAACTGAGTGGTGTGCAGAACTTGCAGAACAGACAGGGTACAACAAAGCAAACAAGAATGAAACAGTCATCAATTCTCATAATTATAGTGATATCATGTGGTTATTGCGATTTAAATTAGTGATTTGTCCTCAAATTTGTCATAAACCCCTACACTCCAGGATGAAGTTCTTTTTTTAGTTTTCTTTTTCTTTTTTCAGTTTTCCCCAAATTCCATCGACCCACCCATCCCCCCATTGTACATTGCTGCTACAACTTTAAATCTTTAGATATTTATTTATGTACATATTATGTATTTCTACATATATTTATGTTTAAAGCTGGAAGTCACCTATCTTAATTTCATTATGTGAAAACATGATGACAAATGAAGATTCTTGATTCTTGATTCTTGAACTGAATAGAATTTAGTGGTCAAAGGTCGAAGGTCAAGGTCACTGTGACCTCACAAAAGACTTTTTCACCTATAACTTCAAAAAAATCATATGTTAATTATGACAACATTTCACACAAATGCCTTTTATTGAATTCATTCAGAGTCTTCACTACTTATGTTATATGAGTCTGAACAGACATGGATGTAAACTGCATTTTGACTGGTTGGCAGAGGCATACGACAGAAGGGAGTTCATTTTAGTTTTAGTAACATATGATGAGTATCATGTTCTGTGAGTACTGTCTCATTTTGGATTATGGATTATATTAAAGTATTCCCATGCTATGATTGTTGATTGAAGAGATGAGAAAATACTTTCTAAAAAAAGGTGGATTGTCTCTCTAGAGATATTAACTATTGTTGTTTTAATATTTCTGATATGTCCAGTAATGATAAGAAAATGACCAACTGTCATTTTGGTTTAGTAAATGTTAAGCGTTGTGTGTTGTACATCCTTATGTGAATTAGAATGAAGGCACTTGTTACCAGCCTAGGGACTGGGCCAGGTAAAGTTTTGACCACTGACCGCACATACACCCTGAGGTCCCTTATTTAGCAACACTAGGAGCAGGGGCGCTGTTTTCAACTGTTTTTGTGTTTTTTTCTCATCAGGAAAGGTCAAGTAGCAGAGTTTTATTTCCAGTTTAGTTTCTTTTAGGTAAAGTTAGTTGTAGCTCTTTTGGTGCTTTTAGCCTGTGTCATATTTTTGTGTGTGTCGAATATCTAGATTCCTTGCAAACAAATAACCCTATGTTACAAAATAAATCTAGTTTTATGCTGTTTCCCCTCCCCCAGTGAGATAAATGCACAATTTCATGTTAATGATCCCAGAGGATGATTCTTAGTTGATTACCCATCTCAAGACAAATCCCACGTATTAGCTCACTAAAGCTCTAAGAATAGAATAATTAAGTCACCAGTTTATTGTTCATCCCTCAACTTCCTGGCACTGAGTGGTAGCAGGTTGTTGCAGCAGCTCCTCTACTACTACGCCTTGTTTTGGGATTTTTTGTCTATTGTCTTTGTGTAAAATCATTTGCACCCCTGCACCACAGACCTCATGTTTTTGAGAAATTAATGCAGGATTTTATATTTTAAAAAAAGGACAGTCTTTGTTAACTCTGAGTGGTGTACTCCTGGTAAATGAATGTATTTGCACTCCTGATATTGAACTAATGGTAGTAGGATTGAGACTGTACGATCCGCAGTGGGAAGTATCACATGCCATGGTTTTGCTTGTTAACATTCCACCATCTGCTGCAGCGGTTAGCACAAGGTGACATCATCCAAATAATTTTCCTGGGACTTCAAAATAATATTAGAGTGGATTTTAAAATTTTAAACTTTCAACAATACACGGACTATGCAACAAAGCTTGATGCGCCCAGAAGCCACATTTAGCTTCAAATCTGGGTCAGTGAAATGGATGTGAAGGTCTGGTTTAAAGCGCCAGTCAACTGAAAGTGCTCTTATTTAGGAGATTAGAGAGAGTATATATATGTATATGTTTCTTGCTCTTCTTTCTACAGTGCACACCAGCTCACCCCCAAAGCCCGGGCAGCAGGTGGAGCCAGCGGAGTCTGATTTTTATTCACAGGATTATCTGTCTCATGTTCTACTGTCAGGACATAGAGACAGTTTCAGTGAATATGACTAAAAGTTGTTTTTAAATAAGTTATCTACATCTGCTTTAAGGAGGCTCAGGTCCAGCAGGGTTTCCATGTCACAGACTGGGAGCTGTTCCAGGATTACTATGACAGTGAGGTTCTCTCTCACTGCATGACAAACTACATCTGTTTCCTTGAGGACACTATTGTACCCTCCAAAAACAGAACAATGAACCCTGGGTCCATAAAGACATCAGAGGCCTTCTTAACATAAAGAAAATGGGCCCTCTTGGCAATGGACCATGAGGAACCAAAGGAGAAAGTTAGAGAGGCTGATACTTGAGCAGCATTGGCCTGCATGGTCCGGGACCAGCTGCCACTCTCTAATCTCAGAGGAATTCAAGCGCACTAAGATGAGGCCTGATATGACCCTGTCAAAGTCCCTCTGTGATCAGAGGTGCTGCCCCAACCATGGCAACAGGAAGGAAGTGGATTGTCAAGAATGCGACACAGCAAGCATTATCTGCTCTCGATCACAATGTTGGGAGAATGTAGAATGAAGGCCAGCTGGCATGGACATTGAGAAGTGTCCTCATTCGAGAAACCTACAATGTCCTTTGTATCCATCAATATCTCAACCCATGGCTGAGCAAAGATCCATCATGCCTCTTTTGACACTGGCTACACTTAGGCATATCAGGTACCATAGCTTCATAAACTGGAAATAGCCATCCCCAACTGGTGCTGTGGGTCAGCTCTCTGCACACAGTCAGACACAGATTACTTTGTGGAACTCACAATCACTTGGGAGGATGCTGAGCACAAAGCCTTGGACATATTGACCTGTGTATCCAAAAACAACTCTAATCAAGTAAATGATCTGTATTGTTTTCAGCATTTCAGTTATGTGTCTTGTTTGCCTAGTTTTTCTTGTGGTTGTGTTATTATTATTAATCATTTACCAAATAACACATCCAAATGTGATGGTATTTTAATACCATGCATTAACATTATTTATCTACTTGTTTTAGTTTTTGAGTTATTTTACTTTATTCAATATTTTTCAGGTTAAATGTTTTGTCTATGGGAGGAATTTAGACATGTGCTCAAGAAGTCATCATGGGTCATCATGTCAGAGGAATCTGTTTCATCCACACTCACATTGTTTTCAGAAAACTGAGTGAAGCTCACACAAATTAACAAAATAAAAGCAGACCTGAAAGCGTGTTCTCTCAGAGGCAAATTTCTGGTAGTGCAGCATGGCTTCTAGTACTTTCTTATGGCCTCCTGCTACCAAACATACTGCGCCGAGGATCTCTAACACTGCAACCTACGGAGAGAAAGAAGGATGGTCAATTACAAATGAGGAGGACAAATAATTTATTACTTATATACTTATTTTACTAAGACAAAGGAAAAGTTTGACTTTATGTTCATGTTCAGTGTCTGTTCTTTTGATGATCTACCAGATGTTGTTCTCCTCTCCTCTGCCCACCTGATGAACAACATTAAACACATTCTCCATGTCTTCTGCAAGATCAGGTGAAACTATGAAGAACAGGGCAAATAATTGTTCTTGTGTTTCCATCTTTGTTTGTAATGATCCTGCTCCTTAACCTGCTCCTGCAATTCCTCCACAATGTCCCACATTTTCTTACTCTTTTCAGTTTCTAGTTTAGCTCTCAAAAGTTTAGTGAGGCAATGTTTCAACCATCTCTTTGTGGTTGTTGTAGGTCTTTATGTGATCATTTAGCATCTCTTTGTGGTCATTTAGTGCTTCTTTGTGGTCGTTCTCTGTCGCTCTTTCATGGGTTTTGTGTGTCTTTGTGGTTGTTTTGCTTTTCTATATGGTCATTTTGCACATCTCATGGTAGTTTTGCATCTCTTTGTGGTCTCTGCATCTTTGTGACCATTTTGCATCTCTTTGGAGTTGTTTGATTGTTTTTCTAGCAAGAACTTCACTTCAAACGGAGGCTCTGGCCCTCCTGACCCTGCCTGTTCGATGATCCATCCATGCAGAAACCAGCATACAAGAAACAAGAATGGACTCCCTGCAATCACCAACTCACTCACCCTCTAACGAAGCTGCTTTATAGAGCAAAGCAGGGTTTAGAGTAGGGAAAAGTTACAGAGAATTTGACTCACGTACTGTTTGTGATCTACCTACCTTGGTTTTGATGTTTTCAGTAGCAAGACTTTGTGCGATGATGTTAATGCTCTCACAGTGACCCAGGACATGAGCTCTGCCCTGAGAGTTATTCATCAGAGCTTTGATGCAGCCAATCAGTGAGGTGTGGACTTGAGACTCAGTGGTCTCATAGTCCATTGACTTGAGGAAATTCAGGATACAAGACAGGCCATCCAAATCGATGAATCGTGTCACAAACCTGGGGCGATCAATCAGAGATCAAATTAAGGTTATTCTTTAGGTCACTGCTGTAAGGGGGGAATTAAATGAAGCCTTGGGCAATCTCTTCATTTGCAGAATTGCATGTGTGTTAGAACTGGAATTTTACCTCATTGGCTGTGTCCTCAGTGCTGTCTTTAAACCTTCTACAATCTTATGTTTTTCCTGCTCTTCCTCATCATCCAGTGCCAGCAGAGTCTTCCTCTGGGAACAGGTGTTAAACAATAATGTGTCACAATTCACAGTCAGATGCAATAATGGACAGACTTTAGTCAAACTGTCTTAAATTGCTTCACATTTGAGCTACATGTTGGTAAGACAGCTGCAGTATATGCTATCAGCAGATATCCATCCATCCATTTTCTAAACCTGCTTATCCTGAGCACACAAGGTCACAGGTGTACACCCTGGACAACCAATTTAGGACAGACAACCAATTTAGAGTTGCCAGTTAACCTAACCTGCATGTCTTTGGATTGTGGGAGGAAGCTGGAGTACCCAGTGCCCCTGAATGAAAACAGACTTTAGAGTTACTCACAGCAGCCATGCACCTGAGCTGGTCAATGTAAAACTCTGGCCAGCTGGTTGCTCCTTTATTCTCCTCTGCCTCCTGAAATACAGATTCAGACACACAGGTCAGGATCATAAAACAGACAACAAGTCAATGTGTAATATGTTGCCAATTAGCTCAAAATATCAAAATAGAGAAAATGACATTCAACTGCTCCAAAAGTGAATGTAATATAGGTACATAGTAGAATTTGTACTTTTAACTTTTGTAAAATTTACACAATAGAGTCTAGCCACTGAGGCAAACAACCACCCAGAGTTGACATCAAATGTAGATATATTTATGCATATGCATTTTTTAGCTGTGAGGACATAAGCCTTAATATACAGAACATAAGCCTTAATATATATTTCAGTAACTGATCAATCATTTACAAACTAAATCTCCTTTCGACTTGGATCTCACTGCTAATTATTAAGACCGTAACATCTTGCAAAAGGAAGATTTTTTTAATCCAGCATTAAGTACTGATTAGCCTTAATATATATTTCAGTAACTGATCAATCATTTACAAACTAAATCTCCTTTGACTTGGATCTCACTGCTAATTATTAAGACCGTAACATCTTGCAAAAGGAAGATTTTTTTAATCCAGCATTAAGTACTGATTAGAGGAACTGTATCTTAAGACACTTCAGCATTACCAGTGATAGTAGTTTAGAAAGACAGCTGGCCGGGAGCTCACTATACATAAACTGCCAATGCATATAAACTGGATGTTGCAGTTATATTTTCTTACCATTTTCTTACTACAGTAGATCTGCCATTTTTTCTCTGCTGGTAAAGCAAACATGGCTGCTCTGTGCTCCTCTGTGAGGTCCAGTTCGTCCTGCGATAGAGGACAGACAGGACATGGGGAGGAAGAGGAAAAGAAAGCTTTTGAACAGTTATGTTTGTTTGAGTGTTCAGGTTGGCTCTGACCCTGGTCTTGAACTCACCACAAGGTCAGTGAACATAGAGTCCAGCTCTTGAAGTGGGGGCATAGGCAGGATGGGCTCCAGTGCAGCAAGAGTGTTGATGTTATCATGGCAGTAGGTGATCTCTGGCTGATTACTTCCTTTGAAGCAGCAAGAAAATAGAGAGGACAGGCCTCCCCCCTGGAACGCCATGGTTACAGCAGGCTCCTCACCAGAAGTACTAAAGTGGAGGACAAAATGTGTTGTTGTTTACTCTCTGGTACTGATTTTTAATGCATTTTGTAGTGAACCCCAAGATCAGAGACCTGATACACTCAGATCATTGATACTCAGTGAGTTTCATTTTAAATTAGTGTTGATAAGCTGCTCAAGATGTAAAACATTAAACTAAATTGAGGACAATGAGGAAGAAAGCAAAAGAGACATCTGTGAACAATACAGTGAACAAAATAATAGTATTAAATTCTTGGCAAAACAATTTCCTTTATATCATTACATATACATTTCAAACATTTCTAAAGTCAACTTCATACACATTCTCTGACACAATATTTATATATTTTCTTGTTTGTAGGTTCAGGGTTGCACAGTTAATTAAAGATTGATTATTTTTATACAAGCTGCCAGAACAGAATACTGTGAAAACATGTAAGGTTCCACCATCAGGCCAAAAGGCCCTCTTTTACATGTTAAATGTTAAACTCTAATGGATAAATTACTAAGCATACTCATGCTTAGTAATTTGCCCATGAGCTTTTCTGTAGGACCACACAGTGGACAAAATGGCATGGAAGATACTGTATCTGCTAATGCGAAGAAAATGTATGTGACTGCTGTGAGCAATGATGGGACTAGCATGACGGAGGACTTTATAATTACATAAAACTCATTGACCTTCATGTTTTACCTGAGTTAGTTAGAGTAAGGATGTAAATACTTTAATACTTTTACTTTACTGACCAGTGTATAATTCATAAAGTGATCATGTCCTTGTCCAAAGTATAATTTGGATTATAATGGAGTTTGTACTGTATACAGCTGCAGTGTTATGAATACAGTAGGACTGAGTGGGCCTCTGTAGACACTCACTTGTTCCATGACAAAGTGGTTGCCGGACTAGAAAGTATTACACACAAGTTGACATTTGCATCCATTTAGATGCATTAGTGATATCAGTGAGCTAAGATGTGTACAGTCATAAGGATACTAAAAGATAATACCCCAACCCCGCCACAGCCTGCTGCCATCTGGCAAGGGATACAGTATTGTGTAGTAGCACCGGTGTTGAATAATGATGAATATATGAACCCTTGAATTAATATATTTATATTTATATTTTTGAGTTAAGCAAATCGAGTTAATAGTATAATCTTTTTAGTTCAAAAGCTTCTCTTTTTTTTTACTATCATGTATCATGTTTTTGCTTGACTCAAATGAACCTAAAATGTGGAATGTAGTCTTGCATGTAATGACACAAGATCAGTAAACTGGGAACATGTAAGGAGGGGATTTCTTAATGTCCAGTATAAAGAGGATGAACGATTACAGCAAGCAGAACCTGTTTCAGTGTACATGTGGGTATGTGAGTATTGTTTTTAGACAGTGTCAGTGTACAAAAATGTGGGCCTATTTTTTGAATATTCAAAGTTATGGAACACAAGAAATTGTAAAATTACATACATACTGATACATAAATATTTTTTGGGGGCAGGAAGTGGGAATAACTGGATTAACAATACATTATGCAGAGTACATTCATGTTCTTTAATGACTTCCAAAGGGTTAGTTGTACTGTGCACACTTTACAAGGTGTGACTGAGGCCTCTGACTTTTAATCATGTATTTTGAAAAGACGCACAGGTTTGATGAGCAATCAGGTCTTCAACAATACAGCACAGTGCTTTAATTAATACACACATACTAACAAAACTAGACACACACACACTGACTTGGGTGTGATTAACAACCCAGTGAGTCATGAGGTATGACTCAGTGCACTTCCAGCACAGTCCTGTGTTTGATCATCAAGAATCTGATTTATGATAGAAACAGTACTTTGGTATGTTGCACCACAAAAAACCTTCAGTGTAGCTGCACATAGAGCCACTCACCTCTCACATGATCAGAAAGCAAGTTTTGATGGTACAACATCAGTTTAACAACAAATCTTATTTTATATATTTTTTTACCAGTTATGGAGTGGTTATTTACATTTTGGGATATGTTCAAAACTTTTCTTAGTTTTGGTACTTGTGTCAGTTTTTTTTCTCATATGAAACTCTCGATTACAGCCAGTGAGCTATGTGACAATAAATCATTCGTTAAGGTGTGTTTGAGGACAAACTTTTAGACTTTTGTTAATATATCATCTTGGTTTTGAAAGCTTAAACAGCTTCTATGTAGCAGTAAAAGCATTTCAAAAGTGTTTTTCAGGTCTGGGTTTATGCATTCTATGTTTGTGAATATTAGGAGTTAGATGGTGTACAGAAAGCTAAATACCGACCTCATAAAACCAAAAGTAAAGAAAAACTGAATTACCAGCACCATTCTTCAGTCACAGGTAGATAAATACATCCAACTAGACTTAGACTTAGACTTAAACTTTATTGATACCTTTGGGATGACTCCCTCAGGGAAATTTAAGTTTCCAGCAGCACACAGATGAAAACATGATAAACAATACATAAACTACACATGTATTCAATCCTTTCTGGCTGCTATAAAATGATAAAGTATGTTGATGTCTTGTATACTATTTGCAATAAATACTATTCTATAAAGATTAGTAGATACTGTATACAACATGTAAATGTAATAACTAATTAGGACACAGCCAAAGTTATCTAGCTAAAGGTAACAGAATAGTTAGCTCAGGCTACAGGCCTGAAAAGCCTATAGATCTATGATGTCATCATCCATTACATAAAGTGGATCATTATGGGTTTCTTACCTTGGTGACCCACCAAGGTATGTAACTCTTCATGATCTCCATGATATTATATCTTAGTCCCACCAATTCAAAGGTTTGTACAGATTTTAAGGCATCAAATTAGCTGCACAAAACAGACTTTACAGACAGACCCTGAAAAGTTGAGTCCATAACACACTATTTTTAACCTGTGAGGTTAGGGTTAGGGTCTAGATCATGTCTTGATATATCTGGGGGTTTAATGCACCTGTAGCATGCCGCTCTCTGCTCTTGACACTGATACTAGTCTGGTTTATACAGCCAGTGCTGATTAATGATTGGCTCCCCTGTCAGTAAATAAACTTGGCACCAATGCCAGCGGTAGAGAAAAGCTTAGTGTTAAGGCCTGACTGGGCTGACAAGAGAATCAGGAGCAGCAGGATGGTTTTGTGACGCACACTGACTTGACAGGCAAGCAAGCAGAGACACACCCTCAAGAAGTTACACTGATCAAAGACAAGCCCACTGACAGGGGATGCTTAACCAGATTCAGTTGAGGAGATTTAAAATGAAAATGAAAGTCAGACTCACAGGACAGTTAGCTGTTGTGCCTTTTTACTGCTGGAGCATACTGTACACCTAACAATGTTACTGGGATCAAAATGTTCATTATGTAACAACCACACTTATCAGCATAGTTCAAACAAATATACTATATTATATATACAATATTTCCTTAAAATAGTGGCCGGGGGACTTTATTTATCACACATGCAGAGGGTACTAGGCCTTTATTTGAAGGCCTTAGGTCAATGTCCACTTACCACTTTTTTCTGTAGCTAGAACAGCTGACTCAGGTCATGAGCTAGAAAAGCTAGTAAGTGGACCCTGAGATACGATTAGTTTGTCAATTCTTTCACACTGCTGTGCAGTTTTACCTATTGCATTACATCATATTTTTAAGGTCATTAGACAGTATGTTTTAAATAACTACAGCTGATGAAGAAACTGTACTAAAACAAGACATGAGTTACTATACTTAGTTACATTCCACCAATAGATATTACTACTAGATACAACTACAGCGTTTTCCCCTTGGCTGAGAAAAGGCCAGTCCCTACAGTCAGTAGGGTTGATGTCCTGAGGACCATAATATCCAAAATAATATGGAAAAATACTATCGATTTTTCAAAGCAACATGTTAGAGAGACTCACTTGTAAACATCACCATACTGAATCCCTACAAACAGTAAATACACAAGCTCAGCTGATGGCACAGACTCAGTGCATGTTCGATATTTGACAGTGTAAACTGTCAGAGTCATGAATGTTTTTTAACAGCATGTCAATGGCTGCAGCAGCACTCTAATAATGATCAGGACTGTGTGTGTATGTTCATGTTGTGTATAGATTGATGACAGGACTATAATTTATCCCGATGATCAGATGAACCAGTCAGATCAAAGTTCGCAGGGTTCAGTCAATACTTTATTGATCCCTGTAGGAAGAGTGCATTTTGTCACCCCTTTTCCACACGGAAATCAAAGGTCAGTGCTGGAGCTGGAGGGGATTCACTGTCACTCAAGGACAGTTGAGTCAGTAAATGTTTGCTAGAGCTTGTTCTTTCCCAGCATGAATGTGTGATGTTGATGAGGCTGCTAATCACATGTTCACATGTCGTCAAGCAGAAAAACACAAGTCTTCCTGTGTGTGTCACTATCTCTATCTATCTGTTGTGTAAGGCAACATGATAGTGAGTATTGTGAGTATTTTGGGCTGTATTTGGGATTGAGTTAAAACAAACTACAATGTGTAAGAGGGGCTGCTACTTCAGGTAACGTTTTGTTGTTAAAAAACACAGAGCCATACCTGCTAAATTTATCTAAAATGCATCTGGTGACATTTAATAGCATGAAATTGTGAATGTTTGAACAGCAGTTTGGCACAATACACAGTATACTTATTGGACAAACTTACTTTATATTTGCTGTAGATAATCACATTTCACTCCTAATGAATTTAGTGACCCTGTGACATTTCCTCAAACAAGAAATATCCCCATCCATTCTACAGGTTTCTAAATTACTCATCAAATTTATGCTCCAATTCATGCTTTTTGTCTAGACTAACTAGACACACTGAAAGTAGAAATGATACTTGACGTCTCAGACTCCTTGAATAGTGGATCACAGGTCTACGACTGTGAGGAAATATGGACATTAGGATTGAGTGTTTGTAATTTTTAATTAATGAGCTTCCATTTGATAAATTAAGTCATTTTTATGACATCAGATAATCATCAAAGTGAGATCAACCTGTTAGTAGTGACCAAAGACTAAGTGGACAAACTGAATCTACATGTATTGTACTGTTATATGTATGTACATTTACACTTTATTTGAACTCCAAAGAGTCACCCCAGATAAAGAGTCTGTCAGGTTCCAAAGGCCAACACAACAGTAACGTGAGTGGTGGTGACACTCTGTTTTTACACTTGGTAATGCTTTGTAGTATCTTTTTTGGACAAGGCGCTGAAAAATCACTGAGGAGCAAGATACAAATGATTGAGAAGAAAAATAGACATTGGGAAGTTAAAGTGGACATTTTAGGGGAGAGGAGATATAAATTGTATTCAAATATTTTCTGTATGTACTATATCACATACACTACTGTAATGGGTATGTACAATTAAACTGAAAATAGTGATGTTCTGAGGAACCTGTATAATAAAAATGGCCATTATGGTTATAATGTCTGTTTTATATTTACAATATGTTTGGAATGAGTTTGGAAGATCTCTGGCAACTCAGATGGAGGGGGTTGCAGCTGGAGGCTCAAAGAAAAGGGGTATAAATTATGGAACAATGAGTGAATTGTCACTTATTTAAGGAGTCTAACAACATACTTAAAGGGGACAGGGGATAGGTTAAACACTATCCCTCTGCACAGGTGATTCAGCCTTATACTCTTTGGATTGACTACAGGTGAAGTGCTGAGCCTCATAGCAATGGGTGAAGTAAAATTAATGCTCATAGCACTTATTAGTTATGGATGCCTCAACAGAGCCAGTAGCAACAGTAGCAATCTGACAAAAACTGCTATAGAGATATGATTGTTATGGAGAAAGACCCCGACCAGATTTTATGTCTGGTCACAATATAGTAACAGTGTATAATACAGAGAAAAAAAGCACCACCATCAAAATCAATTCTTAATTTTTTTGTAGCATAAAGTGACTGTGAATTCTGTTATACCATATTTGCTTTAGGTACAGCAGAATATCGGCAGAATTACATTTTTCCTAAACTCCAGTTTTGTTTCCTAACACTGTATCCCATAGGTACCTGGTATTTACAAAAACACTTACTTAGGCGTAGAACTTATTTCTCCTTTCCTCTAAAATTCCCAGTGTTACTCCTTTGTTCTCCAGTAATTATTCTGTTGGTACCTGATTAATCAGATTGAATTACACAGTGAATAATAATTCACAAAATGGAACGAAAACATTAAGCATTACAGGCTATTTTTTTGTTTTGTTTTGTTTTTTTAGGACTATATATCTGAAAATCCTGGCTACAGGCCTGAAAATCCTATAGATCTATGATGTCATCATCTAGTACATAAAGTTGATCATTATGGGTTTCTTACCTTGGTGACCCACTTCTATGTGATGCAGAGAGGTGACATGCTCAGTGTCAGCAGTGTGTGGAGATCACAAACGCAGTCAGATGTCAGATGAACATCTGTTGTAGAGATAGTTCACTCTGCCGTCACTGAAGCTCAAACTCCAAAGTCAGTCCAACATTCTAACAGCTGGTTATCACTGAACACTACTCTATATTTCTCTTGAGAATACATGTAAACATGTTTTCATATGGTCCAAAGAGCCACAATTTGAACTTTTTAAACTGAAAATACATCAACAAAAATAAAAACAACTTAAATCAGCCTGTAGGACTTTCAGTAGAGCCGGTCATAATCCAGAAGGAGAGAGAAACTGTCCAAATAAAGAATCCACAAGACAAAGAAAAGTCACCAGGAGCTGATTCTGACAGGGAATTCTTTATAGTTTTGCAGAAACTTGCAAGTGTCCCAGAAAATATAGATCCTCTTTCATTTTCTCACTCTATCCACATCTCACCTGTTCCTTCATTCCTGCCTCAGTATTCTTTGTTTTCCTTTTTCCATTCTGATGTGTTCATGAGAGGTAATCATTGTCTCCGGTGTCTCTCTGTCTGTCAGGCAGAACGCTCAGAGAAACTGACAGATCAGCCTGGGTGAGAGTGTACAGTATGTGAAGAGTTCAAAACACACACTACTGCATTCCTGGTGGCGGCAGACCCGCCCAGACCTCACCCACTGCATTGTTTGTGTGTGTGTGTGTGTGTGTGTGTGAGAGAGAGAGAGAGAGAGTCTCTTTGGTCATATCCATACAGCCTCTCATCATGTCTGAAAATGAGAAGATGTTTCAGGTGTAGATCAACAGATTACAAACATTATCATTCTTGCTGCCGTACAGACTTTTACTAACTTTGACTTTTACTGCCCTCATTAGTATTGTTACTTCAGCAGCATGCTCTCACATGATCATGCTCTGTAATCAAAATAGACTGTGATGAGAACAGTCAAAAGGGACTGTCAGTGAGAAAATGGCTGCAGTGAGTTCTGAACTTTTCCTATGATAATGAACTGTTTTTAAATCAAAGGAGCTTTGTAGGGGCCCTCCAAGCACAGATATTGTGGTGCTCTTTTTTAAGCCCATGAATCTTCCCATGTTCTGTTTTATTCTTCTGTTCTCTTTTTATTTCCATGAACTCTGGTCCTGACATTTCTAACAAAAAAAACCCATATTCATATACAATTATATAGTACTGAGAGACAGCATTTATTTTTGTATAACTATGTAGAAATGAGATCAAGCTGAACACATTATCCTATTTCTCCTAATGATTCATAATTTGACCACAAATTACATGTATATTATATATGTGTTAAATAACTGACTTAATGATTCAAATTTTTGAATTTGTGATTCTCATTTAGTCATTTAAAAATGTAGTGTGAGTCTGTTTTATATTTTACAGCATCAGATGCCATAAATGTCTGCTGCTGCTCCTTCTCATTGTATTCAAAGGACTGTCAATTATTTAGTAACCATAGCAGATTGTAAACATGCATCTAAAATTGTAGCTGTACATGAGTCAGAAACTGAATTCAAACCTGTAATTGTAATAATAAACATCGTTCTAATTGAGCCTTTTGGAAAATCAAGTCTTCCATAAAGCACCACACACACAAACAGATATGTATACAGTGTAGATATGCAGAGACGCAACAGAGATGAACAGCTGTATATTCTGAGGACAAAGGTAGTAGAGGAAGGTGACACAGTGAGGACAGTAAATAAGAGGTTCAAGCAATTAGAAGTAAACCATTTTGAAGCAAGCTGCAAATGGATTTTAAGGAAAAAAATTTAAGAAAAAAGAAATATACAACTTAGTACAATTTAAAGGGAGGACACATGGGATTTAACTCTGAAGATTTATTCTAAGCCAACTGAAAGAGAAAAGAAACCACAAACTGGAGTGAAATCTCTGTAGAGGTGGCTCACATTACAACATGACAACATGACACTGTGTGTGATGCGTTATTGATTGAATGGTGCATGGGCTTGGAAAATGAAACCTAATGTTGGATCAAAGCAATCCCAAACATACTGGAGACCAACAGTCAACAGCCAAAGGCTTAGCTGGCTGTCAGACAAGGTGTGCCATAGAGAGAAACTGTTGGTGCTTTCCTTTATGCTAATTATGCTTCCTCCCATGGGGCGCTTGGGTGGCGAACATGCCTGGTTCACAGTCACTAACAACCCTGACATTCCAGCTTTGTTTTCAGAAGACAGCAAAAAACACACTGTCTTGGCTGTCAACTGTAAAATATATTCATGAAGCAGTTCTGTGTGTGTGTGTGTTATGAAGCCAGGGGACATTCCAACACATACCTGACTGACTGATATTCGATTGTAGAGCAGTAAAGGGTGTTTTTCTTTTGTCTCAAGTCTTAATCACCAGTCTGATGGGTAATGTTAGTTTAGATAAGACAGGGCCATTATCTCTGAACCTGTCAAATTAACAGCTTATGTCAAACCATCCGTATAGCGATGTCCAGAGCTAATGGGGTGGAATCATTGCAGAATTATGAGAAAAGCTAATTCAAACCTCTGCTATTACAATGAGCATTACTCTCAATCAGTTCTGCCACTGTTCAGGCTGAACAGGACCTCAAGTCTAATAACCTGCTAGATCCCCCTGATGGCCACAATCTCCATTACAGCTCACAATGCAAAAGTGGTTGGGTCAATGCACAATAATGAGCTGACTGAAGAGCCGTTAGGTAAGTTTATTTTTATGTGCTCATGTTTTGCAAGTTTAGTGTCTGCATGCTACATAACTCAGCAGTATAACTAGAAGTTTGAGCTTCTGTTTATGTCCTGCTCTGTCATTTTGAAAACACATTTATAAAGACTCAAAATGAACACAATATTTTGTGGTCAAAAGTGGTACCCTGCATTTACAAGTGTGTTCTACACACTAGTGATTGCACAGATTGGCTCTGACATCATCTGAATCTGCATGTACTCATAAATCATCCAACTGAATGTCTTCACCTGCATTTCAAATTAAGTCATGCAGTGGGATCTTTACTGTGTGTTGTATTAATGTTTGAGTGTTTTCTTTAATGATTGACTTTGAAGATTAGAGAGGCTGCTGTCAGTAAATGTTAATGTTTCCTATGTGTGCAGTGATGTCACACAGGACAGGACAGAGGAAACTCTGAGGGGATGGGGCTGTGAAGAGGCAGCAAGCACCTGATGAAAGTTGGCCACTACGTGGCCACTTCTAGACTAGCTAGGGCTGGACTAGTATGGAAGGCATCCTGTTCACCCCAAATGTTACGATCATCTGTGATCTCTCCAGCTGTGTTTAATACTGATAAAACAGGGTGCTGTCCTTTTCTATCTTCTCTCAGATCTCCTGCTCTGGTTGTTCTTGTCTTTAAATAGCTCTGTAGGGTAACATTCTTCAAAGACAGATGACCTTTAGGGTTCAGTGCAGGATGTGAAGTGATAAAACAGAGCTCAGTATCTCCCCTGCTAAACAAGGTCCCACTTACAATACAAATGTTCCTTTCTTAGTTATCATTGAAAACTGCTGATTATTAATCTGATTTTAAACCAAATCCAATGTACTGATAGAGTAGACAGCCATGAACACCTTCATTCCACTTCTTCATATGTACAGCAGCAGGATTTATTATTATAAATGTGTGTTTGCCTGAATACACATTTATTTTTATTTTGCATGTTGCTGAACTGACTAAAAGACTATCTGGGTTATGAAAGCAATGAACTGAAATCAGTTGACTGAAAATGTCCCAGCTGAACAGTGTCTCTGTGTTTTCTGACATTTTCTCACACAAACTTCCAGGGACATATTAGGAGGTTTATCATAATTAGACTGGGAAAATATTCCATGATAAAAGTGAGGTCACAACATGAAAAACACTGCAAAGCAAAATTTGAAAATAAAAATGTAATCTATTTATTATTGACAAAAAAAAGATTAGATGAAAATGCATTTACAAATATGGACAGGCCAAAGTGATGATAAAACATGTTGTACCTCCTGCTTGGCACCTGAATCCTCCTTCCTACCCCACCTGACAGTGGTTACACTTTTGCTGTACATTTTCACAGTTTAGCTAATGTGAGGCAGGTGAATTAGGAGGCTTTGGTAGCAAGAGTTTATTGTTTATATCCATATCTGAGAGTGAATATGTGACTCTTAATACATTTTGTTCACTGTGGCCAGATGCTTCAGTAGACACTTAGTGTGTAGTTTTTGAGTGACAGACACCAATGCTGGCATTGTTTCATTAAGATGTCGGGGTGCAGCTGTGACAGTGCACATGGCGCTGCTCATTGAAATGTTTGATTTGGCACACCTACAGTAACCTGAACAGAGTCATCATTGGTGTCATTAAGTACATCTGGATGACTCTCTCACGCTCACTGTTCACTGTAGTTTTGGAGAAACTAAACCAAGAGGAGGTGTAAACCGAACTGTGTACTCACTCACTGTCATTCGCCTAATCAGTGGCTTTTACTATGTCAGTGTTTCACCTCATCTTAATACTGTATACACATATTTCCTAATTCCTAACAAAAATAAGTCATCAGCACAACACACAACATCAGTGATAAGAAAGTCTGATTGCTCTGCTTCAGATGCTGGCTCATGAGCCATTCAAATGAACTGGCTAAGTTAACCTGCTGAACTGAACAAAAAAAAATATCCAGCAAGGAACTGAGGCTTCTTTCAACCCAAACCCAAACTGAAGACCATGGCAAACAGCACTGTGCCATCATGTTGTTGCAAAAAAATAAAAACTGTAATAAAAATGCACCAACCTAAACAACCTGGTCACATCAGCATTTCAAACTGGGCAACTTCAGAGCAAAACAACTTCATTTAAATGGAACTGCAATCATTGGACCTGGTCACAGTGGTGAAGTATCCACAAGAAAAATTTGTAATTCATCAACATTCATCCAATCAACCCATGTGAGCTCTGACTGACATATTTGCACCACTGACTGATAGTAAATTGTCTCAAACTTCCTGAAAGCAGGAAGCCGTCAATCATAGTGTACTAACTGTTTCATATCACACATAACCCTGCTCTGCCAGAGTATTAACTGCTTCACAAAAGAGGCACAGTTTGCAGAAGATTGTGAGACAATAGTCTCTTGAAAAAATTGTACTGACTGTGAAAACTAGCCAGCTAAAAGAGTTGTTTGGATAACTATGGTTACTAAATAGTGTTATAATGTTCTCTGGTGGCTAGTGTGGTTACCTTGTTAGCAACAGTAATAAGACAGGCAGCCCTGCAAACAGTCATCAAGCTTTACAGCATCTGTCTTTTTACAAAGATGTGTGGATGAAATTCACTGAGCTACGTACTGGTGCGACCAGGCCACCGGAGGTTTCATCCTGTTTAGTTTTGGTTTCTGAAGGACAGTCTAGTCATTATTCACAGGAATAGGTTTAGCTTTAAGATTAAGGGATGCTTTATCCTTTATCAGTTTTTGATATCCACATGCAGCATTGAAATGTGGATTTATATCTGACAGAAGACCTTTGTAACACAGGCACACACTAGTCATGGTTTTCAACAGAAATGTTTTGAATCTTCATTCTTGATCAATCACTGTGGAAATTCCCAAGGTCGTTTAGGTGGGACCATGGGTCCTTGTGAGGACTTCATGATCTCTTCCATAGTCAGAAAGGAATTTCATTTAACTGGCTTTAGCCATTGTACACGTACATGTAAATCAAAGTGTCACCATAATAACGTTTGTCTTTCCAACAGAGTAAACAGTTCTGTTATTTAATAGTAATATATGAACAACTCAAATGATCAACCGGTTCTCTGAATGATAGACATTTCTGACTGTCTGATCTGAAGAGACAAATAAATTAAAGTAAAATAAAAGTATTGTATATGTCTCTGGTGTCAGCTGGTGAGAGCAGTTTCTCGATCCACAATAACAAATACAGATAAGATGAAAACAACATGAGATGGTTAAGAATTCTTACAGAAAGTCACAGGCTGGTGTCAGCTGTCTTCATCTTTGGAGCGCTGACAGAGTTGGGTAGTGTTGCAGTGTCAGGCTGGGCATCCCGGCAGAAGAACACAGCAGGGTTTTTACAGGCCCACATTGCCACCTCTCCTCCGCCTCCTCCTTTTCCAGGACTTGAACTTGACAGCCGGCTGTTATTCACCCCTACTCGGCTCACATAGCGGTCCCTTATCCTCTCTGCTTGGTTAAGCCGAACCTCACGGTTCTGGGTTTGGCTAGAGAGGTACGCAGCAATATTTCTGGTCCGATAGCCCTCCTCTCTGCTCCGCCCCAGTAACATTGATATGTTGGGGTTCCTTAGGGCGTAGATCAAAGGGTTAATAGCTCCGTTTGCCCAGGCTAGCCAGATAGCCACTGTGTCCATCGCAGGGTTGAACGTGTAGTCCCCCATTGCTGTAACCAATCCCATTAAACAATATGGCCCCCAACAAAAAATGATGAAAACTATCATAATCAGAACTGTGGTAGCTGTTCGCATTTCGCTGTAAAACCGCAGCAAGTATGCATATGTGGTCACCGGCCTGACTCGGATTTCAGAGAGACGGACTGTCTTACAGATGTTATAATGACAAAAGCACATGAGGGAGAAGGGCAGTAAATAACATACAACTATAAGGCAGACACTATAAGCTGTCGCCATGCGTGAGGTCCCAGAGTGGAACACATACATACAGTGGTAAAAACCTTGCTTATGGATTTCTGTAGGTGTCTGGACTAACAGATACCAAGGCAGAGAGAAAATGACTGCAGTTAACCACACAGCTATCAACAACTGAGTTGCTTTCTGACGCCCTATTTTAGCCTGTGGCTGTCTCACTATGGCGTAGTACCTGTCAAAGGAGATCAAAGTCATAGTCAGTGTGGAGATGATACCAAAGCAGGTGTTGAAAAAGCCATTGGCCACACAGAAACGGTCCCCAAACATCCAGATACCATCCTTACTGAAGAGCATGACAAAGGAGAATGGCAGACAGAGAACAGCTGTGAGGAAGTCAGACAATGACAGCGACATAATAAAAGCGTTGGTCACTGTTCGAAGCTGTCTGTGTTTGATAATAACAATGACAACTGCTGAGTTGCCAAGGCTGGAAAGGAGGAAGATGGAGAGGAGTACCAAAGCCTGAGCTGCCACCGTGATGCCCTGCAGGACAGAGTTACTCTCAGTGACGCTCAGCACTGACGGGGTGGACACCTGATGGATTTGACTCAGCTCACTCCCCCTTTGGTCTCTGAATGCAGACAGGTTCCCTGTGGTTCCCACTGTGGTGGTGGTCACTAGGCTGGTTGCCATGGAAACAACCCTAAAGAACCAGAAGAAAAAAGGAGAAAATCATCAAAAGAAGTCACTGCACAATCAGCACAGTCTGCATATCCTAAAAAGAGAAGAATTTCCATTATGGTCTGATGTTAGTACAAATTGTTTGATCCTTTTTTTTCAACTACCTGAGTTTGGGTACCAATAACAAAACAACAGTTTTCAATTCTATTACATAATACCATTACATAATATACATACATATAAAATCTGTGCATAGTAAAGTGCAGCAGTGACTTTGCAACTTACTGGTGATAAAGTTTCTCTCCACTCACTACACCGTTTTGTAGACAGTTGTAACCAAACGAGTATTGAAGTTTGACACCTAGTCATATGTCACAGATTTACTGTTGAAACTGAACTGACAGCCCTACTCTGAAGTTTTCAGCAGAGAAGGCAGTAAAGCACTACTATACAGACAAGTGTTAAGCTGCTGTTAGAATTGAGGTTGTAGTTTAGTCTTAGCCTTTAGTACCAATCAGTAGCAAATGATGTCGGCACAAAAGCAGCAGTAGTGGCTGCTAGAAGCAGTAAACGTATGAGTTAAGATCCACCTGAGTGTGCAGTCTGAAATGAACATTGCAGAAACACTATGTTACTATGTTATCCCACAGTGTGATCACACCTCCTTTAATGTGAATTCTACAATGAATTTAGTATTACTAGATTTTCAAACTGATGGCTTGGCACCACATCTGGAACATGTCATTTAAAAAGTGAGATATTTATTCCTTCAAGGAAGCACAGAATTTGTAATCACATCACTGATCCTGTGGGGTTCTGGCCATTGCTCTCCTTTACTTTTGAGATATATAATTAATCCTGCTGCTATAGGTATCTCTTTAATTAGCAAGTGTCTGTTTGAAATATCTTTTTTTCAGCTATAGGTCACTGTATCTTCTAGGAATGGTGTATGGATGGTGCAGGTGCCCCATTGTTGCAAGTTCTTTTGTGAGGGTGAAGGGAAGTGATGGATAGAAAGGACAGATGGAGGATGGACAGAATGAATTACCTTGGCACAAGAGATGAGGCGGTGCCCAGCTGGGTGGTGAAGCTTGGTCCCGAGATATCAGCTGTGTAGTTGCTGCTACTGCTGCCCTGCAGGGCTGTGCTAACAGGCGAATCCATGGATGAAGAAAAACAACGCAACAAAACTCATCCTCCGTCTCACACACATCGATTCAGATGAGAGTCTGTCTGTGTTTTTTTCCTGGATTGAAACGTAGCTTGTGATACCTCCTCCTCATCCATTTGTAGTTTTCTACTTCCATCATGTCCAAATCCATCAACAGAAGACAGGTGTTTGACAGAACTGTCAGAGTGCAATATCCAGTTTTTTTGTAAGTTATTAATGGTAAAGTATCACTTCTAACCCTGTTTCATATATAATCAATACCAATGCTCAGTTGGCCTGTGAGAAAGTCCATGATGCTTCAGTGAGAAGCTGGTGGATCCACCCCAACGGCCCACAAGACTGACTGATCCACACAAGCACATCATGTCTACCGTTTAGGAACTGCACCACATAAATTCAGCTTCAGAATAGACTGTTATCTAAAATGTCCAACTCCAGGATGACACTGCTGTCCATCAGAGTTTTACAATCATCTCTACAGGTGGAACCACCTGTTGACTGTTTGTGTTGCTTTCATTTTAAGTCTCTTGGTGAAAATATATTTGTAATTCCATTTACGTTTTTTGCCAATTCTGATGGCATGGCCAAAATATTTGCTTCACTTATTCATGTTATTCATCACACTGCATCATATGTCAGGACACATTAAAGTCCCACCGCATCTGTGCCATACTTACACAGGTGTGACGGCAGAGTCATGGTGCATCTACAGTGTTACAATGACAAACGGACTGAACTGAAGAGAGAAACAAAGGCACAGCTTGTTTCTGTACTACTGCTGCTTTTCGAGCTTCAGACAAACATCAGACACACAGCCAGGCCTCCCTCCCTCTGTCCTCTCAGCTGCTGAACAATTTACCCGGAAGTGATTTATTTGTTTCCATTCTGTAAAAAAGACTGTTTGCTAAAGAGCATGAGTCCCGGTGAGCGCCGTTATTCTGTAGTGAGACATGTTTCCTCTGTGCACAGCAGCTCCTCACAGCCAGCTCTGTCTGTCTGTCTGTCTGTGCCGCACGCACCGTTTACCGACGTGTCGGTAATGTCACGACAGTCGGTGAGACGTTCAGGTGCTGGCCTCTGGAAGCCTTCAGAGGGAAACGGAGTCACTCCACTTATTTTCCTTCAGCTGTGTCCGACGCGCTGGAGAGAAAAAACCATGGACGGAGAGAGAGCGGCTGCTGCGGCTCTACAATACTGCGAGCAGACAAAGAGTGCATGAGCACCTCTATCTGTGTGTGTGTGTGTGTGTGTCTCGGGGTCTCTCCACCAGTGAGCAGTCCCTCTCTCTCAAACCACGCCCTCCCTATGAACGTCCTCGGAGCTTCGTGTGACGTGTAATGCAGTTGCCATGGTAACTGGTGATAGATTTTGCATCGTCCCTGTAAAAATGACATTAAAAGGTGTTTTCGAAATGAAATGTGATATATGACATTGACATTGAAGGACAGACAACCACTCACACTCACATTCACACCTAGGGGCAATTTAGAGTTGCCAATTAACCTAAGCATGTGCATGTTGGATTGTGGGAGGAAGCTGGAGTACCCAGAGAACCCAGAGAGAACCCACGCAGGCACAGAAGGGCCTGCCTCAACCGGGGATTGAACCCAGGAGGCGACAGTGCTAACCACTACACCACTGTGCCGCCCTCAGTCAGTTCAGTTTGAGTTAAAGTCATTAACAGTGGATGGGGTTGTGATTAGGCATAATTATAGCCTCACACTGGGCCACGTGTGAGTTTGGGTCAGTTGTCAAGATAAAGAAATGCCACTAAGAAGCATTAGACACAGAGTAAACTCACCTCCGGAGGTTTAAACACATTTAGCCACAGATTTAGCTTTGCTGTGATTTTTTTACTCTTTCCAAGTGTAACTCAGTAAGTGATCCTGAGAGCAGCTGAAGTGACAGTGAAATGTATGGAAGGCCATGTGAACAAATAAGGTCTTTGAGATTTCACATTTAAATGTGTGCGTGAAACCATACACAGCACAGATTGACGTGTTAATGTGCCCTCTGTGGTGGTGGCCAATGAGGGACCTTTAATCAAGGCACTCAAACATATACATGAGGAGGGTTGCATCATTTATGCCGACCAACAGAAGAGCACGTCTACATACTCCTTCCAGGCACCTGCATACAGGTCAGCCACCAGCCTGCCAGAAATGCTGCCATAATGACGCTATCAAGAAGAGTGTCCACTTAGTGAGAGACTGAATGTACCAGGCTCTCAGTTAACATAAAACCTGACTGTCAGCCTTCTGACAGTAGCTGGGGAACTTCACACCCCTCCGGCCTGTTTATGTAGGCCACCACAGTGCTGCTGTTTAACCTCAGCATGATGTGTTTGCTGATAACAGGTGGAAATGGAGCAGAACTTTCTGTACTGTAGTGACTACAGAAATTTGCTGTGATATATAACCATAAAATAGCCTCAGAAAAGCTAAATAACATAAGTCTACTGTTTCAAAATGAGAACACATCAGTGAACACATCTGTTAATCAGAGCACTGACATACTGAAGCACGAGGAGAGCCCTAAATGTCTTTTTCATTTATGAATTCTCCGTCACAATCAGCTCACCACAGTGCCCACAGACCCCTCATAGTGACAGGCCCAGTTTGATCAGTTTGAGCAGTGTATATCCAGCACATCCCATCCTGCTCACCATCCTTTTCAGCCTCTGTCCTCTGGAAGGCGCTACAGGTCTTTGTCCACCAAAACTACCCCGAATGAGAACAGCTTTTTTCTCTGTGCAATAAGGAATTCTGCCTCTTCATTTCTAATCCTTGCACCCTGTATTGTGATGCTCAGCTTTTTATTGTCTATGAATACTGTCATATTGTTGACTGTATAATATGTTATGTCTGCTTATATGTTGTGCTGCTGACAATGTGGACTGAGGGTCATCCTCATGGGCGAACTAGAGGAAGAGTCAGGAGATCACCAAAGTCAGCAGGCTTCATTCTCTGACTGTGAATACACACAAAAAAGGACTGCAATCCAAAAGTTGGTGAGATATTTCAGTCTGATCTGTCTGTTTATGGAAATACTGTCCATCCTCTGTTCCACTGCACATGCACTAACTCGGAGCGTAATGGATAAACACCAACTGAATGACCACACAAGGAGAAAGGTTACACCAAAGACAATTAAAAAGAAGATGAGAAATGGAGAAAAACAAGTTAAAGAGAATTAATCTCAATGACGATGATGTATTAGGCCATAAATTACACCTTGACTCAAATCTTGAGTTGCAGATTTCATGAAATTTTCTGCTTTTATTGCAATCAAGTGTTTGGTGTACATAAACATAAATGGTGAAGACATTTTATCTTCAGAGTAGTTGCAGGACTGAGGAGATGAAAGTTTGTCCTGAATGCAGGTTTGAAGGATCGTTACATTTGACTGTGACTGGACCTTACTTGATTACATGTGACAGATAAACTTGACAGTTTGAGGTAGCAGTCAGAAGGAAACTGAAAGAGAAACTTTGAACAGTGGGGTGAAGGGTTCAGCTTTCAGTTTGAAACACTCGTCTCAGGGCCTGAGAGGCTCACTTTGTTCTTGGACAAAGTTCAAACATAGTTCATCATTGTAAAGTAAAAGTAAACATATACAGACTATTCTCAATAAACATGTCTGTCATGTTACATGTCTGGAAAAGAGTAAGAAGAAGTATACACTTAATTGATCCCTTTTCAGGAACACGAATAATGAACTTGATGTTTATCATATATACACATAAATGATAACCTAAGCTTTGTCATAACTTTAATATTCTTCTTGGTGTTAACCAAATATAACTTAAATAATTACCTTAATATTGATCCCATTTTTACATACATATTCAATGAGCAGGTGCCCAACAGCATCACCAGTATCAATAATATAATATGATAATTATGATGCTAATTATGTTAGAATGAATTGTCATTGTTTTTTCTGACTAACCCCCTAAGAAATGTTAAAGAAGTGTATTTCATTTTGAGGTCAGACACCATAAACCATACTTTGCCTTTTGTGCTGCCCTGAACTACACTGTTTGCGAGGCTATGCTACATTATGTTGTTTTAATTTTTTTAATCACCATGGTGTGAGGACACCAACATTTGTAACAATGAAGGAAGAGTGTGTTATGCCCTCTTTCTTTGCCCTTACAGATCAGATCACACTTTCATTTTGCAGTCACATGTTTCCCGACCCTCAGTATATAAAGCTCAGTTCAGTGCTCTGTGAGTATGGCTGTTCTTTTCACAATATTGATAGATTTTCTGATAATGTTAGTAACCCGAGCAAATGTTTTTGATGAAACCAGATGAACTTCATATGCTGATTCAATTTTTTATCTTATCCAAAGTACATTTCACAGATTAGCACAGAAAAGCCATTGAATGCTAGACTTTTATCATGCACGATCCATTTGGAAGTGACCCATAACAAATAAGCATATCATCATTAGAAACATTCTTTCCTGTGTTCTTGTCCATGTGTAGTTGGTGTCACAGGTCCTGCAGCTCTGGCCGGCCTCGGAGTCGCTGCAACAGGTAAAAGGAAAAACTTTATTTTTTAAAATGAACTTTAATCTTGTGGTTTTAATTTGTATTTAAGGGTGAGATGATCACATGGAGATAATCACAGGGACATTATGTGCCCTTTCATGTCTTTCTTCAAATTCAAATTCAAATTTATTTATTTAGAGCCCAAAATCACAAACATTGTTTGCCTCGGAGGGCTTTACAATCTGCACAGTTGTGACACCCTCTGTCCTTAGACCCTCGAACCGAGTCAGGAAAAACTTCAAAAAACCCTTTATGGGAAAAAGAAGAAACCTGAGGAAGAGCCACAGATGAGGGATCCCTCTCCCTGGGACGGACAGACGTGCAATAGATGCCACATGTACAGAGAACATCATCAATCATATTATGGAATTATACATGAGTCGTAATAAGCTGTAGCTATACTGAGTTCATTGGTTTAGTCCATGTGTGAAGGTATCACAGGTAATGGAAATGAGTCTGTGAGTCCAGGTGCATCTCTAGATGTCCTCATATGGAGCTCTGGGCCACTCGACCTTCTCTCCACAGCACAGACACAGATCATGTCCCCACCAGGCCAGTGAACCTCAGACAGATGGACCACAACCAGAATCAGTGAGGAACCTGCAAGACTGGAGAGAACAAAGAGGACCGGGGCTCCGGCAGTAACATGCACTTTACAGGACATAAGAGTATTCACATTAACCGCTTTGACACTTTAGCCAATTTAACTACTTTAACCAGTTTAGCCACTTTAACCAGTTTCTAAAAGTGACTCCAGTTTGCACTACTACCATAATATGAGTAAAGGAAGCAGAGGAAGAGGAAGCAGAGAAAGAGGAAGCAGAGACAGAGGAAGAGGGAGAGGTGCCCGATGCATCATGGGAGCCCTGCCCCCCGGCAGTCTAAACCTATAGCAGCATAACTAAGGGCGAGCCTGTGCCCACCCTAACTATAAGCTTTATCAAAAAGGAAGGTTTTAAGGTTTTAAGTCTATTCTTAAACACTGACACTGTGTCTGCCTCTCGGACCCAGACTGGGAGCTGGTTCCAGAGAACAGGGGCCTGATAGCTGAAGGCTCTGCCCCCTAGACTACTTCTGGAAACCCTGGGAACTACAAGTAAGCCTGCGTTTTGGGAGCGCAGCGCTCTAGTCGGTTGATAAGGAGTTATCAATTCATTAAGATATGATGGTGCCAGACCATGCAGAGCCTTATATGTGAGGAGTAGGATTTTAAAATCCACTCTAAATTTTACAGGGAGCCAATGCAGAGAAGCCAATACTGGAGTAATATGGTCTCTTTTCCTGGTTTTAGTCAGCACCCAGAGCAGCGGCATTCTGGACCAGCTGTAGAGTCTTTAACGACTTGTTTGGGCAGCCTGATAAAAGTGAATTACAATAATCCAGCCTGGAAGAGACAAATGCATGGACTAATTTTTCAGCATCGCTTTGGGACAAAAAGTGCCGAATTTTTGCGATGTTGCGCAGGTGGTAAAAAGCAGACCTTGAAATATGCTTAATATGGGTGTCAAAGGACATATCCTGATCAAATAAAACACAGAGGTTCCTTACAGTGGTGCCTGGAGGCCCGAGTTAATGCCATCCAAGCAAGGCTATCTTAGGAGAAAGCGTGTTCCTCAGGTGTTTCGGACCTAATAGGATCACTTCAGTTTTATCTGAGTTCAACAACAGGAAATTTCTGGTCATCCAAGCCTTTATATCTTTAAGGCAGGCATGGAGTTTCAGGAGCTGATCAGTTTTGTGTGGCTCCACTGATAAATATAATTGGGTGTCATCAGCATAACAATGGAAATCTATGGAGTGCCTCCTGATGATATTGCCATTGCCAAGGGGCAGCATATACAAAATAAACAGAATTGGACCTAAGCACTGAACCTTGTGGAACTCCATGACAGACTTTAGTATGCACAGAGGATTCATTATTAATATGGACAAACTGAGACCGATCTGATAAGTATGATCTGAACCAGTTTAATGCAGACCCTTTAATACCAAGCAGTTTTTCCATTCTCAGCAACAGGATGTGATGGTCAACTGTATCAAAGGCAGCACTGAGGTCTAACAGGACAAGTACAGACAGAAGCCCTCTATCTGATGCTGTCAACAGGTCTTGAGTGCAACAACAACACAAAAAATCCTACACAGGTTCCTCACAGACCGAAGGAGCCCCATAGTTCTGAAAGGTGATAGGCAGGGTTGTTGATGTTAAATATTTACAGGTTTTATGAATTTTAAAAATATGTGCTGCTGATTGTAGACATGGTCTAAAACTGGACTATTCATAGCCAATAAATCCTGCTCCATATCAGAGCTAAAGTATAGAAGCAACATTGAAATGACATCTGTTGCTCCTGTACAATCACATTTTTTATATATTACAAAAAATATCCCTTTTAAGGGGCTCCGTACAAACCAATAACAATAAATTATATCTTGATAAAAACAAACTTGTTTATCTTCCTGCAGGTGCTGGAGGAGCAGCAGGAGCAGCAGGAGCAGCAGCGACCGGGTTGGCTCTCCGTCTGACAATCCTAAGTATACTGTGTTTTCACCTACAATAAAACAGGCAACTGCAAGTCATGTCATGTACTAAACAGCACTTAAGTCATCTAAGCCATGCAGCCAAAATGTTTTGAGCAATGAATCTGTAAAACCTCACAAAGCTACTTAATCAGTGTGTCCTCTCTAAATATTTCCACTGCTCAGTGTCCACCAGAAAAGACTTAACAAGTAAATGAATGAAAGCATTCACTGGTTTGTTTTTCAATAAAAGCAGCATGACTTGCAACTGTGGAAAGTCTACATTTTTTCTTCTGCCTGTCCTGTTATCCTGTTGACACACAGTCAGTGCTCTTGTCACTGTGCTGACGGCACAGTTACTTAGGCCTATATGGATAACCTGCGGTTCAAATGGGAATCAAAGAGCAGCACCAATCATTAAAACTCAGCAGTGGAATCAACATTTTTACAGGACTGTGGATGCTGCAGACAACAGTCTGTAAGATGCTGTCACATCAGTATGGCAGGAGCACCTTTTTATTTTCACCTGTGAAAAAATGACACATCAACTTACAAAACATTTGCTCTGCAATCACTTTGCAGAGAATTTGTCACTATCAAAAAAATAATCTCAATTTAAGTGTGAACAAGATTATATTTGACTATATTTGATTATATTGGCTGATCTTCAAACTTTTATAAAGTTTGAAGATCAGCCAATATAATCAAATATAGTCAATATTTAGCCAATATAATCAAATATAGTCAATAGTCAGACAATACAATCAAATACAGTCCACAACTTCGCTTCACTCAAGATGTTGCACCACAATACATCACAATACAAAACAAAACAATACGTTTGTGCAGCTTTTCACACTCAAGTTTAATGTATGCACACAATCATTTGGATCTTTTGGGAGTCATGTCATCTATCACACTGTGAACTGTCAGCAGTGTGATGGCTGTCTGAATATTATAGTCTTGAAAAAAGTCCTTGTTCTGCTCCAGGAATCTAAAATCACTTTGTGAGAAGATGATTAAGATAAGATCTTTTATTGAATCCACAGTGGGGAAATTCCACTGTTACAGCAGCTCAAAACAAGTAAAAGAGACATTAAATAATAGACAAAAAACACACAAAGACAAAGACAAAAAAAAAACAGTATGTACAATAAATAGTGTGAATAATAATAATAACAACAACAGAAAAGAAAGAAACAGAAACAGTATTTATATACACAGCCTCACCCAGTTAGATGTGCTGTGGTGAGGTGTTATTGCACAGGTGAATATGGATATGTAGCAGATATGAATTAACAGTATAGTAAATGAGTGGAATGAAAAAAAGACCATAAAGTGCATGGCTAGGACATCAGTAAACATCAGTAAACATCAGTGCAATGATGAAACATCAGTAAACATCAGTCCTACTGTGGTATGGAAAGTGTTTGTTACAATGACAAAGATTTATAGTGCAGCATTAAACAGTCTGATGGTGTTTGGGATGAAGGACCTGCGGAAGCGCTCCTTCCTACACCTTGGATGTCTGAGTCTGTTGCTGAAGGAGCTGCTTAAGGCCCCCACAGTCTGATGCAGAGGGTGGGAGGTGTTGTCCATGATGGTGGACAGTTTGGCCAGAGCCCTCCTCTCCCCCATCACCTCGATGGAGTCCAGGGGGCAGCCACAGACTGAGCTGGCTCTTTTAATCAGTCTGTTGAGCCTCTTCTTGTCCCGCTCAGAACACCCCCCTCCCCAGCAGACCACTGCATAGGAGACCACAGATGCCACCACAGTCTCATAAAAAGTCCTCAGCAAGTGGCCTGCACACACCAAAAGATCCCAGCCTCCTCAGCATGTAAAGGCGACTCTGACCCCTCTTGTAGAGCGAGTCAGTGTTGTCAGTCCAGTCCAGTTTGTTGTTTAAGTGAACACCCAGGTACTTGTACGTCCTCACTCTCTCGATGTCAAGTCCCTGGATGTTCATTGGTGCAATGTCAGATGAGGGTTTCCTGCTGAAGTCGATCACCATCTCCTTTGTCTTGTTGGCATTGACTTGAAGGTGATTCAGCTCACACCAGTCGACAAAGTCCATGATGACCTTCCTGTACTCACAGTCGTTCCCCTCTGACACACATCCCACAATGGCAGTGTCATCGGAGAACTTCTGGAGGTGGCAACTGTCCGTGGAGTATGTGAAGTCCGATGTGTACAGGGTGAAGAGGAAAGGTGAGAGGACTGTTCCCTGGGGGGCACCTGTGCTGCAGACCACCACATCGGACACACAGTCCTGCAGTTAGTGACCCATGCAGCCAGCTGGTCGCTGGCCCCTGCTCTCTCCAGGTTCACCCTGAGCAGTGAGGGGTGGATCGTGTTGAAAGCACTGGAGAAATCAAAAAACGTAATCCTCACAGTGTTTGCCAGCGTCCTCCAGGTGAGACAGGGATCTCTGCAGCAGGTAGATGACGGCATCATCCACCCCAATGCCGGGTTGGTATGCAAACTGCAGGGGATCCATGTTTGGGCTCACCAGGGGGCGGAGGTGCCTGAGGACGATCCTCTCCAGTGCCTTCATCAGGTGAGATGTTAAGGCCATGGGTCTGAAGTGGTTGGGCTCCTTGGGGCGCGAAGTTTTAGGGACTGGAACCACACAAGAAGTCTTCCACAGGACAGGAACTCTTTCCAGACTCAGGCTCAGGTTGAAGATGTAGCAGACCACCTGACAGAGCTGGTCTGCACAGTCCCGGAGGAGTCTGGAGCTGATGCCGTCAGGACCCGTGGCTTTCCTGGCTTTGATCTTCTTCAGCTGCGTTCTTCACCTGATCCACTGTAGGTGTGAAGAGATTAGGAGAGGGAGGGGGTGGAGGAGAGGAGCACTGTAGAGATGGTGGTGAAGGCGGGGGGGATGGTGAGAGCCCCAGAGATGGTGGAGGTGTTGATGGTGGTGAGGGGGCGTGCAGGCAGAGGGAGCTGGAGGTGGGCTGGTCTGTGCTCAGGCTGAGGGGGGTGGAGGTGGGTCCAGTATCAAATCTGTTGAAGAACAGATTTAGCTTGTTGGCCCAGTCTCTGTCTCCAGGCTCAGGGTTCCTCCTCTCGTTTTTACCCTGTCCTGAGATAGCTTGGAGCCCTCTCCAAACCTCCCTCGCGTTGTTTTGCTGCAGGTGGTCCTCCATTTTCCTCCTGTAGCTGGCCTTGCACTCTTTGGATCTTCCGTTTAAGATCCCTCTGCACCCTCCTCAGTTCATCTCTATCGCCAGACTTGCTGTTTGAGAAACACCGTACCTCTCTTGGTGGGCACGGTGGTTTCTACACAGAAGTTTATGTAATCTGTGATGCAGTCCGTTAAATTATCAGTGTCCTGTTTGTGTGGCCCACAGAGCACCTCCCAGTCCGTGGTGTCAAAACAGTCCCTCAGTGCATCACTGGCCTCCTCAGACCATTGCTTCACACGCCTTTTGTTGGGGGGCTGTCTCTTCACCATAGGTGTGTAAACAGGGCGCAGATGGACCAGGTTGTGATCTGAGCGGCCCAGCGGGGGGAGGGGTGATGAGCTGTAGGCCTGCTGTGTTTGCAGACAGCAGGTCCAGAGTTTTATTGTCCCTGGTGCAGCAGTTCACGTCCTGGTGGAAGTTGGGGAGAGTGGCAGACAGGGAAGCGTGGTTAAAATCCCCGGTGATGAGGAGAAAGGCTTGAGGATGCTCTGTCTGAAGCTGTGCCACAACACTGTGGAGAAGCTCGCAGGCTGCATCTGCGTTGGCCGAGGGAGGGATGTATGTCGTTATTGCGATGACATGTGAAAACTCCCTCGGCAGGTAGTAGGGCCGGATGCTCACAGCCAGCAGCTCAATGTCCCTGGTACATCGTTGCTCCTTCACATGGATGTGTCCAGGGTTACACCACTTGTCGTTCACAAACAGCGCAAGTTCCCCAGCCCTTCTTCTTACCACTCTCCCTTATATTCCTGTCCGCTCTGAGAGATAAAGTGTGTCCGGGGTGAGGTGGTTCAGCCGGGTCTCTGTGAAGCGCATCAGGCTCTCCGGTCCTCCCGCTGCAGCCTCAGCGCAGCGCCAGCTCTTCATCTTGTTCGGCAGAGACCTCACGTTTCCCGTGATAACAGATGGAAGGCAGGTTTGTACCGTCGTCTCCATTCACGGCGCTTAACTCCGGCTCTGCTCCCCCTTCTCCTCCTCCGAAGTTCAGCGGGGGTCTCCAGTCTCTCCCCAGGGGTTAGCCGAGCCTGGCTAAGCGCCAGCAGCTGCTCCCGAGTGTAAACAACCGGAGCAGGGCTGAATGTGTTGGCTGACACGGAGTTTAAAAGTCCGCAAAAAAGTAAAAAGCACAACACCAGTCTCACCAGCTTCACATCTAAGTGTGGGACGTGAGCAGGAGCGACTAGTAGTGTAGGCCGAAAAACAGTAGTAAAGAAAAGTTAAAAGTATAAAAAAGTCAAAAGTTAAACTGGGTTTTGTGAACAACTCAAGTGTTTGCTCCAACAAAGTGTCTTCAGGTCGTTGCTCTCATTTTGTTTCATATGTATGGGAACAATAGAGTCTTTGCTATTTCTGTGCATGATGACCAGAATTGACATGAATGATCAGTTTTACTGCTTTATCAAATTATCTAATTCTGCTTTTATTTCCCTTCATTGTTGTTTTTGAGCTGCTGTAACAGTGAAATTTCCCCACTGTGGGATCAATAAAAGATTATCTTATCTTATCTTATCTTAAAAAAGATGCAGCTGTCAGTTTGGAAAAAATGACAGCATTACATTTTGTTTTCACACCATATACGACTTTTGTCCTTGTTATTTTATTTTATTTTATTTTACTTATACTACTTGTATTCTCAGTTAGAACTTGTAGAGGTTAAAAAGATTGGCAAAGTGATATTTGTATTGTATCACACTGACTGTGAGTGTTCAGTCGTCCTGTTGTTGAACAGTAAAGTGGACCAAGTTAAGATGACTTGAAATGACTTTTATCTTACGTTCTCTCATAGTTAACTCTGAGAAAAGGCAGTGTTACATAATTATCATTAGTAGAGGTGGTAGCAGTATTAGCACTAGTATCATGAACTAAGGTGTGGCCTTTCAACAGCTCTGAGCAGAACAACATATATATACATATACAAGATCAATATGTTGCACAAAACTGTGCAGCTTTTTCATTTAGATAACAGCTACATCATCAATATTTATGCTTCTTGCAGTACTTGCTATATCTTTCTCAATATTTGCTACTTACTGTTTATTGTCATGCACAGACATACCAAATTCTTTGTATGTATAAATGTGTTTAGTAATAAACCTGACTCTAATTCTGAAGGCCAAGTCTGCAGTTGAGAACACTCCCTGTCAGATGTCTGGTGATAAGGAGCTCTTCCCTCAGTTTCTCCCTGAGTCGGTCATGGAGGACATGTTTGAGTAGCACGGATCCTGGATAAGACACACCAAGATCAAGGTTAACAGACTGTAGGTGCCATATGCACACGTCCATGTATTTTATATTGAGTCCCTGATTACAGACTACTGGAACATGGAACTTTATTTTGAATTATTATTATTATTATTATTTGCACTATTATCAGCAGTTTTACTTCTGGTGATGTACCACAGTACATGATTTATGTTTACATAGAAATGTTTTGGTTGGACAATGTTATTGCGTTGTAACTTCTGATTCAAAGGTGCGCCTGTCGCTTTATAGAATTTTGACCTAGTCATGACACCGTAGCTGGGGAGAGAGTGTGCCTGTGAGAGGCAGGAGTCTCACGGTTTTCTGACCGTGCAAGAAAAATTCTGTGCTGTGCTGTGGAATATATGCCGTGGAACTTTTTTATTGAACAACAATGTATGTTATTGTTTTGCATTTATTATTTTTGTAAAAAATAAATCTACAAAAAAAAAGGCATCACTGGGAAGAAACTTTATTAAATGAAGACACGCGTCAGCCATGGACGCCTTGTTAAGATATTTGGTAGATTTTTATTGGGAAAACCTACATTATTAGTCAGAAAACCCCTACTCCTTCTGAAAAAAGGACGTTTGGAAAGAATGGAAGACTGGATGGAACCGTGAACTGCTTAAAAGGACGACGTTAGCGAGGCTTTCGGTCGAAGGTAACCCGTGCTTTGGGGACTGAACATAAACAAGCAGCTACTTGTAAGCAGTGAAACGTTGCATTGCTAAGTCTTGAAACCTGTCGATATGGAAGAAGAGCATGAGGAGCTAAGAAAACGAGAACCTAAAATGACTGAGAAGGCTGTTGAGAAAAAAGTGCACCGACTAACTCAATCTAGGAAGGCTAAGCTAGGTCACATAACTAGCCAAGCTAACGACCTCGAACGGCTAATGGAAGATGATGCTAACGTAAACAAAGTTAAACGAAAATTACGTTTGGATTATCAGGATGCGCTAGGCGGATTGTGCAAGATAAATGATGCTTTAAAACAACTACTGAATGAAGAGGAATTAGAGAGGGACCAGCGTTCATGGTATGAGCCTAAACTAATGCACATCCGTGATTTCATGCAACATGTGGAAATGTGGGTAAAGGAAGCTGAGGAGCGCGCCATTCAGGCTAAAGACTGCGACATAGAGATAAATCCCACGGACAGTGTGCACAAAGCAATAAGAGTAGAAGGCGTGGAGCTGACGTTGGTAGTAAAGTTTCCACTACTTCCTCCGCGCGCATCAAAGGCTGAAGTAGAGAGAGCTGCATTACTTGCAAGGGCTGCAGCTTTAGAAGAAAAGCAAGATCTTGAATGCCAAGAAGCTGAATTAAAAGCAAAGAAAGAATCTCTAGACCTGAAAACTGCCCTTGCAGCTTCTGATGCTAAACTCAAAGTGTTGCAAAATTATGAAAATGAACGCTTATCACATACAAGTCATGCAGGTGTAATGACTATTGATTCTGGATATCTATCACCACCCACACATCAAAATCCAGTCATTACTATGGACAATGGACACAATAGTGAATTCAGATCGCTTCAACCCCAGTCTACTGCTGTACAACGATCCAATGGTAAT
This sequence comes from Scortum barcoo, assembly GCA_023238725.1. NCBI lineage: Eukaryota > Metazoa > Chordata > Actinopteri > Centrarchiformes > Terapontidae > Scortum > Scortum barcoo. Next base: position 24,313,407 of record CM041539.1, read on the forward strand.
CATGTAGTGGATCATTATACCGTGGAAGCACTATGCAGTGTCATGACACGCCAAAACAACATAACTGAGTTAATGATGAAACAACAGAAAATGATGACATTGCCCCCACTAGACATCCCTACTTTCAGTGGCGATCCACTAGACAACAACTTGTTAGTGCGAGCCTTTGAACACGGTGTAGAGTCCCGCACTGAAAGCTTTAAAGATCGGCTCTATTTTTTAGAGCAATTCACCAGTGGACAAGCGAAAGAACTAGTAAAGAGTTGCCTTCACATGAAGCCAGAAGCAGGCTACTGTAAAGCCAGACAGCTCCTTAAAGAGCATTTTGGAAATGATTACAGGATTGCTACAGCCTATATGAACAAAGTTTTGAAATGGATGCTTGTTAAGCCAGAGGATGCGGAGGCTTTAAATGCCTTTTCACTGTTTTTGACTGCATGCAACACCATGTCCGATGTGAGCTATATGGAAGAATTAGATAATTTTGCAAATTTGAAGGCCGTTGTAGCAAAGCTTCCATTCAAGTTACGTGAAAGATGGAGAACTGTGGCATGTGGCATACAGGAGCAAAGTGACAGGAGAGTCAAGTTTAAAGATTTAGTTGAGTTTATCAACAAGCAGGCAAAGATTGCACTCCACCCAGTCTTTGGTGATATAAAGGATGGCACTGTGACTAAATCGGCTTCAACTAAACCAAGCACTTACCAAGAGCAGAAAAGGGGTGTAATTAAGAAGACATTTACCACAAGTGCCACACAATTATACATGCAAAGGAAAGGCAATGATTCAACAGAGAAGACCAATCCCGTCTCCCCCACAACATCAGGGAGTCATGCAGCAAGCTTAAAGGCAAACCACATAAAGAGAAACTGGAGTTCCTTAAAGTCAAAGGGCTTTGTTTTTCCTGTCTGAAGCATGGCCACATGAGCAAACTCTGCAAGGCTAAGATGAGCTGCCAGGTCTGTTCATTAACACATCCTACACTGCTACACATTAAGAAAAAGGACACAGTTGCTGATTCAGAGAAGACGGCGGATAACTGTGATGGACAGACAGTCTTGAGTGCATTCATCTGTGCTGAGATCAAGCAGCACGAGCTGACTGGGGCCGGGGAAGATGACTGCATACTCTCAATTGTCCCTGTCCAAGTGAAAGCCAAGAAGGGAAGTGTAAAGGTGCAGACATATGCCTTCATGGACCCGGTATGCACAGCCACGTTTTGTACGGAGGCATTGATGAACAAATTGAAGCTGACTGGAAGAAAAACTGACATACTGCTGCAAACTATGAGTGAAGAAAGGCCTGCCAGTACTTACCTGGTGTCTGGCTTGGAGGTCAGCAGTCTGAATGGCGAAGAGCACATCGATCTTCCAGATACCTTCACGCGAGGAACAATACCTGTAGGAAAAGAAAATATACCACAACAAAGGGATCTTGAACGGTGGTCTTACCTTAAAGATGTAAAACTGCCTCAAATTCAAGCAGACATTGAATTGCTCATTGGAGCAAATGTGCCGAAAGCTATGGAGCCAAGGGAGGTCGTGAGCAGTGTCGGTAATGGACCGTACGCCGTGAGGACCAAGCTCGGTTGGACTGTAAACGGACCCTTGAGGGAAAACTACAGTCACACAGGTAAAAGAAAACCCACTAAAGTCACGGCAAACAGGATCTCAGTGGCCAGTCTAGAGAACATGTGGATGCAGCAGTTTCATATGGATTTCCCAGAGGGAGGGAAACATGATGAAGTGGAGATGTCCAGAGAGGATCATCAGTTTATGGACAAGGTCATGGAATCTGCAAAATGGATCAACGGCCACTACAGCATATGTTTGCCCTTGAAGAATGATTTGGTCAACATGCCAGACAATCGAATAATCGCAGAACAGCGAGCACAAAACCTGCGACGTAAATTTATCAAGAATGACTGCTATCACAAGGAATACACTGATTTCATGGAAGACATCATTCAAAAGGGCTATGCTGTGCGATTGTCTGATGAAGAATTGACACACAAGGAAGGAAAGCTGTGGTATATACCGCATCATGCAGTGTATCATCCTGTAAAGCAGAAACTTAGAGTTGTGTTTGACTGTGCAGCGTCCTACCAGGGCACATCCTTAAACGATGAACTCTTGCGAGGCCCTGACCTGACCAGCAGTTTAATTGGTGTTGTCATTCGATTCAGACAAGAACCTGTTGCTATCATGGCGGACGTGGAAGCAATGTTCTACCAGGTTAAAGTGCCAGACGATGACTCCAATCTACTACGATTTCTATGGTGACCAGGCGGGGACTGCAATCAAGCTTTGGCTGAACACAAGATGACTGTTCATTTGTTTGGAGCCACATCCTCACCTAGCTGTACCAGTTTTGCGTTGAGGAGGTGCGCTCAGGATCAAAGTGGACAGTTCAAAGCTGAAGTTATGGATACAGTCCTACAGAACTTTTATGTGGATGATTGCCTCAAGTCTGTTGTTACAGAGGAGGCAGCCATAACATTGTGTCAAGATGTCATAAAAATCTGCGCTTATGGAGGCTTTCGTCTCAACAAATGGGTGAGCAATCGCAGAAAGGTGCTCAACTCCATCCCAAAGTCGGAACTGGCCAAGGAGATGAAAAACTTGGATCTTGACCAAGATGACCTTCCCTTGGAGAGAGCCCTTGGTCTCAACTGGTGTGTTGAGTCAGACGCGTTCAAGTTTAAAATCAGCATCAGAGACCGCCCTTTCACAAGGAGAGGCTTACTGTCAGTCATCGGTTCAGTTTATGACCCATTAGGCATTCTGGCGCCTGTAGTTTTGCCAGCAAAGACAATCATGCAGGACTTATGCAGATTGAAGATCGGATGGGACGACAACTTACCTGAACACATTAAGAAGCGGTGGTGTGACTGGTTAGACAGTCTTCCTGCTTTGGAGCACTTCTCTTTCCCGAGATGTGTGAAGCCCGAAGGAGTTGAACACTATGCATTAGCAGAACTACATCATTCGCTCGCTGATGCGAGTGAGTATGCTTATGGATCAGTCAGTTACCTTCTTCTGCGAAGCACTGATCACAAGATCCACTGTGCATTCATGATGGGCAAGTCCAGAGTGGCCCCCCTCAGGCCGCCTACCATTCCACGTATGGAGTTGACCGCTGCTACGGTAGCTGTGAAGATGGATGGTGTCCTGAGAAGAGAGCTGCAAATGGACCTTGCTAAATCGACCTTCTGGACTGACAGTACAGTTGTGCTGAAATACCTTCAAAATGAAACTACACGTTTCCGTACCTTTGTAGCTAACAGTTTCTGCTATTCTGAAAGGCTCGGGTGTGGAACAGTGGAGACATGTTGGCACAGACAAGAATCCCACTGACTGCGCTTCAAGAAGTCAAAAGGTGGAAGAATTCTTGAAGAACACAAGTTGGGTGTCAGGCTCAGAATTTCTTTACAGTCCAGTTGAGTGCTGGCCAAAGACTCCATTAAAACAATGCAGAAACTTCAGACGACCCCGAAGTCAAAAGAGTCACAGTAAATGCCATAACTGTTGAAGATAATTCGACTGCATTCAAGAAATTGATCAGTCACTTTTCATCGTGGTTGAAGCTAAAGCGAAGTGTGGCGTGGTTCTTGAAGCTTAAAGCCTTACTTTGGCGTCTCTGTCAAAAACGCATAGAGCAACGCGCAGCAAACAGTGAAGACAGTAGTCAACAGCTGATTCAAAGTCACATGGACAGCATCAAAAAAAGCTTTAAGAATACGCACATTTCAGTGGAAGACTTGGACAAGGCAGAGCTTCACATCATCAGATTCTGTCAGAAGGAGAAATTCTCAGAGGAAATGTCAGCTCTGCTCAAAGGCCAGAATGTGAAACGTAGCAGCCATTTGTACAAGCTAAACCCTGTGGATCAAGACGGGCTGTTGTGAGTTGGCGGAAGGCTGACCTGGGCAGCAATGCCAGAGAACAGTAAGCAGCCAGTCATCCTCCCTAGAGACTCACGTTGCTCAAATAATACTTCACAGGATTCATGTCGAAGCTGGGCATGCAGGGCGCAACCACATGCTTTCTGAATTGCGTCAGAAGTTTTGGATTCCCAGTGCCAACACGGCTATCCGAAAGACTATTGGAAAGTGTGTGACTTGTCGCCGCTTACATGGAAATGTAGGAAAACAACTTATGGCTGATCTCCCAGCTGAGCGAGTGTTGCCAGATGACCCGTCCTTCACGAGAGTGGGCAGGGACTATTTTGGTCCACTTCAGGTGAAGCACAGACGAGGCCTTATAAAAAGATATGGAGTCATTTTTACTTGCTTAGCCGTACGTGCTGTGCATCTTGAACTTGCTGCTTCGCTTCATTAGACACAGATTTGTGCATAAATGCACTCAGGCGTTTCATAGCAGCGCGGAGAGGGCAAGTGAAGGAGATTCGCTCTGATAATGGAACAAATTTCATTGGAGCCAATCGTGAGCTGAAGGAAGCCATTGCTGATTGGAACTCCTCACAGTTTCAGCATCTCTTCCAACAACATGGAATTAAGTGGTCGTTCAACCCTCCTGCTGCCTCACATCATGGTGGTGCGTGGGAGTGAGCGCTTGATAAGATCAGTTAGGAAAGTGCTGAATTCCACTGTGAGAGAACAAATCCTTGATGAAGAAAGTCTTCACACTCTCCTATGTGAGGCGGAGGCGATCATCAACAGTCGCCTCATCACAAGGGCATCAAGTGACCCAAACGACTTGGAGGCGCTGACGCCAAATCATCTCCTGTTGCTTAAGACAAAACCCTCTTTACCTCCAGGATTGTTCGACAGGGAGGACGTCTACACACACGCCGCAGATGGAGGCAGGTGCAGTATATGTCTAATCTCTTCTGGAAGAGGTGGATAAAAGAGTACCTTCCTCAACTCCAGGAGCGTCAGCGGTGGGCCACTGCTTCCAGAAACTTTGCAGAAGGGGACGTGGTGCTCCTTGTGGACGACTGTGCGCCAAGAAATTCATGGATAATGGGAAAGATCGTCGAGACAGTTCCAGACAAGAAAGGGCTTGTTCGCAGAGTGCGAATAAAGACAAAGACTAATGTTATTGACAGACCCATAACAAAGATCTGTCTACTTGTGGAATCAGAACGGGCTGGTGGTAAAGACTGAGCCCCTTCAATGAGTCATGTGCTAGCAACCTCTGACTCTATTTCTATCTGTCTCTCTATCTCTCTTTTCTATCTTTCTCTTTCTTTCCCTGCTGCGAAGAAGTAACGCCAATGGACGTTGTATCCTTTTCAAAATTGGTTGAAAGGCAATGAACTTTTAATGTGCCTAAGTAGCACCTTTGATATGCATTTGGGCATTTTGTTCAATGTTTGACACAGTGAATGTTTGTTCATGAGGTGTAACATAAAGTTTCAGTGTTACAAATATGTAGTATAGGATTTAGAAGTGTGGTAATTGTTCTGTGTTATTGCACTATTAGAACAATTAGGGACCGGTAATGTAGGTGCCATATGCACACGTCCATGCATGTATTTTATATTGAGTTCCTGATTAAGGACTACTGGAACATGGAACTTTATTTTGAATTATTATTATTCTTATTATTATTTGCACTATTATCAGCAGTTTTACTTCTGGTGATGTACCACAGTACATGATTTATGTTTACATAGAAATGTTTTGGTTGGACAATGTTATTGCGTTGTAACTTCTGATTCAAAGGTGCGCCTGTCGCTTTATAAATTTTGACCTAGTCATGACACCGTAGCTGGGGAGAGAGTGTGCCTGTGAGAGGCAGGAGTCTCACGGTTTTCTGACCGTGCAAGAAAAATTCTGTGCTGTGCTGTGGAATATATGCCGTGAACTTTTTTATTGAACAACAATGTATGTTATTGTTTTGCATTTAATTATTTTTGTAAAAAATAAATCTACAAAAAAAAAAAGGCATCACTGGGAAGAAACTTTATTAAATGAAGACACGCGTCAGCCATGGACTCCTTGTTTGGATATTTGGTAGATTTTTATTGGGAAAACCTACACAGACCAAGAGGTCCTGGTGTACCAGCAATGCATCAGCAAGTCTCGTCTGTCCAACCGGGATGTTGTGTGTGTGGACAAAAAGTTCTTTGTTGCTGATTTTTATGAGGAGATGACTGAAACTGATTACAGCTCCCTCCTTCAAAAGATTCCCACATATGACAGTAGAGATCATGGGCTTCTCTCCAGTCCTGAGGAAAGCCTCAAAGCACCTCAGCTTTGTCTTAACCAGCTTATGGCTGGTGACTGTGGTGCTGTGAGAGCACCATCAGAAGTGTCCTGATGGAGGACGTACAGATTGCCTCCTTGGCCTGCAGCCTCATAGCCACAGAGATCATTAACTACCTCAGGCCCACTGTGAGCTTTGCAGCCAACACCAAGCCTGGAGATCAGACTCCATATAGCCTCAACATTCCCATCTCAAAAGAGGAAAAAGAGGAAAAAAGAGAGCTGAGCTGCATCTGCAGGAACAGCGAGCACAAGCCAGAGAGGAGGTCTTTTCTGCACAGACGGTTACAGCAGCAGAGAAAAGCAACAAGAAGAGGAACAAGTTCTTCTCTTGGCTCTGTAAACTGGTCAGAAGCAGTAGGGCATAGATGCCATCCCTCTCCTCGACCCCCTTTTCACTGCTTTCCTAGACCCCTTATCTCCCTCTGCCCCACCCCCCTTCACTCCTCTCCTTGATTCCTTATCATCCCAATAAACACGACCTCCACTCCTTCCTGAATCCTCTAGTCAGCCTTGGTCTTGTTCATGAATTGCATTTTAATTTTTTCTTTATTTCTTGTCTTTATTTCTGCACATTTTTCCTGCTTCATTATTGTATCTGATAAATATGCATATGCAGAGAAGTGGACTTAAGTTGATTCTTGAGAAAATGAAATGATAATAATACTCTAGTAACATGTTTATCTTGGAATTTGCAGCAATTTCCATCATGAGTTGGCAGAAACAGACAGTTGTTTGGAATTGTGTCAGTTCAACAGGAACTAAATTACATATGACCATAAATTTTTATTGTAAATATATGGTACTAATTATTTTTACATTTACAGTGCAAACGTTGAAAGGTTATATCCACTTTTCACACCTTTTTATTTTTATTTAAAATAAAATCAAAATTTTTAAATTTTATAAAAGTTCTGCCTTTTCTGACAATATTCATCACCCACATAATCATCAACCCACAGATGACATGAAAACAGGAGCTGGAAGTGTGGAGGTTGATTTTTTGTTGAAGTTTTGTTAAACCACTTAAATGTGATGATCAGTGTTATGTGATTTTATCTTTTATACTTTATTAAATATCATATTTGGAAAATATGGGAGGAGACCCCGGGGAAGACCCAGGACACGCTGGAGAGACTATGTCTCTCGGCTGGCCTGGGAACGCCTCGGGGTCCCCCCTGGAAGAGCTGGAGGAAGTGTCTGGGGTGAGGGAAGTCTGGGCATCTCTGCTCAGACTGCTGCCTCCGCGACCCGGTCCCGGATTCAAGCGGATGAAGATGGATGGATGGATGGATGTTGATAATGTGTGAGCCTTTGGTTTATTTAGTGAAGTCTGGTTCACCCACTGCTCCTTTAATTTCCATTTTTCCAAGAAAACATGCAGAAAGCAGCTGTATTGTTTTTCCTACAGCGCCTCCAGCTGGAGGGGATCTGCAATGGCATCAATCAGATTCAAAGAACTAATAGCTTTCTCTGTCAGTGACTGAATGAACTTGATGAAGAGCAGAATGATCCCAAATCAGACTCTTTTCTATTTGTTTTTATGTTCAAACAAAGAAAATCTGTCCACAATAATTATTTCAGGTATATTAAACATCAAGATCACAAACATTTAACACATTTAACATTTTTCCCATTTTGTAAAATTTCCATGAAGTCCCAAAACACAACAGTAATACAACCCCCAAATAAACAGTAATACAACCCCTGTGATAAAGTAACATGTTTTCATCATGTGTAGTTTTGACGTTAATAAAAACGTTGTGTTCACTATGTGGTGACGTCTCTATTGCAAATATACTAAGACTTTGCATTTAAACCAGGAAAACTGAAAACTCCATGTGATAATGAACTTGACAGGACAGAAGAAAACATGTAGACTCTCCACAGTTTGGATTTTTTGTACAACTGAAAATTTCCTGACAGCTCTGATGGAGCCCTGCAAATTCTTGCGGTGCTCAGGTTCCTGCAAGAGTTGTGTACAGAGTGTTGTTTCAACATGAAGACCTACAAGGGTAAACTGGCCAAGCAGGTACGCCTTGACAGACACCTTCCATGCGAAACCACAGGGACAGCCCAAAGATTCTGGATTCGTGTTCGGAGACCACCACCACAGGCTCTTTGTTAGAGGGTGTGGAGGGACTGCTATGATATTCCGGTAATATGCGTTTACTTCCTGCTTATTCACATGATCTCTTTTTTAGTACACCCTCCGGTGTTCCTGAGGGTGGGGAGCACATTGAGCATGAAGGCCACTGTGAGAGCTCACTGGTCACACATCTACGGAGGTCTATACCAGGACGTCTGCATGAGCATGAAAGACTACTTGGTAGAGGATTAACCAATAATCAAGGCAATCAGAGGGCGAAGCATGTATGAGATAGACATAATATAGAAAATGTCAAACACACAGTAGAATTCATCTTAAAGCTCTTTGTTACAGCTCCTCTTTATTGTGAAGACTGTCACATGACCACATTATGTTTGTGTGTATTTTGTATAATCTTATATATTCTATAGTTATTGTATTCTATATAGCATATAGCCTTTTTTATAATCCGACTCATCCTGTGTTGTTGTTGTTGTTGCTATCGTTGTTTCAATGAAGTCGTAAAACAACTTCCTGTTTGTGCTGCCTTTTTTTCCTTCCGCATCCGGTTCCGGTAACGAATGAAATACGGCAGCACTGAGGAGACAGAAGCTTGTTTTTAGTCCTGACTGGGCCCACAATGTGTAAGTCTGAGCTGTGTTGGATTCACACGCTTCATCAGCTGAATGTTAGCTCGTTCAGACAGACCGCCTGTGAGCTCTTGTTAGCAGCTAGCTGTGGTGGAGCTAACAGAGGCTCTGATGAACCGAGCACTGCACTCACAGCATCTTTAACCAGTGAACACTGTGTAACCAGTGATAATGTGCTCCTCTGCTCCAGTTTTCTTGTGGTTCGAGCATGTGTTGGTGTCCAGCTAACGCTGTTCTGTTCAAAGCTGTTAGGGTGGAAAGGTGTGTGCTGTAGTTATACCTGAGGCTGTCCCTCACTGGTGTGTGTGGAGACTGATCAACATGAAATCCACTGCTAAAGAGCTCCTCCACACAGACCTCACGGAAACACTGGAGGACAAGAGTTTAACATGAACACACACACACACACACACACACGTTAGCTGCAGTTTAGTCTGAGCTATCAGGAGCAGAGTGTGTCTGTGGTTAATGATGACTGTCAGTACAGGAGCACAGCTCCATCAGAGGAAACCTCCTTGACTCTTTGAAACTTGCATGCACACTTTTGATGTTTAAAAGTCTAAAAGTCTTCTTCACCAATGACTGCTATATAAGTGTTTGTCTGCCCTTCCAGCTGTGGCCATGAGTTCAACGTGCCCAGGCCTGTACTGTGGCAGGATGATGGTGAACGGATCAGTAGAGGGAGACTGTGGTGTGAGTACCAAACATCAATCTGACTGTTAGTGACTATTATGTGTGTGACTGTAGTAGTCGGACATCTGTCCAGGCTCTGACGGAGAGATGGGGCGGTTGTGATTTCCAGTGTAAACACTCACTGGCCCCTCTGTTAGGTACACCTCTACAAGAAGAAGAAGAAGTAGAAGAACACCCTTTATTAGTCCCCTCATGGGAGAAATTTACATTTACACTCTGTTATTACGTCTTTCTTTACATATACACATAGGCATACACACACGCACATGCAAACTGGCTGGAGAGATGCCAGAGTGAGAGGCTGCCCTCTTGAAGCGCCCCAAGCAGGTTTTGGGGTTCGGTGCCTTGCTCAAGGGCACCTCGGCAGTGCTCAGGTGAACTGGCTGAACTCTCCAGCTACCAGTCCACCTCCATGTACACTGGTCTGTGGGGGACTTGAACCAGCAACCCTCTGGTTCCCAAGCCAAGTCCCCACAGACTGAGCTACTGCCACCCCAAAGTAGCTCAGTCCTTACAATATAGTGTGTATCAGCTCTGTCATGAATTCATGTACATGTTCAGTTATGCTGATTGTATATCTATTACTGAGGTGGTATTGGTCTATATTATATTTAAAGGTGTTTTGAGTGGAAATAGAGTGGACACAATATTAGAAAGATATTTCAGAAACAGAATGAAAGTGCATCCAAACTGTGTACTGCATTCAGTTCAGCAGCTCAGCAGGCTTGTATAGCCTGTATAGAAGTGGAACTGAATGAACTGTGTCCATGGAACTGTTTAGTACTGGAACATCTTACCTTCTCTTTGACCACATCTACTGTGATCAAAATCATAACTTTTAAAGCTTTAATGTTAGACAAAGTTCTTGAATGCTGCTTGTTTTCATACATTAAACACTGGTACACCGACATGTTTACTTGTTCTGTTGATTGAAAAAAGGATTTTACCATGTCAGTGGTAAATATTCAGTATCAAAACACTAGAAAATTAACATCTTATGAATTGTGAATCATTGTTCTTGTGGTGATATGCATCAGAATGGTCATGATTTTATTTCTGGTTGAGATGAGGCAAAGAGAAGAAAGGAATGAGGGAAATGTGGAAAAAAAACTGTTAGTAAGTGTGGCTGTTTAGTTTGCAGTGAGTTAATGTGGGCTGTGTCTAATCACAAACCAGGTTTGTCCTCGTGGAGAGCGGGCCAACCTCCAGAAGGTGTGTGAGCGCTGCACTGAGTCCCCGGAGCTCTACGACTGGCTCTATCTGGGCTTCATGGCCATGTTACCTCTAGTGCTACACTGGTTCTTCATTGAGTGGTACTCTGGAAAGAAGAGGTGAGGCCACACACATACCCCCTTTCCACTAATAATACACCCACACACGCACTCTCAGTCTCTCACTATGTGCTTTCACAAGGTAAAGAACAACCCAGTCAGGGGGGGAAACAAGACCCCAGTGTAGATTTGGTAGCTTGCAGAACAGTGTTGGTATAAGAGCTGTAATTTCTCATCTTCACGGTAATGTAACCAGTAAACATGTCAGGCAGGTTAACTTCAGCATAACGGATGTTACTGCGTGAGTCTGTGATTCAAAGCCAATCTGTGCAGTACGACATTTCCAAAGTGATGTTCCTTCAGAAGAAGAGAAGTATCATTATCAGTCTGCTGAGTTCCAGTTTTACCTGATATTGAATCTAAACCAAAACATTCAACAAGACTAGTACGTCAGAGTTTTTCATAAAGCAAGATTACCAGTTGGAAAATAAATGACTCTTTTCAAACCTCAAAATTCTCAATAATCTCATTGGATTTAATAGAGGAGCTGAGTGGATGAGTGATGTGTCTGGGCTCACTGCTCCTCTGCAACATGCTGCCCAACATTCTATATTGCTACATTTGTGGCATTAGTTTTGTCTGCTTTTGCTGCAGTATTTAATTCTTCATATTTTGGATTTGATATGTGCTGCTGTGTGGTCACTTAGCCATGTGTTAGAATGGGACAGCTGTGACTTTTGTTGGTGTTTGATGTGCTGTTCTGTGTTCAGTTCCAGTGCTTTGCTGCAGCACATCACAGCCATGTTGGAGTGCAGTGTGTCAGCTGTGGTCACCTTGCTGGTCACAGAGCCAGTGGGATTGCTCAGTATCCGGTCCTGTCGAGTCCAGATGCTGTCAGACTGGTACACCATGCTTTACAACCCCAGCCCAGACTACATCAACACATTACATTGCACCCAGGAGGCTGTCTACCCACTGTGAGTAACTAACAGAGTTATGAAAAGCTGGGCAGAGTTTGTTTTACAATTAAAGACAAAATGTATTCCTGGCAGTGCAGCAGTATGTCTTACAGAGAGTATTTGGATCTTGTAAAGTAAAAAGTGGAATGGCTCAACATGTATTTAACTCTGTATCATCAAAGTACCTCGCTTTTTAACCTTGCTAAAAAGGAAAAGAACACTTCCAACAGATAAAAAAAGCTAAATTGGGTTAAGAAAATAAAAAAAAATCCAAATAATAAAAAAAGACAGGGAAGTCGAAACCTTACACGTTAGCCCCATACCATTGGTGTGTGTGTTCGTCTTGTATTACGGGACGTGTAACTTTTTTAGTATTGTTTACTCAAATATTATGGGACTCTGCTCCTAGAGGAAGTGTGTTGTCACTGCTTCTGTTTTCTGATGTTTCATGTCGATGATGTACGCTCCACTTTATTGTGATTTTACACCTTAGCTCATTGCCTTTGATCGAATTCTCTCTGCTGTTTATTTTCCTCAGATACACCATCGTGTTAATCTACTATGCGTTCTGCTTGGTGCTGATGATGCTGCTGCGTCCTCTGTTGGTGAAAAAGATAGCGTGTGGTCTGGGCAAATCTGATCGCTTCAAGAGCATCTACGCTGCTCTGTACTTCTTCCCCATCCTCACTGTGCTACAGGCTGTGGGAGGAGGACTGCTCTGTGAGTATTAATGAGCTGTAGGCCTCTGACACTGTTAAGGTTTCTAGAAATTATAACTGATAACCCCACTCCATGTGGATATAACACTGAACGACGGCTGTCCTACGGCCTGACACACTTCGAACGGGTTTCCAGAATCTACACACACCTTAGTCTGCTTAGAAAACCTGGTTACATTACCTCTGCACCACATCTTTAGGGCCTATGTAGATGACTATGTGCAAACAGCCGGATAACAATGGAATATCTGTGTGCATTAGGTGTTTGCAGCCTGGCAGTACAATAGGGAGGGGAGGTCCACTCTATGGGTCTGTGGATACTCCCATGGTTTTCTACAGGGCAGCCTTCGGATCCCTAACCCTAACCTATAATTTAGAGATCAGTTGAAAACCAACAACATATTCAAGCTATTCAGAAATCTTTAACTGCTAACCCTGCCACAAAGTTTCAACAAAACATCAGACAACCAAACTGAACCTGTACACAATTTCAGCCCAAATTAGTTTCTAATGTTGCCCTAACTCATGGAGCGACGTATTTTTACCTGGAGGAAAATATGATGTGGTGATCAATGTAAAAACTTTGTACTCATCTTGTTGACAGCATTTCATGGTAAAGTCCATGAAAGGTCAACACATCCGTGCATCACCTTGGTACACAAGTCTTAAAACCGTTTAACACCTTTTTGTTGATCACAAAGAGAAGCCTCTAAAACAGAATATTTTAATGATCCTGCATGCTGCTCTCGATTGCAAGAGCAAAGTGTCAGTCAGGTGCAGAAACCACAAAGCCTACTGCGAAAACCACAGGATACCTACTTTATGGCAGAAGAGATATTTTAGCAATTACAAGAAGTAAGTAAGGTACAAAGGTCGAGCAAAGTTATTTGGCTTCCAGGTCATGACAAAGACAAGATGTTTTTGTCAGTTTAATGGCTCAGGCATTTTAAAGTTGGAAACTTCAACAACACTGAGTTCAGTGTGTGAGTTTTTCAAAAAGGAGTTTGTGTGAGATGATGACAGAATCACAGTCTGATAACAACCTGATTGTGTAGTTTGACCCGTGCAGCTGTGAGTGACAGTTTGTGTGTTTCAGACTACGCGTTTCCCTACATCATCCTGGTCCTGTCTCTGGTCACACTGGCTGTCTACATGTCTGCCTCTGAGATACAGGTAACAACACTCAGTGTGTGTGCTGAGAGTTTGGAAGAGATTTTCTTTCAATTGTTGTATGACTGTAATTGATCAGTATGCTACCAACATCAACATTTAGAATATTAATATTGTATCAATATTTAAGTGAACTGTAGCAATTAAATTTTTTGACTGATTTTCATTAACACTGAAACAATCTAGAATAATTGTGTTGGGACACTCCCGATCCTTCATGTTAGCTCTGGAGTGATTGTGCATTGACAAAGAAAGGTGTAGTTGTCATAATACTCCAGCTGTTAAGAAACTAGGATGGGAAGCAAACAGAGTTCAGCTGGTTGAAGTCAAATGTATCACTGTTATAACAAATGTTTCCAGTATTATTCATTCTGACGTGCTGTCCCTCTCTGTGTGTGTCCACCCTCCACCACCACAGTCTTTTAAGAACCTGGTTGCTAAGAAGAAGCGTCTGGTAGTCCTGTTCAGCCACTGGCTGCTCCATGCTTATGGCATAATCTCCATCTCCCGACTGGACAAGCTGGAGGAGGACCTGCCGCTGCTGGCTCTTGTGCCCGGTCCTGCCCTGTTCTACATAGCCACAGCCAAGTTCACGGAGCCCAGCCTCATCTTGTCTGAGGGGGGCAATGGACACTGAGCGCACTACTGACAAATCCAACATCAAATCCATTTTACAACATGCTACAGCCAAATCATTCAGCGTCAGTACTGAGTCATCAGTAGACTGATGCTGAGGGTTTAAATGGGTTCAGTCTGTGGGCTCAAACTTGTTCAACCAGTTAATGGCCATAAAAGTAGTGTGCATGTAGAGTAACGGTTAAATTGGACAGTGAGTGATAACTCCTCTAGGTTTTCTTGTATAATGAATGTAATTCCATTCCATGACCTGCTCCTGGATCAGCTGACATGGCTGAATGCCAACTTATTTGAACAGTTTATCACACAAATCCTCCCATGGCAGTATGGCTTTATAAACCCTTTATTTATTGTTAATATAATCTGCTCCCTGAGTGCTCACATAACTGTTAGCATGTCATGTTAGCATGGTTGTATCTGATGTTTCTACCCTAAGTCCATTAATCAACGATGTTTTCATTAATTCTCCTATAGTCCAAAAATAATGCAAATGACAAGTTACTTCACAGAGTGATGTCTTTAAATGACTCATTTCTCTGGACCAATGTTCCAAAAACATAAGTCCATTCAGTTTACACTGATACAGAACAGAGAACCTGCAACCAGACAGTGTTTGCTGTTTGACAAATGAGTGATGTTTTTGGTCCATTTTCTGATGCTGATGATCTTACCTAGTTCAGATACTGTTTATTGGAGAATCAAACCCTAAATTCTGACCTGTCTGTCTTATATTTATTTATTATCATCCCAAAGTGTGCTGAGACATTTTTTTTACATTTTGTGCTTCCTGTACATTTTTTGTAAATGCAGTAAATGTTGTGAAGGAGGACTGATGCTGCTCTGGTTGCTCAGACCACCTTGTGTGTGGTGAACAGGTTCACTGGGCTTCATGTATATAACTGAGTGTGAGAGAGGGTCAGCCCCACTTACTGCTACTCATGTATTATGCACAGCTGAGCATCCATTTTTCTGAAATCACTGGTAATCTTTGAATAATCCAGTCCTGAAGGCATTTCTTGAATCCTGTAAGACTCATTTAACCGTCTCTATACTGCATCCACCGAACGATAAAAGACTTCTAACAAAATGTGACTCAGGATTGCAGCTGGACATGACATGACCCTGCTTGATCTGTACAAAACACATTTAGATTATCATCTGTGTCTGCACTTATTTTCTTATTTTAATACACAATTACAAGTCTGTATATGTAGCTGTGTTATGATGAGCTAAAAGATAAAAATGGAGCCTGAATATGAAATCAGCTCAGCCCTTTTTCTTGTGCAGACTTTTAGGATTCTGGAAATACCTTCACAGCTGCAGGAAGTGTTACAGCTTGGAAAGTTTTTTCAAACACTGGCAGGGATTGATCCTCGCACTAACACATGTTGAGACGCACTAAGTTGGGTGAGGTGAGGGAAAACATGTTTATAGTGTCACTGGTGCGTATTTTACTGAACATGTTTGTTGTAAAGAGTAATGTAACAGTAATACACAGAAAATGGTTCTTCTGGTTCATCCTCTGCACATTTGATAGAATATGAACCAGAAGAATTCTTCTCTTTCACTAAACTGTACAATCTGCACACACACAGGTTTAAAATACAAAATGAACATAGATTTGGGAGAAAGATGTTTTGATGCAGCTGCCACATAGCAGAGGCCCATAGCAGTTTAGAGGTTTGATGCTTTGCTTAGTGGCACCTCAGCAGTCCAGGAGCTGAACTGGCACCTCTCCATATTGCAGTTCATGGTTTGTACTGTGGTCCATGCTGGACCAGAACCAGTCACCCTCGGGTTCCCAGGCAAAGTCCCTACAGCTTACAGTGCACTTACGTACTGCTGTTCTGCCCGCTGTGTCCTGAGCAGAGCTGTAACCCTTCATGCCTTCACTTTGTCGAGTTGAATCTCTTAATGTGCTGTATATGTGTGTATAATATTGTAAATATATACTTCTAAATATTAGTAAATTTATGCTCAGTAGGATCTGCTGTATGCACACAGATGAAGCTTTCTGAACAGTGAGCAGTATTCAAAATTCAGTGTACCTGCCTGTTTCGTTCTATGTGTGTGCTCTTAATCTATTATTGACTCTGTGTAGTGGAGCCTGTCAGCATGAGCTGACATTATTAGTATTACTGAGTCACCATTATGAGTGTGCTCTTCTAAAAGGAGATGTTCAGCGCTGAGGTAAGCATGTGATGTCACTGTACACCGGGGCTGTTGTACTACCTCATGCTAATCTAATCCAGCACAGCACACCACTGCAGCAGGACTCTTTCTCCAGAGGCAGCTTTACTCAGCTATCTGCATCACCTGCTGAGTGAGAACAGTCCATGTTTGGTAGGTTTCCACAATGGTATCTGTTTGAAAATGAAATGTATGTGCCATATGTGAACACACACACAGGTTTGCTGTTGTCTCTTCAAAGTAAAGTTGTGCCACCTTGAAAACATTTGCTACAGCATGAAACTTATTTATTTTCTCTTGGCCCCTTAGCAGAGTGAACTACTGTGTCTTATCCAGAAAAGAGAATCAGTGGGCGAGTGGGGGCAGAGGGATGACATTTTCATACCTTACATATCCTCCCAGTAAAGACCCACAGACTGAGACTTTACACATCAACGTTGCAATCACATTTTTTTCTCACTTATGCAAAAACATTTTAAACATATGAAATGAGTCATCTTGAAAAGACTGACTCTTTCTCAGTCCCCTGCCGATTCTTCATTCATAGTAATGCATGTATATTCTGAGAAAGGCCTGTGTAAAGTGCAGATCTTTTAGCAGTATGAGGTGTCAGATAACAGGGTTGCTTAAAGTGCTTTTTGTGAACAAATCATACAAAGCCTGCATAGACAACATAACTTATATGAAAAAATAATGAGTTTTATACAGTCTTGAATGTTATATTGTTTTGATAATGTCCTTTGTTAAGATTGCTGATTGAAAACAATAAGTAGATCCAAACACGGTGCATACTGGCACTTAAGTAAGTCCAGGAAAAGGCGGCTCATGTGGTCAGAGAGCGGCAGTGTAACACAGTCCAGTGTGGTCTGTGGTCAGGAGTGTGCTTGGAGATCATTCTTTTAACAGAGCTTTTCCTTCTGCAGCTTCAAGTAAAGCTCAGGGTGTGATGAGGCATGTTGAAGAGAAAAGACAATTTATAATTGTGATTCACTGATTGTCATCAAATGACACTATTCAAAACCTTTTTAATCTTCTCCTTCATACAATAGCAGACAACACGAGTGTAAGACCTTCCCAGTGTGCTGGCCCAGAATGCTTTAGACCCAGCAGTATTACCTAAGGACACGTACACATGGTCTAATTAAACTTAAGTCTAATTATTATCATGAATAACTGTGACATAGGTAGTGATGACTTGTAACAGAGCGGATTCAGTTTAAAAAGATCTCTAATATTTCTTTGCTGCACTATTTGAAAGTTCAGATTGGGAAGGTCAACTTTGAGTGTAAAACATCAAGTACATAATTTTTTCACCACTTCCCAAAGGTTGACATCCAGAAACGTGCAGAATACAGAAGAATAAGAAAATCCAGGAGGAGGGCAGCACATACGTCTGGTGGGTCAGAAGAGATGATTGAGAGGGATTATTGTTATGAGTCTCTAAGGTTTCTTTTTTAAAGAAAATCCTACTGGTTGTCTCTAAAGCACATTTGAAAAAGGTTTGCTGATGAATTACACAAAACTAGCCAGTCGTACATACTAATAATTCCCTTTCATAGTGAAATCGATAGAAAAAACACTGGCTGCTTAGAATGGGGGAAAATCTGAACCTATACAGCATGGTTTGGAAAAAGTGAGGTGAAAAGATTTTTTGTTCAAAATGATGTAATACTGCATTGGTTACAATATGATACATCTTGAATCATGTGTTGACATGTCTTGCAGACGTTTGTGTGAAACTGACAGCAACAACATTTTTAGAAAGGCTCAATTTAATCAGACATTGCAATACATTTGGATACAGTATTTCTTTCATAGCTATGCATAAAATTATCAGTGCCAACGCCTCATTAACAATAACTGATATTCAAAATAATTGATTACAGTTTCCCAAAATAAGGACAAATGCAGCATGGCATACAGTAAGTCAGTCAACATACTGTGCATCACCATCAGCGATGATGTTTCCCCTGGAAAACAGATATACTCTGCCGTAAACTTTAAAATCAGTGTGATGACTACACTTCTTTTACAACAGTGTGTGGTCAGTTAACCTGGACACATTCGAATAATCTGTCTGCAGAATGTCAAAAATAAAGAGTAAAATAAGTTTCACTGTAAAAACTACCAGACAAAGTCAAATCAACCTCACCATCAGGTACTCCCATAGTGTTAGATTTTCCTTGATCAGACGGAAATCACTTCTCTGTTTAGTTAGTTTGATTCATTTTCCCTCAACCAGCCTCATCAGCCATTTCTCCAAAATTACTCCATCATTTATTCATTCATTTACACATTATATGTAACTATTTAGCATTAGATTGAACATGGAGGAAAACATAATGCTGTAAATGTTCAAAGATATCTTAATGTATGTTTATTCTAACCATAACTGCAATATGCTGACTGGTAGTGTGTCATATGTGTCCTCTGCAGTCTCCACTCTGGGCAACTACGGCACACTGTGGTTTTAATGTAAACGTGTACATTCAGTTTGAATACTTAACAAAGGTGGCTTTGGTTAAATATGGACAGTCAAAGCTGACTTAAAGCTTGAGTAAGACAACACTATCACACACTCTGTGTTGTCTTAATATAATTTTATGATTGGACATCCACCTCATCTAACACCACACGACATCCTGCACTGGAGCAAAATGATACAAACTGAAGGCATTTATCAATATAGCCAAAACATCCAAACAATATGTAGTCTGATATGATGATACTGAATACACTGACTAGCTCGATGTGTAAAGAAACTACATGACTCAGCTGAACACTCAGTGTAGCTGTGTGCGGTGAACACTGGTAAGGTTCAGTGTAACTTGTGATGTTCTCTGGCCATCACATCGGCTAAGACAAACTGGAAGACACATTGTTTGCATCCGTTAGAAATGTTTAGTTTTGTCGCTCCACAACAACACTACTTTATCTGTTATTTACACATTTACTTTCCAATACAAAATGCAGTTTTATCCCAGTTTACTGAGACTCAGGCATAACATTAATGACTCTTCCCATTTCTGTTAGATCTTGAAATGAAGAGAGCTTCCCCCTGTATCTTTTAATAATGCACTGATGTACAGTTTCAGGGCTGATAACAGTAACTGATAATTATCTTTCTTTACTTCAAGGGAAACGGTTCATTGGACCAGCAGGCACAAAGACAGGCAGCAGAGACATGTTGAGGGAGGTGAAACAGAAGCAGCTTTCACAGGTACTGTCCATCTCCACATTATTACTGGGGCTGTCCCGAATACTATTTTTGGGGCTTTGAAGTTTCGACGAGTGTGTTTAGTTATCTCACTGTAGACTGTAGGAAAAAATATGCTCAAAGGATTACCATGACAGCGGTAGAAGCTTCAAAGCATTTGGGTCAGCCCTGGTAATTACTGGCTGGATTATTGGAAAATAACAGTATAATGGTAGGAGTCATCAATATATTATATCACAATCTATCCCAAGAACATTTCTAGTGTGTCAGCCTTACATTCAGACAGTTTCTCCTGATTGATTACACATTATAGTTAGCAAAGATCTCTCATCTTTTTAAGCGAAACACTCCACACAGAGACGTGTGCAGTTCTGTTTCCTGAGTGCTGGGACTCCTGGCCTTCACTCTGTAGCCTCTGACTCAAACAGAAACAGAGCACTTCCCACAATGCTCCTTTTAATTAGCTCTTTAAATCATTACATCCCCATAACAACATCAGAGGCAGCACGACAGCACCACTCCTGTCACTGAGGCAGGAGAAGCTCCAGACCAGGTAATCCTGAAGAACGGACCAAGCTTTGGATTTACGCTTAACAAGCTTCAACCCATCTCTAGACACCTGCTGAGCCACCACCACTGCAGAGCAGCCCTCTCCACAGCTGCTCCCCCTAAAAACACAGATCCACTGCAGATTCCAAATTTCAAACATCCATTAGCATGTGTCCCGCATGTGTAAGCATTAACCAAAGAAAACGGCCGGCTCCACTCTGATTATCAGCTCTCATTACTTCTGGATATAGATGATGATGATGCACAAAGTTCCCACCAGTCCCAGGGCCTGGATACCCAGGAACCAGAGCAGCAGCCAGAAGAAGACAATCACTACTGGTTCCACTATCTTGTCCCCAAAGTACATCTGGCTGAAGCCCATCCCCCGCAGACACTTATTGAGCATCCCAAACAGAGTCCCCATCCGCTCACAGTCGTCCAGCTGGGGCTCTCTGGTGGTGGGGTCATCTATGTGGGGCCACCTGGCGCTGGGATCAGTGGGAGGTAGAGGTCGGGTCCTGCTGCCATCAACCTGTGGTGACAAGGTGTGGTTAAGTTCCATGTCATGAATTCAAATTTCCTGATGTATTCAACCACCAGTCCAAAACACACACGTCTGATTTACGATCATGTAGAGAAAAGAAAAGCATCACATTCCAGTGTACTGCATTATACAAGCTGGGACTAGAAAATATTTGGTATTTCCTTTTGAAAGACGTCTTAAATGAATAATCAATATTCAGTTGTTTGGTAAACTAATTGTTACAGCTTTAAAACAAAGAGCGCACAACTTCACAAAACTATTAGAGGTCTGACACCTCTAATAGATCATTCATTTTCTTCAATCATACAATTATTAGAACATACTTCTTCTAGGTGTACACATGCACATGTGAGCACATGATCATGGCGGTACCATTCACCTCATTTTGAGCCAGGAAGTGGATCAGGTACACATGACAATGCACAGACACTACCACTCTAAAGTTACTCATTACTGTCAAATGAAAGAGTCTAGTACTGCGTAAAATATTTTATTTGAAAGTAACTTGCTCAGCATCGTTGACCAATGACAAACTTGGTAATGATAGGAACACAGTAAATGATCCAGTTATTCAATACATCCATGGGTTTTCTTGTCATATAATAAGATAACACACAGAAAGACTTGTTTGGTAGCTGCAGCCTTAACTCACATTGTGATTACATTAATGATCTCCAAATGATGTATATACTCAACTACTGTAGTTAAAAGTGGGATGGCATGTCTATTTATTACCACGTCTTATTTATTTTTCTAGTTTGATTAGTATTCGTTTTGTTTATTTTTTATTTTTGTTGTGGTTTGCTTATTTTTGCTTATTTTTGTATTTCATGCACCAAGGGTTTGAGAGAACCTGTAATTTCAATTCTCTGTTATGTCCTGTACATGCTGCAGAATTGACAGTAAAGCAGACTTTGACTTTTGTTTGATAATGAGTAACATGCAATTAAAACATTCCACCTGAAAAGTTGTCAGCAGCTGTCTGTAGCCTTTGAATGATAAAAAAAATCTCCAGTCCACAGTAAGCTCACCTTAACTATTGATTAATTATTAACTATATTATTAACTCTTGATTGATTATTAAGATCAGAAGGCAGCAAAACATCTTTTTGGAAGTTTTTGGAACAGATAAAAAGTACTTAAGTAATACATCACCATAGCAACAGTGCTTACATCAACTCAGCCATCACAAATGAGCCACAAGTTAACCGTGTGCACACACAGGTGTGCTCAGGTACTTAAACAAACAGCACTACTACTGTGAGTACAGGGACAATCAGAGCATACAGCTGCCATGAACCGGCCTGAGCACAGTCCAGTGCATGTGTGTGTGTGTGAGAGAGAGTGTGTACTATCTGTGTCTAGCAGTGGCTTGTAGAAAAATAGCAGGTACATTTTAGAATCCATCAGCTCCATTGGCAGGTGGAGAAAAGGTTCATGTCCAATGGTGTTACACAGAAATAGACAACAAAGCTGGACAAATAAAGGTAAAGAATAAACAGGAGGCTGAGAATACTTAGTCCTGAGCTCGGCTACCTCCACACTGTTACACTGACACGCTATTAATGAACTGCAGATAAGGCCGAGCTCTGTCTCATGATGATCTCTCTCGTGAACAGAACGTGACACACACCTTGTTGATCAAGGGTCCCATGAAATGATGTGAGCTGCAGATACACACACACACACACGGCTTCAGAAACTGAGAAGATAAAAGACATCCTTCACTTTAGTGTGTGTATACTACTGTTACACTGTTATCAGATCGTATGTAACGGCAGCCAGCTAACTGTGCTTATCAACCATGCAGTCAGTCACCTGTGGGCAGTCCCGAGGTGACCCTGTTCATGTTTAATATCCAGAAGTCAGGATATGGCGCTTCACCTTTAAAGAGAAAAACTACACGAAGATTTCTGAGTGGAGTCTGGCTAACGGCCGGTGCTGTGGTTGCTTGTTAAGATAACCGCGGACTAAGAGCTGTTTAAATAAGCTGAGCAACCACTCCCAGGTTTGCTCCGAGAGTGCTCCCTGTTATGGCGACCCGGTTAGCATGCAGTGTGATAAACAGCTAACGCCACAGCTAGCTGCTGTACTGTACCCGGTGTCTGTGCTGAGGAGCGGGCTGCCTCGTAACGTGGACAGCTGGAGGAGCGGGCCATCTCCTGTGGCTCTCTGCCGACAAGTCTTCAAACTCACGTCGACGAAACATGGACTGCCTATTTACAGGCGGCGTTACACTGGACATTTTACAGCTAATCCACTGACACCAACTTTAACGAATCAAAACATGCCAGGCGAATGAGTGATAGCCGAGTCCCAATGTCTGCCAGGAGAGGCGCGCGGCGCGTTCCCGACAAATGCTAGAGAGTCAAGTCAGCGACCCGAAGCCCCGCCCCTCGTAGTTACTGTTGCTAAGCCAGACCTATGGGTTGTACCATGGATGTGTGTGTGTTCATAGACTGTATATACAGCCTGTCATGGATGTGTGTGTGTGTTCATAGACTGTATATACAGCCTGTCATGGATGTGTGTGTGTGTTCATAGACTGTATATACAGCCTGTCATGGATGTGTGTGTGTGTTCATAGACTGTATATACAGCCTGTCATGGATGTGTGTGTGTGTTCATAGACTGTATATACAGCCTGTGGTATCTTTGAGTCTGTCATGCTTGTTCCAACAAACATGGCGACACATGTTCTGTTCAGCCAGGTGCTGCAGTCTGTATTTGGAAATAATAAAGCTCCAAGAAGCAAACAGTAAGGACTATGGTACTGAAGGAGGAACGTATTCATGATGCTAACTTGAACAAGGCAAAACAACATGAACTGAGTTGAAGTCATTCAGTCTCAATGAAAAAGGGAGAGATTCAGTGTGACAGGACTGTCAGTCAGCATTGTTCCTGTACTACCCTGTGGGGAGCTTTCTGTGGCATGTTTTAAGACCGAGATTGATGATAACCACTAATCCACTAAGACATCTACCAATGTATCATTAATGATAAAATCCCTGTGGCTTGATTATTACGTTCTTGTAAGAGTCGAGATAGCCATCTATCCGCTCATCCAGAGTCACATGTAAATCACATCAAATTAGTATATAATCATTGTGTTTAGTTCCTTATTAGCTGTTGTCACTTGATGCAATACATTTCTGTTTTTATGATCATCAGTTTACCCATAAACAACCAAAACAAAAATAGTAAGAACGCTATCAATCTCAAGAACCTATGTTCCCAACTGTCAGTTCTGATTGTTGAAACATGTGGCTACACCTGCAGAGAGACTTGCACCATGATTGAAAAAGATTTTGTCACCTCACTGTTGAGTCCAGAACAATGTGAAATATGTGAAATATGTGTGTTTCTTGAAGAAATATGCAGTATGCCTTTAGGCTCATACAAAATGGAAAACTGCACTGAAAAGTCGTTGAGTCCACTTTAAAATGTTAAGGGAAGAAAAGAAATTTTAGCATTCAGTTGGAACACAAAACATATACAGAACACTATAAATTCTTTTAGAGAAAAGTTTTAAGGAGGGAGGGTAGAAAATTGTGAGATACAAGTCCCGTAATCAGAACTTCTCTGCTGTGTGTGTTCAGCCTAAACCTGTAGAGCATCATTCCTGCAGAGTCGTCATTGTGATGCCTTGGACTGTTGTGTCATGTGCTATTCTTAACATGAAATATTCCTCATAGTAGGGTGGTGGTGTCAAATCATCCTCAAGGCTCAAAAGGCTTGGGCTGGCCCTGATAGTGTGATTTGTTATTCTGACAGAGCGGCATGGGATTACACACTGCTTGTAAGCAGTGTAATCCCAGCTAATCTGTGGACACAGTCTCAGACTGGAGAAGTCTGGGAATATGGAGATACAAAGGGCCTGTCTGAGTACAGGGTTTGTCTGATAAAGGATGTATCTGCTGGTCCTCGTTCATATCCTGCAGTCCGCTCTGTTGGCGGTCCACTCCTGTCCAGGTTTATGTGTCTGCATGTATGGGAACAGTGGAATAGCAGAGCTCAGGTTGAGTGAAGCTGACTTCATTCTCATTTTTCATGATTGTGTGTGCAAGTAATTTGTTTCTGCATGAGCGTAAGTCATTATATTACATGTCATATTATTTAACCTGTGTTAGAAAGTTCTGCAGTATTGCTAATGCTCAAATCTGATTTGATGATGTCATTTGATGCATTTGCTTATAAGTAAATATTGTGTCACTCAGTGGTATCCCATTTTGTGAAAGAGAGGTGTGATCATGGTCTGCCCCACTGTAGCACCACCACCTCATATAAAGGACAGATGTTGGCAGCCACTAAAGAACTTTTTAAGAGGGATGTTGACGAAGCAGGCTGATAGGCAGGAGTGCACAGGGGAGTAAGTGCACATTTTTAAATAGAGATGAATTTATTAAGCTGAAGCAAAAATAACTAATCTAAGCTACAGCCTCACAACAAGCTGCCAACTCCTTCCTCCCTCCTACTCCAGTGAATGGCATTGTGCCTGCTCAGCCACACCTAACTGGAAACTACCACGGCTAGATATAGGGTGAGCTAAACAGAGAATGAGCATCAAATTCAAACAAAAAAAATTAACAAAACATAAATATAAGATTTCCAAGTCACAGCTGACATCATAATTTATCTCTGGGAACATATACATACCAAAATATGCACCAAATAATTGCTCAGGATCTCGCTGATGGAGGACACAAGTAAGCAGCTAATCTACTCCAACATTACATGAAGACCAACGAAAGAAAACATCACACACACAATAGGCTGAACTCCTCTGAACAGACCATACTCCTATGAAACAACAAAAACAAATTAAACATGCATGTGGGTTTTTTTTTTTGTTTTGTTTGTTTGTTTGTTTTTTTTTTTTAATAAAACCTCAGTGTTAATAATTGATTAAAACGAAACATCAGACTGAAACTAGAGAAGGTAATTTATAAAGAAATTGCAGTGTGAAAAAATATAAATATACCATAAGGTATGAAAGATGTGGAATGCTGTCATAAAAATGACACAGTAATGTACAGTAATATGCAGTAATGTGTAGTAATGTCCAGTACAAGCTACAGTGTGTCAGTTAATAAGTGCTGCAGCTTCTCAAGACCAAGAGAAGTGTCATCTGTTGTTTCCCTGATGGCTGGAAAAGTGAGTTATCCCGAGCAAACATCTCTTCTGTGCCTCCTATAATGGTCTGGAAGCTGAGCAGGAAACAGTAACATTACATATTTACTCACTGCAACGTAACATTGGCTTCATTTTCAGAAAATGAGATTGATAACTTTACTTGGCTACATGATGTCACTTCCTACATGTCCAGTGTTAAGAACATCACGTATTTTAGATTAAACTGGTGCATTAAACATCTAGATAGTTAAATAACTTTTCAGTTTTTAGATGATTCTGAAAAACAGGTTGGTTGGGAAAAGAGAAGACAATGTTGACCATGGGGTAGTTGAGGTTAGTGAAGCAAATTAGGGATACAGTCAAGATTCAAAATTTTTATTGTCATTTCCACAGATAAAAACAGGTTTCACTGTACAATGAAATTCTTGCTTTGCTCTTCCATCATCTAATGCAATGCAATAGAAAAATATAAATACAAAAATAAAGTAAATAATATACAGTAAATAATAATATTTTTTAAGTGTGCAAAAACATACATTCAGGTATTAAACTATATACATTCAAGTATTAAAACGAGTCACCTTTTAAGCTAATGAGGATAATTTTCTTTTCTATTTTAACGTACAAATGTTTGGTAATGATACAGAAGGGGTGAATGAATACACTTGTTTTTACATATTGCCTATTTAAGTGCTAAAAGTGTGATACAGAAGTGTGATACATCACTGGGCTCTCCCACCACTGAACCCCCTATAGAACAGCCCTGGAGCTCACAGGCAGGATGTGAGAAAATATTTGTAACTCAGTTCAGAGACCACTGTTAACCTTTCGCTTCATGTTACAGTAAATAATAAATACATTTTTTAGATTAATTTTTACAGCTCAGTCTCGAATACTATAAATTAGGACACAAAAGGCGAAACAATAATCTATAATGTTGCTGAGGTCATGTGATTCATTCCAACACCTGTGAATACGGCCTGGTGCACAACAGCACTGCTGCTCAAAAAAATTAAAGTGGAAACACGGCAGGCTGTTTCTTCATACTGTGCCAACAATTTATCTCATTGAGTAACTACCACAGTCGCTTGGACTTGATAGCCTCAGACAAACTACAGCTGAAACTAACTTCTCTGCAACCCACAGTGAAGAAACTGGCAGAGAACTGCCAAGCACGGGGCTCACACAATCTTTAAAAGCAATATTTCCTTCTAAACAATTGATAAGAAGCTTCCCCCTTGCTTCCTTTTTGGCATTTCTGATTGGCTTCTGTTTGTGGCCTGTACTAAGATGTTGGATGGATGGATGGATTGATGGACTGATGGACTGATGAATGGATGGTATTTCTTTAACACTCATAAATATAATTTCTATTCACTGCCCTTTTTTGGTCCCTCGGAAACTAATAATAATGATATGCCATGCTGCCCAATTTTCACAATATAACATGGAATAATAATCAATATAAATATATAGGAAGATTATTTGCTTACATTTTATTTGATGGTGGACAATAAGGCACCTGGGGAGTGCTGGTCCAAAAAGGTTGAGAGCCACTGGTGTAGTCAAACTGCACTAATGAGCTCATTGCAAAGCGCTGTGTGTTCCCTCAAAGGCTGGCATGGTAACTGCTACGTGACTCCTGGCTCAGAAAGTTGATTTAAAAGAGATTAGCTAAGGCAAACCTCTCAAACACTTGCCTCTGGCTCAAAGACTTCTATCATCTAAATGAGCATATCAGAAGAGACAGAGGAATCTAATGAGCACATTGTGTGAAATGTGTGAGAGTAGGGTCAAAAACATGAGAACTGGAGCAGGAAAAAAAAGTTCCCACATCTGCTTCCTTCCTGAAATTTGTGCTCTTAGTTAATATGGAAGTGAATATGGCAGTTGGATGGCGCTCCTGTCACTTGGAGGTTCTTGAAACAAAAGTGTAAGTCAGGTTTGCTTACACGTCTGCAACATAACATAACTACACTTCCACTACAATCACCGAATGGGTGATTCACAAGTAATCAGTGGTAATGTTATGTTAACCCTAACGCAAACTTACCTACTAAATACTATAAACACTCATCTAACTATACTGCTCAAAAAAATAAAGGGAACACTTAAACAACACAATGTAACTCCAAGTCAATCACACTTCTGTGAAATCAAACTGTCCACTTAGGAAGCAACACTGATTGATATACAATCAATTTCACATGCTGTTGTGCAAATGGAATAGACAACAGGTGGAAATTATAGGCAATTAGCAAGACACCCCCAATAAAGGAGTGGTTCTGCAGGTGGTGACCACAGACCACTTCTCAGTTCCTATGCTTTCTGGCTGATGTTTTGGTCACTTTTGAATGCTGGCGGTGCTTTCACTCTAGTGGTAGCATGAGACGGAGTCTACAACCCACACAAGTGGCTCAGGTAGTGCAGCTCATCCAGGATGGCACATCAATGCGAGCTGTGGCAAGAAGGTTTGCTGTGTCTGTCAGCGTAGTGTCCAGAGCATGGAGGCGCTACCAGGAGACAGGCCAGTACATCAGGAGACGTGGAGGAGGCCGTAGGAGGGCAACAACCCAGCAGCAGGACCGCTACCTCCGCCTTTGTGCAAGGAGGAACAGGAGGAGCACTGCCAGAGCCCTGCAAAATGACCTCCAGCAGGCCACAAATGTGCATGTGTCTGCTCAAACAGTCAGAAACAGACTCCATGAGGGTGGTATGAGGGCCCGACGTCCACAGGTGGGGGTTGTGCTTACAGCCCAACACCGTGCAGGACGTTTGGCATTTGCCAGATAACACCAAGATTGGCAAATTCGCCACTGGCGCCCTGTGCTCTTCACAGATGAAAGCAGGTTCACACTGAGCACATGTGACAGACGTGACAGAGTCTGGAGACGCCGTGGAGAACGTTCTGCTGCCTGCAACATCCTCCAGCATGACCAGTTTGGCAGTGGGTCAGTAATGGTGTGGGGTGGCATTTCTTTGGGGGGGCCGCACAGCCCTCCATGTGCTCGCCAGAGGTAGCCTGACTGCCATTAGGTACCGAGATGAGATCCTCAGACCCCTTGTGAGACCATATGCTGGTGCGGTTGGCCCTGGGTTCCTCCTAATGCAAGACAATGCTAGACCTCATGTGGCTGGAGTGTGTCAGCAGTTCCTGCAAGACGAAGGCATTGATGCTATGGACTGGCCCTGCCCGTTCCCCAGACCTGAATCCAATTGAAGCACATCTGGGACATCATGTCTCTCGCTCCATCCAACCAACGCCACGTTGCACCACAGACTGTCCAGGAGTTGGCGGATGCTTTAGTCCAGGTCTGGGAGGAGATCCCTTTAGGAGACCATCCTGCCACCTCATCAGGAGCATGGCCCAGGCGTTGTAGGGAGGTCATACAGGCACGTGGAGGCCACACACACTACTGAGCCTCATTTTGACTTGTTTTAAGGACATTACATCAAAGTTGGATCAGCCTGTAGTGTGTTTTTCCACTTTAATTTTGAGTGTGACTCCAAATCCAGACCTCCATGGGTTAATAAATTTGATTTCCATTGATAATTTTTGTGTGATTTTGTTGTCAGCACATTCAACTTATGTAAAGAACAAAGTATTTAATAAGAATATTTCATTCATTCAGATCTAGGATGTGTTATTTTAGTGTTCCCTTTATTTTTTTGAGCAGTGTATATACAATTTACATTACAACGACCTAACCGCTCAATCCATACTATTCACTTAATCTACTCTTCACTAATACTCCTCTCCCCACAGTCAACAACAAGTGTGGTGCAGTTAACAGACACACCCCACTGCTGCTAACTTACCAAGCCAGACAGGCTAGCCCCCTGGTAACTGTTACTATACAGCCAGTGGGAGCAAAACCACGGTTAAATACCTTCTTACAGTTTTCTTTCAGCCCAACTTCAACTGATGAGTTACAGTGAAGCTAGGTTGTAAAGGGAACCTTTAACCCTTCAGTGTTCTTTCAGGTTAACATCAAATGTTCCAAATGTACAAATGTGACAGATATTTGTTTGTTTACAAGGTAAAATCCACAGTACTTACAATGAATTAAAAGTAACTACTGTACTAACAAAATATTTCTATATTAAATATAAAGTTAAATATAATTCTAACTTATATACAAACCTACTTCATCAGAGAAACAAAATACACTGATGGTATTTGCATCATTTGTGTCATCTTTTCAGAATATACAATTAGAATACAATCATCAGTGAGTCACTGCGCTTTTGTGTATCCGTCTAAATTTCAGCCCTTACAAGTGTGTGTTTAACATGACAGGTCTGTGCAGTGCAGTGACTTCGGGATTTCAGCTGTTCCCATTAATGTCCCAGCTGACACAGTCAAACTGCGTCTGGAGAAGACCTTAATCTCCAGGTTGCCCCGGGCAGCCTTCTACAACCTGTCGGAGCTGCGGTTCTTGTGGCTGACCTACAACTCCATCATATCCATCCACCCCAGCAGCTTTGTCAATCTGAAGGCCCTGCGAGAGTTGCGTCTG
The DNA here is from genome assembly GCA_023238725.1 of Scortum barcoo. Lineage (NCBI taxonomy): Eukaryota > Metazoa > Chordata > Actinopteri > Centrarchiformes > Terapontidae > Scortum > Scortum barcoo. The sequence continues at coordinate 24,343,979 of CM041539.1, forward strand.
GATGGAAACCTCCTGACGTCCTTCCCCTGGGAGGGGCTCAGGGACATGCCCCGCCTCCAAACTCTGGGTCTCCACAATAACCGTCTGTCCAGTCTTCCTGCCCATGCCTCTCTGTTTCTACCCAACATCACCTTCCTTGACTTGTCCAGCAACAGGTGTGTCTAGATACTGCAGAACATTGTGATGCAGAGAGCTACAGAGCGGTCAGTAATTTTCAGTAGAAATGTTCAACTTTTCTCCTCTTCCCTCTTTGTCTCGTCTTGTCTGCTCTCCTCAGGCTAACTATATTACCTGCTGAGCTGCTAGACCTATGGTTTCCGCTCCCAGGACAGCTGGGAGGATCAGTTCAAAGAAGAGTTTTGGGTACAGTGTGTTTTGCAGCAATAGAGCCACATTAAATTGTCTATACTGTCATACAGCAAGCAACTACATTTGATTTTAGATCAGCAAAGAAATGAAGATGATTGATATGTAAATATATTATATAATATATATATATAATATAGATAGAGGGAACTTAACTCTAGTAGGGCCAAGTGACATCCATGATGTTAAAGACTTTCTTATACACCTGTTAACTGAAAGGAAAACAGGCTATAACCTATAGACTCGAACTTGAAATTTCATGGCATAACATCTGCTATAGCTCATCAAAAAATGTAAGTCCTCTGTGGTTAAATGCTTTAATGCTTCTTTTTTGATGTACAATGCATTTCCCCCTATAGACTGCACTTGAACAACTGACCTACCTACCCCTACTGTGCACTGCAAACCGCGGCTGCAACTATGGACTTTAGTTGCACATTGTGTACATCCATCCATCCATCCATCCATCCATCCATCTTCTAAACCTGCTTATCCTGAGCACACACAGGGTCGCACAGGGGTGCTGGAGCCTGTCCCAGCTATCTTTGGGCGAGAGGCAGGGTACACCCTGGACTGGACGCCAGTCAGTCGCAGGGCTGACATTGAAGGACAGACAACCATTCACACTCACATTCACACCTAGGGGCAATTTAGAGTTGCCAATTAACCTAACCTGCATGTCTTTGGATTGTGGGAGGAAAGCTGGAGTACCCAGAGAGAACCCACGCAGGCACAGGGAGAACATGCAAACTCCACACAGAAGGGCCTATTGTGTATATATTACATACTATTATTATTCTTTTTACTATATTTACATTTAAAGCTGGAAGTTCACCAATATCAATTTCGTCATGTGAAAACATGATGACAATAAATGATTCTTGATTCTTGATTTAAGTCAGAAGCACTGGACTGAGAAGATCATCAACACTTCAAATAGCTGTGGTTAAATAACTATTGTCTGATGTATGTATGGATAATAGTAGGTGTCTAAAGGTGTGTCATATTCACCTAATCAGAAATTAAGGAACTAGGAGGAATAAGTGATTCCTCTTGTAATACTAACTCTTAGTGCATTAACTAACTGCATTAGCTTGTTGTATGGCTATAAACAGAACATAGAGGACAAAGTTTAAGTCCCATCTCCCCTTCTAGAATTGCATCGGAGGAATGGCTCTTTTAGACACACAACATTAACTAGGAGCCAATAGTTCCTGAGTTATGTAGCCTACCACTTTAAGTTTGGTGACATGGGGACATTTTTTAAATTACAGAGCCTACCTTAATGGTAGAGATCCCTCCAGAACTTCCATTTGAAAGCAGCTAAACATACAAATATAAAAACATCATGACAGAAGTTATGTCACACACACCATTCACATTAATGCCAATTGTAAGCAGGGTTTCTGGAAGTCAGTCAGAATTGAGCCCACAAAATTGCATCACTGATTTTTGTATTGTACATATGAGCAAGTAAAAATAAACAAGTCAAATTGTCCTTAATACCCAGGTCTCCATGACAACCCATGGTTGTGTGACTGCCAAATCTCCCTAGTGATGTCCTTGTCCATGTCCCTGGGGAGTCCTGTAGTTCTCATGGACCAGCTTCTGATATGCAGCAGGTCTCTGGGTCAGCCAGGGATGTTGCTGACCCAGGATGAGCAGTCCCGCTGTATGAGGCCTTCAGTCCAGCCTGCAGCCACCAGAGTCATCTCTCCACTGGGCAGCAATGTAATCCTCCGCTGTGATGCCACGGGCTACCCAACACCAACCTTGACCTGGATCAAAACCTCAGCCTACACTGGTAAGCAATCCAGGGTTGCTCTCAGGTAATAAAGTGATGTTGATAACATCTGAGCATCAGTCAAGTCATGTTGTGATTTTCTTCTCTGTGCAGATTGTTGCCAAGGCGATAAACATGAGAACTTTGACCAGCTACCCAGGAATTTGGAGAGTAGTAAGTGCTGCTATCTTATCTCTTTTAATTTAGATTTAGTTGGGTGGGGCCTCAATGACTGCCTGTGTGGAAAAGACTTGTACAAAACTGGTATGGTGTGCTGAGAGCTAAGGTTGTGCACCTTTTGTGTTCCAGTTATGCAGGAATCTCCTCGAGTGGGGGTTCGGTGGTCGATAATCAGCCTAAACGGGTTATCATACAAGGATGCTGGTGAATATCGCTGCCAGGCACGGAATATGGCAGGAATATCTGAAGCCCTGATTAAACTGAAGGTGGTGGGAGTCACAAGATTATCTCGCCCTCCAAAGAAGTCCCAAAAGACCCTACCCAAATCATCTTCAAAGTACAGGAGGCCAAACCAGACGGGAGCAACTTCTAACACCCCCTTGGTGAAGGAGAACCTCATACTGCAAAGCATCACACCACCTTCCATTAATAAGCCACAGATAGCTCTTAATCTTGTGTCCAAAATATTCCCCATAGACAAAAAGCGCAAACTGAACTCACGAGATAAAAAGAAAAAGACCCAGACATCCATCAAGTCTACACCAGAGCCCCTAGAAGACCTTACAACTGCTCTGTTGTCAGAAACATTTATATGAGCTACATTGAAGTTGTCAGGGACACTTACTTGGTTGACTTCAACAAAGGGATGGGATAGACAATAAAACCTCATTATCTGTCCCCCTCTAGTTTTAGTTTTTCAGGGATTTGGGGGTTTTGGGGTTTGTTGATCAGCTATGCTGTAAATTTAACTTGGTTGTTGGTTGGTTGCTGGATGTTGTTTTGTTGTGTGCCACATAGAAACTAGGATGTGCCATCTTTGAGAGAGAGTTTGGATGTAGGATGTTTAAAGTTTGGGTTTTCATCAGAGGTGTCAAATTACCAACCTACTGGTCACAACATAAGGCCTCCACATGTTTAGAATTAACTGTTAAATGTGAGCTAAATTTGTGTTTTCATTTTTGTTTTCCCCAGTCACGTTGAGTAAGTGTTAACATTTCATTTTTTAGCATTTTGCAAAATCAGATGGAGAAGAAAAAGAAAACTGAATCTTTATTTCTCATTTAGCATTTAGCATATGGAAGAAGAGGAAGAAAAACTCAACCTTTATTCGTCCCACAGAGGGGAAATTTACATTTCTCACTCTGTTGTTACATTTACACACACAGGTCTGAAATACACACATGGACATGCATTAAGGGGAGAGATGTCAGAGTGAAGATATAAACACATTACCTTGGACCACCAGGTTTCTGATTCACACTGTACACCATAGGGTCTCTTTCATGAAGCCATATGAGTCAGGCCTGAGGTCAACATTCATTCATCCACTATACAGAAAGTTGAAGTCTGTATATCACAAGGACATAGAGTTTTCCATAATCTCTGAAATAATCTCCGGGAATAGTCTAAATGGTACTGAGTATACAAACGTTCTTCTATTAGATGTGTTCAAGCAGCACCCTCACAGGAGAGCAAACTGGTCAGTTCTCCCTGGTAATTTGAGTGTGAGACCCCTGGTTTTCGGCTTTGCACCATCACTGCTTTGCCATATTCTATATCTCCCTGAATCCATATTCTGTGAAAGAAAGAGCTTGCTTCAGTTTACATCTAAATATAACATGGTCACTAGGTGGCACCAGTAGACATAATGTGAAATTTTATAACAAGAACATACTAGAGGAAGCTGGTCCATAGAGGCAGAGGAGGTTCTTCTCAGTTTTTGAGAGGTAAAAGGGAGATCACAATATAAAAAGTGTCATTGCTTGAAATAAACAATTACCAAAGCTCATTATCATTTATAAAATATTTTTTCTCTCTTCTTTGCAAAAAATCAATAACTGATATTCTGATTAAAATGCTTCAGCAGTGACACCAGCAGGGCAGTTGGGGAGAGGAGGAGGATGGGCTCCTGCTGTCCTCCTCAGGGTGGCATTTCTTGAATGTAATTCAGTTTTTTACTTGCTTATCTTTTTTTGGCCAAAACAGTAGAATGATTGCCCTCCTCCAGCCAGTCAACATCTAGAGTATAAAATTTACATTGCGTTAGTCCAATAACTTCTCAACCACTGTATTGTACAGTACTGAACTGGCTGAGATGTATAGATTTGTAGCAAGCAGATTTGTAATAGAAAGTAATTATAACATGCAAATTGTAAACTCCTTTAAACACATGACTAAAAATATGACGTCTGTTTTTCAGATTCATGTTTCCCCTTTTCATCAAGCAGTTAGTTGTGAGTGCAATAGTTAGCTTGTTGTATCAGCCCTAAAGGGGGGCTGTCACCTCACGTCCGGGGTCCTGAATGATGGAGACAGAAAGGTGGTGTCAGAGGAACGGAGGCTGCAAGATGGAGTAAGGTGGTTTCCAGGTCTGTGAGGTGGGAGAGGGCCTGGAACAATAAATGAACTGATTGTGTGGCACGTGAAAAGTGAGATTAATCAGAGAACACCAACTGTCTCCAGCTGTCTTCAGTGAAAACACGGTGATAAACCCACTTTACACTCAGAAACAGGTAGATACCAAAACAAAGCTGGAAGAAGGCGAGTTGTAGATGATGATGAAGGTGATGTTTGGATTACGTTGGACATGTTGGACAGGTACAGGTGGACACAAACATGACTTCAAATGAATGTTAATGTTGCTTTGTGTTTTCAGGATATGTAACTATTGCTAACATGCTAACTAATCCTCCTGCCACCAAATGGCCCAAAAGGAATTACCTACTGATTAAAGCCCTGCCCTATACTTAACACAGGGAGTGGTATCAGTCCTATAATTTTTTAAAAGATGAGCAAATATTTGTGTTAATCATCTTAATTATCATCTTACTTCTGAAACTAGTCTTTTAAAGTTGTCACAGTTTTGCTTTGTTAGCAGTGTTTTATTAGTATTAGTAAATGTGATAAAATCACAGCTATGTACAAAATGGTAAAATACTATGTTAAAGCTTGTTGCATATCTTTTTATATATATTTACAGAGTTATGAGTTGTGAAAGGATCTTTTTCGAATTCTCTGTCACACTTTTTTAAGGGTATAGTTCTAATTTACCAGGAAATAGTAGGTATTTAGTGTAGGTAAGTTACCAGTGAGTCAGAATTAAGTTATTGATTATCTAATAATCTAACAAATTAGAAATAGTTTAACCTCAACCAGCACAATGAGTGTGTAGATGATAGGAGGATAATTCATTTTGTAATTATTAAAAGACCTTCAAGAACACAGTGTAAGCTACAGATAGGCTCCTGTATGTAAATTTGGCTGTTAACATTGCCTGGCAACACCTGAGTGACTGACACGTGTTGTTGTAATATAACATATAACAGCCCCAAGTAAAGTTCAAGCATCTCTGAGTCTTGCTCACAAGTGAGGGTAAAATGGAGCGTAGATCTACAGACACATCTGGAGAGCCGTTTTTCCTGACATCTGTGGTAAAGAGGGAGCAGAGCCTGAAGGCAACGCTCTCAATTTTCCAGTTGATCTAGATTCCAACCTTTACATATGGTCATGAGCTTTGGCAGATGACAGGAAGAATGAGATTGCAGCTACAGGAAATTAGTTTCCTTAGTGGAGTGGCTGGGCTCACAGTCAGGCGAGGTTATTCGGACATCTAATAAGGACAACTCCTAATGCTGACTTGTGTTTTCGCTCAAGCTCTATCACTGTCACTTTATAGCCAAAACCACAAAACATAATGCCAAAAATAAAATTCCCTAAAGAAAAACTCTCTCCTGCTTCCTTTTATCTGTCTAACATACTACTCACTGCCAAACTTTGCCCGTATGTAAACGTAGGCTCTTCTGGTCTGTGTGTCATAAAATCTTTCATCTGATTTCACAACAGCTTGGTGACAGGCGCCAAAAGAAATAGCCAATCTTCTTATATTGCTATTAAATTGAGACTGTTTCATAACCTTGAAGTCACTTTAAAATATAAGACCGCCAATCAGAATGAGCTCTCGCTGCTGTGAAATAAAACAGGATTCAGTGGTCACTGTTTGATTCACTTGTGCTTGTTCATCGTATACTCAGCTCTAAAGCATTGATTTTGGATGGATCCAGGACACATAAAGTGTTGATTAATATCAAGAACACTAAACTCGAGGTAATCAATGAGGTAGTGGATAAAACAGTACTCCTGGTGCTATTACTGAGAAGGATGGTAGGTCACATTTTGTTTTTACTTTTGTTTAGTACTTAAACTGTTAATTTTAGGATGTATTATAGCCAACATTTATACTTGACAAGCAAAATGAATAAATTAGCCTTTGCCATTATGGTTCCTAGAGTATCATAACTTGGTCACGTTGACATGGTTGTAATATTTTATAACCTTTTGTATGTTTATGTATAATGTGCAATGCAGTAAATCTCATAGTACTGGAGTTTCTAAATTGAGATGCTAAATTGAAATATGAAGCTGTTTTGTATCTGAACTGATATAAACACCTTTGCCTTTTTAAGCCTTAAACCTCTCCTGTACCTTAAGAGCTTGAGAGTTGTTTGTCCCTCATGCACATGTTTAGTGGGGGGAGCCATAAAATGTACGCGTGTCTTATCTCTGTGAAACTTGCAAAGACAATAAAGTTTAATTATGAAGAGGAAGCTCAGAGAGAGACTGATTGCATACATTTGTTTGCTGAAACTGCTTTGACATTTTAGATTTTGTAGAACATTTTGTAATAAAACTAACTAAAGCTGCAAGCAGCATTGAATGGGCCCTAACATCGTAGCATGCGTCTATATATCACATGAGATATACATGAGATATAATGAGAGTTGTCTCATTACTGGAGGTCTCTGAACCTTTACAACTATTGGACAAAGTGCAGAGGAGTTAAATATCACTTCCTGTGTCCACTATTTGAACACACACTAATTGTACACCATATTGCTATATATGAAATGTAGACCACACCACACTAACTTCATGTAAAGGAAAAGATTTTTGTCATATATGGCTTTGTTCATCATGGGTGGAACCATGACATATGTGTGATCAAAAGTGATCAGTGAATAAACCTATGAAGACTTATTCCAACTTCCTACCAATGTGACTTGGCATCCAGTGCCTGCTATAGAGACCTTGTTTTAAACATCAACTATATTGTTATAATTTAGAGACAGGCATTGAAGTCAAATAGATAATAGCTGTGAATTGTGAATGTCACATGGATGGGTGTGGTCAGGATTGGTTTGTTAATATGCATATGAAGTTTGAGTCTGATGGTTCAAAAGATTATTCTTATAACTTCCTGTCTGGCATAGTATCATGCACTTGGTGTATCTAGAGTTGACCACATAATGTAATTTTCATCTAAATCTTATTTTCTTTCACATAAGGTTTGCTTTTTTTTGACAATAGTGCTTCCTATTGCCAGTAGGTGGCACTATGGAGTAATACCCTTTTAGACTTGGTTTTATAATATGTTTTGGTGATCAGAACACAAGTGGAAAGCCAAGACACATCGCCATTTAAACCTGTGTTTATGCATGTCCAAGGTGCCCTGCTGATCAAAGGGCCCCGACTTCTTTCACACAGAGGCTAGCTAAGAAAAAAATGTTGTTGTGTTTTTTTGAAGAACTAAAACACATATAGTGTCAAGAGTCAATGTATATGTATAACATATACATAATTATATTTTCACTAAAATTTGAACCATAGACAGCTGCATACATCAACAAAGCCAACTGGCTTGCTACTTAAAATAGAAGTCAAGTGAGCCAAGTTAGCTTCTGTTAGCATGACCTTGGTTTAATTAGAGAATGCTACATCCTCGTAGTCTGTGACAATCAGCTGGTTAGTGTGACGTGTTGGTTGCAGTTCATTTAATATTACAAATGCTACATATTAGACAACCTGTTCTACTATCTGCACCTTGGCCCATCTTGTTTTTCAGATCCACGTCCTGGGACTTGAGATTTGCAAATTGCTATATCGGGACCACCTTGACCTAACCTGCAAATTTTCTAAAATACTCAAAGTCAGTCAGATTTGGATTCTTGCCTGAGAAAAGGGAGATTTCATTCTGATCCAGATAACAAGCTTTGAAATGCTGGTCCCTGGGGATCCTAAATACCATGTGCCAGTTGGTGATGAAATATCTTTATTGGACCCAACAAAAACAAATCCAACACTATCATCCTCAGTCTTTGCTGCCACTGAAACAAAAAGAAAATACACACATTTCTACATAGTTAGCTACTGTGGTGCAACACTGTACAGACAGTGTTTTCCTTTTCTGTTCCCACATCACTCTGTTGCAACCACTATTATGTTGACCAAACATTGCACACCAACAATAGACCCTTCCCTCTATGTATCTGTTGTCAGCAGGACAGATTATACTGCATCCCACTCACTGTGAAATTCAAAACCCCCTGAGAGAGATTTACACACACTGTTCACTTGCAAGTTAGTTGCAGGCATTGCCTTTGTGTTCTTTTTGTATGCATATATGGAGAACAATATATGGAAACACAACACATATGTTACGTTACATTATGTCATTGATGTCATCTATCTATCTATCTATCTATCTATCTATCTATCTATCTATCTATCTATCTATCTATCTATCTATCTATCTATCTATCTATCTATCTATCTATATCTATCTATCTATCTATCTATCTAATACAGACAAACTTGTCACTTTATCCTGTGGTCTTTGTCTCTAATTGCTTGTGTACAGTTGAAATGTTTTTATTCTTATTCGATTTTTACATAGCACTGTTATTTTCCTTCTTTACATTCTTTACTTCTGTACTTTTATGTTTTTTTTGCTGCTATTGTGCCACTGCAACATCCAAGTTTCCCTGATGGGGAACACTAATGTTTTATCTTATATTTTATCTTATCTTGTCTAACATAAAGTTCAGCTTTAGCTGTTGATTTACAAGCAGATTGTAGATGTTTAACAGGAGGAGGAGTGTTAACAGCACTGAGGACAGAATAAAGCTCTCACTCTTCTCTCCACCCCTCAGCACCACAGAGGCAAGCTTTGGATCAGCTCACACGGCTCATCTGTATACTGACTTCAGGTCAGCTCTAGAACAGTTTACCTGAAGAGGGTTTTGTTTTTGTCCAGTGAAGTTTTCAGGTTTGGAAAGCACCATGGTTGACAGCATGGACTTGGAGAAGCAAGAGAAGCGTTACTGCATCCGCAGTAAGCATGTAGTTATTATCTGTGTGACGGTGGCGGTGTGTAGTTTGGTGGTGGGCCTCGGGGTAGGCCTCTCGAGACCAGGCAGCACCACCCCCTCCATGCCAGACCCCACAGCAGAGCCTACGCCGCCCCCTCCGCCTGGCAGAGGGCCCTGCACTCCTTCTACTGACTCCACAGGGGATTGGAGGAATTTCCGTCTTCCCAGCTTTGTGAATCCAGTCCACTATGACCTGCACCTGGAGCCTGACATGGTTGATGACACATACACAGGCACCGTGGATATCCAAGTGGAAGTCACCGAGCCTACACGGTACCTGTGGCTCCACATTAGGGAGACGTTTGTCAGTGCCCTACCCAGGCTGAAGACGCTAAACCAGAAAGGCCAGAGGGAGGTGGAAGTGAAAAGATGTTTTGAATACAAACCTCAGCAGTATGTCGTGGTTGAGGCCACAGAGGAGCTGCCCATCACCGGCCCCGGAGAGTTGTATGTGCTCAGCCTGGACTTCCAGGGCTGGCTCAATGGCTCTGTGGTGGGATTCTACAGGGTCATCTACACTGAGAATGGAGTCAGCAAGTAAGTTCTAGGATTTGTACTTGTTGCACTGAGGGCTTTCTTTATTTTACATTATAAAGTGCACAGGACCTACCTGTGATGATGGGACTTGAGATATATGCCACACTTGAGCTGAAAGGACTAATACACCATTTAATGAAGAAAAATCTTTGTGAACTCACCATTTTCTATGATGTTCACCAGCTGGTCTTATTCTTCTGTGATGCTGGCCAGGATTCAGGAGGCAGGCTCTTTGCCGACCGGGCTCTGGCTGCTAAGTCCCCAGTCTTAAAGCAACAGATGGCCCTTTTAACAATAACTAAGGGTCAAATCTCACTCTTTCCAAATTTTCCCTCTATTTCTGTCTTTGGTCTCTCTCTCTCCAGTATATTTGGTTTAAGTAATGGTAAAACAAAAACTCAGCAAGTTCTTCTGATCACATGAAGACAGAATTTGTAAGTCATAATTCTGGCATGGTGCCTAAACTAGACCAAGTTTTACAGGGATCTCAGATGTAACTGTTACATTTATTTGTCCCCATGAAGACTTCTGAGTCAGTCTCTTGTTGAAACACACAGCATATTTGCTAGCTGTACCCAAAACCAAAAAGCATCTGGTTACTGTGTAAGCTGTTTTTGTAACAGCATTCATTAACTCCACATCAACATATTAAAGCTGAGGTTGGTAACTCTGGAGAAAGCGGGAAGAGTAAGCTAGATTTTGAAAGTATACTACTGGAGAAATCCCAGGCTTTCCCATCAGGCCTCAAAACCCACGACTGTGCACTACTCGACTGCTGCTGCATCATTGTCATTTCCAACTCTCATGTCTCATTCACATGTAAGAAAACACCTGACAGGCTGTGCACACAATGGAACGATTGGACAGGTTTATTACAGGCCAGCCACAGCCACAGACTTTTTCCTTTTTTCTTTAGTCAGAGCATTTGATTTATTGATTGTTGTCCAGATCTAAAGAGAATTAATTTATACAACAAAAGATATAACAGAGGCTCTGTCTAAAATAACTTACTTTAGCTTTATCTATCATTGCATATGTTCCGAGTTAGTCTATGTGCAGGAGAGGGGAGCTGCTTTCAGCATCTACATTCTCATCTGATTGCTCTAACTTTGCACCGGGGATTCTTTCTTGAATTTGTTTTCTCAATGATTTTCTGTCTCACATACTGTGGAAAGGACATAGTGACAGTAACTAAGTAAGCCAAACGTAAGCCATTTAAGTGTTCCAGTTAGTATGATGTATGTCTCCCCAAACCACATTTTAACATTTCAAACAAAAAGTGCCAGCCCAATTTTTCATTACGAATTAAAGTCCAACTTTAAAGGTTCCTTCTTAGCCTTAGAGATAGTTGTTTGACACCTCAATCCCAACTCAAGGTCCATTTAGGTTTTTTTTTCTAGAGTTTTAACTGTATCACATGGTCTTCATCAGTAGATGAAATTTGCTTTCGGTGATGATCGACAACACTGTCTACATAAGAAGACTGTGGTAACCTCAAGGAAAAGCCAGTAATTGGGCCATAAGTTAGAATTGTTTTTTCAAACAAAAAAAATGACTTTAACTTCCAGATTAATCCTTTTGGAGATGACACAAGGCTATATTTTGGTTTAAGTAACACTGTGCCCACAGTCTGTCTGTCAGCATCACTCTTCAGCTGTGGAAATACCAGATGTGGTCAGACTTGCTGACTTGTAAACTTTCATTTGAAACTGTTTTACTTTGTCTTATAGTATAAACTGAAACAATTTATTGCTTGACAACTATAGGAAAGTTTCTGCAATAACTTTTATTTTATCACCAGAAAGATTGCTGCAACTGATCATGAGCCCACTGACGCTCGCAAATCCTTTCCCTGCTTCGATGAACCCAACAAGAAGTCCACCTTCCAGATCTCCATCACTCATGATGCAAATTATCAGGCTCTGTCCAACATGCCACCTGAGGTAGGACTCAAGTCAGCAACGCTTAGCATTAACATTTTTCACCATGGCCATAAAAGTAGTACATTAAAAGTTAGAGATTTTGGGCTCATCAAAAAGAGTGTAAGCAAGGGTAAATTGTTAGGTTAACTTTGTGTGCAAAAGGTGAAAACTAGGTGAATACTTAAAGTAACAAAACAATTCTAGCAACTCCAAATATGGCAACCACCGACAGGAAATAAGACCAATAAAAGGTTATCCTCACTGTGTCATAGCAGGACAAACACACATGTACACTAATTGATAGAATTAATTAGGTGTGTAAGCAGTGTAAGGAATATGCATTTAGATTGGCCACAAAGAAATTTTTTAAACTTCTATTTTTTTACATTTATAACACTATATTATAACATCTTGACAGCTTATCAAAGCTGCTAGCAACAGTCATTTTTGGCAAATGTCTGTTAAAATGTCACAGGTCTTAAACTTTTTCTGAACTGCCTTTACAGGGTAATCGTCAACAACTACGTAACAATAAAGTGAAGACCTCCTTCCAGCCGTCCATTCCAATGAGTACCTATTTAGTATGTTTCGCTGTGCACCAGTTTAGCTATTTGGAAACAACTTCTGCCCGAGGAATTCCTGTGAGTGACTGAGTGATCATTATGTATTACCATCCATGCCATCACTTTGCCATCTTATTGGTGAAAAGATCTGAAAATTAACTTTATTATTTATTTATCTATGAATATTGTTGGATTTATACTGTCTGACACATACCAATACATGCACATTTGTGTGTTTTGTCTTCTTCGACCTTTACAGCTGAGAATCTACGCCCAGCCAAGTCAGTTAGCAACTGCAGAATATGCAGCTAACACAACCAAGGTCATCTTTGACTACTTTGAAGAGTATTTCAACATGTCATACTCCATTCCAAAGCTTGGTATGCTTAGACAAACTACTTCATAACCTTCTTTGTGATCTCTTTAAACTACTCACAGGATTTCTACACAGCAATCAGAACACCATTCAATAACTGCTCTGACTGTCAACTTGGTTACTTTACAAATAGTGAGGAATCTAGCAACTATCAAATTCCTGCAGTAATTTAATCACCAAAACTGTTGATATGTAACCAGTTATAGATAAATGCTAGTAAGTATGTTGATCAGAGAGGAAATGAAACATGGTGTCCAAACCAATCCAGTGAGAGAAATCTGCCTGGGCTGGCATCATGGACATTTTTGATGGTTGGATAGCTTTAAATTAGATTTCAGCACAGGTTCTTGGAAGCCCTCGTGGATGTTTTTCAAAAGTACCACCTCAACAGGCACATTAGAGGAAATAACATGGCTTTACATGTCAGTACACCTCATGGTAATCTACCCAGGCCCAATAGATTTTAATCAGTCTTGTGTTCATGAGCAAAATCTAATGGTGGTGCAAGAGGAAAGATAAGGTGGTTGCCTGAATTTTTAAATACTATTCAATAAAATTTGGAATTCTCTTTAGGAAAGACCTCATAGGAATTAACAAGGCAGTAATGCAATAAAACGTGTGATGCTGTGTGCTTTTGATAAGACAAGATAGCCATCCCTGACTTTGGTACTGGTGCCATGGAAAACTGGGGCCTCATCACCTACCGGGAGACCAACCTGCTGTATGATGAGAAGCAGTCGTCCTCCTACAACAAGCAACGAGTGGCGAGTGTTATTGCCCATGAGCTGGTTCACCAGGTACCACTATCTAGTTATTTTTTACTTTGTTCATTTTATTTGTGTATTTTATTCATGTGTCAGTCAGAATGTTTAAGTAGCATGCAAGACATTTTTTATTTCAATTTTTTGTGGTGCATGTATCTGGAACTTGAATTCTACAACATTCCCAATATGAAGCAGAATGGCATTCACAGACAATGGTGTGTGATAATCAGTGGTGTGTATAGTAATTGAATCATGCATCTCAGATAAAATGATTGTCTGCGCTGGTGGTTCTAATAATCAGGTAAATGATAAAGGTGAAAAGATGCCACACTGGTAAGGAACCCCTGTGATTGCAAATTGTAGTGAGCAGGTCAGTATCACTAGATGTAGTGAATAATTAGCCAAAGCAGTAGAACTGAAGTACAAAAAAACAAAACCCACTGTTCCTTCAGATGTACATACACTTAAATACCTCTAAAAAACAAAAAATACGTAGATGTTACTATGTTTAAGGACTCCACAACTGTATGCAGTAATTGTTTGTGAGGATCAGATGAAAGGACCGTAAACTTGGCTCTGTTTCCTTACTTCACTCCAGGTGTGTCATAATTAAGTATGCTAATAATTCTAAGCCAAATCACCAGCTAAATTACCCCATGGTAAAAATATCCATAAATTAACACAACAATGGATGCAAATGAACTGAAAATACAAAACATCAAACTTACAGGTCTCAAGGACGCACGCACATGCTGTGACAGATCAATAATCTGCGAACAGCAGTCACCTCTCTTCTCCCTTCTTGATCTCTCCTCTCTTTGCTCTCTACAGTACACGCCCACTACAGGTGTTCAGCATGTGCCTGTTCTAGATCTAGCTAATGACCCTTTGTACATTAATCACTGATTACTCGCCATCATAGGTGAATCAGGTGGGTTATATTGTGGCTATGATATGAATAATAGATAATAAATAACTTCCTCAACTCAAAAGTAATCCTTCACTTTACTTCAGCTCATGTCTGGGTGTCTTATATAGTTTTTTTGTGTTAAAATCAGAAGAGGAGGGCACAACAATGTATGTTTCTCAATTCAAGCACACACAGAGGAAAAACTACAAAGAATAGTGAGCTAACCTTCTATATCAGGTTAGCTTACTTGGATTTTATCTTTATTTCACACACAGATGGTCAGAGTTGTTTAAAATGCCACACAAAGAGTTCAGAGTTCACAATTGTGAATGTTTAAAAGCATTTATGTACCAGTGCTTTATGATTCACAATCAATCATTTTACAATGACTGGAGATTAGAGGCCTTAAAGCAGTCAATAAAGTTTTATAAACCATTCAGGGTTACAGGAAAGTGGAATCAGTTGTGGTTCAATTTGAACATGATGATGTACAAATAGTCCTCTGGGTGGCAAGGTCCTTTTTTCACATATACAACAATAAACCTTGAACCTTTACTCTATGCAAGTGTAGTTGTCATCAGTGAAAGTCGATACTTCCTGCATGACAATGCTTTATCCACATTTTGGGTATATCAGGTTTTTCCAACTTTTGGTTACTAATTCAATCTTTATTAATATTTACATATTTATATATTTTTCAAAAATGTCAGTTGTAGTATTTTGTTACTAGAAATCCAAGCAGCAGCATTTGCTGTTGGAGCCCTGTTGTTTTTATTTTGATTCTTCTTCCTCTTCTTCAAAGTGTTTGAAAAACGTCTTGAAAACGTCTTGGCCTAGTGTAAAGATTTGTTCTGATTTTCAGTCTTTCAAGTTATCTGCACCTTTGCTCCAATTGTCTTCTACTCTAAAATGTCTAATTTATGGACTTTTTTTTTGTTTTTTTCTCAGTGGTTTGGAAACATTGTGACTATGGACTGGTGGGATGACCTCTGGCTTAACGAAGGCTTTGCCAGTTTCTTTGAGTACATCGGTGTGGAGAAAGCTGAACCAAGCTGGGGCATGGTAAGTTCTCCTTTAAAAAGCAAAATACATGCACCAAATTATTGGTCCCATTCACAGTATGTTATTTTTAGGTTCACTGAAACATGCCTTGTATCCTCCTGTACACAGCGAGAAATCATGATCATCAGTGATGTACTTCCTGTAATGGTGGATGATGCACTCCTCTCCTCTCACCCAATCATTGTGGATGTGTCGACCCCAGCAGAGATCACGTCAGTGTTTGATGCCATCTCATACAGCAAGGTACAACAGTTGGAAAACCTTACACAGGTGGTCTTAATCTGAGGCTCTGAAAAATCTTGCTTTCCCTTGGAGCTATGACATATCAGGTTTATTACTAACAGGATACAGACAATTTACAGAAAATCATGCAACAAACTACTATTTATAATAAAAATGATCCAACTTTATTAGGGAGCGTCTATTCTCAGGATGCTGGAGGACTGGATGGGTAAAGACATGTTCAGAGATGGCTGTCGAGTAAGTCTGAGACTGTTGTAGCTTCATGACACATTTTTAACAATGGTTTTAGTTCAGTGTTCATAAAATTATGCAAGCAACTCACTAATGAAAGCCTGTTTATTTTTTTTATTCTTTCAACAGAAATATTTGAAAGACTACTACTTTAAAAACGCCAAAACTTCCAACTTCTGGGCATCTCTCGCTAACGTATGTTTCCTGTTTCAGTTTTATCCTCAATTTATGTATAAGGCCAGATTCATACAAAGTGTAAGTTTAACATTTTGGGAAAGAATTTGTATTTTCTTACTTTATGAGAGTAAGGTGAGAAAATGGAAATCGTGTCATGTCTGTGTGTAAAGTACAGAGCTGGAGTTGAGATGTGGTTAGCATGGATTTGCATAAAGGCTGGAGGCAGGGGGAAAAAATTGTCATTTTTACATCTGAACATGTCACCTTCATAAAGAAAACAATTAAGTATATTTCCCAAAATGTTGCCATTAAGCTTTGTCTGTTTATTTTCCCCTCTCTGTGCCCAGGTGAGTGGGTTGCCAGTCGCAGATGTAATGGACACATGGACCAAACAGATGGGTTATCCCGTGCTCGACCTGTCTGTGTCAGCGACAGCTGCTACACTGAGCCAAAAACGTTTCCTTCTTGATTCTAAAGCTAATGCCAGCCAGCCTCCTTCACCTTTTGGGTCAGTGATACAAAAAATATAAAAAGCCTCCTTTCACATGTTAAATCCTCAGAGCTGTCTAAACTGGATTAGGATAACATTGTCCTATTATAGTATCATTAACCATCAAAGGTCTGCTAAAGGGAAAATGGTAGGGTCAATATGGATAGGTTATGGGTAGGTTATGTATGCCAGTATATGAATGACATTGAATGTGTTTTTATTACAGGTACAAGTGGACAATCCCAGTCAAATGGCACTCAGTGAAAAGTGACAAGAATATGTTGGCGATGTTTGACAAGAACAGCGCAGGTAGTATGCTCAGCTTTAGTTCTGTGTAATCATCTTCAAAATAATCAAAAACATATAATTAGCACTCTGCCTAAAGCCAGCCGATGACATAATATCCAACATTATTGCATTTTTTAAATTATTATTATTATTATTATTATTATTATTATTATTATAACCTTTATAGAGCACTTCAAATTTCAAATCCATATTACGAAGTGCTTCACATAGGCATTAAAATAAAACAGACAGTTCATAAAATCTTCTTCTCTTCTGTCTTTCTGAGGACATAGATCTAACTTGCAATTAAGAGGTGCAATTATAAACAAATGAAATTGAAATGGTCAACCAGACCATTGGTGTGGGAATATTCAGACATGTGCGAGCTTCAGCTATCAAACAATGTGCAGAACTTTGAGACACTTTCTAATTAAAGATGTGAGTGCACAATGAGCGGGGTGAGACAGCATTAACAACAGTCATCAGCCTAAATATTAAAATTGTCACAGAACAAGAAACATGTCAGATAGTTCTGGGGACAATAAACGTCAGCGTGTGATCAGATGGAGATCACCAAGTCTAGTCTTAGCGACAGTCAGTAGACCACAACCATGACCACTGACTCTGGGTTAGTTGAAACAATCAAAATGTGGAAAACAGTTACGCATAGGCTGATACAGTCTAACAAATAGTAAAACAGTAAAACAACTGTATATATAGTATATATGAGAAATATGGACTTTTTTTAAATAAACAAACTCATATGAAATGTTCATTTTCATTTGCCTCATATTCACACTGATACACTCACACTGACTGTGTTGATTTACAGAGCATGTCATCGATAACTACTCATCCTCAGTGGATGGACTGCTGAAGGTTAATAATGATCACATTGGATTCTATAGAGTTAACCATGAGAACCACATGTGGAATGACATCAGTCAGCAGCTTCAGAACAACCACTCGGTAAAGCTCACTTTAGTGATCTACACATACATAGCATGTGTACATACTACTTTTCAAGTTTTGTTTCAAGCTAAAACATTTTCTTATTTATATTTAACCTACCCTGAGCCCTCATTTAACCAATCCTACATTTTAAACTCCCAGACATATGCACATTATTTCAAGAGCTCAGTCTTCTATACTGCTAGTATGCTATATATAAAATAGATATATATAAATATTTGATGTCTATGTTCTTTTGGTTCTTGGGAAGGTTTACCAACACTATCATAGGGAAGGTTGTGGCTTAGGAGGTAGACTGGGACATCCAATAATCTATCCATGTACCTAATCAATACTAGCGCCTTGCATGGCAGTTCCACCACCATCAGTGTGTGTGTGTGTGTGTGTGAAAGGGTGACTGAGAAGCAATACTGTAAAGCACTTTGTCCAATAGTTAGAAAATTGCTATACAAGTTTAGAAATGCCATCTGTTTACCAGAATCTTTAAAGATTACTGTGATCTTGATGTTCTATTTAACTTTCATTCTGTTTGATTCTCTGCATCAATAGGAGTTTGATGCAGCCGATAGAACAAGCTACATTGATGACGTTTTTGCTCTTGCAAGGTAAACTTTCACCCCCAAAAGCACATGGTGTGAACATTTATTTCACAGATCATAGAGAATGTAAAGAGATGGTAAATACTGCTTCATTTTACTGTTCAGGGCAGATGTTATAGATTATGGTAATGCCTTCAACCTTACAAAGTACTTGACAAATGAGACTGACTACATAGTCTGGGACCGTGTGGCCTCCTCTATCGCCTATGTTCGGGATATGCTGTCAAGCAATGCTGCACTCTACCCGATGTTTCAGGTAAGAGGGCTGCTAATGCTTCCATGTGTGGAGCTATCTCATTTCAAACTTTGAAAACCATTCACGCAAGTTTATTTGTGGTCAATACTTTGAACTAACCACGCCAGCAAAATCAATCCAAATGTCTCTTTTTGCAATCTATGTAATATGTTAACATAAAGCATAAATAAGTCAATGATAGAATAATGTGATTGTTGTGCAAAAGTCTCTGTCACTGCAATATGTATTTATTTAAATACTGTAGCTTTAGGAAAAGGAGGGAACATCTTAATGCAACAATATTTGCAGTGACCATTTCTGAAGCTCTGATAAAGGTCTAGTGACTATAGGCAGAACACAGTTTATTTACATAAAAAACTTGTATAAGAAATACCAAGATATTTAAATCCCTTATAAGACAACTTATAATGAATATTTTCAGAGAAACATACCCCAACAGGCAAGGGTTTCATCATAATGGGTCTTTTATCCAGAATACTATCTAAATTTGTCAATGAGGTTTATCACAGACTTTCAGATATGGATGCATCAGTAATCAGTCATCTGTATACAATGATCTCTGATGGGTTTGGTACTTCTTTTAATGCTAGTCACTCGATCCTTTGCTTTTATGACCAAAAATAAAAGCCTGTACTGTTCCTGAGTGTTCTGAGTGTTCTGCATCTAAAGGAATTATTGTAATAGCCAACATAGAGTATGACCCCCAACAACCTCAGATATAGATATCAGATAACACTGATGATCCAGTTTCATCAGTAACCACTAACATGGGTAAAGCTAAGTGTAGACTTTACACCAAAAGATTGGCTAATATTTTTTAATCTGTATTCTGAGTTGACAATAATGATGGAAGCTCTCGCTCTCCCTGTGCTTTATCTTAACAAAGGCCAACTGCACAGATTTGAGGAGTTTAGTAAGCTAAAATAAGTTAGTAATAATAATATATATAATAAGTTAGTTACTCTAAGCAGTAATTGCTTTAGAGGTTCTTGCTCAACTGATCCTGAGACGGTCTTTGATGCCTTCATATCATGCATTAACTATACCCTGTAGTCATAGTCCTCACATTGTCACCTTCTTTAATAAGTTTTAGAGTTGATTTTAAAATGTTCATGGTTATCTTTGAAGCACTTCATGAATTAGCTTCAAGCTATAGTGCTGAATTGCTGGTCCCCTAAGAGTGCAGCCTCAGATCTTCACACAAGGCCCTTCTAGCTGTTCCTATGTTCTAAACTCAAACCTTGGTGATAGTATTTTGTGGTCAGAGCCCCTCAGCTCTGTAAAGTTTTATTTAACTGTGATAGTGATTTTTCTAACTTAGTGTATGCCATGCTCTGCAGCTTGTAACACTGTTTTAAAAGGTGCAATATAAATAAAGTTATTCATATCATATTTATACTACATTATATTCACACCTAATGGCATGTAGTACAACATGTAGTCTCAGGGCAGGACAAGTTGTTCGTCTTTTAATTGATTAATTGTTTCATTCAACAGCACCTTCAACAGCACCTGCCTATGATATTTTTGTTCTTTTCCTTTAGAAACTCTTTCGCAACCACGTTAAAGCAATCTCAACACAACCTCAGATATATATATCAGATAACACTGATGATCCAGTTTCATCAGTAACCACTAACATGGGTAAAGCTAAGTGTAGACTTTACACCAAAAGATTGGCTAATATTTTTTAATCTGTATTCTGAGTTGACAATAATGATGGAAGCTCTCGCTCTCCCTGTGCTTTATCTTAACAAAGGCCAACTGCACAGATTTGAGGAGTTTAGTAAGCTAAAATAAGTTAGTAATAATAATATATATAATAAGTTAGTTACTCTAAGCAGTAATTGCTTTAGAGGTTCTTGCTCAACTGATCCTGAGACGGTCTTTGATGCCTTCATATCATGCATTAACTATACCCTGTAGTCATAGTCCTCACATTGTCACCTTCTTTAATAAGTTTTAGAGTTGATTTTAAAATGTTCATGGTTATCTTTGAAGCACTTCATGAATTAGCTTCAAGCTATAGTGCTGAATTGCTGGTCCCCTAAGAGTGCAGCCTCAGATCTTCACACAAGGCTCTTCTAGCTGTTCCTATGTTCTAAACTCAAACCTTGGTGATAGTATTTTGTGGTCAGAGCCCCTCAGCTCTGTAAAGTTTTATTTAACTGTGATAGTGATTTTTCTAACTTAGTGTATGTATGCCATGCTCTGCAGCTTGTAACACTGTTTTAAAAGGTGCAATATAAATAAAGTTATTCATATCATATTTATACTACATTATATTCACACCTAATGGCTAATGGCATGTAGTACAACATGTAGTCTCAGGGCAGGACAAGTTGTTCGTCTTTTAATTGATTCATTGTTTCATTCAACAGCACCTGCCTATCATATTTTTGTTCTTTTCCTTTAGAAACTCTTTCGCAACCACGTTAAAGCAATCTCAACACAACTAGGATGGAATGATGAAGGGACACAGACACAGAGGTACAGCTGAGAGAATGAATAATTACAGAAACAAGACCCCATTAAAGTTCAACATTTCTGAAAGCACCACAACCCTGGTTTCCCTCTCAATGTACAGTCACTTAACCTGATAACAATACAACAGTAACAGTACTTGTAACATGCTTCATCATTTATGCTAACCCATGCACTAATTTATTAAATCTAATCTAAAATGGGTGGTTGGTTGTTGTTTATGTGACTGTTTGCTATGTTTGGCAGGTTACTGAGGGAGAATGTGCTCAGCATCGCTTGTCAGATGGAAGATCAGGATGCTCTGAATGAAACCTCTCGCATTTTTGACCAATGGATTGCTGATAATCGGTATCACTAATCTAATGGATTATTTGTGGTCAATTTGCCTTATAGCCAGAAAAAAATTCTTAATAAACAAACTTACAGTTTGATTATACTGTATTTTATCACTTATGTGCATAACCAGTAGAATAGACATCATAACAAAACCATTGCTCTTTGATTCTGACATTTACCACTGATGTCTCAAATAGTTTGGGATTTTAACCATGTTGTAATATGACAACATGGTTCCACCATGAAAACATTTAACCAGTTTTCTATGGGAACAAGTAAAGTAACACTATCAAACAACTTACTTTTATACAGCTATTGTTGTGACACTTTTCAACTCTGGAAAGCTGACATGAAAATGTCCTGACCTTTTGACCTGCAGCAGTGTAGCAGTGAACCTGAGGCTGCTGGTCTATCGATATGGCATGAAGAACTCAGGCTCTGAAGCGAAGTGGAACATAATGTTCCAGAGATACAAAGATACTTCTTTGGCTCAAGAGAAGGACAAACTGTTGTATGGACTGGCATCAGTGGAGAACGTGGGACTCCTTTACAAGTAATTAAAACATATCATTGTTACAGAATGGCTGGCCTAATAGACTAACAAAAAATGTTATTACATTAATTATGATCACAGGTTGACACTGAGCAGAGGTTTAACAGGCTGAACCTTGGCAGAGATGAAATAAAATGGCTCCAACACATATTGGTGATATTTCAACTGTATCTAATATATTATTAGAGATATATTTCTAAAAATGATGAATGATTAAGTGTGATAATATGATGTGAATTTTCATGTTTAAAATATCACAATCTCTAATCTCTTAAAAATAATCATAAAGCGAGAATATGTTAGGAGAATAAGCTTGGTTATCTCTAACAGGCTCCTGGAGGCTACTAAAGAAAGATGAGAGTGTGATACGGAGTCAGGATCTCAAACCATCTGTTCACTGCGGTGCGATATGTGTCCTCAAACCCACTGGGGCAGAGCATGGCCTGGGACTGGACCACACTCAACTGGGACTACTTGGTCAACAGGTCAGTGGCAACAAGGTCAACGAACTGACAAACAGTGATGGCAACAACCACAGCTGACAGTCAACAGCAACATCATTATCAAACAAGCAACAAGGTCAACGAACTGACAAACAGTGATGGCAACAACCACAGCTGACAGTAACATTTATCAAACAAGCAACTGCATACCATCTGGAACTGCATCAGTTACTCAATTGGCCATCAAGGGGCAGTAGAAGAAACACAATATTGACATTTTTTACTGCATTGGCTGTGTTAGTATATCATAAATATCAAGGCCATGTAGTCTAAGAAGTATCCTAGCTTTGACTCGTATTCCATAGAATGAAAGCCAACTTTTATGTTTAGACGGTTTATTTGAAGATACAGATGACAACATCACAGCAGGTGATTCTTATCCAAAGTTAAATCTACATTCACTGGACTTCTTGGTAATTTAACTCATCAGTCCAGACAGCTTTTTAAACATCATGAAATTACAGGACACTGTCTGTAATAGACATGGACATTCTATTGAACAGGATAAAAGCTTGGTCGGATCCAAAGTTTTGCAGACTAGTAACACCTTGTTTTTCCTAAATGTTTTCTGTACCCTAAACCCAAGGACTGTATAGAAGCAAATTTAACATAACTTTTACCTCAAAATATATAAAAACTGTTGACTGAGTCTGTGACTCTGTGATCATACAGAGCGTAGACAAGTGATAGACAACTGATCACAACTTAGAAAAAATACCAAATACAAATGTGTCATTAACTGCCTTGGTATTGGGATAGTTAGAAAGCAACATTAACTTCATCAGGTGGAAATAAACATGTCTCATGTCTCCAAAATGAATGTTGGATGTGATATTCACCCTCCTTTTAGCACTGATACAACAATTACAAGATATAAACATGATTTTATATGATCCTCTAATAATTCTAGGATGTGTTTGGTACATAACTAACTGTCTGGTGGGTAGAGGAGTAATATTTACACCACAGCACCCTACAATACTGTGTCCACTGATAAATATTCAGGTTGCTTTAACACAAGTTCAAACAAGAAAGACAGAAAGGACCATGTCTGTTTTTAAGATAGTATCTTCATTCGAAGTTGTCTTTGTGTAAAGATGTTGCCTTATACAAGGACATGCTGATAATTCATTGAAAACCAAGAATGAAAAAAGACCTATTGCAGTTTGTAACAAAATACCTACCATCAATCTCCCCTTCATAAAATGTTTGTTTTGTTGTTTTTGCTGACCTTATAATGAATTTTCTTTCTTAACAGGTACACAATCAATGACAGGAATCTTGGACGCCTACTGGGTCAGATCAGCACCACTTACAACACAGAGCTGCAGCTTTGGAAGGTTTGCACAACTTTCTCCTTCTGTAGTCATTTTTCAGACATATTTGTGTCTTTTAAGCTTTATACCTTTAACATGATTGGTTTTAAGCCAGTTTTCCTTTATTTCTTTTTCTCTGAACAGTGACTGAGAACACTGGCTGTGGTCACTTTGTATTATGTTACTGTGGATTACAATAGAGACAACTTTTCAATGCAGGGCAATTCAATCAAAAGATCCATAGAGGCTTTTCAAAGCACTCAGGAAAAGTTCATTTAAATTTTTTCCATAGTAAAAATATTGAAGCCTCATAAAGTTTTGGGTGGAGTTGATGGCTGAGCAGGGGATAAAATGTTTTATTTTTTAAAATTGTCTAAATTGAAGATATAATCTTGAAGATTTCCACTGAAATAATCTTTTAAGTCAGTCCCCATAACCAAATGATGCAATGGTGACTGAGCTACTGATGAAACAGAAAAATCTCAGCTAGATGTTTAACAAGGTTTTTAACGCAACAGACTCTCTCCAACTCACCTGTGAAACAGCGTACTCTTTTTTTCTGGACTCTGGAAACTGTTAGTGTAACTGACCTGTAGTCATAAAAAAAAGATGGTTACAGGTGATGAAACTGAAATTGAAGTGAGGTCCAAAAGCACACCTGGAATTACAGATCACAGGTGCAGCGAAAGACGATAAAATGAAAATCTTTGAGATTATAACTTTAAAGCAATTAGAGGTTGATGTTGATGCTTCTAGTAAATTATTTTTCCATGGTGCTCTTGTAGATGGAACATTTCTTCAGTCAAACACCGGATGCTGGTGCTGGGGAGATGCCCCGGCAGCAGGCACTGGAGAGAGTAAAGAACAACATCGAATGGATCAGGATGAATGAGAACGAGATCAGTGTGTGGCTCAAGAACAATGTCGCCTAAACTTGCACCACTGCGAAATACTGCAGGGAGACAGACACATTGTTCCTGTGCAGAACCAAAGCATCCCTGTAGATACATACGACATTCTCCCATTCAGGACATACAGAGTGTGGATGTGTTGAGTTTGTGTTCTTTATGAAGGACAAAAACGGGGGGCTGCTGATCTGAATTTTAAAACAGAAAATCAAAACAAATGTCCTAATAAATCTTTATTTATAAGTACTTCGTACAATATGCACACATAACCTGATCTAAGTGAAAGTCCCATTTGAAAATTTCCGTGGTTCACAACATTTTGGAGTTTTGGTTCATTTGGCATAATATGGTTTGGAGCTTTAAGAAGAAATCTTCTTAAGTAACACGTCCAAAACAGTCATGTAACAGTTCTCTACTGTCACCAATATGAATGCACACAATAAGACAGTTAGACATGGGTCTTTTAGAATCTTTACAAGAAGGATATTTATACAGTCACTTCTACCCTTTTACTTTTAATATTTCATTTTTATTACATTATATGTTCTCAGCAAATCACAAATGCAAATATTGTACCGAGTTGAATTAAAATGTCCTTAAATTATTTTAAATCTCAGGTGTTGGATTCTTCATGAGCACTGAAACTGTGGCTTCTATCACTGGTAGATTTTCCCTTGCCAGCACATAGTGTGCAGCTATGATGGTCAGACCGACCTATATTATATGATGATATATTGTCCTCCATCTCCCTGTGTTTCTGTGCATGTCTTTGGTGTCCAGCACACAGACACAAGTACCTACCACTCTCTGTGTATGGTGCTCGAATGGCACCATGTCTATTTGTATCTGTAAGCAACAGTGGAAGTGTGGGAGTGTTAACTTGCTGTAGATAGAGTTGAATTAATACATTTTTACAAAAAGTTACTCTGTTACGTGCATCACCACCTTTATTTTATGTTGTTTTGATCCCAGCACTAGCAAGGCTGTCACCAGTAATGTTGGTCTTCACTGGTGGAAGGTAACATTTACTCACTATTCTTTCTGAGGTACTTGTGCTTCACTAATATGGTTAATAGTTACCTTGAAGTGTATAAAGGAGTTAAAACGAGTTCCAACTCAGTCACCTATAGCATTAAAATGCTGCCTATAGTATGTTAATGCATCAACAATAATAGTAACAAATGAATGATATATAATATTAAGGCACAAACAGAGGCTATTCTACAGTATGTATAGAAGTATATTTGCTGACAAAACTTCTGGACTTAAACGTCAAAAATATATTGATTGCAGCACTTTTACTTACAATGCAGTATTTTTACACCATGGTATTGGTATTTACTTGAGTAAAAGATCCCAATACATTTTCCAAAAATCTAACTAAATATAGGTGTGGTAAAAAAGTTTCTGTTTATAGGTGTAGGCACAACCATAAAGCAGCGTCACCCACCAGTGTCCTGGTTATGTTTAAAGATGAATACATTTTGTGACACAGAAACAGGATGGATTTTTACCTATCCAGTAAACTGTTTGTAAAGGAAGCTATGTCATTGTCAATAAATTTAATCCAATTGTATCTGATGGAACAGTTGGCACTTCTGTATCAGCATAGGAATGTTAAGAACAAGAAGTGAAGGGTTCTCCTATTCTTGCTTTGACTATTTTTTAAGCACAAGGTATTACTCTGTCAAACAGTTGAAAAATGCAGTTCATTACACAGAAAGACTTTCAATCTCTGTTTGTTATTAAAGTGACTGGAGTACAAACGGTGATTACAATGGCACAGCAGGTGGAATTTACACAGTAAACACCACAGTGCATTAGGTTATTCAGCAGTAAAGTAGCTACAATAGAAAGAAACACACTGACAGGCATCCATGTTATTTCATCTGAGTAATCAACAATAATCAATAATATCAATACCTTTTTTTAATGTCAGGGTATATTGATAACATTTGTGAAACTGCAGTTTCACCTCACTGGGTCAGAGGTTGTTGAGAGGTTGTCATGGAAACCTGGGTATTGATGGTGATTCGTTGCCTGGTTTGACATCGAATCATCCCTATGATGGCTCTTCTGAACCTGCAGAACAATATAATACCGTCCACTCACTAATCACAGCAAAATGCAGTACAGCATTGAAATATTAAAATGGCATTGTCTCTGACTAGTATAAGTCCAGACATGTGCTGTTCACTCACATTAACTATTATAAAATAATATTAAAACACTCACATTCTAGGAAAACACTCACTTTTTGTTGGCAATAACATAAATGCAGGGATTATAAAAGGTGGAGGACTTGGCAAAGAGTGGAGCGATGATAGCCATGGGAGCAGGGATAGTCTTGGGGTCACCAAATGATGCCCAGAGACATACCATGGAGTAGGGAGACCAGGCCATGAGGAACATGACAACCATCACTATGGACATCTGCCAACCACAAACACCACAACACAGCGTTCATCATATGGGCAGAATTTTGCATATAATATGTAAGAGATACATCAACTACATACAGAACTCATCAAAATTCATTTAAAAACTGGAGAAAGGCTCAGTAAGTCTTCTGTTTTTGTTTTCCTGGTCAAGCAGACCCATATTATGGATTTTTTTTCTTGCTCATTGCTTCTCAGCTGGGAATCTGCAGACCCGTAGTGGTCTGAAATAAAATCTCTGTCTAATGTGTGTCTAACATTCACTTTCATGACTGGGAATAGGTGGATCGCATGTCTACACCAGTAGTGTAGTAAAAGCATCACAGTAGTAGCATCTGCAGTCCATACTGGTCTGTGCATCATCTGATCCTTCAATTATTCCACTCAGTCTAGCAAACTTTTAAAAGGACCACAATTTAGACTTTTCATCTTTTGTAAGTTTTAATTAAAGAACATTGTGTTTTGTTGTTTAAGAACAGTAACCAATAGTGAATGTCTTTCCAAAACATAGGATTCCATAGGATACTATTTGTGAAACCCAGAGTCCCTCGTCACCACCAGAACTGGTCCTCCTCACCCTTATTTTAACCCTCATCAGTGGTGGTCAAACAAACAGCATTTTGATCACATACAGATCCACACCAGAGGGGACTATGGAAATTTCACAGTACTTGTCCATGTGGGGGATTACAAATAAGCAAATATGCAAATATTGTGAGTTAGTAAATACAAAAGTAAATGTCACAACTTTACGAAGAGAGATCACACACAAAGATTAACTTCAAGTGAAGAAGTGTAATAATGTGTGATGTGTAACTGTTTTAACACTGAAGCTGAGGCTCATTATCACATTACAATGATCGGCCTACTGTAGTTTATAACTCAGTATTTCTGTGGTAATAATGTAAATATGGTTATTATGCAGATTTTAGGCCAACACTGATGTACAGGATAGTGAAAGCTAATTTATGTCATTAACACTAAATCTCCCCATCCAGTGTTGGTCAATTTACTCTCTCATCAATCCATCCATCTTATAGGTTTTGAATTACTAACGAAGCTGCTTTGACATTCATGACCACTACATGTTGCTGGACCATGTGAGCATGTTCATTTGGAGAACGAAAGAGCAAGACAGCCTCCTCCTATACTAACAGAATTCATAGTTTATCACAGGAGCACTGTCTGAAATCAAAAACCTTCAAGTTTCAAGTTCGTTTGGGACTTATAATCATACAGGGTATTACCAAAGTGAAATGCATGTTTCCACTGCCAATAAAAAAATATATATAAAAAGTGTAAAATAGAATAAGAACAAAGAATACAAGTAAGTAATAAATAACAACTAACTGTAGTTGTAACTTTGAATAAGAAGCAATCAAAAGAAGTCTACGGATCATAAATGAGGCCTAATCCAGGATCCTAGTGGCCTGAGGGTAGAAGTTCTTCTTAAACCTTTCAGTGCTGCCTGGTGTATCCAATATGTTCTTCTCGAGCCCAGCAGGGTGAAAAGGCTGTTTTCTGGGTGGTTGAGATCCTTAAAATACTCCTAAGCTAAGTCTTACACTGCCTGGTGTAAATGCCCTTTAGGCTGTACACATCCAGCCCAACCACTCCTTGTAAGTAGTAACTGTACTGAGCAGTGACGTTCCCCATCAGGACGCTCTCACAGTGGAGCAGGAGAACTTCCTCAGTGTCTGAGGGAACATCCAGAACATCCTAAAGACTCTGAGGTGAAACAGTCTCTGGCTTGCTGACATTCAGAAGGAGGTTGTTGCAGCTTCCTTTATTCTGAGTCTGACTGATTGATTCGAATTTTTGTCCACATGCAATAGGGTGGTGTGAAAGATGTTCTGTGGCATCCTCTATGCTGGGGGTGGTAAGCAAACTGTAGTTTGTCCAGTGTGCTAGGTGGTGAGGACCATATGTAATCTTTAACCAAAACCCTCCTCACACCACACAGGTTAGTGCCACTGGACATTCAGGCAGGCAGGTCTTGTTTTTTTGGGCACAGATAGTGGTCTTTTGGAAGCATGTATGTATGACAGGGACAGGTTAAATATCATTGTAAACACTGGCACTAGTTGGTAAATGATCATTGGCAATGATCCTGACTGTTTATAACCCTTGTTGTGTTGTCAGTAGATACAGCCTGATTGAAGTCTCCAGCAACAATGAGTGCAGCATTGGAATTGCTGGTCTGCGAGTAGTTTTTGCGAGAAGTCTTTGCAAAGACCCAACAGAGCAGCGTCTGTTCTCACCTGTGGTAGGATGTAGACTGTTGTGAATGAATGATGTAAATTCTCTTAGAAGGTATGGTCTGCATTTGATTGCAATAACTTTCTATAACAGACCTGAAATATACCTCTTTCCTTTTTTTTTCCAGAGTCCTCTGCTCTGTCAGATCTGTGTACTGAAAGAGTCACATGGTTGAATGCCACTGTCCGGAATTCCACGATTTGCCAGGTTTTGGTGAAACAAAGGACATTACAGTTAATGATATACCATTGGAAGCTGATGAAGGCAAAAATGCCTGTATATTGATTAGCAGAATGCTCAGCAGAGAAGATCCATGTGGCCTGGATCTTAGCTCGAATTTAAACCCTCTTTTTTGTCTTTTAGAGATGGACACAGAGGTGATTTTTGTTATCTTTGTGGCAGATGGTGGTTAACCACTGCACCTTTCCCTTAATGTTAACGCTGACGTTAATGTTTGTAACCTAGACCTACCAGGCAGCAGAGTCAACAGTAGAACACGATTCTACTGTTTGTCCCAAATAAGAGAGGAAAAATGGAATTTGCTTAAACTGGGCCAATTTTTGGACTTTGTTGACTTTGGTTTTGAAACAGGTCTACATTTTGTGTTTGAAATTACAAACAGAATAAGGATTATCCAATGATACTCTCACCAAATTATATTATTTTTAAAGCCTACAATAAAACATAAAGATGAAATTCTGACCCATTTTTCTGTTTGCTAGGTTGAGTGGAATAAATAAAGATGATAGATGGACTAAACACTTAGTCTGTGTAGTCCAAGTGCTTAGTGTAATATGTCAATAATGAATTCCAGCTGTGATAAGACCGTGTCACATTTAAATGGCAAATAAATGGTAAATGGCTGCATTACATAAAAAAACGCTTTACAAGATTTTTGCCACTTATTCGCCAAATCACCCACTCACACACCAGTGGCAGCAAGCAATGTCCTACATGAAAGCTGCATGTCACTGTAAGTGGTACATGAATTTAGTATTAGACAGAGTAAGAGAAAGAAGAGTGAGGCTGAAAATGGTTAAGTGTGGCTCCGTTTTCACCTTGGTGACATCCATCTGGTCTGACCAGTCGATGTTGATGCTGTCCAGGCAGTTGCTGGCTTTATATCTCTTCACAGTGACGGACACGTTGTAGTAGCAGTAAAACATGACAGAAAGAGGCACTACAAAGTTTACAGCAATCACTGCCATGGTGTAAGAGATGAAGGAGCTGTGAAGAGAAAGCAGAGTTAGTTATAGTGTCTGCTCACACAATATACTGGATTACATTTGATCAGTGAATATGTATTAATAAGAATATTTACATTTTAGTCTCAGTTTCAATGCTAAAGCATTAGCGAAGCACTTGAAGGTTCGTGATGTAAAAACGTAATAATTCAGAATGTAGGAAAAAACACACAGAAAGACAACAAATGTTCCAGTCTGAGGATTTTTTTTAAAATACAACTGACACAGGTAGAAACCAGAAATGCGTTGTTTTGAGAGATTTTCTAAATTTTGAGCAAAAAACAAAAACACAAATTTGATTTCTTGTTTTGATTCTTGCTAACAAAACTTCTTTACCACCCAGTGTTTTGTTCTATCCTTTTGCCTTTGACTGTACCAATCACCTTGACCAGACCTCTGGTCATCTTCTCTCAGATCTTCCTTCTGTAACTTAGCTGTCTGAGCTTGGCTGTGAACCAGGGTACCCTTACAATGCTGCCTGATGGTATATAGCAGTCTACACAGAATCCCGACTGTTGTCTTGAACCAGTCCTGAAAAACATCTGATACAGTACAGTCCAGGCACGACTGAAGATTCCTCATAACTTCACTGGTCCACTTCTTTGATGTCCTCACAGAAGGTTTACAGTGCTTTAATTTCTGCCTGTAAACAGGAATCAGGTGAACCATGATGTGATCACAGTGTCATACTGCAGTTCAGGGGACAGCATGATAGGCACAACTGTCCAGAATATTCTACTCTCTGGTCAGGCATGTAATTAACTGTCTGTATTTAGAGAGTTCATGGCTGAGGTTGCCTTTGTTAAAGTCACCAAAGTGTTCTGGTTTGTCTGCTCCACACTCAGTACATGGTCTGCTGGCATGTACTGGGCACGCTGCACCAGATTCTACACCATAAACATTTTCTTATAGAAGTAGTTATATCTGAGTAGTTTTTAAAATAAAATGTTACAGTTTCCGTCATATATGCAATGACATCTGCACTCTATTGATAACTCACGCATCATTTTGTCTCCAGTTTATGGTGCATGTAGCTCCAGTGGGGTCAGGGGCATAACCAGCCCAGCCCACGATTGGCATGGAGGACCAGAACACAGCATTCAGCCAGGCTGCCAGAATAAGGAGGTTGTATGATCGCACCGTCATTTTCTGACCTGGAGAGAGAAATTACATGTAAAACTTACATATCTCCTTCACTAGAAGAATGCTCAGGAGTCACCAATGATCCTTCATGAATAACTTTTTAAGTTGTGAGTTTATTAGATACACCTAAAACTAATGCAGTCTAATACAACTGTCCTGCAATAAATATTCACTTCATGAATGTTCTTACATTCAGTTTTTGCTGTAACTTTTAAGAAATTAGTTGATTAAACTGTACTATTGTTTTGGAGGCTGCAGTTTGTAATGCTGTTGAACTGTATCATATTAGTAGAGCAGTGACAGGCTTATGTATCATTTTTCCACCCCCATTTATATCTTATATCACATTAGAACCTTTGTGAAGGTAGGATATTTAGCCAAAGTGTTTTATTAGACTGCTTTAGTGCATACTACAGTTTTGGTTAAAACAATGTTGAAGGCACAATAATATTGTGTCCCCCTCATCCCCAGTGGAAATAGATAATAGATACTTATGTCTGGTCTGCAGATGGTGAGGTAGCGGTCAATGGCCACCACGGTCAGCAGGCCAATACTGGCCATGCCAAAGAAGATGTTGAGAGCTGCATAGATCTAGAGACAAAAACACAGAAATACAAAGTTTTTTAAAACAAATAATTCAGGACAATGGCTGTTTTGCTGCAATGAAAACAGGCTTGGATAGTTGCATATTTGGGACACATAAAGTTAGTGAAAAATGTCCACCGTGTCTGGTATCATGTTTAGTTTCAACTCTCAAATTTCCAACAGCGAACACTTTATTGGCTCGTTTTCCACCCATAATTTTGATATTATCTATATCTATTTGATATTAGTCTATTTGTTCCTGTTGTGTTGTATAACAAATACACTATACTAAGGTTGGCAAAGGGGGATCATTTAGGTTAATGCATAACTGATTTCTGAGTTGAAAAAACAATTATAGTACATTATAGTATTATTATAGTATTCCACTCAGTGAATGAAGCCATTTTAACAAAGACTTCAACCTGTAATTATTTTCATCATGGATTAAACATTTGGCCAAAGAATGGTTTGAAATATCATATTGTGAGAAAAAGTCCATACAGTTTTTCCCAGAGCCCAAAGTGATTTCAAAATTTGTTGTCTGATCAAAAGTCAAAAACACATGATGATGAACATTATGATGATTAATGACAAAGAAAAACTCTGACATGTGAGAAGCTCGAATTTAGGATTTTCCTGAAAGCTTAATCAATTATCTTAATAGTTGCTAATTAGATTTTTGTTGATAGGCTAATCGACCATCATTTCAGCTCTAATCTCAACCAACAAATAAACCTGGAGAAATTTGAAACTTTATTTTGACTAATTATCCCTAGTTGTAGCAAAGGTACATACTAGGTAATGTATAGAAAACTACACAGTTAAAACCTTTGATAATGTGTTTCCCAGCTCTGCCTTTCATTGTAGATTAGAATCACATGGCACAGTAGCACTGTGCAATAACAAGCACTGGGAGAAAAACCCATAATCTGCCTGAAGAATCCGAACACGCGGCTTGCTGCAGTGCAGCTGCTGAAGTGAACATGAGTTAGCATGTTTAGTCTCATGGCCAGCTCAGAATAAGTCACGTTATTTAGTGTGACATTTTAAAGGTTTTACAAACATGATGACATGAAGAACTGTGAGGATGGTCTAACTTTTGACTGGTCTCAGAATAATTGCCATATATTTACACGCATACATCTTCCGAACAGGCACTTTACAGATAGCATAGGAGGGGGCTAAATCTGACCTCATCCAGTGAGTTTACGTGCTACTGTGGTTGGTTCTCACCTTATACGGACCTTATTGAGTGTAAGTCACATTAACTGGTTTTTAGCTTGTTGGATACATTTAGTTTGTTGCAAATATGTGTCTTTTATTTACTGATTATATTATTATTGTGTGAATTTTCTTTTTACCATGCTGCTTATATGAAGAGACACTAAACTGCCTTTCATTGTCTCACTGTCATTGTCTTAAAATGGAACAGTATGGTCTTTATTATTATTAATAATAATAAAAAAAAAACATGGTATTCATGTCTTAAAACAAACTAAGAAAAACTGACAGAACATATACCTCTATATCAACATTTAATTCAACAAGAGTTTTCAGTGTAAGTGCTGTGTTGTTTAATCAGGGAAATTTTCTACTGTGCATATGAAAGCATTTACATTCCACCCACCTGACATCCAGCGTAACCAAATTTCCAGCTGCCGTGGATGTCTGAGGCAGCTGACATGGGATAACCGATGCCGGCCACTCCGATGTCAGTAAAAGCCAGGTTGATTATAATAAAGTTGGTGGCAGTGCGGAGCTCCTTAAACTTCAGAAACATAAGCAACACAATAATGTTGCTTGTTAAACTAATGACAGCTGAGAAGAAAAAAGAAGATATACAGCACAGTGTCACAATGTGGGAGGTAAAAGTCAAATCTGCAACACCAAATGCTATATTAATTCAAAGCAGAAGTCACAGTGACTGAACGATAACGAAAATACACACATGCTTAAAGCTGCATTTGCTCTTAACTGTCATCCCTAAGAAGTGGGTCTCAGTAGGAAAATGTACTTCTCCTCATGCGTCTCTGGAGGGTGATGCTTACAGTCATTGTTGAGGTTGGTAAACATAGGCCTGATGTGTATTTAAAAATCGATGATGTGATCTGATGCCAGTCACTGACTACATATTGTGCCTTTATGTTGTCATGATCTTTGGAAGATTGCCATGACAAAATTTAGGATTGAGAAACGTTGATGAATGTGCTGACTTCATCAGAGATTATGTAACAGGAATTTAACCTTAAACACATTTTCATATTAGCCAGTCTCATTAAGCATCCAGCATGGAGGACAGTGCCAAAACCTGGATAGGTTATATAATGGTATCAGAGAAGATTGTTAAAGGATAACAATGGACTATTTTGTTTTCACCATTAAAGGCCATGAAAAAAACTAAGCCCACCTGTTCTTCTGATACAGTTGTGTCCATGTCTCATCTTTTCAGTGTTTTTCAAACTTGTTAAAAGTTTGTTCGTGCAGAGACAGTATTTCTTTGGCCAATCCACAGACTTGTGTCCAGTTTTCTCTAATTAATGACTATAAATTGCCTGTATGTGTGAATGTGAGTGAGTGGTTGTCTGTCCAACCTGACCACCTCCCTGCTGTTCTGATTCACATACTCTTTATGGACAGGAACAAAAACGTTCTTCCTAATTTCCTTCACCTCCCATCTCACTATTGACTATGAAATGTTTAAAATGTGTGAGAAAGAAATGATGATGATGTAAATGATAAACGATGGACTTGCACTCATATAGCACTTTCCTAGTTTTCTGACCACTCGAAACTGCACTACAATACATGTCATTCACTCACACATTCATACACACGCCAGCTTGCCCAAGCTACTGACCCACTCCACCTCCTGAACCACAGCCACTGTGTATGTTTAAGCAGTGACTGAATGCAAGCTCTTTTGAAATCCCATTGACACGCTTTTTGACTTTGCATAGTTTTACAGAAGGACGTACAAGCAGAGAAATCGCACTGGAACAACGCAATACTCACAGTATGCAGCATAGTCAGAATAAAATATATTCTTGATCAACTCTTCATCTACTTATAATGTCATTCATGGTCTTCTCTTTGTTGTTACCTGCAGTGATAAGATATCCAGCCACTATGTTGTGCTCCAGTTGGGTAAAGGCACTTTTTCCCCCATATGCAACATCATCTGAAATATTGACTCCAGAGGGAATCCCCATTTTCTGAGGTATTAGAAAAAGAGAAGCAAAAATTACACTTAGTTGAAGTAAGCACTCTGCCCACTAACGGGTCTTGGAAGAAAAGGCAGAGAGGTAATACAACACACACAATCTCAACAAAGGAGATGTAGAGAGTCAGTGTTGCAAAATGCTTCTTCTAACTAAAATCTGTAGGGTATTGTTTTGAAGAGGTGGGCGGTAAATGTGGAGGGATGGGGTGAGGGGGATTATTACATACCCCCGCTCGCTGGTCCCCAGTGAGCTGGAGGCAGTCCATACTTAACACAATCAGCAGGGCTCCACAAGAGAGGATTACTGCTCACGTGGAGTTGCTTGCAGGTTGGGCTCTGGCCAGTAAGCTTTGACATTACAAAACTGAAGCTGAATTAATGCCCGAACACTGGCTACTACAGACTGGTTGAAGATGCTCAGGGGCACACACTGAAGGATGTGAGTCTCCTCAGGAAGAACAGTGTGCTCTGTCTCTGTCTGAAGAGTGCATTAGTCCTGTTAGACCAGTCCAGGTTTTTATTGATTTGGACCCCATACTTGGATGAGTCCATCCCCTTTAATTCCTCTCCCTGAATGATAACCAGAAAAGGGGACTTCCTCTTCCTCTGGTAGTCTACCACCAGCTCTTTGGTCTTGCTTAGCTGTAGAGTGAAGAGTAATGGCACCAGAACAGTTCCTTTAGGTGCACCGGTGTTGCTTATCACAACCTCCAAGGCTACGCCATCCACTCTGACATCCTGTCACCATCTAGTGATGAAGTCCATGATCCAGGATACAGCATGCTTGGTACTTAAGTCTCCTGGGGTTGATGTTGTCAGGCCTAAGTCTCCTGGGGTTGATGTTGTCAGGCCTACTGGACTTATTCATTTGGAGCATGCAGAGTTTCCTTTCCCACCCGTCTCATCATGCCTGTGCGGGGGGTGGGGTATACAGTGATTTGTGAATTTCCAGCAGTGGGAAAGAGAATGATTGAAGAGGGCTACAGCGTGTAGTTGAGCTGTCCTTTATAGCCTTGTTTCCACTGACATGGTACAGCGCAGATCATTTCAGTAAGACTCAATTTGACTTGCTTTTAGTATCAGGTCATTTGTATTTTGAACTTTTCCCTATACTGTTGGAATGTGCTCTGCTAACAGGGTGCAGCCAACAGTTAAGACATTTTTTGGTGAGCCTCTTTTTGCGTGTTGTTCTTTTTGCATAAGTCACACTGGATCCTTTTATTAGCAAAAAATTAGAAGAACATCTGTACCTCATCAATCAATCATGACGTGGTTTTGCAGACTGCCTTATTTAAAAAAAAAATTAAGTAATTTTGTGTCAAGTAAAAAAATGTGGTACCTGTTGTACCTGTACCTGACAGTAGCTGTGAGAGAAAAGAAAAAAAATGTGTCTTGTACAGAACTTGACATGATGCAGATACTGAACAAAACAAAACAAACAAGTATGAACTTGTCATAATAATTCTAATAATGATAGTGACATCATGTGAAAATGAAATGTGTTACGGCATGCTTAACTGTTTGTTTATGTGTTTGATGGTGAGCCTATAGGATAGACATGAAAATAAGAAAATAAAGAAATAATAATCATGATAACAATCGCAATGATAATAACAATAATACACATATTCAATAGTAGACAACAAGCAGGTAATGATAGGGAGAATTAAAAAATTGAAAAAAAGATAAATCAATTGTAATTGATATTTAGATGTGTCAGCTGTTAAAGTATGGGGAAGGTCCTGGCGAGGCTTGAGAGTGGTCTGTCTGATAGCTGAAGTATCTGAAGGTGGGGGTGGGGGCACTGGTATCACCGGCAGTAGTGGTGGATTTTACCTGGGTAATGATGCTTTTGTGTGTGAGTTTATATTAGTTTATGTCACAAAGGTAGGCCAGTGTTACTGAAAGAGGTCCAGTGTCTATTAGATATATTTGTGTTTTTTATGCTATTTGCCTTTTTGTTGAGATGTACTCAGACAGTTCAGTGGTTCATATATCAGTGGTAGTTCAACTGATGAGAGATCTCCTAAATTCAAATGTATTTATTTAAAGCCCTAAATTGCAAAACCTTGTTTGCCGTTGGAGGGCTTTACAGTCTGTACAGTTGTGACACCCTCTGTCCCCTGTCAGGAAAAACTTTATGGGAAAAAAGAAGAAAGCTTTAACCGGTCTAACCAGTCCTAGCAGACATTCAGATGGGGTGACTAGAATGCTGTGACCTATGGTTTATTATAGTGTAAGAGGGGTGTCTGTCCACAGTGTTTGAACAGGTGGGCAGACCAGATAGCATGAAGGTAATCATCTGTTGTATCTAATCTGCAGTGTTTACAGGTGTCGTTGTCTCTGAGTCCCATTTTGTGCAGTTTATATTGTGGATTTCGCATTGAAGAAGTTACAGTTTGGAGTTATGACACATTGAGATAATGTTACTGTACATGCACGTTCTGTAATTGATATCAATGGTAACAGCATTGGAGCGGTTGTGGGAAATTGCTGTCTGTTTTTTAGATTAGAAGAGTCTTTTCTAAATGGCTTTGAGTTTGAGTTTGTAGAACAATGACAGTGGTTGCATGCTGTTTTTTGATTTGCTGATTTTTCCTTTTAAACAGTGTTCCAGTTGTGAGTACTGACATTATCACTAATGTGATTTGTCTGTTGTAGTGTTATACTGCAGATGATTTGCTTGGTGGTAAAATTAGAGTATGTTAGTTTTTAGTTTCTGATGTTTCCAGTAGAATTTACTTGAAATAGAGTTTAAGCTGTCATCTGATGGGATGTAGCAAGAGCATATTCTTCCAGTTAGTGTGATGGGAAAGTTGTTCCAGCAGATGAAGTCCTCTTCAGTGCTTTTTGTATGTGTACATAATTCAGGTGGAATAGCTTTAACAGCTTGGTGGAGATTTAGTTCAAGTTAGTGTTATGATTCAGCTCACTATGAGAAGGGAAAGTGACATAAAATCATTTGTTTTTGGTAAAGTTAAGTAATTTATTTTATCTATTTATCAATTTAATTTATTTTAATTTCAAACAAAAGGCATACTACAAAGTAAAATGGGCTGGTGGGGGCTGTTTGAATCAAATAGCTAAATATAACCAAAAGAGGACCCTTTACTAGAGCTGCTGCTGTTAATTTCAAATAGAACAAAGAAATAGAGACAACCTTCCTAACTGTACCTGAAGTAAAACCAAACACAGACAAAACACAGCCCTGCTCCTAATGTGATGATCAGAGGACTGTGTGTGTGCAGCGTCAGTATACAGAAACTAAACCTGCTCCAGTCGTCCAGGTAACAAACTAGTGCCTCAGAGGAGCTTTATCTCAGGAACACAGAGGTCAAAGTTCAACAGAGCAGTGAGAGGCATGAGGCAAGCTTTTCTCCTCAGGACACAGTCGCCCCCACTGACAGGCTGGCCAGGTCTTTAAAAGGTGTTTCTGGATTGACATCCATAGATTGGTCAGCTGGCTCAAGTGCTGCTCCACGCAGCAAGAAATCAGCACAGAGTAATCACACTCTATGAGGCCGCCTGACCCCATAGGTCACTGAACATACAACCCTCCCATAGCTTTGTTAACACTCACACAGTGCCTGTTGAAGATGTGATTTACATGATTTTCTGTACATAAATTGCTGTACTGCTTAAAGTTACAATATCAAAGATTTGCATTTTTTTGTCTTATCTTATCTTATGCAGTAAAACCTTCCCCATGACTGTTAAATATGACATTGCAAGATTGTTCATACTGATGTAACAGTATGTGAGTACCATTTTCCTGGTCACCAATCTTATATATATTTTTGATACTAAGATACTACTACAACTAAGAGATCTGGCACCTCAAAGGGACTTTTTTTGGACTTTGTGAAATAATCATTTGGGCTCCTTGGGGCTCAAATGATGATTTAATAAAACCATGTTTGAAGTTTAGTGGAGACAACTCGTAACCAACCAGACACTGTTTTATATTGGGAGTCACAGACCAGATGAT
The DNA here is from genome assembly GCA_023238725.1 of Scortum barcoo. Taxonomy (NCBI): domain Eukaryota; kingdom Metazoa; phylum Chordata; class Actinopteri; order Centrarchiformes; family Terapontidae; genus Scortum; species Scortum barcoo. The sequence continues at coordinate 24,383,880 of CM041539.1, forward strand.
TTGAAATGTACATTTTAAAATTTAAATCGTATTTGCATCCAATGACAGATATAGTAAAATAAACATGGTGCAGTAAAATACTATATTTCCCTCTAAAATGTAGTGGAGTATAAGTAATATAAAATGAATATACTCGAGTAAAGTATCACAAAATATATTTGAGTGCGCTTCCTTCCACCACTGCGGACTAACTCGTCATCCCTCCATGTACATCAACAGTCAGGACAGCAGGGGGCACTGTGCGGCTGACTGCCGAGGGGAAGACAGGAAATGACCTTTGAGTTCATGCACTTCCGCTTCACACCAGCCAGCCTCTTCAGTCGATAAGAAATCCTTCACCACAACGGGTAAACATGTCGGGGCTCCTGAGGACCATCGCTAGCCGCGCTGCTCCCGTCCTGCGAGGACACAGCGTCACACAGAAGGCTTCTCTCTACACCAGATCCGCGAAGGAAAAGATCGGCGCAGTTGTAAGTGTGTTTGTACGGCTAATTCTGCCCATGCTAACGGAGAGCTAGCCGGCAGCTAGCAGCTGTCCTTGACGGACGAGGTCAAAACTGATGTATGTAAAGTCAGCATGAAATGTTTAACACGTGTGTTCACTTCTACAAACCAACGTGTCTAATTAACTAAAGTCACTGTATGTAATGTAGACGGTTTTTATTACACCAGACTACAGCAGCTCTACGGGACTTTTCACTTTGTGTTGATTTGGGCGCTCCCTGTGGACAAAACTTTGAGCACTTTCAGTCTGTAAGAAGCTAAACTGGAGCTTTAAAGAAGGTGGCCTACCACTGCATCTCCAGGCCAGATGTGTGAGAGAAGTACCAGCACAGGTCTGCAGCCACAGAAAGCACTTTATGTTATCAGTAGTAGTTAAATCATATTAGTAAGTGATGAAGTGGATCAGATGATCTGATTGGTTTCCTCTCTGTTGTGATTTCTTTAATGCTGTGTGTAACACTGATAGAAACTGAAGTGTTAAAAGATTTCTCTGAACACGGCTTGACCACCTTCTACTACGCCATCTCCGACCACTGTGTTAGCTTGTCAATTAAAGTATTTCTTTGCTGTTCTCATTGTGACCTGTGCCCCCTATTGGAGACACCAAGTAAATAACGTCCAGTAAAGTCATATTAAGAGGCTAAATGTGGGAAAATCTCAGGCTGCAGTGTTTGTACATTAAAAAAATACATAAATACAAAAAATCAATAGCTGTTGCAACTTGAATAAAGGTGACAATGTGTCATCATATTTGCTATTAGTTACTATTTATTATCAGTTCCAGCCCTACTCCCAATTGATTTGACATTTTTTTGGAAGACACACCTCTTTGTGTACCAAGGTCTCACATCTGACAGTGCATCTGAGAGCAAAAACCAAGCCATGACGCTGAAGGACCAGCAGGCAGAGATACTCGGAGATAAGACTGTGTTGAAGCATAGATATGGGGAAGGCTACAAAAAACTGTGTTCCCAAGAGCATAGTGACTTCCATTATTCTTAAATGGAGAAAGTCTGGAACAACCAGGACTCTTCCCAGAACTGGTCGGATTCTTGGTGGACTGCCCAAATAAACTGCCTGTGTGACAAATGGGACAACAGATTTGACTGGTCCTTTCAATCAGTTCTGATATGAGCACTGATTTCAGTTTGGACCCAACAGGATCAGTGGCCTTTGACACACTTTACACAGTGTGATTAATGGTTCTTGTTTTGTGCAGCAGCGGTGATGCTGATTGGCTGCCAGCTGACTAACTCCTCTCTGTCTTTTGTCCAGGAAACTGCAGTTGGAATTGGCATGTTCTCCCTGGCCATCCTGGGACCATCTGGATGGATCCTGGCCCACTTGGAGGACTACAAGAAGAAAGACTAAAGTGGACATTTTAACAGTCTCACACCTGGTTCTGTCTCCAGTGACACCTTGGGACCATCATCGTTATACTCTGCTACAGGGAATATGGAACAAGTTGTACCTTCTCTTCTACCTCCCTGACAGTTCCACTCCACATCCAAGAAACCAACTGCTACATTTAATATACTGAAAATTGTATTGTACATCTTCTCTCTTAGGGAGTATGTTACATGATAAAATTTTAAACTACTATATGGCTTGTTCTCGTTATTATACATATATTTGTTTTATTTTTGTCAGTTTAATTTGATGTGTGGTGTTTCATGAAGTTGCATGGCTTCATGCAGAGAATTCTGTTTAACTGAGTTTGCTAGATGGCAGGTTGCTGCTAGAAAGGAAAAAATACAATAGAATACAGAGCAACTGATAATGTTGCAGGTTAACCACACCCTCTAGATAAAACTGAGGACACTCATCAACAGTGATGAGAGAAGATTTGTTATTTAAATACAACTATCAATGACACAATGAAAAGATCATCTACTTACAACTAAAGGTCCTACATTCAAATCCAAAGTGTGGAAGATCATCAGCAGGAGGTACTCCAACTATCAAAAGTAAAAGTGCGCATTATGCAGAATAGTTTGTTTTAAAACAAAATCAGTGACTATACTTTGATTATATGAATTATTCAGTGTTTGCTGATTGTGGAATTCTTGTGACTTTGTTAGGTTAATTTATTCAGTGCAAACAAAACAAATCATTGCTCCTGCTGCCTCTATGCCTGTGCCCAATTTTCACAGGACAAACCAAAATATTATATTTTAAGTATATTGTATAATATACCTAAAAAAAAAAACCCCAGCAAAAGTAAACACTAAATATATCCTCTAACTAATAATTATTTATATATAGCTAATAAATAGCTCATACATAGGTTGGTGTCTGATTATTTTAGCCATAAACAATGTCATGGATTTGTCCAGAATATTATTACATAACTATATATATTAACATGACAAATTCCGAATTATCAGCATAATGATACTCTATTTATCCCCGGGGGGAAATTTGGTAAATTAAAATGACACTGGTCTTTGATTAGGGTCTTTATCCTTATTACCTATTCCTGTTCAGATGCTGTGGTACCCTGAGGGGTTCATACTTCTACATTTCCACTTTGTCGATGGGCTCTTTTCACAGCCGACATGTCACACACCGACCAACAAGTTTTGTTAAGAATTTGTGAGACTAATTACATAAGAAATTGCAACGCAATTAAAACCTTTACTTTAATCACTTAGACATCAAAATGTCCAGCTCATTTAGGACGTGTGAAAATACTTTTATTGGTTAATTAATACCTCACATAAATCTTAAGCAATTTCATTCAAACGAATGGACAGAGTATGGGACATTTGCATATTTTAACACTTGTTCACACTTTTTACACCTACATACGGGCATTATACAACTTATACATCCCATTCTTACTAATTTCTCTCTCTTTTCCAAGTCCTTCAGCTGCTTCTTTACACAATAAACGCAATAATACGCACACCGCTTCTTCTAAAATGAGTCGGTTATGATCGTTATTAGCGCCACTATATTTTGTCCCTCACAGCCTTCCATAGTTTCCACAGTGAACTCACTTGATTGATGACGAGTAGTGGCCAATCACAGCACAGCAGGGCGGGACTTAAGACGGACGGGAGAAAATAACACGTCTGATAAACAGCGTAGTTTAGCAGGTAAACTTACGTCATTGTTGAATAGTGTCGATGATGTTAACAGCTAGATAATAACTTCAGACCAGCTGAGTGTCAGCAGGCTAAACTGTCTACAGGCCACTCCTGTTAAAAGTTTCTTCGCAGGCTGACAGCTACTGTCTGAACAAAGTGAAGTGAGAAATCACTTTAACTGTGACACTGTATTTCTGTCTCAGTAGAAGATCACAGCCAGTTCTTATTCACTTTGTATTGATATGTTAAAGAAGTGACGACGCATGTTACCGTTAACAACTTTCATAATCAGCCAGCTAGCCTAGCTCACACCTTGGCGTGCTGTTTCCTCATACTGTCTGTAAACACCCGGTGACTGTTAACTTCCTTCTTATTGGCTGGTGAAGTCTGTACAATGAGGCTGGTCATCCTGGAAGACTATGACCAGGCCAGTGAGTGGGCAGCCAAGTACATCCGCAACAGAATCATCCGGTTCAAACCCTCTGCGGACAGATACTTCACCCTGGGCTTACCCACAGGTGAGATACTTCACACTGTGTACACCTACACTCACACCAACAGTAATGCTCTCACATGTTAGAGGGCAAGCTGTTTGTCTAACTGTATCAGTGGTAAACATTGGAGCATAAAGTGTGTTAATGTGTCTCATGTCTTTAGGGAGTACACCGTATGGATGTTACCAGAAGTTAATTGAATACTACACCTGTGGAGAGATTTCCTTCAAATATGTGAAAACCTTCAACATGGACGAATATGTAGGTAAGTTGTAGGCTGACTAATTAAACTCATACTTTCTCTCAGTTTTCGTCTGCCTATTCTTCTTCAAAATCAAGCATGTTTGGCTTGGAAGCAGCCTTGAAGTGTTTGAAGGGTTTTTAAACGTTTTACCTGGGAGAAAGTGCTCTGCCATCACCTCACACCCTCCTGTTACTGTCTGTGCATTAGAGATGATGTATCATAATTACTTGGTGCACTCTAGGTTAGCAAATTTGTTCATTTTCCTTAACCAAGGTGAACTCATGAATAGTAAGTATCTGATTAATTATTAACCTAATAGTTAATAAAACACAAAACATGTTTTTTTCTCAGTATAGGATTTTTATTCAGGCAGCACATTAGTTATGTGAAACATGAATTCATGAACTAGAACCGAACAGAATATTAGAGCAATAAGACTCTTGCTTAGAACCACTCAGTTTGGAACCTTATTCAGTTAATAGAGCTGTCAAACAAACCATTGTTGTTAACGGAGCACAGTAACTGCTATATGTAGACTTAGAAGGTAGACCAAACCAAAAACAGTATTTACATGCTGCTCCACCAGAAGCACTTCTAAATGCACAGTGAGGTGCAGGTCCTACAGATAAATTTCATATCATATTACTTTCATTTGATGTAGTTGATATTTGAACTCACCAGCCAAACAAAGACACCCCTCCCTTTAGTGCTCCTTCAAACTCTTGGAGTAATGCTTAGCATCAGTGTTGTCCCATGCACAAGCATGAGATGTGAAAAAGCGTTGATATTTGACAACCTGGGAAGGAGTTGATGGCTCTGTTGGAGCAATCTGTTTGTTTCCTGTTTACAGAGGCAGGGCTGTGTATGAACACTGCTCAGAAGAGACAGCTAGAAAACTGTGAGGAAATATTGACTGGATTTTAGAAAAAGTGTGTTGCATTAGAATTGCAGACTGCACAATTTTATACATTTTTAATTGGTTAAATTCTTAACAGCAATAATCGATGAATGATTAATCAATCATTAATCACATTCCTAGTGCACTGACTCTTTTTCAACAAACCCCATGAACTTGTACTTAAGTTTGTGTAATTGTTTTGGATGGTGTTTTATTGTCAGTCTAATTCCTTATTTTATATCTTCGGCATCATCATTAAGGGTCTTCAACAGTTTTTTTTGTGTATGTTTGGGTATGTTTGGTCCTTAAACACCAACTTGTTCTCCAGGTATACCCCGTGCTCATCCACAGAGCTATCACTCCTACATGTGGAACAACTTCTTCAAGCACATCGACATCGATCCAGCCAATGCTCACGTCCTGGATGGAAATGCAGAGGACCTGGAGGCAGAGTGTCAGGCCTATGAGCAGAAAATTGCAGAGGCAGGAGGGATCGAGCTGTTTATTGGAGGTCAGACATGATTTTAGGGCCTGAGCACTTCTGGTGCCTGGGTCCCACAGTCCCTGGCATTGTAAGTGCGAGGAACCTATTTTTTTGTAGATAAGTATTATTTTTCCACCTCCAGAAACACATTTTTGAGGTTTAGGGTGTGCCAAAATAGGGCCATAGTCATAGCACCACCGACTGGCAACAGGAAGTCAGAGGCACTATGTTTTAATGTACTACTACTAACAGATTGACCATATCCATATTGACCATACACCCTTCAAATTTGGTCAGTGAAACTTTTTAAATAAATTGTTTGTTTCCTGACAGTATATGTTTTCATGACAACACATCGTTCACCATGAAACAGGACGCTGTTTTTGAGGGCTGAGGCTGGTTTTAAAGTCATGTAATTTGGCATACCCAGCAGAAGTGGTGAAGGTTTTCACATGATGCTGGTCTTTATCTTGGGTGTGGCCATTTGCCTCGATTGTACCACCTATTGAAGCAGAGTAGGGTTTTCTGGCACAACTTCACTGACTTCCAAACTGCATGGAGAAGAGAATATCTCCATCAGACAGAGCCTGTGGTGTGATATAAAGCTTCTCTCTCATGCTGAGTCTTTCTCCGGTTCCTTCTCCTCATCTTACTGTAGGTATTGGCCCTGATGGTCACATAGCATTCAATGAGCCAGGTTCCAGCCTTGTTTCTAGAACCAGAGTTAAAACCCTGGCTAAGGACACCATATTGGCCAATGCTCGTTTCTTTGGTAATGACCTCTCCAAGGTTCCCACCATGGCTCTGACTGTCGGCGTTGGAACTGTCATGGATGCCAAGGAGGTCAGTTTGAAAGGCAGTGAATTTATTCCTGCATTGTTCAACTATAACATAATCTTATGTAACTATGTCAAGATATACAGTATATATGTACTCTCTGGAAAGACCGTAGAACCTCTTGCAGTTTAAATAAGATCATATAGTTAAGGAAGATATATTGCTTAACTCTTAATGTTCCTACTTTCCTGGGTCCACAGCCAGTATGAAGTATAACACTGTTGTCTACTGCTCAGGTGATGATTCTGATTACAGGAGCACATAAAGCCTTTGCTCTGTATAAAGCCATAGAGGAGGGGGTGAACCACATGTGGACTGTATCTGCCTTCCAGCAGCACCCACGCACTATCTTTGTCTGTGATGAGGACGCCACCTTGGAGCTACGTGTAAAAACAGTCAAGTACTTCAAAGGTACCAACACCACCACTGTAGAACAGTGTCCATTGATATGTGCAAAATTTTAGAAACACTTTTTAATGTATTCCAATATTCCAAACACTGTTGGATTAGGCCACATTAGTTTTAAATTGGTGGAGCTATACTGCCAAGCAGCATTACATGATGATGGATCTGAACTGTACAATGAATGAGTTACCTATCAGTTCATGTGACTTAACATTTGTTCCTCTTGGTTTTTTTGCAATTAAGCCAGTGTGAACAGGAAACAGATTCAAGAGGACCTACCTACTATTACCTACAAGAGGAATTACTGGTGCAAAAGACACCTAAATCCAGTTTCTTGTACTCTCCTAGCATCCTAGAGATAAGGTCAGGGTTAAAAAAGGGCCTGTTCATCAGATAAATTGAGACAATAAACAAGCAAAGGATAAAGAAACACATGCTTTACCATTTCTGATCTTTTCTAAAACTAATCTGTAGTGTCCTGTCCAGTGCTCTACAGATCAAAAAAGGTAACTCTGAAAGGTCTTACATTAAACCAAACATTATTTTGCTTTCTCTGAGTCTATAACACACAAATTCAGCATTTCACTGAGAGCATTTCACTGCATAGAGCTGTCTATAGCGACCTCTTTTGTTCCACAAAACTAGATGTCATTTCAGTGTGTGTGTGTGTGTGTGTGTGTCTGTGTGTGTGTGTAATATATGTAACTTTCTTTGTTTTCATTGTAGGTTTAATGCATGTTCATAATAAACTGGTGGACCCAGTGCTCAGCACAGCAGACCAGTAAAGCAGAAGATCACCAAGGAAGATAACTGAAGACTAGATGGTCAAATGTCCCTGGATGGTCCACATATGGACAGCCTTATTACTGTGATAGTGTTCTATACTGGAACTGTTGAGCTGGTGTTGAGTGACTGTCCTCACCTCCCTGTACATAAGGAAGAGGACCTCAGAGCCAGTTTTTAATGTTATGCAAAGCAACTAAAAGTGGATATACTCTCTCATGTTTCTGGTTAATAGCCGAGTTGCAGTATTTTTAATGACCTTAAGTCTCTGTGTTCTGTTTTGTTTTTCTTTTTTTGTTATGTTTTTTTTTTTGGAACGCCAGTAAAAACTGTGTTGTAGTATTCAAGTCAGCTTGAAATAAAGTCATGGCTCAGTTTTTCACCATCTTTTTTTTGTCACTTAGCTGTTACTAAGGTGGAACACTGATATTCTCACCAGCATGTTAATGTTGGATTTAAAGCTGAGAATCTAAGATAGCTTTTCCCATATTATTAAACACCATTTCTTTTAATTTCTTTGTAACTTTAAAAAAATGCTCATTGATTTATTTTTTTGCCAACAGACAGGTCTTAATGGTGTTTATAACTGCAAGAGTATTTAGTGCATCAGATATGTACAGTTGTGTCATCTGCATAACTGTGGAAACACTCAGCTGTCTAATGATGTCACAAAGTGGCAGCATGCATAGTGAGAAGAATCATTCAGTCAATCAATGATATAAAAATAATTTTTATTCAAGTTACCCACTCTTACTATAAATGATCTAGTACAAATGATGGTCAACTTCAGTGCACTTGAAAATGAACCAATACCCACATTCTCAGGCAGACCAGAATTTGGTTGTTTGGTCTGCAATAGAATTTGTACCACCCTAAACCAACTGGACTATCCTACAAAAAGCCCCAGGGTTCATTTAAAACAGACCAAACAAATTAGCCCTAATCATGTTTAGAGTTCTCTTTCTCTTTTTTTCTCTTTCTTTCTGGTCCACTTTTCAGCTGAAGTGATGAGACCTGAGTTCTCATTTCTGATGGTCTACCTTAAGATGACTAGGCTTGGTTCGTTCAGAAAGAGACCATATGTGAAAACACCCTTAATGAACCTTGATTGAGATCATTTTGTCACACACACTGATCCAAACTTCAGTGCTGAATACACATTTGTTTGTGCTGTGATTAGCTGTCCAGGCCTCAGTGCCAAGTATCTGAGCTTCACAAGGTTTTTGTTTGTTTGTTTGTTTTTTTGTTCAAATGGGATTCCATGGCAACTGATGCTTTGTCTGCACAGATTGTTAGCAACATCACTGGAGCAGTTGCCTATCCCACCTCTAAACAACTGTCCTGTGCATTCAAAGTGAATAGTTAACTACAGTCAGTGCTGCTGTAGTATCAGACAAAGTGTAACACAGACCTTGATGACATTATTTACCAAAGTGACTAGCGATTTACTGTCAGAGTTCATGTCAGCAGGATCTGGATTCATGATGCATCTATTCAACACTTCACTTGTATATTCAGTATCCTTTTGCACCATGTTTCTTATTTCCAGTGTAATGGTGTGATTAATTTTCTTCTGTAACATTTGATTTCCTTTATTCTATTGTCACCTCACCTGTTTATCAGGCTGTTACAGTTATGTCTAGTCAGTGCTTTTGCACATATAATGTAGTTTTTAATTCTATATTTTGTAATGACAATAAAATAATAAATAATACGTTATTTATCCCCAGGGGGAAATTTGGTGTTGCTCTGATAGAGAGAACACAATAGAAATATACAAAAATACAATAAACAGAATATGTACAGAACATATATATACAATAACATAATATATACAATAAATAGGATGATGATAAATATAAATATAAATGCTTCTTTTTGCATGGATGAGTGTAGAACAAAGATATTGCACAACGAGATTATTGCACAAAGTTATTATCTGCAGGTTTATGTACAATGTTTGGTGCAGTTAATAAGAGTGGTGCGTCAGTGGGAGGAGTTGTAAAGTCTGATGGCCACAGGCAGGAATGACTTTCTGTGGCGTTCCGTGGTGCATCTTGGGGGAATGAGTCTGCTACTGAACGAACAGTGACGGTGATAATGATGTCCTTTTTCTGATTACCAAACCAACCACTTTTATCCTGGAAATGCAGTTCCATTGTTTACCACAACAGGGCTGTCATTCCTAAGATTTGAAGCGACCGCCCTTGTGTACTCCCATAAGATGACACATTGTGTAGGGGAGGCCCCTTGGTTTTATTTTTCATTAAAACTTAATGTTTACTGCAAATAACATAATATCCATAATAAAGTCACTGGCTGTTTTTTTTGTATATTGGAACTTATTCTCAGAGCAGGTCCACTATAAGATAAGAAAAAAACAAGTATAGAAGCATTTTCATCATATAGATAAGTAACCTAGAATAACTAGAGTACTTTGTACATGTATGTGTATCTGTTCAGTGTTTTTCAATGAGACACTGAAAAACCAAAATAAAAGGCAGTTCAACTGTATACACCATACTTAAGAAGTAACTATAAATATAAACTATAAATCTGTTGTCTACAGTGACAATAACAAGTAACTGACACAAAAAGGACGTTTTGATAAATAATTCAATACAACGGTGGAATCAAATGGTGGGTAAAGGTTATTGTGTCTGTAGATAGCAGTATTAAAAGCGAGAAGTACAGTCTTTGTACATAAAGTCGCAAGACTAGCCTTGGTGCACAGTTGAGGGGTGTGACTGACTGGTTGTTTCAGTCTGTTGAGATCACTGCTGATTAAGGAGTCTGACAGCAGCAGGGACCAAAGACTTGCGGGTAAGCAGCCTGTCACTGGAGGAGCTGCCCACAGCACTGATGTCTATGATGGCCAGCATTTTTGGCATCATCCTTTCAGTATATGTGAAATATACAGCAAGACGTTTCCCACAGGATGTCATAGCCATAAAATGCAAGTTCATGGTATTACTGTGTTTACTGTAATGTTTCATGAAGATCTTACATTTGTTCCATATTGTGACAGGGTCTTTGCAAGGGTTTTTTAATATTTGATTTGAGAAATTGGTTGACATTTTGGGAAAACCAGTTGTTTGCTTTCTTGGTGAAGTTTAAATGAGAAGATCAATATCAGTCTCATATCTCTTTGTTAAATATAAAGTCACAGCCGAGTGTCTGTAAGCCTTGCCTAGCATATTGACTAGAAATAGGGAAACAGTTATATAAAACTATGGTATATTATTTGAATTATATGAAAGTATGGACCATAGCATTTGAATACATACACAAAATGATAAGACACACAATAGGCACCACATGCTGACTTCACCGCCCACACTCACACCACCCTGCTGCTGGGAATAAGAAGACTGCCCAAAATGTCAAGTCATTGTAACACTATATGGTTCATCGGATATGGAAATATGTTAAATTTTGAGCATTCATAATTTGTATATGTTTTATAATTTGGCTATTAGCAATAATCAGTAGCAACATTAACAGAGTTTAACCTAAATTAAAATCACCTCAGGGCACATAAACATTGGATCATAATCTAAAGGATGCTACAGAATTCTTGACTCAGACTCACTCACTCTTGACTCAAAACCATGTCATCAAGTTCTTTATAAATGAAATATTTACAACTTCACTAGGGCTAACAAACACACAAATACATAAAAAGGCACAATAATGAATAAATTCAACATAAAACACAGAATACAATGATGAACAATTCATGAATGAATAAGGAGCATTTTATACCGGATGAGTCAGATAATTAATATTTCATTGCATAGTTTTATTCTCATGGGGCAGCTTGGCATTTAGACCACAGAATGCAAAGGCGTTTGAATCCCGGTGAAGGCATCTACGATCAGGCATTTTAGGGTTGCACTCTCCATCCCACATAGCAACCTCCACACAGGCTGTCTGTCTGTCTCTCAGCAGGTGGCGGGGCAGCATCTACCCCCACTTTGGATGTACTGGAAAGGTGGCGACTGTGGTTAAGCTCATCACAGTTTTATGTCAAGAATGCAGGTGTTCAGCTGTCAGACCAAAGCGGGTTGCTATCTGGCTGACTCTTCAGAGTTTAGGCCCGATTGTTCAATTTTCCTTTTTTAAGCGTTTGATTTCCTCAGCTGTTGAAAAATAGAAAACACATTAGTAGAAGTGGAGATGGGTTTCAGGTCCTCTGAATCCGAGCTGTCCCAAACTAGTCCAGTCTTCTGAGCACAGCCCCATCCCCAGGGCTCAGTCTGAGATGATCCAATCTTTCAGCTATGGTTAGGATGAAGTGATGGATTAGACATAACAGAATAAAACATGACATAATTAACTTAATTAATTCCATGAACTGATATTGTAACCCTTGATAGTCTCTAGAAATATCTTGCAAATCAACCATTTTTTAATAATCCAACAAAATTGTAAGTGGATTTACACTTTTCTTGTCTTCCAAACCACTAAACCAAGTGCTTAACAATACATGTCCATACACTGATGACAGAGGCTTTCATGCAACATGCCATCCTCATCAGGATCTAATCTAATCGTCATTCACACATCAAAGGCTATGCCTTTGGGAGAAATTCGGAATTCAGTAGCTTGTCCAAGGGCACTTGGGGACTGGTGGAGCCGGGGATCAAATCTTCGAGTAGCCTTCGACCTGCTCTGAGCCACAGCCCCCACACAACTAACTATGAACACAGCTGCCTTAGAACATTGTTCATATTTTCCTGGCAATTTGTACTCTATTACACTGTAATTATTATAATATTTCCACGAAACACCTATAAAATTATTATAAAACCTGTAAAATAATGCCATTGCTAAAACTAATTACTGTGTTTATGGTTGATTAGTTAAATCTAACAATTCATTATATTCTCATCATATGTTTTGTATAAAAAATCTTGACATAGTAGCTAGTAACTAGTAGTATTTCTCAGTGAATTGTAGTGGAGCAGAAGTGGCATTAAATTGAACTACCAGTGGTCATGAAATACTTGAATGGTTGATTAAATAGTGGTCAAAGCAGAGATATTACAAACTTTAGACAAATAGTTTCTGTCATGGACAACTTGAGCATCATAAGACTGTTTCTGAAAGTGCAGTCTGTACATTAGTACTGAATGGCCACTTGGTTTGACTCCGGTACTGCTTCATGCTTCACACTTGACACTGCATTTCATTGGGTCCTCACTGGGGTTGCCACCCTTAACTGGAAAATAAGAGATACTTTACCAATGGCCCATGCCTCAGTGGACACTAATAAAGTAATATGCACCCATTTGCACTTATGCATCAATCCCCCTGCTATGGTGGATGACATAACGATAAGTGTTTTTGTATTTCTGTCAATTTATTTTCTACAATTACTTCATACATCTGTTGCAGTCACAGGGACCGTATTGTATTGTTTATTATTATCTAGCATTACACCATTCTACTTCTGGTTTTACTGTTTGTTACTCTGCTAAATTATGGATCTAATGGAAATCTTCTATTCAACTCATTCTGCCTTAAGTGTGAATAAAATCCTGGACTGTCCCATTCATGGTGTCCTGAGTATTTTCTCAGTCTTGTGATAAACACTTCACTTTACTTGTGAATGTAAGTTCAGTGCTCACATAGTACACATATTGCCTCCTGTATTCAAACAGAACCACATCCACTGTTATGCTGCCTGCTTGAATCAGGTTCATAAGTTCACTGTGGCACACACTTGCTGTCTGACACAGTAAACAGTGCTGATTTTGCATTTCAGCACCTCTGAAATTCATGCTGCTGATTAAATATGACATACATAAATACTGAGTAATTACTTTATTATGATGCAGTGAGGCCTGATTAAACAGGCAGCAGAAAAGCAGCCCATCCTGTGTTTTATTTTCTTCTCTGATTGAACAGTCAGACAGTTGCATTTTGCTTCTCTAATTTAAATGTGTAATAAAGCAAACAGAATACTGTTCCTGATGGTGGTAATCTGGATGGAAATTCATTTTTGATTTAGGCAACAGTTGCATAACTAAAACTAAAACAAAGGTCTTTCTGTGATAGGTACCTTAGTCAGAATTTTGGACAGACATCAGTCATGTGCTGGAGTGTTTAAACACACCTCACTTTGGCCATAATTAATAGTGACTTATGTACTTCTTGTTTCATTATTTCCAATGGATTTGATAGAGAAGTGTTCCCCGTCAGGGGTCATGTGAGCCCACACAGTGTCATACTTAGCATAACACTGGTTGCCTCCACTGCATACAGAGAAATCAAATGGTTAAATCTTCTATTTAAAGGCTTTGTAATTCTACAGTATACAACAGGCCTATAGACTGTCAATGACTTTAACCCTTATTGTACCTATGGCTGTAAACATACTATATTGAGAGATATTATAAAACATTATACAAATTATTATACAAATTTGTCAGAAATAATTGATCATTTTACATGTCATTAAAATGGGACTCTGCTCAGAAACAGGGGATATGCCTGCAGGCCATTTCTATGTTCCATTCCCTGACCCAGCCTCAGGGACACAAACCCACTACAACACATTGAAATGACCTTTGGGCAAACGTAAGAGACGGTTTCAGATTCAAAGTAGTCCCAGGTTTACACCTGACAGGGCATGCAACATGACAGTGACATGTTAAGTGCCTGTGCAGTGGAGATGCAGTCTGATAATGACTTTGAACGAGTGTGCATGAGCAATGAATTAATTTCCTGTAGCATTTTCTTAGAATTTTGTTTTTTGAAATAAGAGAAAACACTGACTACATGTTCTAAATACATTTATTTTCACTTTGCTTTTACAAATGTCTCACCTCTCAGCAGAGATGTGATCATCACTTTTATAACAATGCCCTGAATTAATTAATCTTTACATGAAGTAAAACTAACAAGGACTTAAATAGCATCCTCATTTGAAACCATTTGTAGATGATCAAGAAGAATATTTAAAACATATTGTATTTTAAAAACACTCACAAATTATTATAACTGATGCTTTGTCAGGTTTGCCTGCAAGACAACCAATTAATAACTTAAAGCTTGTTTTCTGAATGAGGTTCAGACCGATCAGGACTATGTTAACATTGTAGCTGCTCCATCAACATTCAAAATCACATCATCTAAATTCTGTATAAATATGAAGTAGTATCATCGAGTATCATCGAGCTAACCAGTGTTCCACACTGTTAGTGCTGTAGAAAGGAAAAACACTCAATAGGTAAAAAACCATCCTGAGTCCTTTTCATAGCAATCAGTCTAAAGGCTGTTACTGTCAGCTGAGAAAGTCAGAACATCTAATATTTTAAGTTAGGTTACAATCTTCTCACACAATGACAAAAGAAAGCAATTGAAAATGCATAAATAATGCTTAAAGCAAGTCAAAAGTTACATCATGCATAACTGGAGGAAGGTCTGGTCAAGAGAGTCTGGTGATTGACTAGTCATCACATATTTATCAATCATAGTGTGAACCATTCTCCTCTGGGTCGCCACAGCAAGCAGACAGTGTTGACATCTAGGTCTTACCATGATTTTCATAATCATGTTAGGCTAGCCAGAACTGTAAAAATGAATATGAATCTGTAAACTAATAAGTAACTCATCATAGAGGTATAGAGAATATCTTTAGAAGAATGGTGTTCATCACCAGAGTAGAATTCAGAGACTTGGAGAATCAATCAAGGATCACTGAAGCTGTTCTGGTGGACCAACATCTTACTGAGACACTTCTGTCACCTGTCTGTACCACTGTAACAGCCAACATTAATAATACCATAGAATGTGAACACTAAGCAGATAATATGTATGGAGTAATGTCTAGGTTGTAACTGCACATTCTTTGACAGGAACATCTCTCCCCAATGCTGAGAAAATCTGTCCCTCCCAAAATACATTAGAAAATATTCAAATTCAAATTTATTCAAATTTATTTATTTAGAGCCCAAAATCACAAACATCGTTTGCCTCGGAGGGCTTTACAATCTGTACAGTTGTGACACCTTCTGTCCTTAGACCCTTGAACCGAGTCAGGCAAAAAACTTCAAAAAAGCCTTTATGGAAAAAAGAAGAAACCTGAGGAAGAGTCCACAGATGAAGGATCCCTCTCCCTGGGACGGACAGACGTGCAATAGATGCCACATGTACAGAGAACATCATCAGTCATATATTAAGTTATACATGGGTCGTAATAAACTGTAGATAAACTGAGTTCATTGGTTTAGTCCATGTGTGAAGGTATCATAGGTAATGGAAATGAGTCCAGGTGCATCCCTAGATGTCCTCATATGGAAGCTCTGGCCACTCGACCTTCTCTCCACAACACAGACACAGATCATGTCCCCACCAGGCCAGTGAACCTCAGACAGATGGACCACAACCAGAATCAGTGAGGAACCTGCAAGACTGGAGAGAACAAAGAGGACCAGGGGCTCCGCTCCAGCAGTAACATGCACTTTACAGGACATAAGAGTATTCACATTAACCGCTTTGACACTTTAACCAATTTAACCAATTTAACCAGTTTAGCCACTTTAACTAGTTTACCACTTTAGTGACTTTTACCAGTTTATAAGGTGACTCCAGTTTGCACTACTACCATAATAAGAGTAGAGGAAGCAAAGGAAGAGGAAGCAGAGAAAGAGGAAGCAGAGATAGAGAAAGAGGGAGAGGTGCCCGGTGCATGCATCATGGGAGCCCCCCGGCAGTCTAAGCCTATAGCAGCATAACTAAGGGCGAGCCTGTGCCCACCCTAACTATAAGCTTTATCAAAAAGGAAGGTTTTAAGTCTATTCTTAAACACTGACACTGTGTCTGCCTCTCGGACCCAGACTGGGAGCTGGTTCCAGAGAACAGGGGCCTGATAGCTGAAGGCTCTGCCCCCTAGACTACTTCTGGAAACCCTGGGAACTACAAGTAAGCCTGCGTTTTGGGAGCGCAGCACTCTAGTCGGATGATAAGGAGTTATCAATTCATTAAGATATGATGGTGCCAGACCATGTAGAGCCTTATATGTGAGGAGTAGGATTTTAAAATCCACTCTAAATTTTACAGGGAGCCAATGCAGAGAAGCCAGTACTGGAGTAATATGGTCTCTTTTCCTGGTTTTAGTCAGCACCCGAGCAGCGGCATTCTGGACCAGCTGTAGAGTCTTTAACGACTTGTTCGGGCAGCCTGATAAAAGTGAATTACAAGTAATCCAGCCTGGAAGAGACAAATGCATGGACTAATTTTTCAGCATCGCTTTGGGACAAAGAAGTGCAAATGCCGAATTTTTTGCGATGTTGTGCAGGTGGTAAAAGGCAGACCTTGAAATATGCTTAATATGGGTGTCGAAGGACATATCCTGATCAAATAAAACCCCCCCGAGGTTCCTTTACAGTGGTGCTGGAGGCCCAGTTAATGCCATCCAGCAAGGCTATCTTAGGAGAAAACGTGTTCCTCAGGTGTTTCGGACCTAATAGGATCACTTCAGTTTTATCTGAGTTCAACAGCAGGAAATTTCTTGTCATCCAAGCCTTTATATCTTTAAGGCAGGCCTGGAGTTTCAGGAGCTGATCAGTTTTGTCTGGCTCCACTGATAAATATAATTGGGTGTCATCAGCATAACAATGGAAATCTATGGAGTGCCTCCTGATGATATTGCCAAGGTTGCAGCATATACAAAATAAACAGAATTGGACCTAGCACTGAACCTTGTGGAACTCCATGACAGACTTTAGTATGCACAGAGGATTCATTATTAATATGGACAAACTGAGACCGATCTGATAAGTATGATCTGAACCAGTTTAATGCAGACCCTTTAATGCCAAGCAGTTTTTCCATTCTCAGCAACAGAATATGATGGTCAACTGTATCAAAGGCAGCACTGAGGTCTAACAGGACAAGTACAGACAGAAGCCCTCTATCTGATGCTGTCAACAGGTCATTGGTGACTTTCACAAGTGCTGTTTCTGTGCTATGGTGAGCTCTAAATCCTGAATGAAAAACTTCAAAAAGACTATTACTGTGGAGATAATTACATAACTGGCTGGCAACGGCTTTCTCTAGGATCTTAGACAAAAATGGGAGGTTGGATATTGGTCTGTAATTGGCTAACACATCTGCATCAAGTGTAGGTTTTTTGATCAAGTGGTTTAATTACAGCTACTTTAAAAGACTTGGGTACAAAGCCTGACACCAGAGACAGAAACTAATGAGGATAATTCAGGAAGGCCAATTGGAATAAAACTGTCTAAGCAATTGTCAGGTTTTAATGTATCTGCTCCTAAATTTCCTGAGTCTGAAGGCACGTTAGATAGATTGGAGTCTAACGAGGGCAGATCCTGACAAATTTTGTCCCTAACTATTCAAAATCTTGTCATTAAAGAAGCTCATGAAATCATTACTACTTAAACTTAAGGGAATGCAGGGTTCAATAGAGCTATGGCTCTGTGTCAGCCTGGCTACAGTGCTGAAAAGAAACCTAGGGCAGTTCTTATTTTCCTCTATTAATGCCTGAATAGTAGGCTGCTCTGGCATTACACAGGGCTTTCCTATATGTTTTGAGACTCTCTTTCCAGGCTAGGCGAGAGTCCTCCTCTTTGGTGGAGCGCCATATCCTTTCCAATTGTCGTGTTGTTTGTTTTAACTTGCGAGTTGCAGAGTTAAACCATGGTGACAATCTCTTTTGTTTTATGATCTTTCTTTTTAGGGGCGCAACAGAGTCCAGAGTGCCTCTGAGTGAGTCCATGGTGTTACTAACAAGTTGGTCAATTTGGGGGGAGCTCAAAAAATCATGAGAGTCGTCAGAGATACTAGGAAATCTTACTGACTTTAATGCTGTCGGAATTGCTTCCTTAAATTTAGTCCTAGTACAATCGGGTAACCATCTAGTGAACACTAATTTTTCCTAGAGGTGCATAGTCCTGTAATAGGAATTCAAATGATACTAAGTAGTGGTCTGATAATATAGGATTTTGGGGGGAGACTATTAAGTGCTCAATATCAATACCATAGGATGAGGAACAAATCAAGGGTGTGATTGTGACAGTGAGTTGGAGAATTTACCCTCTGAGAAAACCCAATGGAGTCCAATAATGAGATGAATGCTGTGCTAAGACTGTCACTATCCATGTCCACGTGAATATTAAAATCACCTACAATAATTACCTTGTCATTTTCAAGGACTAAATTTGACAAGAACTCTGAAAATTCAGATAAGAATTCAGAGTATGGGCCTGGGGGCGGTACACTACAGCAACTAGTATTGGCTTTGTGCTCCTCCAGGCTGGAGATGAAAGGAGTAATAGTAAGGCTTTCAAATGAGCTCTTTAGGCTACAGCTCAATATTATAGCATTGCTATGATGCAGTTGTCATTTTCATGCCAAGCGCACGTTGTGTAAGTGTATATAATATACAATATAATATACAAATGTATTATGCCCATCTGTGAGCCCAGAGAGTGACTGCACCACTGACCAACAAAACCATGTCTATGGTCAGCAGTGTTTAAAGGACGCATAATTGAGGTATTGAGATGTGCCTTTATAGGCCGTTAACATTACGGTGCACACGGAAATAGAAAGCAGCCTCTCAAATCTTTAAATTCAATCATGAAAGAAAACACTCACTATACACCAATTAAATACACAATAAAGAAATTACCTGGAAAACTTGTGCTGCTTGACATAATTTAAAATGCGGGTGAAGTCTCCAAATTGGCGAAATCATTAGTTTGGACAGCGGTGAACAGATGATTTGTGGATACATGCAGATTCGGGTTACAGCTGTTTGTTACACACACAGGGACGCGCAGCAGAGCATATGCAGTCAAATGGAGGATTGGGAGACAATAGAAGCAGAGGATCCACTGGCCACAGACCATTTTCATATCAGTGCACTAAGTGATGGTGCACCTGGCTTTTAGAAGGAATGGGAGATGACACTATGATAAGTTTAATTCATATCACACACAAAACACACCTATTATTGATTAAAAGATCATGTGCCTTACTTTGTGCCCAGATACTGTGCTATTCAACCACCTAAATGACCTAAATGCACCCTCACCATGCACTGTCCCATTGACAACAGTTCATCATTTAACACCATAGTTTCTCCCAGACTCATCGCCAAACTCAAGGACCGGGGGTTAAACCAGTGTAAGTGGGTCCTTGACTTCCTGACAAGTAGACCCCAGGTGATGAGGGTGGACTGAATACCTTTTTCATCCCATCCTTAATACTGAAACTCTCTGGGCTGCTTTTTGAACTTCACACAACTGTGTGTGTGCTGTGGTGGGTATGATTAAAGAAACAATGAAAAGAGGCCCTGACCTGCTGGTGTCAGGACTACAACTGAACAGTACCAAGACTTAGGAGCTAATACTGGACCTTTCACTTCATACTACTATTACCTCAGATATTACCTCAGGAATTTCTACTCTTGCACCATCAAGAGCATCCTGATAGGGAGCATCGCTGCCTAGTACAGGAGCAGTACATAACAGGACTGCAAACATAAATTCAACAACGTATTAGTCAAATCCATTTGATTTGATCAAATAGCTCATTCTGGTTATTAGCATTTTTAAATATACCCCAACAACACTAATGTGAAGCACTAATGTAAGCTGCAAGCCAGTTTAGGCAGGCAACTCGAGCTTCACTGCTATACACCCATGACACGCCTCACTCTCTGCAACATCCACTAAAACACACCCTCTGAGTTTGGAGGTTTATTTAACCTGCAGCTCCCCCTCTGTCAGTGCATCCCTGTGACAGTAATCCTCCTTGTTCCTTCAGCTCCAACACCATCCCAGCATCCACCTGCAGGCTCCTGTGGGGGATTTAAGATATGTACCCATCACTGCCCAGATTTAAACATATCAGCAGGGAGTGACCAGGTAGGAGCATAGACACCAAACTCTAACGTCTGAACTCCATTCTCCAGTTAAAGTAACTAACTCCAGTTTCCTGCTGATTGGCTGACAGCCAATAAGGCTTCATTCCCAGTGACATGTATGCAGATTCTGACCACTACTAACTACTCGTCTGAGTAAATCAAATACCAAACTGCAGTAAAACACACATGTTGCACCTGCTGTCAGTAAAGTCCACTAGCTTCTAATGATAACTAATACTGCTGTGATGAGCACTGAATGCAGGTGTTGCACCAATCCATCTCAAGGTAACAGCCCTAACTGTTTGTGGACTGGAGATTCCACTAATAGCCTTGCTCAAGAGCACCTCTGTGGTAGTACTGTGGTAGAGATGGACAAATTCTGTTCTTTTCCTTTTCCCACCCTGATTTTTTTTCCTGCTGACTAAACGTGTAAAACACCCACATCCTTTAGGCTACTAAAGTGATGCAAAAGTTAATGCATTTAAACTCACAGGGACAGCATAGATATTTGGGTTGATTGTAACTGACAATAACCCCAACAGATTAAAATATTCAGATAGATAAATAATATGAACATGGAATTTATGCAGCCTTAAAACACAGATGTGAAAACAAAGATGTAAAATTCATTATGATGAGGCCCTCTTAATTTTCAAATCATCAGTCAGTGAGGTCCAGATTCAAACTTCATGTTGTCAATCAAGTTACATGCTTTTAGGTCATTTTACACAAAATAACACAGGACAATGGAAAAAGAGACAGATGATTCAGAAGCTTCATTGGCCTTGTTTCTGATTGCCCATTTGATGCCCTTAGCTCTGGTGTTCTAATGTGAGTCAGGTTGGCGAAACAATGTATCAAAGAGCAATGTGAAAACATTGTGAAAATGTGAAAGGAGTCACTCATGGTAATCTGAATCTGCAGTTTCAGTGCTTGGCTGTCTGTCTCACTTTTTAAGTTCACTCTCACCACTCTCATAGTGTTTTTGGCTGCTGTTTTCAGATAAAAAGCTCTAAAAAGCCATTATACACTACCTGCTTAGCACTGCTGCTGAGATATTGATAACAGATGTTTTCAAAAAGACTCCTGTTTTTAATAAAAGTCTTTTTACGCAGATTTACAAGTGAGATGCCAGCACAGTAATGTTACACAGTATACCTCTGCCTACCTTATAGCCTTAGCTATAGGATTAATTAACTCAATTTAAGAGACTCTTAGACCAAAACATCAACAACAAGAGCTGTGTTCATATCTCAAGACATGATTAAAAGTATGGTCAGGGCACCTCCATCCTACTTCAATCTCCCACTCACTTCTAGTGAAGCGTGCCTCACACATTAATTCAAGTGTGTGTTTCATGTTTTACTGATCAATATTTATTCATTACCACTATCAGAATTGTTCACATCACATCTTGTTTCAGTGCCATGATCTTATGTTGCGCACTGTATTTTGCAGCCTTTATTGTGCTTTTCCCTGATGTAAAAAAAGCAGATTTTTTTTCATCCTAAATTTTTCCATTGCTAAAATTCAATCTAGGTTCCATGCAAGTTTGCAACAGCAGACACATCCAGTGCCTCAAGTGGACTGCTCCATTGGCCAAATCTATATGGTGGTGAATGTGATGCATTAATCGACAGGATCCCAGCAAATCAGCAAATATTTTCTCACCTTGCGTCACACTGGTCATGATTCATCTGTACCACTGCTATGAATATTAAAGCTCCTCTCATACTGCATGTGTGCAGGCTCTGACCTGATGCTGAGCACACTAGTATGCTATTCATGGTCATTGTGGCTGTCTGGTCTGCTTCCATGGAAACTGAACTGCTGTGATGACGAATGGAAAATGAACGTGACAAGAAGTAATCCGGCACATCAAACAGAAGACAACAGGGTTACTGCAGCACTGACATCCAGTGTATCCACGCTCTATCCAAGTCTGTTCACCTAACTGTGGGTTAGCTATTATTGATTGATTCAGAAGAACTATAATACATTATTTCACACTCATTAGCATATCCTTATATGTTTTACATACCCATCAACAACAACCTAAGATGGTGCCAGAGTCTTCTGTCATCCATAGATCTGTGATGACCTGCTGTGCATCCTTTCAGTTTCCACCGTAGTTGTTAAATGTAGCGTCATCCTGAATGCATCCTTAAACCAGCTGAGAAGAAGAAACAAAAGGGACAACAGTACATAATCACACACTGATAAGAATCAGACAGGAAAGTACAGCTTGCATCATAGAAGCCAGAACACAGTGTGCCTGGCCAACCGAGGCAATTTTACGTCCCCTGACATTTGGACTGTACACTGAGACCAACATCAGATGATTTGATTTAGCAGAGGGCGACACAGATAAAGAGGAACTGCAATTACTCTGTCAGCAAGACAGTCAAATAATGGGCATACATTAAGTTCATCTTTTATGAGATTTACACCTAAAACAGTCATGCTTTCCCTTTATCCTTTCTACCAGAAATACTGTTTGTATGCACAGATAAAAATTAAACCCAACACTTCCATCATAACATTTTTTACATCAAACAGGCATAATTCATCTCTTTCCTTGTAAGCTTTTATTTGGATGGATGACATCTGCAGTGTTATTTTTTGGTGGTTAACTTAACAATAAATGAAAAAAAATAAGGAAGGAAAAAGGAAGGAAGGAAGAAAGGAAGAAAAGTTATTGGAATTCATTTGGAATTAAAACTTTACTCTTTACGCCACCACAATGGATTTGAAATAAAACAAACAAGATGTACTTTAACTGCAGACTTTCAGCTTTAATTAGTAGGAGGGTATTTACATCCAAATCAGGTGAACAGTGTAGGAATTACAACAAAAGTTTCTATATGTGTCTCCCACTTTTTAAGCACATCTTGTTCATTTCATTTCAAATTCATTCAAATGGTGTATAGAGCCCAAAAGATGAGAATTGTGTTGATGTCCCAATATTTATGGACCTGACTGTAAGAGATACTAAGAGTGGTGTCACAACCAGGCTCCAACAATAAAGTCGTTGCGCACGAAGCTGCCCAAAGAAAAATTTTAACCCTGGTCCAACTGAATGACTTTTGGAATGCCAAATATGGAGATATACTGCAAGAGTGCATGTGCCCATACACCACGAGTTTATTATGCGCAGGGGATATGCAGCAGAATAGCGAGTAGTCTGGTACATGACAATCAAAAGATAACTGGCACCTGCCTTCAAGCGAGGCAAAAGACCCACATAGTCCACAACTAAATGTTAAATGGTTAGGTTTATCAGTCAACTGACATGTATGGGAAGTTTTAATAAAGGCAGAGACATCCTTTCAGATTCAGATTCAGATTCAGATTTTCCTTTATTAGTCCCACAGCGGGGAAATTCACAGCGTAACAGCAGCGAAGACACATAGTGGCAAATAGTCAATACAAATGTAAGACATGAGATAAAATAAAATAAAATGAAATAAAAGGTAAAATAATCCAAGATAAATAGTTATAACTATAACTGTCTGTAAGTAAACCTGTACATACATAGTACAGAGGGAGTATGCCTGAGAGTATACATATGAGAAAATATATAATATCTCAGGGAGTGCAAAAAAACAGTGAAATAGTGTTATTGTTTATTGTTCATTGTCCATTGTCTGCAGACTAGCGGGCATTTTGTTTGTTGTACAGTCTGACAGCAGCTTCTTCATACCAGGCCAAACAAAATGTCTTAAAATTCTATCATATGTTTGATGAGGGTTAGTAGTTGTTAGCAGTTGAGGCAGGCCCTTCTGTGTGGAGTTTGCATGTTCTCCCTGTGCCTGTGTGGGTTCTCTCTGGGTACTCCAGCTTCCTCCCACAATCCAAAGACATGCAGGTTAGGTTAATTGACAACTCTCTAAATTGCCCCTACGTGTGAATGTGAGTGTGAGTGGTTGTTTGTCCTTCAATGTTAGCCCCTGCGACTGACTGGCATCCAGTCCAGGGTTTACCCTGCCTCTTGCCCAAGATAGCTGGGACAGGCTCCAGCACCCCTGCGACCCTGTGTGTGCTCAGGATAAGCAGGTTTAGAAAATGGATGGATGGATCAATGTTTGATGAGTGATATTGACATGGGAAATTAAGACAAAGCAAGTGAGAACTTTTCTGCAACCGTTTCCTTGAGTCAGAATCAGATCTGTTTTACCTGAATTGCACCAGCATGTCCTAAATCCTGGATCATGTTAACATAAACATTTCTGTTAGCTACAAAGCCTTCCCCATTCCCATTTTGGTCATTCAGGCCATATTTCCTTGTTTCTCCTGCCTACTTACATGCAGCTGATAAAACCATTAGAAAAACATATAACCTGGATGAATGGAGAAGTGAGGACAATATCCAGAGTAAAAAACCCTTCCTTATGGTAAAGAGACCATTGAGCATGCAACACTGCCAGAGTGGGATTGAAAGCTGGCATCAAGGAGGCAAAGTGAAGACATCAGAAAAGAAAAGAGAGAGACCTCAACACTAACAACACCAAAGACGTGGCAGGCAATCCAAGTAACACAGGCTACAAAAGCAGGACTTCCCCCATTGTGTGTGAAGTCATGTTGCCAGATGAGCTTAACACCTTTATATTTGCTTTGATCGTCTCAATAAAGAATCAGCTGTCAAGTCTACTCTGCCTCCAGATGAACAGTCATTCAACATCCACAGCAGATAACAGCCTGATAACATCCCTGGCTATGTATGAGACCTTGTGCTTACCAGCTAGTTAATGTCACTTACGTCTTTATGGCTGAAGTCAGTAGAACTGAGAATAATGTAGACTGAACTTGAAAATGTGCAAAAGTGCAACATAAAAACTCCAGTTCCCCTCCCATAAATCTAATTCTTTGTTTTTAACCTCCTTTTTTATTGGTCTTCTTCTGTTATCCTGTATTTGTGATGCAAGTTGTTGTTGGCAAACAAGGGATAATTTTGTTTATTTTGTACCATTATGAACTGCCTGAAGGACCTCATATGGAGAAGGCAGAAAGAAATTACAGAGATGGTACTGCATGCCTGCCTAATTTGAGCAATGATGGTACCCAAAAAGTGTGCACTATCTAGTTGAAACGACACTCACTCTGTGGCACTCACCTCCATTCTGATGGAGTGTTTTGAGAATGTGTTTTTTCTGCAAATCAGGAACAACTTCCCATCCAACATCTAGACCCTCACCAGTTTGTATTCAGAACCAGATCCACAGAGGATCATTTCTGCTGCACTCTACACTGTTCACACACCTCAAAAATAAACAAATTACACTCTGGGCTTGAGTATCACTCTGTGCAGCTGGATATTGGACCTCACAAACAGACCGCCCCCCCCTCCCCCCAACCCACAGACAGTTTGGACTGGCAGTCACACCTCCTTCATTCTAGTGCTCAAAACCGGAGCCCCCCAGAACTGTGTGCTCAGCCCCCTCTTGTTCTCACTGTACTCAAATGGATTCCCAGACATGGAGACAACTCTGTTGTGAAGTTCGCAGGCGATCACCACATTTCAAACAATAAGACCTCACATCAGGAGAAAATCTACAATCAGGGAACCAGGGAAACCTATCCACAGCTCAACATCAGTAAAACTGAGGAGTGGACTGTTGATTTTAAAAAGAAAGGGGAGAAGACTTCTGTCTACAGCGATGGAGCTGAGGTGGAGCAGATGAATGTGGATCAGCATCATAAAGAACCTGTCATGGATATCTCACTCCTCCATTGTGTTAAAGAAAGCAAAGTTGCCATGTCAAGTTCTCATCAACTTTTACAAATGCAGCAGAAAACATGACTGTAAACATTACAAATTGACATGGTTTTTATCCATGGCCCTGGACAGGAGGACTCTGCAGTCCAAAAAAATATTTTTACATTACATTACAATTAGATCTTAAACGTGACTTCCCATTGGTGGGGGGTTCACTACTCTTTCTTGTTTGCACAACAGCTCAGTGGGTAAGTGGTTGGATTAACATACTGCTGGAGATGGGTGGCTTACTGGTAAGTGTTTAAATATGACATGAACTTCTACAAGTCTATCTACTACTACCATGGATTATGACACCCCTTATAAACCTTCAGACCCAGCAAGAAGTGCCCTATGACCAGAAACTGACACACACTCACTCAGTGGTGGAGAGCATACTGCTGGTGGCTATAACATTACCTGTCAATTGTCAGTAGCTTATTGGTTTGTGGTTTGCACACAGCACTTTCTTCTGCTGCTCTTAAATGGATTACATGCTAATTGAAAATTGCTTGGCACATGCTTCCAATTCAAAATCAAAGGCAATTTATTAACATATTCTGGCGGGTAAGAACAGACTTGGCTTGCATGGTCGCAATAGATATAGATATAACAACTGCAAAGAATACATAGGTCTAAGGATATTACAAGAATATTATAATAGAAATAAAAAAGCCACATCAAAAACATCAGTTTTGAAGGGATGTTAAAAAGCTGATGGATCTGTCTAAAATCTAGAGTAGCCTGTAATGAAGTGAGTAAAAGTAGGAAGGCCATTTCAGAGTTAAGAGCATGGTAAGCAAATCTTTCTGTTAACTGAAGGAAGGACCAGGCGATCAGGATCAAGAAACCAATAATGTATCAGCTCAGATCAGTATGGTGGTGTACGACTATGCAAGGCCTTATGAGATAAAAGAGGAACCTTAGAATTAGCCCTAGCTTGTTCTGATAACCAAGATATGTTCAGCCAATATTTGGCTGAACCACTGACTAAAAAGTTCATATCCAGGATTAATTCAGGAGTTATCATTTGTCTTTACAGGTAAGTAGAAAAAAGTCATAGGGCAGTAGGTGGATACCTGGGATACACAAACTTCACATCAGAAAGTTCAGAGATTGTTTTGTTACTGACACACTGAGTTCAGTATGAATGAAAAAATAAAGGGACCATTCCCGGGATGCCAATATGCTTCTCCAAGCAGCTTAAATGTGTGTTGGGGTCAGTGGTGTCAAATGCTACAGTCAAATCAAGAGGTGGCAACAATGATGTTAAATCAGAATGACCAGTACTGACTACAAGACAGTTTCAGTGAAATGGTCAAAAGATTTAAATTTTTCAAAAGATTGCTCATGGATAAATACATAGTATGTTGATCAGCAATAGCTCTCCATAGCAAGATCAACATGACAGAAAGATCTGAAACTAGTGTAGAATTGTTTAGAATTTGCAGATCAATGTTTTGTAGTTTTTTGGTTTTCAGCTGCAGCAGTTGAATAATGTGAACTTTAAAAACAAAGAGTCTGTGGAAAACAACTTATTAATAAATCCAAGAATAAGACTATTTAATACAAAACAGGTCATCAAAAAGGTTAGATAGTAGAGGCTCTGATATGCAAGTTGTATATTTGGAAGCAGTCAGGCAGGTAAAGGCCTCAGGGATGTTGTTTTAAACTGTGAGACGGTGCCATTGATCCGAGTCACAGTGCCTGCACTGATCAGAGAATCAAAAGGTTCTAGACCATCATTCTAAAAGGAGTGTGGACCAGTGACTTCATCTCTGATTGAGTCAGTGTTATTTCTGAAGAATTTCATTGTTGCTTTCAAGGAGTCTGTTTGAGTGCAGTAAGTATCATCTGAAAACCATTGAGCTAATTGAATCGGAGTGTGTTTTCTGGTTCTAAGAAGAGCAAAAAAGGAAGAATTAGACCAAGCTGCAGGGAGGGATTTTAGAGGCAATCTGGAATGCACAGTAGAGAGAGGGACATGGAAGTTGTGCTGGTTCAAATTTTCAAGCAAAGTCCACTCTCCTCTAAATCTTTCCAACTAGGTTCAAGGGAAATAGAATTTGAACTACAGGACTTATGTACATTACTACACAGATCAGTATTGATCTCTGTACTCTAGGGAGAGTAACTAGGGAGAACTCCTGCTAATACCAGTGTCTTTAAAGGGTTTTATTAAGTGTGTATCTCCCTGAAGACACATCAGTCTTCAATCCATCCCATGATTCACTGCGACATCACTCCTAGGGGTTATTTATGATGCCAAAACACAAGTGCCTCAGCTTTCATTACATCAGGACAGAGGGGACAGTGCTGCACATTGTGTTCTTTAAATAATGAACCCATATGCCTTGTTGCATTAATAAGTCATGCACCAGCTGCCTGAACGTGGGGGAGTGGGGATTAATATGCCATTTGTGCATCTGCAGGCCAATGTATTAATTGATCAGTGTAACCATGTATCAGCTGTTCTTTCAGCTATAAAAGAAATCCAAGAGCATCCCTCAAGTCACTCTATTTTAACAGAGAGGAGAATATTATAGAATACTATATATACTATATATAGAATACTGAAGCCATGTAACCATTAACTCATATATGCACAGCAAACAAACAGACCAGAAACATATTTCTTGTGGGCTGGCATAGAGATAATCAATTAACTCTGAAACTTCAAGGTTCTATTCCAGGTAAAAACCTCATTCAAAATCACACTAACATTTGCAATTATGCAAGTAGCAAAAACAAATCCAGCCATGGAACACAACCCTCACTCAGTCATATATATATCATATGGTTTACATATGTTTTGATAATGATGGTAATTTTTTTTTAAACAGCATTGTTGTTTATTCAACATTTCAGTTTTTTAGTGACCTCTAACAAAGATCTTTACTACAAGACCTCAATTGCTGTAAAAAAAATTCTCTCTACACAACCTTCATTTACACAAACTTCCTGTCCAAGAATATACGCATATATGTACTAACTTGAAAGGAGTGACTGTTTATTTATAGTTGTTTGCCAACTTATGACTGGACTAAGCAGTGCCAGCAAAACATAAACCAGCAATAAGCATAAGCAGTGAAATGAGGTGATGACATCATCTTTTCTTAAATGCTCTGTTTTAGATGTATTCTCGTCAAGACTGAAAAATAAGTTTCTGAACATCTTCACCCTGCAAGAGGTTTTCAAAAAGGTCAATTTTCAGTTACCTAAACTTCAGGTTGTTGAAGAAATTTTTTCAGAAGTGTTGCTAAACCAAGTGTTGGTTAAAAAGCATGCACTGCACTGTTGATAAATCTTCATAATAGGCGAGATGCCAACTGTCCATTGGAACATGGATACTTTTATCATAAAAACAGATCAAATGCTGAATGAGATAATATATGACATTAGACAGGCTTGTAGAATAAAGGCTACATAGGAAGTGATGTCATGACCTCAGCTCTCTATAGCATTCTGATTTAAGTGCATTTTAGTACATGTACTTTATTAGTTTTACCTTTCATTGGTAATTAAAACGATTGCACACCTACCTAAAAAACCATAACCATGATTATCAGTGCACATCCTGCAGAGCGGATAAATATGTTCCTGGCTGATCGCCACCATTCTCACACCCTCCCCCATTTCTGTATAATATATTCTCTCCAAAGTACTGGGTCTGAAGAATGTAGATGTTTTGGTAGATGATGGGATGATTGGGACATTTCTACCTTCATGCTTTAAAAAAAGGAAAGGGCATCTGGGAGGCACTTCCACTGACATATGTGTCATACATTGTTTATGAGGCATTTCACTAAAAGAAAGGCTTGCTATACTTTTTCTTAGGGCAGCACATGGATAGAGACCGGAAGAGTGAGATTTCTGTTGAAATCTTGAGATGGCTAGATAGACTGCTAAGATTAGCTTTATTATTTATTAAAGCTGATAGATTTAAAATGTCTTCATGAAAATGCTCAGAATCTATCTTTATCTGTGTGTGTGGGTGTGGCTGGGTTCTTTATATGGTTGGCCTTGTGAGAAGCAGATTTTCAGAGGAATCATTTTAAATCTGTATCTCTGCTGGTTGTGGAATGCAACCTAACATTAGACAAAACAATTCAACAAATCATAAAATAGAGTGACATTTCAAACAACAAAACATTACAGAATTCATAACACCAAAACATTGAATATTAGAACATAGAAACATCACATTATCAGCTGCTTAAACATTGTCTCCAGTTTCTTTTGAATGGAAAGTTTTTCTAAACTTTAATTTGGAGGAGCAGCAGCTCTCTATATGTTATTAGTTGGAGATGCCAGTGCTTGTTGGAAAAAAAGGACTGAACCCGTTTGCCACCACTTCAGAAACACCTGGGATTAAGCTGTCAAGTCTCTAAAAATGAAATATTGGAATCAGGCCAAGCCTGCAGTGAATTTAGAGTTTATTATGTACAATAGCACAGCAAGAAACCTGTGAGAAAGTTCTGGAACCAGCTAAATGTTTATCTCTCTGAGTCTTCCCTCACCCTCCTACTTTCTTAAAAATTAGCTGATCTCCTGGGAAAGAACAAAAGAAGAAAAATGGAAATTTGGTCAAGACACACGTGGAAGCTCTCAGCCCAGAGATTAGTGGCACACCACAGACAGACACAAGTATATATGTGTACTGAAGGAGCTCCAGCTCCACGTCAGTATTCTAGGAGCTTGTTGTGGGCATAAGAAACCACAGTACTCCAAATAATGCAGATGAATAGTTTTAAACATTATATGATAAGGTGACATGTAGTGATGTTATCACATGAATACAGAAATATAGATCTGGCAACTGATTGTTAATATGAAAATATGATTCAGTGTATCTTACATGTCGTTGAGAATGCAATATGTATAATAGCCATGCATAGAGTACCAATAGTGTCCATATTGAATTGGAGCATACCTAAAAAAACAGTTGGTGGCAGCTGAGTTGGAGTTGAGCCGCTTTAATTGCCCAGATAGTTAAATTACCTCCAAGGGGCAAAATGCAACAGTGAGTGTCAGATCCAACCCAGAGTTTGGACTGCAGCCAACCTGACAGTGAAAGTGCTTTGCTACAGAAAACCTACAGACAAAAGTTTGATGAAAAGCAGTGAGGTAAGCGTGGTGTTGGAGAATATTGTAGAGAACATTTGTTGAGGCAGTCTGAATGCAAATTCAATTCAATTAGGAGAGATTAGTTCAGAAACTCAAAGCTCCACAGACCCCATTTCAGACTAATGAGCCTGAAATTAGCAACAGATTCCCACCAGCCATCATCATCTGATTTCTACACTTCTTTGATACTGCTGGTGGCAGATAAACACAGTGGTATGATGGGCTGGAGAGGGGAATAGTAGTGATTGGATGATTCACTCTAAGAGGGAGTTGGCTGTACAATTTCAACTGAAAGTCGGGAGAAGGGTGAGGTGTGGCTAAGCTAGAGTAGAGAAATAAATGTAGAGGGAAGAAGACTTGTGCTAAGCTCCATTTATTTTGTAATCATACAAGTCATTACCCTATGCTGTCATCCTAATAGATTCATTTAGTGTCTAATTTGTCTACTTACATGGGAAAACAAAGCCATTGCCTCTATAGGCACCAGAAGAGCTGTATATTGGATTGCAGTTATTTTGACAAGAAATATTAGATTCAACAAGTATCTATTGTAGTGATAACATAATGAAGTCATAAAAACTGACTTGAATTCATTGCCTGGAACAACAACAACAACAACAACAAACAACAACAACAACAACAAAATTATTGTGGAAGTATAACTATATAATAACTATATAATAATACTAGAATGGTCGTGAAACAATAATTTGTGTCTTTTATTTCAATGATATTCCTAATAGTCTCTTGTAGCTCTGCACATAATGACTGTAGTCTGCTAGCATAGTGGACTTTATACCACTGTATAAGGTGGGGTGGGTGTATAAGCAAAGTGTCTAGTTTGGCACATAAGATTGTGCCCATTTCCATCGAAATGAAGTGATGAAATGAAAAATTGCAAAAGAAAATCACTTCTGTTTGAATGTAAGAAGATGGTTTGTTAAGGTAAACAGCAGGTGGTGCTTATTCCCCAGTTGGTGCCATAAAAAGTCTGCAAAGAAGCCACAACGAAATAACAGAACTGTGTTAGTCAGACCTCACACTGTCAAAAGCAATGTTGAAAACATGATGGAAATATGACATTTGTGTTTGTTTCAGAGGAGCAGAAGCTTCAGTGGGTGTTTAAGTCGTATGGTTCATGTACATCATTTGCTGTGTTAGTTGTCGTTTTGCTTGTATCAATAAACATATTTTTCCACCTCAGCCAAGCATAAAATATTTTTGTCATATTTGATATTTCTGAATCACTTCTTCCCAGGTTTCATGTTTGTAAAAGGTTGGATGGAAGCCCAGGCAATACAGAAAGAAAGAAGTCAGGCGACATAATCTACTTAGCAATTTTCTCCAAAACAATTTGATAACACATAAACTTAATTTAGCTATTTCATCTTTGTCTTTCCATCCATGTGTCAGTTTTCTGCCACTTCACCAGATCCAGGTCAAGGTGGTTGGTGGTTATGCAAATAGTCGAGAAAACCATTTTACTGAGCTACTTCCTCCAACTCTTCCTGAAGGATTCTTAGTTGTCCTGGAATATCTCAACATGGAGATTTCAAAGAGGCATCCGAATGGCCCAAGCATCTTAATAACATTAACATGTGATCTTTATCTGAATACCCTATATTGTTTGTTAATTCAAGTGCAAATGCACGAAGAACATCACAACAAAGTGGTCAATATGATATCACTACACCATCTCGATGTCTAAAACTACCTCAGCTGACTACGCTTGGATCATTCTAAATGTCCTCACCCCATATCTACAGGGATGAATGAAACGGGATGTTTTCTTCATATCTAGAATCTAGGAAACTAGGTTAGAGGGTGCAACTAGATACAAGATGATGATACGGGATGTCTTTTACATTCTGTATCCAGGAAACTGAAACCAGGTGATAATGTTGCATGTTTCTTTAACATCTTGTATCCAGGAAACCATGTGCAGGTGAGGATCCTTCAATTCATTTTGGCTGCTTGTATTTAAGAACTCAAAACACAGTTGATGGTTGATTTGGTGGTAAATTGAGATTGGTCATGTATGTGTACACATACAAGGAATTTGACTAAATATGATTACTGTAACAGCTTGCTTTATATACATGAGGTAGGTGGATATGACATATACACACTATATACAGTATATACAGCGTGCATAGATTTGTGTTAAGTGATGATATTCACATATTACAAATCATGTGTGTAAACAGTGAAACAAATTATTTACAGGTCCAGTGGATGTTTGTGTTACAATGTTATTGCACAGGGATTGTTCCTGACACGCTGTGGCTGGTGGTAACTGATCTGTTATGATGAAGAATACCACCCTGTACAAAGGATTTTTACAATTACAATATTTAAATGAATTTGAGCCACTTATAATCTACTTATCCGAATCACTTATCTTTTTTGTGAAGACATAAACCCTAAAAATGAACAGGTAGAATCTAAACGGTATGATAAATAAGTTTACAGTTAATTAATACCAAGCAAATGGCTAAGCAGCAATACAGAGAGTTAAAGTTGTCGCTGTGCGAGAAAGATCACAATTTACCGTTAATGAAGAGACAAAAACAAAGTGTCAGTGACAGGCAGCCACATTCTTTCATATTCAAGGTGGAAACATGGATGAAATGTTACATGAGAGGAAAATGGACTTTAATCTATTATTCACATGGATTGTGGCTTTCCCACTGATTTTACTAAATAAAGACAGTGGGTGTGTGTGTGTGCCTGTGATTGTATCATTCTGTGTCCATTTAAGCATGAACTATCAGCACACGCAATTATTCACACTCAAACAAATTTAGAGCCATGCAGTGCATTTGTGAACTTTACAAAACAGTATATTTAACCGATCAACCAACAGAGAAGTTGATCTAGCAGATAGAATATCACGTCTATGATGACTATAACTATTAACAGTTACCACTGTTTTCCTATTGTATTGGTATGAAGCAGGACCATGGATGTGTGACAGAAAACTGAATACCCTGTTCAACTGACACTTCAACACTGAAGTAGAATCTGTCAAAGACAAAAAGAAACTGAACGATACTGAATCAGTGTTTTTAGCAGGCTTACTATGAGGCAAAAGAATATAGTCCAAGGAAAAAATACAGAGCACAAAGTTCACAACACTGACAGGCAAAGGGGAATGGCTGGTGAGCTGGTTATGTGCATTAACAGACTGATGAGATAATGACTGGAAGGTGGGGATGATTTAGGAATGTGATTTCAGGGAAGAGGAGGAATCAAGGAAAACAAATGAAGACATTATGTGATCCTACATGAAGCTATGTGCTGCTCAGCTAATCAGACATGTACTGCAGCTCATCAGTGGGTAGAAGATAAATCTACTGCCTCTTCAAAAGCAGTTAAGAAAATGCCAGAAAAGGAAAAGAAATCTGATGTCGATGATTAGGAATGAATAGGATGAGGGAGACAGGTGACCAGGATACCAGGTCGGAAATTCTAAGGGTACTGAACAGGTGGAGAATGGCAGGTCTGTGCATGGATCTGGGTGATCAGTAGCTGGAGACAGGGATAGAAGATAAAGTGCATGTTACTGCCGGAGCCCCGGTCCTCTTTGTTCTCTCCAGTCTTGCAGGTTCCTCACTGATTCTGGTTGTGGTCCATCTGTCTGAGGTTCACTGGCCTGGTGGGGACATGATCTGTGTCTGTGCTGTGGAGAGAAGGTCGAGTGGCCCAGAGCTCCATATGAGGACATCTAGAGATGCACCTGGACTCACAGACTCATTTCCATTACCTGTGATACCTTCACACATGGACTAAACCAATGAACTCAGTATAGCTACAGCTTATTACGACTCATGTATAATTCCATAATATGATTGATGATGTTCTCTGTACATGTGGCATCTATTGCACGTCTGTCCGTCCCAGGGAGAGGGATCCCTCATCTGTGGCTCTTCCTCAGGTTTCTTCTTTTTCCCATAAAGGGTTTTTTTGAAGTTTTTCCTGACTCGGTTCGAGGGTCTAAGGACAGAGGGTGTCACAACTGTACAGATTGTAAAGCCCTCCTGAGGCAAACAATGTTTGTGATTTTGGGCTCTAAATAAATAAATTTGAATTTGAATTTGAAGATAGATGAATTGGATGAAATAATTTAATCATACGGCTCTTCTGGACTTTCTTTTTATTGTATTGAATTGATCAAATTCTGAGTGATTTTGGGAGAATTGTGACGTTCAGAAAAATGTTCTCTATCCAAACCATTAAGGCATGAGAGCAATAAGTCAGTCATGCTGTGCAGCCTTTATGCTTCAGTGCATTCCTTCAGTATGTGGCAGGCTGTGTTTTGGTACACATCAGACCCCAGAAGGAAGAAAGGAAGAGAAATTAAGGCATTACATGATCATACAAGTGATGTGCTACTCAGCTAATCAGCTGTGTACTGCAGATCATCAGTGGGTAGGAGATAAACCTAATCAAGAGCTTCTCCAAAAGTTCATTGCGGAAAAGTTCAAATTTTCATCGTTACACATGGCTAATAAATGCCAGATATAATGGTAAAATGAATTAGAGAATAAGAGTGTATAGCAGGTACCACATGCCACAGAAAAACTGTTCTGTTTTTAGTGGGAAGTGAGTGACTTCCACAGAAGTGGGATAAAAATTTACTTGAAACTTGAAATTTGGATTGATGAAGAAAGACACCAATCTTGAAAACCATAATAACACTAAGCTAAAGTTAATGGTAGATTTGTCATCTGGAGTACATGGCAGAATAAAAGACCCTGCTCTAATGATCTGATTAAATAAATATGCACATATACAATATGACACTCTGTGATCAAGCAAATCTCTATTATCCTTACCATAAATGACTGAATCTGTCCCCTTAAAAAATCATTACTCTCCAGACGGTTTGCAGTTAGTTTGATGTCACAGTTTATCAAAGTCAGTGGTGGAGGAATTATTCAGATCCTTTACTTAAGTAAGGTTCCAAATGCAAATTGAATTTCCTCCTGTAGACAGATGTTGTACACTTATTCTTCACTTATTAATCAGATCAGAACTTTAGCAGTGAAAGGCTGAGCTACTCTGTTTTTAAGCATTAGATGCTAATATAAACAAGAGGGGCATAGCTAGAAGAGTGAGTATAAGAAAAAATGAATGTCATCCTTCTTGCAGTTATCAGCAAAGGAGTTGTAAAAATACATCTCATCAATGAAATGGCAAAAGAAAATGTTAAGCTCGGTAAGGTAGATCTTGAAATTGAATTACCAGAATATTACTTAAAAGTTGGGTCATGGATGAATTATGTTGTTACAATAATCTAAAAATACTAATTGTTATCCATCCATCCATCCATCTCAGCATAGTTTCTTATCGACATAGTCTCTCCAGTGTGTCCTGGGATCTTCCCCGGGGCCTCCTCCTACGGTGGGATATGCCTGGAACACTTCCCTAAGGAGGCCGTAGCCAGGGGGCATCCAAAACAGATGCCCAGGAACCACCACCTCAGCTGACTCCTCTCGATGTGAAGGAGCAGCGGCTCTACTCCAAGCTCCTGTGCTGTGACTGTGCTTCTCACCCCTATCTCTAAGGGAGTGCCCAGCCATCCTGCGAAGGAAACTCATTTCGGCCGCTTGTATCCATCCGCGATCCCCTCCTTGAACCATGCCACCTTACTGTGGTGGAGGGGTTTGTGTGCCTGAATGATCCTAGGAGCTATGTTGTCGGGGGCATTACGCCCCTGGTAGGGTCTCCCATGGCAAACAGGTCCTAGGTGACGGGACAGACTAAGAGCGGTTCACAAGCCCACCATGGATAAAAGAAGAACAAGGACCGTTACGTCGCCCGGATTGGCGTTACCGGGGCCCCACCCTGGAGCCAGGCCTGGGGTTGGGGCTCGCAGGCGAGCGCCTGGTGGCCGGGTCTTTGCCCACGGGACCCGGCCGGGCTCAGCCCGAAATGGCGACGTGGGTCCGCCTTCCAGTAGGCTCACCACCCGCAGGAAAGGTCCATGAGGGGCCGGTGCAATGTGGTTTGGGTAGCAGTCGTGGCCGGGGGCCTCGACGACCCAATCCCTGGACCAAAACTCTGGCAATAGGGACATGGAATGTCACCTCGCTGGGGGGGAAGGAGCCTGAGCGAGCTTGTGCGGGAGGTTGAGAGAGAGGTACCGGCTAGAGATAGTCGGGCTTGCCTCCACGCATAGCTTGGGCTCTGGAACCCAGCTCCTTGAGAGGGGCTGGACCCTCCACTACTCTGGAGTTGCCCAGGGTGAGCGGCGGCGGGCTGGTGTGGGCTTGCTTATAGCTCCCCAGCTCAGCCGCCATGTGTTGGAGTTCACCCCGGTGAACGAGAGGGTCGCTTCCCTGCGCCTTCGGGTTGAGGGGATAGGTCTCTTGCTGTTGTTTGTGCCTCACGGGCCTGCAAACAGCAGTACAGAGTACCCGGCCTTCTTGGAGTCCCTGGGAGGGGTACTTGATAGTGCTCCGACTGGGGACTCCATTGTTCTACTGGGGGACTTCAACGCTCACGTGGGCAGCGACAGTGATACCTGGAGGGGCGTGATTGGGAGGAACGGCCTCCCCGATCTGAACCCGAGCAGTGTTCTGTTATTGGACTTCTGTGCTAGTCACGGTTTGTCCATAACGAACACCATGTTTGAGCATAAGGGTGTCCATCAGTGCACGTGGCACCAGGACACCCTAGGTCCGGAGGTCGATGATCGACTTTGTTGTCGTTTCATCTGATCTCCGGCCGTATGTCTTGGACACTTCGGGTAAAGAGAGGGGCTGAGCTGTCAACCGATCACCACCTGGTGGTGAGTTGGATCCGCTGGCAGAGGAGGAAGTTGGACAGACCTGGCAGACCCAAACGTATTGTGAGGGTCTGTTGGGAACGTCTGGCCGAGCCCTCTGTCAGGGAGGTCTTACAACTCCCACCTCCGGAAGAGCTTCTCACAGATTCCGAGGGAGGCTGGGGACATTGAGTCCGAGTGGACCATGTTCTCTGCCTCCATTGTCGACGCTGGCAGTTCGAAGTTGTGGACGCTTGCAAGGTCTCTGGTGCCTGTCGTGGCAGCAACCCCGAACCCGGTGGTGGACACACGGAAGTAAGGGATGCTGTCAGGCTGAAGAAGGAGTCCTATCGGGCCATGTTGGTCCTGTGGGACTCTGACCTGGCGCAGTAATGACAGGTACCGGCAGGCCAAGCAAGCCGCAGCCCAGGGACGGTCCTGGAGGCAAAAACTCGGGTCTGGGAGGAGTTCGGATGAGGCCATGGAGGAGGACTATCGGTCGGCCTCGAAGAGATTCTGGCAAACCGTCCGGCGCCTCAGAAGGGGGAAGCAGTACTCTGCCAACACTGTTTACAGTGTGCGGGTGGGGAGCTGTTGACCTCGACTGGGGACATTGTCGGACGGTGGAAAGAAATACTTCTTCGAGGATCTCCTCAATCACCACCGACTTGCCTTCCAGTGAGGAAGCGGCAGAGGCTGGGGACTCTGAGGTGGACTCGTCCATCACCCGAGCCGAAGTCACTGAGGTAGTTCGCGTAAGCTCCTCGGTGGCAAGGCGCATGGGGGTGGATGAGATCCGCCCTGAGTACCTCAAGTCTCTGGATGTTGTGGGGCTGTCTTGGCTGACACGCCTCTGCAACATTGCATGGAGGTTGGGGACAGTGCCTCTGGAGTGGCAAACCAGGGTGGTGGTCCCTCTTTTTTAAAAAGGGGACCGGAGAGTGTGTTCCAACTACAGCGGGATCACACTTCTCAGCCTCCCTCGGGAAGGTCTACGCCAGGGTACTGGAGAGGAGAATTCGGCCGATAGTCGAAGCCCCCTCAGGGATTCAGGAGGAACAATGTGGTTTTCGTCCCTTGGTCGTGGAACACTGGACCAGCTCTATACTCTCCATGGTTTGCAGGGTGCTTGAGGGTTTATGGGAGTTTGCCCAACCAGTCCACATGTGCTTTGTGGATCTGGAGAAGGCATTCGACCGTGTCCCTCGTGGTATTCTGTGGGGAGTGCTCCGTGAGTATGGGGTCCGGGGGCCTTTGCTAAGGGCTGTTCTGTCTCTGTACGACCGGAGCAGGAGCTTGGTTCGCATTGCGGTAGTAGTAAGTCAGATCTGTTCCCAGTGCATGCAGGGCTGCCCATTGTCACAGGTTCTGTTCATAATCTTTATGGACAGGATTTCTAGGCGTAGCCAGGGGTGCCAGCCAGCGTGTCAGCCAAGACAGCCCCACAACATCCAGAGACTTCGAGGTACTCAGGGCAGATTTCATCCACCACCCGGCACCTTGCCTCCGAGGAGCTTGCGAACTACCTCAGTGACTTCGGCTTGGGCTTGGACGAATCCATCTCTGAGAGTCCCTCAGCCTCCGCTTCCTCAGTGGAAGGCATGTCGGTGGGATTGAGGAGATCCTCTTGAAGTATTCCTTCCACCATCCGACAATGTCCCCAGTTGAGGTCAACAGCTCCCCCACCGCACTGTAAACTGTTTTCAGAGCGCTGCTTCCCCCTTCTGAGGCACTGGACGGTTTGCCAGAATTTCTTCAAGGCCAACCGATAGTTCCTCCTCCATGGCCTCACCGAACTCCTCCCAGACCCTGAGTTTTTGCCTCCAGGACTGCATCCGGGCTGCTGGCTTGCTTGGCCTGCCAGTACCTGTCAACTGTGTCAGGAGTCCCACAGGCCAACATGGCCCGATAGGACTCCTTCTTCAGCTTGACGGCATCCCTTACTTCCAGTGTCCACCACCGGGTTCGGGGGTTGCCTGCCACGACAGGCACCAGAGAGACCTTGCGTCCACAACTTCGAAGCTGCCAGCGTCGACAATGACAATGGAGGCAGAGAACATGGTCCACTCGGACTCAATGTCATCTCCAGCCTCCCTCGGAATCTGGGAGAAGTTCTCCCGGAGGTGGGAGTTGTAAAGACCTCCCTGACAGAGGGCTCAGCCAGCCAGACATTCCCAACAGACCCTCACAATACATTTGGGTCTGCTGCCAGGTCTGTCCAACTTCCTTCCTCTGCCAGGCGGATCCAACTCACCACCAGGTGGTCATCGATTGACAGCTCAGCCTCTCTCTCTTTACCCGAATGTCCAAGACATACGGCCGGAGATAAGATAAAATGACAACAAAATTGATCATTGACCTCCGGCCTAGGGTGCCCGGGTGCCACGTGCACTGATGGACACCCTTATGATCGAACATGGTGTTCGTTATGGACAAACCTGTGACTAGCACAGAAGTCCAATTACAGAACTCTGCTCGGGTTCAGATCGGGGAGGCCAGGCCATTCCTCCCAATCACACGCCCCTCCAGGTATCACTGTCGCGTTGCCCACGTGAGTGTTGAAGTCCCCAGTAGAACAATGGAGTCCCCAGTCGGAGCACTATCAAGTACCCCTCCCAGGGATGGGAAGCCGGGTACTCTGTACTGCTGCTGTTCGGACCATAGGCAGCATAAACAACAGCAAGAGACCTATCCCCGACCCGAAGGCGCAGGGAAGCGACCCTATCGTTCACCCGGGTTAACTCCAACACATGGCGGCTGAGCTGGGGAGCTATAAGCAAGCCCACACCAGCCCGCCGCCTGCTCACCCTGGGTCAACTCCAGAGTAGTGGAGGGTTCAGCCCCTCTCAAGGAGCTGGGTTCCAGAGCCCAAGCTATGCGTGGAGGTGAGCCCGACTATCTCTAGCTGGTACCTCTCAACCTCCCGCACAAGCTCAGGCTCCTTCCCCTCCAGTGAGGTGACATTCCATGTCCCTATGGCCAGAGAGTTTTGGTCCAGGGATTGGGGTCGTCGGAGGCCCCCTGCCACGACTGCTATCCAAACCACATTGCACCGGCCCCATCATGGACCTTCCTGCGGGTGGTGAGCCTACTGGAAGGCGGGCCCACGTCGCCATTTTGGGCTGAGCCCGGCCGGGTCCGGTGGGCAAAGACCCAGGCCTGGCTCCAGGGTGGAGCCCTGGTAACGCCATCCAATCCGGTACGCGACGTAACGGTCCTTGTTGTTCTTTTATCCATGATGAGCTTCTGAACCGCTCTTAGTCTGTCCCGTCACCTAGGACCTGTTTGCCATGGGAGACCCTACCAGGGGCGTAATGCCCCCGACAACATAGCTCCTAGGATCATTCGGGCACACAAACCCCTCCACCATGGTAAGGTGGCGGTTCAAGGAGGGGACTAATTGTTGTATTGTAGGAAAAAGACCAAATGAAATGTGAATATTTTGTCCCCTTGGTGAAAAAACAAAGAGCACACTTAAAGAATTTGTGCTGGTCTGAGAGCTTGTCTGGGATGTGTAATATTAGACATGTGAAGCTGGAGAATGTTGTTCAGACCGATAAGAAAGTGACAGTGGTAACAGTGGATGTTAACGTTCAATTAGGTAGTCCTCAGGGATTGAAGAAAATCTGAATGCTGAATGGGGCCTGAAAATCCTTCAGAAAAACAGACATATATATATATATATATATATATATATATATATATATATATATATATATATATATATGTGTGTACAGGGGTTTCTTCTCGTGTTGAGAAGACAGCTCTAGTTTTTGCTTCTTTCAACAGCTGCGGACTGGACTGGTTATGTACTCTATGCATGTGTGCTTGCCAGACTGTTCAAGCCTAGTTTAAATGAATGTTAATAAGACACAGCTAAATTGTGTTAATAGAACAGCTTGGGCCTTGAGTGAAAGTCAGGCTTTTTCAATTAAGCACATTTCATTATCACTGTTGATGGAATACCCCTCAGATAGATTGCCCAGAGCAGCACAAATATATTGTCATTTGGAACAATGTACCTGGGTACAATCAACTCTATTTCCTTCCCTGGACCAGATCACCGCCAGATCTTTCTCAGTCAGTCAGTTGTTCAAAATTCAAATTTATTCAAATTTATTTATTTAGAGCCCAAAATCACAAACATCGTTTTGCCTCGGAGGGCTTTACAATCTGTACAGTTGTGACACCCTCTGTCCTTAGACCCTCGAACCGAGTCAGGAAAAACTTAAAAAAACCCTTTATGGGAAAAAGAAGAAACCTGAGGAAGAGCCACAGATGAGGGATCCCTCTCCCTGGGACGGACAGACGTGCAATAGATGCCACATGTACAGAGAACATCATCATCAATCATATATGGAGTTAAACATGGGTTGTAATAAACTATAGTATGTATGTACAGTATGTAGCTATACTGAGTTCATTGGTTTAGTCCATGTGTGAAGGATATCACAGGTAATGGAAATGAGTCTGTGAGTCCAGGTGCATCTCTAGATGTCCTCATATGGAGCTCTGGGCCACAACAGGGTTAAGTTGCTAATGTTTAGTATGTAAAAGACACTGCACTGTGGTCATCATCTTAGTTTTGTGTGTAAACATGCTGACTAATTACCACTAAAACAGTTAAAAATCCAGCTGTGACAGATTGGAATGTCATTAGCCCTACCAGTATTTGGTCAAAAGCTAAAGTATTGGACAAATTAAAAATTGATATGATGGTTTCCTATGGCAGCATAAAGTCTGCTAGCACTCCTTGGACTTGTTGAACGTCTATCATAAATGATAAGTACAACGAACAACCTTGCTCCCATGAGTAAAATGTCACCTTTGATAAAAGTTAATAAAAAGCTAGAATGTGTAACATGACAACCATATTTTAGAAACTGAAACATTTGAAATGAATGATAAATGGAGAATCCAAAAACTTTGCAATTACTGTTATACATTGTTTAATTCATGGAAATGACCATTTATTTTGCAGTCCAGCCATTCATCACTTTGTATATTACCTGTCACTGTTAAAACATCAGTATGAACCCTGTTCTGTATTTGAACAGGACCTACTGTAGCAGCACAGTTTTTCTGGCCTGTATCTTATATATGTGTATTCACACTGTACTCTCTTTTGCCAGCCAGCAGGTGGGAACTTTTCAACTTCACACATCTTCATACCCCATAATCATGTCTCACCAGAAGACAAGAGTTGGCTTTATTTTCATCTCCTCACCAGTACCCTCATTCAGGCACCACTGCTTCTCCAATCCAGTTTACATGGTAATTGGTACCTTCCAGTAAAAAAAGCAAGAAAGAAAGAGTCATGACTTGACTTGTGGGATGTGGGACCTAAAGAAGAAAAGCTTCAAAACAGCTTTTTGTAATATTGTACCCAGCAGTTGATAATTGCCTTCATGTTGAAAATCTTCTATTTCCCTGGAACCCAATGATTCATCATTAAATTTCA
The DNA here is from genome assembly GCA_023238725.1 of Scortum barcoo. Lineage (NCBI taxonomy): Eukaryota > Metazoa > Chordata > Actinopteri > Centrarchiformes > Terapontidae > Scortum > Scortum barcoo. The sequence goes on from CM041539.1 coordinate 24,427,640, forward strand.
ATTAAAAAAGAATCAAGGAAGAATGGAACACTTATGAAATTTTAAATAGTTTGGCAGCACAATATTTGTGCAGTGCTCTGGCAATATGAGAATGCTGCCAGGCTGATATTCAGAGGAGAACAAGTGTTTACAGTTTGTATTGGTCCCTCCAGAGATGTGCTAGAGATATCATTTATGAAGGCTTATTGATCAAACACTTAACATCCAGTTTACCTTATGTAAGTGTGTTTACAGTTGATCACTAATTACCTCTTAACCAAACAGTGGAAAAAGCAGCAGCTTGCAGTGTTTTTTCTTCAGAAAAAAATGCCAGAGGTAAATTTTGTTTCCAGTCTTGTCCTGCTGCAATCAAAACATTACATAACTCAAGGTGTTAACAGTTGCTGACAAGATGTGCTCAGGGTATGATGCATAATGCTGACACATCAACTCAGCAAATATGTCTCCCTCCTCTCTCTCTGAGTATGAGTAATAATGAACTTCTTACATACTGTATACAGCAGCACTTTTTAAAACTAAATCATAAAGTGCCTGACAATGTGAAACTAAAATCCAGCAGAGTTAAAAGTCACAGCAGATCAAGTGCTAATACATCAAAAAGAAAAATACCCTACAATAAGAAACAAGACTATTAAATGGTCATTGCATAAACATGAGCCACTGGAAGTGATTGAAAATTAACACTGACTTTGCTAGTCTAACACTGAGAAGGAGAAGTAGCCATTCAGCTGCAGTTCATTCTTGGTTGAAGCATCCCCACCTGACAATATGAAGTTGTGCTCCAGCCTGTTGTGCATCAGCATAGATATTGTAAACTCTTTTAGGTTTTGGATCTTATAAATGTACAACACTAAAGCTTTACAGCCATGCAAGAGGCTCTGTGAGGTTGCACTCAGCATAATGTTGTTTTTAGTTATGCTAATCAGTATGCTAATATGATCACAAAAACAGTCTTAAAATGCTAATATTTAAAAGTTAAGAAGATGCTAATGTTCATCATCATACTTATGTAAGCATGCTGACATTTGCTAATTAACACTAAACTCAAAGACTGATAGGAACGTCATTAGTTCTGCAGGTATTTGCAAACTGAAGAATTGGACAAATTCATACTTTGAACAGATGATAAAAAAAAGGGATCACCAAAGTGATGACAATTCATATCCTCTGGAGACTTTGGTACAGACTGAAATATGGACTGTCATATTTACAGACAATCAAAGTGGTGACCGATCGACTGGCATCCTTTGAGCCATGCTGCTAGCTTGGTGAAAAATGTTCGAGGTTTCTATGGACTGACTCAGTCTAAGTCAGTATTATGAATTAGGATTCTGGAGTTGAATGATAGTTAGATGTTGGTTTCCTGATGGTTTCCTACTACAAAATGAAGTCTCATCAACACCACTTGGACTCCAGGCACTGCTTTATTTTCTCACAGTGTATTGTAATCACAATATGAGCAACATTTACAGAGAATGACATTGTACACAGATGACACATGTGTTTATATGGCTTATGTTGAATGTTACATAGCAATATGCCAATAATTAATCATTAGTACAGCAAACAACCTTGCTCCCATGTTCATATCCTTAATTAACATGTTTTTTGAGGTTGTTGGGCTGACAAATACAGCATTTGATTTAGAATTATTTAACTACTTACAAAGGGGGTTATACGACATAATGTTTGACACATACAAGAGTTACAGAGCAACTTGTGAATACATTTGCATGAATAGTTTGAATTACACTTTACACAGATTAAAAAGCCATATAAACTTACTTTACATAGATTATGAAAACAATATTTTTTTAAGCCAAGACAGAGGAGAGTTGAAGCTGGAAACAGAAGGCCCTACAGAAACTACTGGATTATCATACCATGGGAAAAGCCATCAGTGTTAACCATAAGACACAGCTTTGCAAAAACGTGCAAAATCCTTGACACAATACTCTGCAATTAATGAAGTCAGCAAAGTAGCTACGATATTTGGGCAAAGAAGCTCTAAAAAACAAATGGTGCTTGCATTTATTATGCTGTAATTATTAAGCAAATTCAGTTTATAATTTGGATTTAATTACCCAAGTATGAATAAATGCATTTAGTACACAAAAGTATCCCTAGAAGAGTAATATATTAGACGGACACTATATTAAAATGTAATCTGCTATACTGATGATAATCAGACAACATTTTGCAACCCATATATCTATCGAATTTCCTTTAATTACAGTACCAACAGGTTTACAAAGCCTGCTGTAAATGCTACATTAGAAGCATATTTGTCATGTGCACATGTTTTTTGTTCTGAATTTATTTTTGCCACTAACTAATACTTAAAAGAATAGTGAGATTGGAAGCAGCAAAGCCTAATGAAGGGTTTCATTGCTGCACAGAAAAAGACAAGTAGGAGAAACTTTTGTGTGATAATTATTGGTCTCTACAGTGAGTGGTTAGATTTCCAATAACCTTGCAGTAGGTGTACAGAATTTTCACTACGAATATTTAAACTGACCTGCTTTATATTTAGCAATGTCAATCCCTTATAAAAGCCAAGTTTAAAAAAAATACGGGCAATTGTACAGTAAAGTACAATTCTACAGCACAACTTTCATCAGTTAAACAACTCCTGTCAAAATTGCATCTCTGCTGTTCTCAGTTTCTTTTTAATACAATAAAATTAGGTAATATTAACTTGTAGTGTTTTTATTTGGTCACACTTTAATTGTATATGTTGTTTACTTATATATTTTATATTATAGTCATTGTATGTCCACATAGCCTATTGAATCAAGTTTGTGTTTATTTACTTTCTTGTGAATACTTGTTACTTACTTGATACTTGTGTGTTATGTGTTTCAGAACATAATGAAATTAAAATAGAAATACTGTGACCACTATTTGATTGATTCACTATTTGATATGAATTCTTTCCACTGTATTCTTTTGTTCGCTGTTAAGCTTACCTTCAGTGAAACTCCACACTTCCTAAATTATATCCTTTCACCTGCTGGAAGGCTTTTGATGTGAAATTACTGTGTAAGAAGTGTTGTGTTTCACTGCGAGATACATAGAACTGCCTGCATTTATGTGAGTAACAGCAGTATCTTTTAATGAGAAAAACTGATAGAAGCACAGTAGTAAGTACTGGTGGATTTTGTGTAGTGAAAATATACTTTAGGCTGAACTCATCAAGACAACAGATATAAAACAGGTTTATTTAAATATGACAAAAGTCTACTTTTTGTACTTATAATCTGGAGTATTTACTCTTTTAGTTGCACTATAGGTGAAAAGCGCATCAATATTGCAGAGAGACATGAGAAAAAATATCTTTAAGTCTCCAACTTATTATAAGACAACTTTGGTGTGGTTTATCATATTTTAAAAACAGATTTATTTGTAACTGGAAAATTAAGGGAGGAGATTTGCTAAAAACTTTGGTTCAGACAAAGAATGTAAAGTCATTTTGGTCTTGTCATGTCCTCCTCATGTATGAGTCACATTTTTATTGGTGCACAATGTAAATTTTCTATTTTATTATTCGCTATTTCTTTAATACCATTAATCAATTAAGATAATTAAAGAAATTGTACATACCTGTTCAGACCAAACAAATAAACTAGGAGTTATTACCATAAGAATAGTTGTAACAATGTTCATGTTTGCATAGATTAATGTGGCTTTCAATACATTCCTTGTTAGGTAACCTGCTTGTGTACGGGTGCCTCAGACATTACTTTTTTATTGAATGGTGGGTTAATTATTAGCTATGTCACCTTAAGATATCAAAAAAATGTCAGTAATACGGAATCTTGACAACTTGGAAATGCTTTTGTAAGTGTGAAGACTATTCTGAATTTAGACTTTGTTTATACATGATACATGACATGATGTTTATACAGGACATGCTACTAAATTGTATCTGACAGTTTCTTTGGTGTATGTGAAAAGTTCAAGAATCACTTGTCTGCAGTTATGCAGACAAGTGATTCTTGTGTAGCATTTTTCCTCTCTTGGTAACTACATTGCCTGCATGTTACATTTCCATTCCTACATTTTAGAGCATGAGAAAATACCTGAAATAGAATCTATGTTTCCTCTTTTTTTCCGCAGCCAAAAAAGCCAAGGATTTAGCATTTTACATGGATGCACAGTATAATGCGAGTTAACCAGTAGATCTAAAATACTACAGCTGTTTTAGGGCTGAAAGCAGAATCCTGACCTAAATCATGTTTATCATAAAATGCTCAGTATCATAAAATTATAATAGAATATAAATGTAATGGTAGATATTCTTTAATGATAGCAAGGCTTCTTGATGACAGATTTACATCTTCTGGTTTGTACGTATGTACACCATCTAAAACACAATCCATGACTACCCAGAAACAATAATGATGATGTTTTAGATAATTTTAGCAAAGTCTAAATGTAGATGACTGTAGCTAACATTATCTTTACTACTGTTTTTAATCCCCCTTGTCTGATAACTGAAAGTGTCATTGTTAGCTCTGCTGTTAGATCCTATATTACTTCCTGGTTAGCGTATTGAAAGGAAGCACAAGCCACAGACAAGATTATGGTTGGATAACTGTTGCCAAGTTATTATTTTCATAAACAGTACTCATATAAGCCTTGATTAGAGTTTAACTAAACTGAACTGGTCAATCCAGCAACAGAAACTGAACTGAAAATGGTCAGAACCAGTGACGTAAGCTACAGTGACAACCAATCTTTGAACTGAACTGAATATCAAACTACACAACAACTTCATTAAAATGATTTACTGAAAAGGAAAACAGCTTTAATTCTGTTGTTCTTAATTGTTAATGATTCTTTTATGACAGCTGCCATTCTGACACTATATTGATGATGTTATGTAAAGTAATTCTAGGAAATATTCTTCTAAATATTTCCGAATGCATTTATTTGCGTTTCAAATTGTTTGCAGGGTGTAAATTATCTGTCCACATATTAAGTATTTTATGCAGTTCTGTTGCATGTAAAAGGAAATTCAAGTAATAATGAGCTGTATAGTAAAGGACGATGTTTTCTTAAATCTGCTCTGGAAGAAAATGTACAAATTAGAGCTGTAAATTTTAATTCAAGTGTTTTTTTTAGAGTTTATGAGCATTTGTCTGAACAGTGCATCAATGACAATCACTTTTTTAACCTATCATACATCAGAGTATAAAATCTGGCTGCTGGAAAAACAACCATCATTGTTCATGACAATTCACTGTTTGACAGGTTACAAATTCAGTCCATGCAGAGGCTGAGCAGAGGCTGGCCTAATTTAGCTTCACTGATCACAATGCTGTGAAGTGTTGCCTAGAAAAATAGAACCCTATTAACAACGACTTGATACGCTCCCTGGTTGTAATATAGTGACCAATTGTGCTCCTAGATCCTCAAATTCCTGCAAGAATGCCTGCTGCCTTTTGAAAGTCAACTGAGTTTACATCACAAGAACTATTGGCCTCTCTATGACAAACAGAGAATATACCCTTTAGGAGAGGGAACAATACCCCTCCATTCCATATTACAGCTACAAAGTGCAATGCACCTCCTCTGTTCTGCTTCTCAACAATATCAATAGCACGGTGGCAAAAAGTAAACAAATATTTGTGTCTATTTTTTTAGGTTTGATGGCAATATCTCCTCTTTATGGACTGGAGTTTTACTTGTGCAAATATTTCTGGGTTCAGAGCTGCAATGGGTAGAATTTGGATTTGACCATATGTTAAGGACTCCAAATCAGGTGACAAAATCTGCTTATAGAATCAGGATTCATTGAAAACCCTATCAAATCAAATTTGGTTTAAATTCCACCATTTACTTTTTGCTGTTACAGCATTAATATTTGTTAGCTACAGCTGATATAATCTATCAGTGATTACGCCATTTTAACTGGCAAAAGCAACAGACTGCCAGATAAAAATGAATGAATGTCACACATTTTATTGGTTGAGATGAACTTAAAAGAAGACCTAATAAAAAAAAAGGCAGAGTGTGAGTGAATTAGGTCATATTATAAAGCCTGCTTTGAATGCTCTCATCAGAGGCCTATGGCAATGACCTCTGAGTAATTAATGAAAAAGGAATTCAATAGAATGAGATTACGCATACACATAGCTGAGGTGTCTGAGCTCACCCTTGGGATGAGGGCCTTAGACATCTGGAAGGAACCTGAAGTAGAACCCCTGTTCTTTCACTTTGAAGGGAGACAGTTTAAATTTGGTCATCTGATTAGGATGGGTTTTAGATTTCTCCCTGTGGATGTATGCCCGGTACACCTGTCAGCTAAAGCATTCCCAGGCCAGATGTAATTTCCCTCAAATACCACCCTGTTCCATCCTTTGTAAAAGTGTTGGACAGAACAAATAACAACAACGTTTGATCCTTAATAAGGTTAATAAAAGGTTATGTTTATCCTGACGATGGCTTTACATCAAATGTCAATGGTTCATTGGAATCTAAATTATTAATCCCCTTCAGGTGAGAGTCATTAATTAATCCCCTTCAGGTGAGAGTCATTAATGCAAAAGAAAAAGTTTAATTCAAATTCTTGACATTGTCTGCTTGATTTTGATATTTCTTGGGTACATGTGGGAATTTGGGGATCATAAAAATGGAAATTTCATGGAAATTAGATGCCTTGTCATATCAAGAGTAATATTTAATATCCTTTTATTTAATTTTGCTGAATGGAAGGTCAGGGAGTCATCGTTGTCACAAAGGATTATCCACTGGGGACAACAAATTTCTATACTGTACCTTAATAAAAGAATCCTTGAATCCTAATGGCACATGAGCCAGGGTTGTGACAGACTGACTGGCATCATTCATTTTCTATGCCTTTTCGCAAAAGCATGGGAAAACAAGGCACTTCCATTTGTAATAAATTGTTAGATTTTAATTTAGTTTCTTTTTTGCCACACATGTTCACTAAGTAGCTATTATCTCTGCTACAGGAGCAGCTCTGCTTCTGTGAAACGCTTGCAGATGTTTAACTCCAGTCATCCTTTTATGAGGTACAGATTTTATAGATAGAGATAACCTATCCAATAAACCAAATTGAAAAGGCCAAAAGCAGTGGGGAAGAATATTCGTGAATAAGAATCAATCTTGGAAACTCGTACATGCATCCTGTTCTCGCGCCATGCACCTGAGCGGCAGTCATCGAAGCAGCAGAAGAAGCTGGTGCAGTCTTTTCCATCCAAACACTCGTAAGCATAGTCACTCTCCTCGTGATAGGGCACGATGTTGTTCATCTGCAGCAGTGATGTGCCAGGGCGGATGTTCACCATGCTGGATGCTTTTTGCTGTAGATGAAAACAAACAAGTAAGAATCAAGAATCATTTATTGTCATCATGTTTTCACATATGACGACGAAATTGGTATTGGTGACTTCCAGCTTTAAATGTAAATATAGTAAAAAGAATAATAATAGTAAGTAATAATAGTAAGTAAGTAAGTAATAAGTAATAATAATACACAATAATAATAATAATAATAATAATAATAATAATAATAATAATAATAATAATAATAATAATATGTACACACTGACTAAAGTCCAAAGTTGCAGCTGCAATGCACAGTAGGGGGTGGGTCAGTTGTTCAAGTGCAGTCAATCAGGGGAAATGGATTGTACAGCTCTGGGGAAAAAGCTGTTTTTCAGTCTGCTAGTTGTTGTCCTTTATATTTGTGTACCATTTTCCAGATGGAAGCGGTACAAACAGTCCATTTCCTGGGTGGGTAGGGTCAGTGGCGGCAATATGTCGGGCCTTCTTCTACATCCGACAAGCGTATATTGAGTATTCCGCTAAGTATTCCAGTATGTTACTCTTATATTCAGAGGGTTCAAAAGAAAATAACACATTGAAAAGAAAAAGGAAGAAAATGAGTTTGAGGTACCTGTGTGTTATTGTTGGCTTTAGCCTTCTTGGTCTGTCTATTGCTGGTGAAGTAGTGCAGAGTACCATACTCCATAAGGGCAGCGAAGGTGAAGATGAAGCAGACAGAAACAAACAGATCCATTGCAGTGACATAGGAAACCTTGGGCAGGGACTTCCTGGAGATGGTGCTTAGAGTTGTCATGGTGAGGACTGTGGTGATACCTAAGTGGATATGATCCAGAAACATCTCACTATTGTAATTCTAAATTATAATAATAATATGGTTTAATATAATTACTTTGAAAAATGTAATTATAAAAAATGAAGAACCAGTTGGGAACTGAAAAAGCTGGTTCTTATTGCTGAACTGAGCCAAATGATTTAGGTCACTAAAAAGAGCCGTCACTGTTGATACTACAGTCCTGAAGTCTCCTGAAGACAATTACCTCTTCCTGACATTTGGGGAATCACAGGGTGAAACATACATAGTGCTACTGTAAAACAAAAAGTTTGCATACATTTGCAAATGTATCTCTGAAGCAGTACTATTCATTACTAAATAAGCAAGTCAAATAAAAAAGTAGGTCTTTAACAGAGGTGTTTTAATGAAGATATTAACATTCATAATCTCATAATCTGCTTTATCAGGACTGTGTGGGTGTGGTTTGATGAGGTTTGTTTCACTTTTCCATTTAAACATTGTTAAATCCTGATTGGTGCAATGAAGTATGTGACATATCCTTGTAATATAAGCAAAAAAAAAGAAATACAATTATCTTCTGCAAAAATAACCCAATTTTTTTTCTTCCTATCACTCACATTAGAAGCTAAATGAGAAAATATAATTTTTTTTATTAATAGAAATATTTATTTATATATTGAAAACCTTCATTATATAATTAGTCTATTGGCTATAAATCAATGGCTAGTAGTGTGACTTACAGAACAGGGAAATTTGTATTCAGTTGTATGAATTAAGAACATATCAGACCTAGTGATGTGCGGGCTGGAACAGCATCCTTGTTGATCCAGAAGGAAACCCAGGACAGGACTACAATCATACTACAGGGAATGTAGGTCTGGATGGTAAAGTAGCCCATTCTCCGACTCAGATCAAAAAAGATGGTCATGATCACATATTCCCCTGAAAGTTTAAGGTCGATTAGAAAATTTCAATAAGTACAGGGAAAAACATTAGATGTTCAATGAATTTATGTAGGCTAAAATACTGAACAGTCTGAAGCGAGAGTAACCCACTGCAGGCTACCAATCTTATATGACTGGGGCAGTATGTTCTTTATGCATGTTATTTCAATATACATACATACTGTTTATAACATGCTAACACAAGTGCAGCATGAGAACAAATTGGATCTCAGTGGTAATGCTGCGCCACAATCTTCACTCAGTCTTATTAGAAATGATACATTCTTGTGACATCAAGAACTCATGTAAAACTGGAGACTGACAAGATGCAAGTAAACTTGTGAGTCATCAGTTCTCACCTGACTGGGTGTGGGCCACATCAGAGGTGTTCCTCAGCCCCACAAAGGCAAACTGGTAGAGTCTCCAGTACCGCTGATCTGCCACCTCCACCGCCCGTCTCTGCCACCGGTACATGATCTCATTCTTAGGATAACCATCTGTAGAACCCCCACCACCACCCAACACAGACACATGATAAAAAAATTAGAAGCCTATCCTGGTACCTATAATATTCAACAGGAAACTTACATCTGCCATTCAGTACTGTACACCATGAGGGAACATTGCACCATGGCAAGGCAAAGGGTAGCATTCAAAATGGAACTGACCTGCCCAGTCTCATGAAATTTCTTCAAATGAGCAAGATATCTGTGCACGATATGTGGTAGGTGAGTTTGTGCAGATCTGAGCCAGTGCGTACCCCCAGGCAATACACAGAGCAGAAGTAATTGCTCTACCTGGGATGTAGAGGTTTGTTTGTTGATGCCACAGTGATGCATTTGACTTGAGTTCATACTACTTACAAATAGGATTATTTTACACAAAGACAGCTCATATTTGCAAAGTCTGAAAGTATTATAAAATCTCAGAGAAAGAAAACTTTTTGGGCTATCAAATCCTTATGCCTCAAACAACCATATATGTCTATTTTCAGTGCATTACTAAATGACCTGTATGACTGTTTTAATATTTCTTGAGGAGATTTCCTGATACCTTGTGATTAAGGGCACTACAGGCAAATAAAACAACTTGATTGATGTTAAGGTATGGGAAAGATTACCCTAAAAGTTAAAAGAAATCAAAATTGACTGATAGAGGACACAAAGATTTTGCAATGGTATAATAATGCTACTCCGCTGCCATCACTGTGGCATTATTTGCAAAACTGCAGAAAGATGCTTGCTTGCAAGCAAGATTATGTTTTCTAGGAATTGAACCAAATGCTGTTTTTCAGGGGAGGTCTTGTTAGGTAGTTTTTGTTGATAAAATTAAAATTTGTTGATGCTCATTTGATGACATTTAGTGCGACTGCACTGGTTTTGAAAGTTTTCCACAACTATTCTATTTCCCTAATGGGTGTTAGACTAAGATCATGACAAGACATGAGAGGCTAAAGCACAATGCAAGAGACGAATGAAGGGTGACACAGACAGCATGAATCAGACTGGGAGAGGGTGCATAATTCATTGAGTCTGTCAGAGAAAATGGAACTGGGGGACCACCTCTCTTCATTGGTGGAGCATATGATACATTGGTACAGGCTTAGAGAGGGCAGCCTCAAGCAGATGGGCCTTTGGCAAAGAGAGGGAACAAGAGCTTTGGCATTATGCTAGCCCACACAGAAGCCCCCCGCTCTGGGTAAATTACAGAAGTTGAAGTCGAGATGGAGGGTTCAAAAATGGGAGGGGAAACGTTTGACCACCTACAGCTTGAAAACTCCAGTGGACACGAGTGCTCATCCATTGGAAAGTTATGCAGCTTAAGGTAACACTCCGCATTAATAGTCAACCTGACAAAAACAGAATTGTGACAGAGAAAAAGCAAGTCTCAGCATTGTTTTTTTCCCTCCCAAGTGTTGACTGAACACAGTAAAGGTACTTCATGTTCTCTCTGTGATTACACCGACAAATGCAGAAAAAAATAATGACAATTAGATCATGCTTTGACGAACTGGGGTCACCTAAAAGAGAACTACATAATAAAAATACAGATGTACACATTAAAGCTGCACAGACAACAAACATTTTGAACTGTTGATAGGTCAACATTAAAAATGCCTAGTATAAAGGTTAGAAAACTGGCTGCACAACTGCCATACCTCAGTGTGTACATGACTCTCCCATTGCTCCACAACCTTAGGAGGCGGTTGGGAGTGGTGATCCAGTGGGCGTCTGATTTGCGGGAATTCCTGAAGAATGTGTCAGGAATCCAGATTTTGCCTACCATGTTACTGTTGAGCATGAGCAGCTTCATTGAGCTGTTGAACTTCAGTCGGCTGTCATACCATGTCTGGGCAAAGAAGATATCAATAGTATATTCCTGCAACGGAGTTTGGAAAAACATGAAGAAGATCAGTAAAAACATCTACATGAAATTCTAATTGGACTGACTGCCATGAAATTTGGTTAAGACCATTGTTTTTCCTGAGGAATAATTGTAATCACTCCCCTGCATTAATCCCCTGACTTTTCATGCTGGGTCATGATCATGTCAAAATTTTTCCCGGACAATGAATCCTAATGCCTTTAGTGATCTGCTGACTTTTACTCTAGTAGTGCTATCAGGAGGTTGATTTTTTTAATGTATCCACAAATCTTGTTTGTATTGCCATTAAATCTGGCATACAATCAAGAACATGAAAATCCCAATTCAAGTTCCACTTACTAGCTTTTCCTTCAGTAACAACAACAACTCACATTGTTCCTCAGTGGTCAAAGGCTGAAATTTCAAGGAAGACTAGAAAGACTAGTTTAGGTTAAGAGACCACTGCCAAGTAACTTTGACTTTATTAAAACTTGACAGAAACAAAAACTCACCAATACCATCAATAAATAATTTGTAAATAAGTAAGTAAGTAATAACAGTCAATATTCAGAGTGTTGTTGGCAGAGCGGACCAGCAGGGGGTCTTTTTAATGACTTCCTAAAACACTAAAAATTATTTTTAACAAAAAACATTCTTTGTAGTTTGTATATACTCTTCATTTAAGGTTAGTGAGACAGGTTTATCCATCCATTATATCAGCAGAGTAAAAGGCAAGAGGACACAGTCTTACCATGTTGATGGGGTCCACTGGTCCAATGCTGTTGACATACACAGCTGTTTCAATAATTGTCGGCCTCACTGAAACATAACAGATGACATACTGCAGTCACTTAGACTCAACTTTTGTTTGTTGTCCAAAAAAATGCTGTCTGTCTTAACCTAAATCACAAAGAGAGCTACAACAGAATATCTGCTCCTTTTTACTGAAATAAAAGGAGACCCCATGATAGTGTAGTCATTTATTAGCAAAGTCCACAAGGACAAGGACTGCAGTGCATGAGGAACTAAAATGCAACAATGACAGAATGTACAAATATACACTGCATTACATTAACAGGTTGGCGAAACAATTTGACTTAGTGTCAGCAGTTTTATTTCCCTGTGATTGGAGTATTTGGGAAGCTATAACATATATATGGTATCTGGTAGAGGGCATCTCACAGTCAACACTGCAGAATTCTGAGGAGAGAGCAAAATTCTAGCAACTTTTGACCTATCTGACCCCTTTTTTACACGACAAAACATGGCATGTTATTATTACACAACCACTGAGACTTATATTCTGCTCTGCTACAGTCCAGTCAGTGCACACTCAACCTGCATCAACACATCTACAGTGGCCTGGACGTTGTGTTTTTTAAGATGAGCTGGCAACTGACAATCACAGCAACAGAAGAAATACTAATAACTTAGTGGCACTAAAAGACTGGAGCAGTCCCTGCCTTCTTAAAAAAACCAAAGAAGCTGAATATTGAAGATACAGGGTTCTCCCCACACAGCAACAGCAGAAATTTTAGGTTCCATGCAATAACAAGGCAGTCCTGCACAAGACTGTTTACCTTTTGTGAACTTTGCCTCACCATAATGGTATTAAAAAAAAGCACATTTGGATGAACTTGACTTACCTCCGATGTCAGGCCGCAGTTTGTTGTCGTAGCCCTGAAGCAGTTTATTAAGGATCAAAGTCACATCACTCTCATAGACCTTTGGTGATAAAACCCAGGTCTTATTTATGGGCACATCCTCATAGTCCTCCTCTTCCTGTTTACTGGGCCCAAATGCTGCACTGTGGGTTAGAAAAAATAAATATTTTTAGGATAACACATACACAATATTTACATATAATTCAGGTGCAGATACATATATATGTGTGTGTGTGTGTATGTGTGTATACATGCATGCATAAATATCGATATACACATATCAATACTTTTGGACCGACTTTGTAGTAACATTTGAGCAGATTGTAGGTTATATAGTAATATTGGTTTAAAAATCTCCAAGGACCCTAACACTGGGTGGAAGGCCCAGTGTACTACACTGAAGTTAACAGCCTCACAGTCCCAGCACTTGCAGGAGATAACCTCTGTAATTAAACAGAAATCGTTTCTCTTTCTCAGCCTCAGATTCCCCTCTAGTCAGTTTTCAGGGGGAAAGTACTGCATAACACAAGATACTCTCCAGTGCACTGTGTGAAAGCTGGTTTCTTCTCTTTGGTTGAGAAGATGACTAAAATCTTGATTTAGTTCAAGATACCTCCAATAGCCCAGAGGTATGTAGCATCATGATGATGATCAATTTGACCTATTTCACTGGCCTCTGGGTCACAAAACACACCCTGACATGACTGTAATGACACTAATGGGTGCGGGTTGGTTGTGAAAACTGTCCAATTTATGACAGTTCACACCGAACCTTTTAAAGGACAATACCCACACACATCTGAATAGTCTAGACTTCATCAACAATTCACTCAAGAATAAGGAGCAAAAGGACAGAGGGCAAATAAAGAAAGTGCCTTTGCCAAGTTTTAAATGTACATTTATTAATATGTTATCTTTATTAAATAATATGGAAAAGTATGAAGTTTAGATTTAACATGGTGATTTTGATGCTAGGATAATAAACCCTGAACCAACAGGAACAAATTACAAAACTCTCAAAAGATAAAGATGGGGTGTGGCCAAAAAACTGAATGAATGTGAAAGGAAATGGATCTACTGCAATGAAAAAAAGAATATATTCTTTTTTTTTGCAGCAGCAGCAGCAACAGTTCCATTCTCTTTGTTTAATCCAGCCATGTCAGGACTATACAGCAAGCACAGGCAGGGCTGGGGTATCATCAGATAATCAGTCATTTTAATCATTTTTATTTATGTTTTGTTTCCAAACAAAAAACAAGGAAAATGAAATTTAAAAGATGGAAAAGATGGTCACAGTTTTGGTTTTTGCAAATTCCATGTTTCATTTCTCATTTGGACAGACAGGAAGTGGAAGTGAAATGAAAGAAATTCAAAATAAAAGCCAAGAGGTCTAAAGTGACAAGCAGTCCCCACATGAAATACTTTACGTTTATTATAACTTTACTTGTTAAAGTAAAATGTTAAAAAAAAAAGTTAAAAATCCATGCCTTTCCACAATTCTATATTTGCCTGATGAGACATGAAAAATCAAATTGGCAAGAAAACATAACTATAAACTTAATAGTTGATAGTTCCCTGCTACTGACCCACTACTACTGATCCTTCCTTAAATTGATACGATCCGAAACATTCTGCAAAGCTGCATTCCTTCATCATCAGACAATGACAATAAAATCATATGGGAAATAAGTCTGACTAAAATGACAACAAAATATAGATTAAGGCAGGGCTCAATTGTCTAAAAACTAAACTAAAGTAGTGTGTTTTTTACTAAGAGAAGATTAAAATGTCCAGATGAGGTTGACTAAATAGAAGGATGAGGTTGACTAAATATGATAAAAAGTGACAATGACATGGGTCAAGACTAAGACAAGCAGTAGGTGACTACACACGGGGCCACCACAGAGGGCTCCTCATGCTGTATCTGCTGCAGGGGCATCAAAGGGGGCCCTTTGGCTGTGTGTTTTTTCCTAACTCCACCGGCACTACTTACAGATGAGCAGCTAACATTTTCACGTTTTTCAGCGGGAGGAGCAGCTCTGTCCTTGACACAGTTTGCACCTGTGTGACCATCTGCCAGACAGAGGGGCCGAGGTAAGTGAAGATCTGTGTCTGCTAGGGAACAAAAGCATCCATTACCCGTCCGTCAGCAGACCCCGGGCATCCTGCTGCTGCACTAACACGGATAAGGGCTGGAGATTTATGACAGACCCCCTGAAACCAAACTTGGATGCTGGTGTAAGACAGAAAGCCTGTTATGGTGTCACACACACACACACATCAGCGGGCTCCTGCACACATCACACTGCAGAGGTTTGGTTCAAGGTTGGTTCACTGTAACAACATCTGCCCAGCCTGAAGGAGATGAGAGCTTGTCAGGCCCGGCTCACACACTGACCTGCACTGTGAACACAAACACACACACACACTGTTCAAGTGGCGGAACGCAGCGGTTCCTGTCGACGACAAAGACGTGAGAGCCCAGAGGAGAAAACATCAGCAGCCACAAACCTCTGCCTCCTCTCATCATGATGGAGACACACACACACACACACACTTACCACAGCCCGAGGAGAGCGAAGAGCAGCCAGGGGTTCATGGCTCTGTCCTGCACAGCACTGACCAACACACGCCTCATCCTCTGCTCCACAGCTGGGAACGGGCTCAGTGTGTGTGTGTGTGTGTGTGTGCAACCTGATCGGAGCTGAGTGAGTGCAGCGCCGAGAGGATGAGCTGTCCGCGGAGGAGAGGAGGAGGAGAGAGAGGAGAGGAGAGGAGAGGAGGAGGGGGGGCTCAGTCTGCTTTAGTCCATCTGCAGTGGCGCTAACAGGCTGCTGACACGCTGCTCTCACACCGACAGCACCGAGAAACTGGGTTTTCCTTCTCCTAAAGGCCGACAGATGGTTGTGGATGTGTATCGTGGATGTTTGCTCCTCCGAGGTGCAGCACAGCTCTCTATGCAGATGAAGCAGCTGCGTCACATCCACGCCGGCTGCTGTGTTTGTACCAGGCTCCATCCACACTGCAGGAGCTGAGAGACACCCACATCATGGAGAGAGCCCATCACCACACCACTGGATCCCTCTCCACACCTCTCTGCAGCTCTGTGTCCAAGATTTTAGCTGAGGTAAAGCTAAGAATCATTCACAGGGAACCATTCTGTCAGACCCTGCATGAGGTCGAATGAAAATGTTTCAATTCATTCATTTTCATTCTTATTTTGTACAGTATCTGCACACGGCAGCTACATTATGGATATGGTTAGGTAGAGACTGTAGTGACAGTTAATAAAATGGCAAACATTACACTCACAGCAGGTCTGTGATGGGACAAGACATTTGGTCTCTTGCATGAAAGTTAAATGTGCCCAACATCAAATTAAGAGAAGGTTTTCCATTATATGTGGCAGCTTAGACTTTGAAAGCTTAATACTGCTACAAAATGCTTCCTTCCTGCCTTGTTCCTTCTAGAAATTGTAACATACACGGCAGTTTCATTCTCATTTATTTCAAAAAGAGATATTTTTCAGGGATAATCTACTGTCTGTCTAATCTACCCTTTATCAAATAAAGTCCTGTTTACAACACGTACAGGTGTTAAACCAGTTAGAGCGTCTGACCCACTGCTTCAACCAACAACCTCCTTCTGAACGTCAGCAAGACTGAGGACTGAGAGTGGACTTTAAGAAGAAGCAGGGAAGCAACTGTGCCCACTTTAACATCAACAAGCCTTCAAAGAGGAAGGCAAGCCAGAGACTGTTTTACCTCAGAGCCTTCAGGAAGTTCTGGATGTTCCCTCAGACACTGAGGAAGTTCTCCTGCTCCACTGTGAAGAGTGTCCTGATGGTGAACATCACTGCCTGCAAAGAGTGGTTCATTCCGCTTAATGTATCATAGCTGGTGCTCCACCCTGTATAAAAGACATTTACACCAGGCAGTGTAAGACTGAGGCTCAACCCCCCAGAAAACGGCCTTTTCACCCTGCTGGGCTCGAGAAGAACATATTGGATACACCAGGCAGCACTGAAAGGTTTAAGAAGAACTTCTACCCTCAGGCCAACTGTGGACTGTTTTTGTAATTTATTATTCAAAGGTAGTTGTGATAGTTAGCATTATTATTTGTTGCCTATTTCTATTATGAAATTAATTCGAGGGCTGAGAGTATTGCAGGCTGTCTGTACTCAGGAACAGATGTACTTTAAGAATCAGGAAATTTAGTGTTCCAGTGGCTCTCATACAGAGAACACAATAGAAATATACAAAAATACAATAAAATGAATATAAATATAAATGCTGCTTATTGCATGGATGAGTGTAGAATGAAGATATTGTACAACCAGAGTATTGCATAAAACAGATTACATTCATTATGTTTTTTATAAGATTCCATCATTTCATCAAAACCCTTCTTGCTATTATTATTGCTATTGCTTGTTGAAGGCAAGGTGTGTTGGATAAGTTTTTGGTGAAACTTAAATAAAAACACACAACACTGTCTTTTTTTTACACTTAAATAAAAATAAATTAATTATTATATGAAATAACTAAATCAAATCAAGTGAATCATTATTAGATTCTGGTCAAATTAAATGCATTTTTCTACTTGTTACTGATAAATTAGTATCTGCAATTAATCATGAATGGCATCACAAAGATTACAATCTAAAGTATAATTCCCTTGTGTGTGGATGCAGAATGGCCAAAGCATTCCCGTTAAAAAATAAATATTTAGAATTCTGAATCACAACCCTCTTTATTAGGTCACAAAGATTAGTCTTTTCTTCAGAATTTTCCTGTCAGGTTTTTATCTTATCCTCCCCAAAATGAAGAATGTAGAAGCTAGACAGTATTTTTATTAAATTGATTCATGCCATCATGAGTATTGGCAGCAGCTGGATGTCAGTGAATTGTTAAAATAGCTAGTTATTGTTAAACATGTTAGTAGTGTCTGAGGAATACATTACATAGTCAAATATTCAGGATACTGCTACTATTTACAAAATTCTTATCTACATGTTTGCTTTTGGAATCACACAGTATACTGTGTTTGTCTGTGTTGGCAGTCATAATGTGCAACATAGTTTCATTTCATTTCACTTTGTCACTTTGGTTTCACTGGGTGAGGAAATTACACACACACACACACACACACACAAAACTGAAGATAAAGTGCAAGATGCAAACACAGCAAACAACCCACAACCAGGCAATAGAAAGTGCTTACTCTGCACACAAGGCCCTGGCTTGAACAGGCTCACAACCCCAACACAACACAGAAATAAAATGCATAGGCTGGGGATAAAATCTAGAAAAACTGTCATCAGCACTGCAAAAAAAGAACAAGAGGAAAAAAAACAACAACTGACATAATGACCAAAATTCCTATATGGGTATTAAAGGAGAGATTTATAGGTTTTACCTTAACAGTCACAAAACCAGTCAACTCTCATTCATGGCAGGAACAAACATTCATGTCACAACATTAACATTAAAACAACCAGTGAACCATCTAAGCCCAACAAAAGACCCCAATGCATACAAATAAAGAGAGAAAAGCAGCTTAAAGCTTAGCATGTTAAAGCTTAGCATGTGGGATTATATTTGGAAATTGCAGATACGGCCGATACAAATTGAAACATGCACATTAGTTTGTGTTGGGGCTAAATATCAATACTACTACCCATAGGCAGGCTGGCTTTTAGGAGTTTTCCCAGTCATCAGTGTCATTTCAAATAAACAGTGCACACCCATCTTTCTCTCTCAGTTATAGAAGAGCAGAGACAGGCTTTACTAAGAGGCAGGCAAGGATGCGCTGCTCCCACTTGGGAATGCTTGATGGGAAGGGGGAGGGCTGGAGCTCAAAGTAGGGAGCACAGTTTGGGAATGGCTCAGAGGTGGAGTCATGGTGGGTCGGAGTGCAGGGGATCAGAAATAGAAGTGGAAATTAGGCTTGGCCAGTGGACTCTTGGAAATGCTCCTGGATGGATTCCATGAAGTGTTTGGGTGATGGTTGGAGACATCTTTCAGATCCCCACACAACAGAGGAAACTGTTACTCGTGGCGGTTGCTGTCGTTGGCCAGTGCAGCCAGCTTTCCTTACTGGGTTGGTATCGGCAGGGTTAGATTCTTCTGTAATGGATCAGTAAATGCCGGTTTGAATACGTTTGTCTTAATGTCAAAAACAGGTAGGAGTCAGGAAACCAGGCAAGAAAACAAAAAAAGGTAAACTTGTGGTAAACTATTACTAACCAGACAAGGCCCAGCAAAGGCAGATGTCCAAGGAACAGACAGAAGTGGCTGGATCACTTACGTATGTAGCTGAATTGTAATTTCACAATGTATACTATTCATGTACTGACTATTTTGATCCACTGTGTATAGTTTCATTAACCATGGATGTTCATTTAAATCAAAGCTTTGTGATTCTTCTAATGGTAAGATGTGCAAAGGGCCCGCTCCAAGTCTTGAGTTATGCTAGTTTCTGTATTTTCTGAATTTTCTTTTTTTTGAATCATCTGTTATTTCAGTCATGAGGGGCAGTTTTGTTACTTTGGATGAGTTGTTCTTTTTTTCACATTCCATAGGACAAAGAGTTGTTGTTTTGCCACCCAACAAACAGTGACAATCTAAAAAAAGTGGTGTCTCAGCTGCTTGCTGTGTTTTTTCCTCAGCTATCCCTGCTTCATCTTGCAGAGTGTGCAGTGTCTGTGTGTGTAATGTTTCTGTGGCTCAGATGAAGGGATAGTGCCCAGTCTGGGTCAGTCTCCATCATCTCGAAGAGCACAGGACAGGACATAAAGTTTAATGAGATCAGACATCTAAGACGGGGTGTGCCCATTCATAATTTTAGTCATCACCTTAAAGCAGAAGTAGGTAACTTATTTAAACTGCAAATTCATATTCACTAAACCTTTCACCATGTCCTGACAGTAGAACATGAGACAGATAACCTTTGATTAAAATCAGACTCCTCTGGCTCCACACGCTGATTCTAATACCATGTGAGAAGAATTCACCATGCCATAATGAAAAGAACCAATCAGTATGTGATGGAGCGTCATTTATTGCCCCTGCACAGGCTCCACTCACTCATGAGCAAACTCAGAGTGGATGTAATGGCAGATTAACAAAAATCATGAGACCAATCAATTAGAAAACATTTTAAAGTGTTTTTTTTAAACAGTTTACACAGAAGATATGTAAACAGAAGAAAAGCAAAGGGTAAAACTAAGCTAAAAAGAAAGAATTAGACTAGTTTAGACTTAGCTAGATTAGCAATACTGTGGGAGGGGGCTTTGGAGATGACCTGGTGTGCACTGTAGAGAGGGACAGGGACCTTGAACTTGTAGTACTTGTTTTAATTAAGATCCTAGCTGCAGCATCCTGGACCATTTATAAACCTTTAGTGCCCAGATGGACAGGCTCCAGCACCCCTGCAACCCTGTGTGTCCATTCCTGTCTAACTACAATGAGATCAATGAAAAATGTATTTTTAAGTATACACATATCTGGCCAATAAAGCTTAATATGACCATTTCATGTTTTTGTAATCACCACCAAGAAAGATTTAAAGAAATCAAATTAACTACTGAGGAAAAACATATTATTGTTGATATTATTATCAGATATCATGAAGAATATCATGAAGAATATAATGTGAAAGAAACCAGTTTCAACCATCAAAACTTCCACTCTGTAGCATTGCCACTTTGGCTGATAGACCACAAGTCTGTCTATAGAGCTAACAGGTCTGTTGCAGTAAACATGGCCCTGCAATTCATCTGGAGTCCTCCTATGTCAGGGTCTTGTTAGTGGACTTCAGCTCTGCTTATAACACCATCATCCCAAATCTGCTACTGGACACTCTCTCACAGCTCAACGTGCCTGACTCCACCTTCAGATGGATCATAAACATATCTGTCTATAGATCTAGATATATAGATGGGTGTGTCCATTTACAGTGGGTACGGAAAGTATTCAGACCTCCCCTTTAAATTTTTCACTCTTTGTTTCATTGCAGCCATTTGCTAAAATCGAAAAAGGTTCATTTTATTTCTCATTAATGTACACACACACTCAGCACCCCATCTTGACAGAAAAAACAGAAATGTAGAAATTTTTGCAAATTTATTAAAAAAGAAAAACTGAAATATCACATGGTCATAAGTATTCAGACCCTTTGCTCAGTATTGAGTAGAAGCACCCTTTTGAGCTAGTACAGCCATGAGTCTTCTTGGGAATGATGCAACAAGTTTTTCACACCTGGATTTGGGGATCCTCTGCCATTCTTCCTTGCAGATCCTCTCCAGTTCTGTTCAGGTTGGATGGTGAATGTTGGTGGACAGCCATTTTCAGGTCTCTCCAGAGATGCTCAATTGGGTTTAGGTCAGGGCTCTGGCTGGGCCAGTCAAGAATGGTCACAGAGTTGTTCCGAAGCCACTCCTTTGTTATTTTAGCTGTGTGCTTAGGGTCATTGTCTTGTTGGAAGGTGAACCTTCAGCCCAGTCTGAGGTCCTGAGCACTCTGGAAGAGGTTTTCTTCCAGGATATCTCTGTACTTGGCCGCATTCATCTTTCCTTCAATTGCAACCAGTCCTCCTGTCCCTGCAGCTGAAAAACACCCCCATAGCATGATGCTGCCACCACCATGTTTCACTGTTGGGATTGTATTGGGCAGGTGATGAGCAGTGCCTGGTTTTCTCCACACATACCTGCTTAGAATTAACGCCAAAAAGTTTAATCTTGGTCTCATCAGACCAGAGAATCTTATTTCTCATAGTCTGGGAGTCCTTCATGTGTTTTTTGGCAAACTCTATGCAGGCTTTCATATGTCTTGCACTGAGGAGAGGCTTCCGTCGGGCCACTCTGCCATAAAGCCCCGACTGGTGGAGGGCTGCAGTGATAGTTGACTTTGTGGAACTTTCTCCCATCTCCCTACTGCATCTCTGGAGCTCAGCCACAGTGATCTTTGGGTTCTTCTTTACCCCTCTCACCAAGGCTCTTCTCCCACGATTGCTCAGTTTGGCTGGACGGCCAGGTCTAGGAAGAGTTCTGGTCGTCCCAAACTTCTTCCATTTAAGGATTATGGAGGCCACTGTGCTCTTAGGAACCTTGAGTGCTGCAGAAATTCTTTTGTAACCTTTGGCCAGATCTGTGCCTTGCCACAATTCTGTCTCTAAGCTCCTTTGGGCAGTTCCTTCGACCTCATGATTCTCATTTGCTCTGACATGCACTGTGAGCTGTAAGGTCTTATATAGACAGGTGTGTGCCTTTCCTAATCAAGTCCAATCAGTTTAATTAAACACAGCTGGACTCCAATGAAGGAGTAGAACCATCTCAAGGAGGATCAGAAGAAATGGACAGCATGTGAGTTAAATATGAGTGTCACAGCAAAGGTCTGAATACTTATGACCATGTGATATTTCAGTTTTTTTTTTAAATAAATTTGCAAAAATTTCTACATTTCTTTTTTTTCTGTCAAGATGGGGTGCTGAGTGTACATTAATGAGAAATAAAGATGAACTTTTTCAATTTTAGCAAATGGCTGCAATGAAACAAAGAGTAAACAATTTACTCTTTCCGTACCCACTGTATATACCATATGTGTGCATTGATAATGCAAGATTTTTATATTGTAATGGGTGAGGTTGTAAGTAAATGTATTATTGGTGTTAGCTTTCTGTATTATGATATGTTTATTCACAAATGTAACCAGCTAAATTTGTGCTTTTTTTTTTTACTGCAATCACCTCTTGGGGCCTGGAGAATGTATTTGTACTTAATTTTAAATATGCTGTCTTGATGGGGTAGAGGTAAATTTGATTATTGTTACTTAAAATATTCATACATTGATGTAGTGTTTGCCAATTGGAATTTTGCGAGGCCTTGCATGTATTATGAGAAGTTCTATTTATTTATTATTCTTGACAAATGGCGGCGCCTCGAAACCACTCCGCCATAGCCCATGTTGCCGCTCTTCCCATCAGGTGGGAGATCATGAACACCACCTGTGCCTGGTCCAAGTTAAACGTGGCAGGATCATTCTTGAAATGTAGGTCACATTGCACAAGAAAAGAGCGACACCCACCGGAATCTCCTAAATATTTCTCCGGTGCGGCTAGGCAGACAGGTCGACGCGAGGCTGGTGGTGGAGCAGGTGACATGGTGGCTTGGGCAAGGCGAGATCCTCCAGACAAGCTATGACGAGCTGCAGTTGGGCGGCTAGGTGATTCACCTGAGTAGCGACTGTAGACTGCAGCTCCACTTGCCGCTCTGTCAGCACTTTCACGCCGCTGCCGATGGTGTTCAGCTGCGTCTCGTGAAGGTGGATCTTTTTACCTTGAGCTGACAGAGCCGACCTGACCGTGCTCATGTCTGCTGGGTCCATGTCTGGCCAGATCGTACTATAACGGATCATGGATGAGGTAGGTGGACCCAAATGCAAGAAAGAGTCAACGGCGTGGTTTTATAAAGGTTTTAATAAAGAAAAATGCTCAGACAAAAAAACAGCGTGGCTTTCAGGCTTGGTTTGGCTAAAACAGGATTGAAGAAACATGAACACAGGACCAAAAATGAGACAAGACTGACTGTGGTTCAGGACACTCAAATGCAACGATCTAGCAACAAGACAGGGGAAACAATATATACACATGAGGTAACGGGCAACAGGTGGAAACAATCAGGGCAGTGCAGACAATCACACAAGCGGGAAACACAGAAAGGCAGGAAGTCAAGGGACCTGATATGAGAGGGAATGTTAGACTTATAAAACCAAATAAAACAGACACGCCAGAACAGGAAACAGAAACATGACAGACATGAAAACTTAACAGACGTGACAAGACGTAACAGTGGATGCGGAAATCAGGGTGTAAAACAAATAAATGAATTTAAAACACTTTGTTAGCACTTTGGTATGTTTCTTTAGATGAATAAAATCTGCCTTATTCACATGTTGTAAAATATCTTATGTTATTCCCTTTCATTCCCATTAGATTGCTGTGTTAGATGATAATGTCCATCCATCCATCCATCCATTTTCTTAACCCGCTTTATCCTGAGAACACAGGGTCACGGGGTGCTGGAGCCTGTCCCAGCTATCTTTCTGCGCAAGGCAGGGTACACCCTGGATTGGACGCCAGTCAATCGCACACTCACATACACACCTAGGGGCAATTTAGACTTATCAATTAACCTAACCTGCATGTCTTTGGACTGTGGGAGGAAGCTGGAGTACCCAGAGAGAACCCACGCAGGCACAGGGAGAACATGCAAACTCCACACAGAAGGGCCTGCCTCAATTGAACCCAGAACCCTCTTGCTGTGAGGCAACAGTTGCTAACCACCACACCACTGTGCTGCCCTAGATGATAATGTGTTTGTATTAATTTATGGGTGCAATACTGAGTCCTTTCTTGCTGACTGAGGCTGCAGACAGCCGAGAGGTGAGAGAGGAAGTAGAGAAGTAAATTATTCACTCAAGATAAAACTGTGAACAGTCTTGCCATTCTGCAGGCCAGTGCTGTAGCTTTAATTATATTTCTAGATCTGAGTGGTGCAGCGCTGCTGGGCATAGAGCTCATCAGAGAGCTGCTAGCAGGCTCTTACTTCACACTAGGAAGCTGATTGTGTCAACGATACAATATATAATAAGATAAATCTATTAGTGCTAATTATTTTGTTGAGTTAAAAAACAAAATCCAGGTAATTAATGGGGATGTAATCCATTAATGTGATATGAAAGAACACCTTAGGTCTGACATTTTTTATTCTAATTGGCCACTGCCTCCAATGTTACATATCTGATTTGTGTGATCTCAGTCTGTCAGAATTCATATCTATTCTCTCAAACTACAATGACTCCTCGGGCTCTTGTGATGGAGTAATTCAGTGGAGAGACATTGAACTCATAGGTATTTAGAATTTTGCCTTATTGCATCAAACCTCAATTGCCTTTAAAACCAACTTTAAGATAGGGCAGATGTATTTGTATACTTTTCTACAGGTGAAGAAATGTATGAGAACCACATTTAAAAATGCAATAGAAAAGACTAGATTAAATAAACTTAATTGAATATCAATCTTATAGTTTGAGATGTTGTTTAAGAGATTGGATGGATGGATAAACTCTCATTTCTCCTTTGTTTGTGAACACTATAGACAAACATGTTCATCTTGAAATGTGCTGGTAAAGGTGTTTTTCATGTAATGTAACTTCTCGCTCAGTTTTTGCTTATGCTTTATCAACAAATCTCATCCAGCACATTTATTTTCTTGAGTTTGGATAAAATTCCTGGCATCGGCCTACTTTTGGTTCTTACTCGTGCTTTTCAATTTAACTCGTGTGCAAGACTTGAGGTGTAAATACCCCTAACTTTCTGCCAGCTGCAGGCTGGCTACCAGGCAGCAGCACTGAATGTGGATGGTGTGGATGTGATTTGGTGGAGGTGGTGAGTCTTTAGAAAGTTATTCCACCTCAGAGAATCTGTTTCAATACCTCAGAATGTCAGATGTGGAAAAGTGTATAACAGTTTACTTTTAAAATTTTATGATCACATATATTTTGAGTTGTTCTTTACTGTCATCCATAGCTGAAGTGTGCAGAGCTTATGGGGTTGGAATTTCAGAATGAATGGGCAGATAACACCTATTGAAAGACTAGCCAGCAGAACGGATGAGGTGATACTGGTACACATCAAAGGCAGGGGGACAAGTGCCGACGGGAGGGTAAATGTGCTGATGTGCTGCACATGCTGTGCTGGCCTCTTCGGCAACAGTCACTACTCAGCAGGCTTTCACATTCAGCGATTCTGTGGATTTAAGCACTGCTTGGATTTGGATGCCTCTTGGCCTGCTGACTTGTGTGTGTGTGTGTGTGTGTGTGTGTGTGTGTGTGTAAGGTTATCTGGACAACTTTGTATGGTGTAACATTAAATGGGTAAAGGTTTAGAGCTGATTTTAGCTCCAGTATCAGTACAGTTCATCACTGTACTAATACTCACTTAGTCCAGAGTATGGTAATATCTTGACAACTACAAGCCAGACCAAGCCATACAAGCCATTAAATTTGCATTTATATTAATGGTCCAAAGAGGATCAATCCTAACTCTTTTGTTTAATTTTCCTGCAATATTTTGATGGTACATTAGGTCAAAATATCCAACTGTCAGAACTCAGCTGATGGCAAAACAGACAAACCTATCCTCGCACCTGTCCTTAAAATGTTAATTCATTAATTCAGGATAACACACTGTTACCATATTAAAATGATCCTATTGATTCTCTTCAACATAAGTTAGTTCTTTCTTCTTTGCACTTACATGAGGAGGGTGTGTTGGGAAAGCATACACAGGTGTCACTTTTGTTCTTATATAATTAATTAAAAGTTGTTTCAATTCAAAATAATGTATTGTTTCAAACCATGTGAATGCAGTCTGTGCTTCTGCTGCAGGATTACAGATTTAAGGATGTATTTTCTGCTTAATCTGACATAAAACAGACAAAAAAAGACACTGAGATTTGTTGTCAGTGAATATCACAAGTTTGTATTAGTGATCATATATAATCATGGCTTCTCCACTTCAACATTTAAAGAAACACAATCAGGATCAAACGTGCAAGAAGGAAGAAATGTGGATCCCTAGAACAATTCTCATCTAAAAGATATCTAAGAAATGTATATAACAAGTGTTTTTGTCAGAAAAGAAACTTTCAAAAACCTGGAATTTCACACATAACGACTACATAAAATTCAATGAATGCAGAATTTTTGTCAGTATCCTCTTTTTAGGGGAATGAAGACTGAGACTATTAAATTTGTATAAGTCATTTGTTCCTGCTACATAGCTTATAAAAAGAATACAGTGAAACAAAAAAAAGATTTCAATATACACAACGTCACAGAAAGTCAAAAATATTCTCAAATATTTCTATCCAGTCAGAATCATCTTCCTCTGTGTGATACAGTCAATGTGGGGAAGCAAGAGTGGAAAAAAGTCTAAAAAGCTGTACAAAACCTAGAGAGTGAGCAGCAAAGCACCATGTAGCCCTCTAATAATTCTAATGGTGGTGAAAATGTACTGTTAGATCATTCCCAGCAAAAGTTCTGATGTATTACAGATCTTATTGTAAGAACCTGCTAGTCTCTTGAAACCAGACTACTTTCTTTGCTCAGTGATAGCTGCCCACTGTGAATACACTGAGCATTAATCACATAACTGTTGGGAAGATTTAACTGATGTTAGATTTTAGATGAAAACACCCAACAGTGCTATCCTTTCATCTCAGTGCTTACTCACTGCTTCTCCCTACTGTCTCTTGAATATAGAAGTTTATCAATGACAAAACCGTTAAGAAAGCATAAAACTCATTTGTGCAAGAAAATAGCATCAGTGAAACAAATACTAATTCATGTTTGACATGGTAAAAAGGAGTTCACAGACACTTTCTTGTTGTTATGACGACCATAATCCATCAGAGTTACATCTCACAATTATAAAAAAACAGATTTGTGGAGGCAGGGCTGATGAGTATGACAGTTAAGTACAACTTAAACTAAATGCTTTAGTTACTTACCCTAAACAATACCTGAACAATACTATACAATGTCCATCCTCATTCTCTTATCTTAACCAAGTAAGACTTGAAAGTTCATTTACTTTAAAGTCAACATGCACAGTAAGTCATAAAAGTGGTCAGAATAATGGAAAGATTTAGCATTATAGTTACATTGTATGGCTACTGCTGTGTCCCAGTATTTTCCCTTGTGTTTCCCTCCCCCTCCATGTCTCCTGTGCTCCCCTGTCTGTCTCTCTGTGTGTGGTGTGGGCATGGTTATTTCTGGGTACATCAAGTCTCTTAATTGTATCCACCTTTCCCTCACGTGACCTTTCCTTGTGTGTAAGTCCCTCCCACCAGAGATGCATGGAGAGATGCAAGGAAATCATGCAAGGAGTGAAGAAACAAGAAATGTGTTCTTAATGAAATGAGACACCTTCCTCTGAAGCGTCATATGAAGTGACATCATTTCTGATGAAGGCGGAAGCTGATCACAGCTCGATCAATTCACAGTCGGCTTTAATAGCAGTAGAGACTTTAGATGGAGTTTGTGTCTGCACACACTAATCTTAAAACTAATAAAATGTAAGACCGACAGTACATAGAGCTCTTTTACCAGAGAAGAGCTTCTGACTATCAGAGAAACACCGACTCTAGTTATTGGCCTTGGTGTCTAACAAAAGTTAGCTCAGAAATGAACTGCTAAATACAATGCTTAAAAAAATGAAGGGAACACTTAATCATCACAGTCAGTCAGTCAAGTCAGTGAAACTACATGGATATCAATGTGTCCACTTAGGAAGGATAAGTGATTGTAAGTCATTTTCACCTTTTTTTGTTTCAAATTGAACAGGTGCACTGGAGAGACAACCCAAAAAAGGGAATCACTTTGCAGGTGGTGGCCACAGATAACTGCTCTCTTCACTTCACAACACAATAAAACCATCACTTTCTATTGTATTGTATTGTATATTCTATTGTATATTTTTATTGTATATCTCTTCTAGTTATTCTAGTATATCTAGTTTAGTATATTTTTTTTTTAGTTGTAAAATTTATTTTAATTGTATAATTAAAATTTTAGGTCTATAATTATTATTTTATATTTTAACTTTAATCTATTTTTTTGTTTGAGTGTTTCTATTCTTGTTAATATTTTTGAGCATTGTTTGTAGAGAGCATGAGATTTAACACTTTAATTAACAATAATTGCTTGATGTAAGTTGTTGTGCAATGACATCTTGAAATCTCTTTATCCTTCCTGATTGATTCTTCTATAGTCATTGACTCACATTCCAAAGACGTGAATCCAAATGAGAACCCAGCTCACTGATGCCCTGATCCAGGTCTGGGAGGAGTTCCCCAGGATCTTCTGTCCCATCAGGAGCATGCCAAGAAGCTGTTGGAAGTGCTCACAGGCACCTGGGTGCCATACATACTACTGAGTCACATTAGGAGTTGCCGTTATGAAATTCTTGCAAGTTACATTTTTTCTTAAAATTTTCAGTGTGATTTTGAATCCTACCCTCTGTCAGTTTGTGATTTTTTTTCCATTCACTGTTGTTACTTCATTTTGTTCTCAACGAAATACACAACGCAGTGTAAAGATTTTGAACTTGAATATTTATAACTTATTGAGATCTGATGTATAATTTAAGTGTTCCCTTTATTTGAGCAGTGTACCAACAGTTAATCAAGTGTCAGAACAGAGAGAATATTCTGGAAAATTGTTACAGCACAATCACCTGAGTCTATCACTCCGTCCCCTGTGTTGCAATGGGAAACTTTGGCCACATTTTCATTCCTCCTACAGTCCTACAGTCAGAAACTAAAGCCCTTTAAACCTGTTTTAAGGACATCAAAGCAGTGGACCAGTGAATCTATGGAGGACCTTTGGTGTGCCTGGACTTCTTGGACTTGGACTTGAATGGACGTGGACTGCTACTAGCAGTCTAGATGAGTTCAAGGTGGTTGTAACCTCATACATCAGTTTCTGTGAGGACTCCTGTGTACCATCATGCACTGAGGTAAGTGAAAAGTAAAAATGACAAACCCTGGCTCACAGCCAAGCTCTGCCAGCCAAGACTGCAAAAGGAAGAAGTAATTAGGAGTGGGGACAAAAGCAGACTTAAAGAGGCAACTCTGAGAAATAGCACTTCTCAGGAGACTCTGGCTCAGTCTGGACCGGACTGAGACTAATAAAAAGTACAAGCCAAAAGCCTCCTCCTCCTCAGTGACTTGAGCCTGACCAACGACTTGAATGATTCTTCGTTTCTTTGAGTGGAGTCCCAGTGACTGCACTCATCAGCTCCAGCCCTCTAGCTCCATGTCACCCACCACAGCAGTGTCCTGGGCCTCTCTACAACTTCAAACCTCAGAAGCCCTGTCCCCCACATCCCAGTCACATCCCTCTTGACCCTGCGACCCTGAGAGATTTTAAAAGGATGTTCAAGAGGCTATGTCTCTTCATCCATCCTGAAGCACTGTGCTCATAAGCTCTCTTTGATGTTCACAGACATCTTAAACACTTCACAGGAGACATGCCATGTGCCTCCTTACTTTAAGACCTGCATCATTCCCTCCAAAAACAAGGACCACAGGACTTAATGACCACAGACCTGTTGCCCTGACCTCTGTCGTAAGTCTTTTGAGCGCCCTCCTTAATCCGCCACTGACCCACTCCTGGACCCCCTGCTGTGTGCCTACAGAGCCAAAAGGTCTGTAGACGATGCAGTCAACATGGCCCTCCACTTTTTCATCCAGCACCTGGACTCTGCAGAAATGATGTGGTATAGATGTTAACGTCCCACAGAAGATGAAAATAGAAGACTTATGTGTACCTTCTAAAGTGCTGGTGGGAGGTGGATTTACCAGAGTTTATTTAACTGAAAACAGCTGTCTGCTACCGTTGGAAATGTGGTTGATGAACCAAAACTATGAAGTTGTGGTCTATGAAACGCTGACTTGAAAGAGGCCGGAAAGCTTTTTAGAGTTGAGGGTAACTGCAGAGCTGATGATAGATCTTGGGGCTCTTCACTACAAGTGAAATATTTCACATAACACATTGTCATTTGAGTCATTCTTAATATAAAAATATTAATTAGTGCAGCTTTAAACACTGATTACTTTCTAGTTTTTCAAGTATCTTTTTTTTTCTAATTTTACCAGATGCTGCCATAATTATAGCATTTGGAAGCCTTAAGTGGGAGGCAATATCTCTTTGAGTTCAAAGAGGAACTTAATGTGTATCAGCACCAAGGTTTCCTTTTCTCTCACTTTGAGCAGCTAAAGCTAAAAGTATCCTGCTTGGTAAAGATTTCTCTCTTACTAATGTAATATGAGCTAACAGGTGTATTCTAACCCAAGTTATGATGTTCACTTAATTAATCCAAAAAGGAAAAGAAATTCTCCATGTGTGTAAACAGCTTCTTACAGACAAAAAATGAATATTAACAAAAATACAAGTCCTGAAGAGGCTGTGTGTTCAGAGTGAGTCCTCACAGTTCATTTGGAAGGGTCCAGATTTTTAATGACTGGTTCTCTGTTCAGGTAGGTGGCCCAATAGACGAGGTTAAAGCTCCCAAACAGCACAGGGAACATGATGCGGGAAATGCGGTCGATCTTGCTGACGCTGTTAAATGTTTTTTTGTTCTGCTCGGGCTTCGTCTCCACTGTGGTCTTGCTGGGATCACTCAGAGCACACTTGGAGATGGTGGGCAGCGTGGAGTCTTTTGTGATGTTGGGAGCATAGTTAGCCACAGCTACAGCATAGGCGTTGTTCTTCTTCATGATGGATGCTTCCTTTTTCTGCAGGAAAATGCCTCAGAGTTAGAGTCCCTTTAGAAGTAAATTTTACTATTTACCAAGCTCAATGAAATTGTGTTGAAATATTGGAGGACACAAATTTACTGTGCCCACATGCATACTGTTCCTTTGATACATGTCATGAATATAAAATAAAATTACACAGTATATATCTGATAGAGATAGAAACTGCAAGCAACTTCTCTTCTGAGCAAAAGTAATGTTTACTGTATAATTTTAGTTTTACACAGACAATGCCCATTTACAACAACTGCATATGTATAGTAAATATGTATAGTACATTTTTACTGAAAATGTGCAGTTACTGTAACATGGAGACTACTAGCATGATCCTCCAGATCGCATTAGCAAATAAATAAATGGATGGACGTGGATCTGTGGATCTCAAGTGACACTAAAATATGTCATCTTTCTTCCTGTCAATTAAAAAAAAAGACTAGAATGAATTCAGAGACTGGGATTCTCTGTTAACTTGCTTTCACTTCATTGCTCTCCTCTTTATTTATCTTTTGTGTAAACTGTTGTTTCCCCGTTGCGTGTTTGTTCGGTTGTGGTTTATCTGCCGTTAAGTCTGCTCCGAGTTAGTGCATGCATTGTGGTGTGGAGCCTGTGCCTGAGCAGTGAGCTCTGTCAGATACTCTGTTCTGATTGGTTATTTTGATTCAGGTATGGGGGATCCTTGTCCAATGAGCTTAGAGGAAGCAGGTGGAGCCAGATGAGTCTGATTTTTATCACATAGTGACAGTTTTACCAAAGTCAGGACATTGCAGTTTTAAGGTAAGATGAGCTAACATCGATTTATTACTTCACTGAACTGCTGGCTGACTCGTTACAGTAGTGAGCAGGGGTTTAGGATTTAGTGCTCTGCAGGTTGCAAGTGATTAGGTGTACCATAAGTGTGGCTCAGTAAATATGTCCTGTGAGGGAAATCATGCTAGTTGGTGTAGCTGAGTTAGGCAGGTAGGTCCAGCACAATCAACAGTGATTAGTGTATGTTGTATGCTGACATTGTTCAGTTGAAGTTGGGTTTGTTGAAATACTTCAACATGTCATTTATGACAGCATAACACAAATGTGCCAATCAGCAGAACAAGACAAAAATAGACTGGATGGTAAATCTTATCCCCATTGCTGCAGATATGTAATATGTCACTATACGTGGTTAAATATAATACATCACTTAATTAATGGTTAAAGTGCCTGAGTTACAGTGAGCCTTCACATGTGCATTTTAGTCAGTCTGTGATGCCTGCCCTGTACAAACAATGCCTGTATTTCAGTGCCCTAACTATTTCAACAGGAATTATGTCCAATCAGCCATTGTTGAATGTTTACATTTTTCAAAATAAGTGACAAAATTGTTACTTTGAGTTTTTTGGTGTGTTTTTGCTGTAACCTGTGCAGAAAACATGCCAAACAGTGACCTCACTGAGGCAGTAACTGAGGCAGCATGGAGGGGGTTACAGCTTCATTTCACTGTGCAATCCTATATTGGTTAATGAAAATAAAACCTGGAAACCTGAATCTTAACTCAGATATGATACATATATGTTTAGAACGAGCATGACTTACACTAAGGATATCATTATCTATCATGTCCACTTTAAGGAAGTATGAATCTGTTTCCAAATCATAAGCTCCTTTTAACTCTTCTTCAATCTTCAAGTTTCTATGTCATCCAGTGATAGTTGTCTGTACATCCAACATACTTTTAATGGTGCCAAATGTAAACAAACCCACTGAATGAATAACTATTATACTTCCAGATGACATCCCCATAGGTTCCCAGATCAAAGTAAGACAAAGAACATTAGTACAAAATAAAGAGTTTTTACATTTTATCTGAAGGGGGCCCACAGTGTCTTAAAAAAACCCCTCTTTTCAGCTGACCAACTTCTGGACACTGACAAATTCTGTGATTTGTATTTCCACTGGCCACATAGCATAGTGTTTGCAAAATAAAAATGTAGATCTTCTTTTACTCAAAAAACCAAAACAAACCAAACAAACCAAACAGATAACTACTGCAAATACTGTTGTAGTATTGGTGGAATTAGTACTGTGGAAATACACACTATGGTGAAATGTTGAGCTGTTGCAGGATCAGCTATGGGAATTTTCACCTGTATTAGTGACTGGCCTTCATTTGTTCATGCTGGCCATATTTGAATACCAGCTTTTATAAAAGATTAATATAACAGTCATGGTAGCTGTATTCAGATCATTAGAGAGTATGCTTTATCACCTGAACTCTAGACAACACAACTGTTAACTGTAGAAAATGTACAACATTTGACTAAATGGCCTGGTTGACTTGCTCTGTTCAGCATATATTACCATTGAGCTTTGCTTGCAGTCTTGTTTTATACTGGTTTTTCATCCGCTTCCCTGGCCTCTCTGTAGCTAAATATTACTGATGAAAACAGTTCTTAGGCAGTTTCATAGAACAACCCCACATGCCTTAAAGTCATCCTTTGACTGCAAATAGCTTTTATGACTCATGTCTTACAGCTTTACCTTGTCATTGACGACACTTTTTCCATCCCAGGCCCAGCCTCGCTTGGTGAAGTAGTTGACAGTGGCAAATTCAATGAGCGCAGAGAAGACGAAGGCATAGCAGACAGCGATAAACCAGTCCATAGCAGTAGCATAAGCCACCTTGGGTAGTGAATTACGGGCACTTATACTCAGGGTGGTCATTGTGAGAACTGTAGTTACACCTGGGAATGGAGGGGAAAAAGTGTACAGAAAAAAAGTGAAGTCAGTATGAGTGAATAGAGAAAAATAGAGAAAAACAGTAGAGAGAAACTTTATGAAAGCAATAAAGAATTTCAAAATCTCATAGTAAGTCTGTTTCTGTTTCAAAGTCCCATATGCTAAATATTTTTTACAGCCAGTACATATATATATGTTATGCCGCTTGAAAATGTGTTTTCTGCCTTGTCTCAGCAGTTCAGTGTAGTTTGTTTATCATTGTAACTATGGTAACGTAGTACTAGTGCATGTTGGGAATCAGGAAGTAAAAACTGCCATGCGGAGACCAGCTATGGTTATGTGTGAGCTCTACCAGCCGTCAGCTTCTAAGTTGATCGTCTTTCTTTCTCTCTTTTTGCTAAGGCAGCGTCTGTAAGTATTTCTCATTATGTAATATTAAGTTATCGCTTGTTTTTCATTTTTGTGAGAATTATTGAGATGGCAAAGACGCTAATTAGTTTATGCTAGGCTAAGCTAGCTTTATGTTTTGCTTCCACTGATTGTTTTTACTAGCTTGTTTGTGTTTATCATATAAGCTTCAGAGCTAAGGTAGCTGAGCCGTATTATTTATTCAGATACTGTGTGTTTGGTTTGATTAATAATGATAACATCTCATTATACTGTATTACAGTTTCACAAAATCCCCAGTAAACTTCATGGAAGTGAATCAGCTGTGTCCTGGAGTTTCTTGGGAGTGTTTAAGCTGAATGGAACATAGCCCATGACAGTGAAAAGACGGCAATACAGCTAACGAGGGACACAAGGATTGCCATCATACGGAGCAGCTCAACATCAAGAGATAAGCAGCTAACACCACAGCTTCCAGACAGCTTCACATTAGCTCCCTTCTCCTGATATCAAAAATGCGGTGAGTCACCATGTCACAACATAGCAACAGTAATAAAGGAAATGGAGATGACCAGACTGAGACTGTGCACTCAAGGAGCAGTCGCTCATCTGGTACATCGTCCAGCTCAAAGATTAGCATGGCCATCGCCATGGCAAAGGCAAAAGCTGAAGCAGCGCAAGCTAGAGCGGCACATTCGCAAAAGGAAATTGAACTTAAAGTGGAGCAGGCACATATTCGAGCCAATCTCGATGCGTTAAAGGATGAAAAGGAGAAGGATGCTGCTACAGCAGAGGCAAATACTCTTATGGCTGGTTTACAAGATATGGGCTTTGAAATATATATATAAAAAACAGCCCGGTTCCACGATCCATCAAAGACCAGCGCATCGCTGCCTATGTGTCAGAGCAAGTCAGCCTATGCAGCAAGGGTTTATCTGCCAAAAGAGGAAGCGACAATGCTTCGCCAATGCCTTATCCTCCACATCCTCAACCGACCAATGTTATCCCTTCAACACCCCACCCACTCAATCCAAGTCAAACCCAAGCTGCCGCTTCTGCTGACATCATGCCACACCAAGCTCCTCTGGCCCCTCAGACTAGTGGGGCACCACCACAACAAAGCTTCAGTCAGCCTCTCAACTCCTCTCCAGTTCCTCAGTTTAGTGGAAAACGTTCGCAACAGAACTTCGAACAGGATTCCTCATCTCCTGCACATCCAACTGTTCACAGGACGCCCTATGGAGCTAGCCACGACCATTCTACATCCACCGGAGACCTCATCAGATATCTTGCTCGCAACCGCCTGGTGACTTCAGGCCTCACCACATATGATGACCAGCCAATGAACTATTGGGCCTGGAAAACATTGTTCCAGAATGCTATTGCTGATCTAGACCTGTCTGCTGCAGGTCTATCTGGGGAAAGAGTCAGCAGAACAAGTAAGAAGAATTAAAACAGTCAACATCAGGAATCCAGCTACTGGACTGTTTATGGCATGGGGACGCCTCGACGAAATATTTGGCTCACCAGAGGCCGTCGAACAGGCTCTGTTCAACAAACTAGAAAACTTTCCAAAGGTCACAACAAAGGATCCACAGAGACTCAGGGATCTAGCCGACCTGTTGTCAGAGCTAGAGGACAAAGAGGACAACCAGGAGGTCAAGTCGACGTGCACGCAAGTATGTGGTGCATGTGGTGCGGGATTGAGCGCCAGAGCATGTGCTAAGATCTGCCTCGTCAGTGTGTTCCCAAATGGACGCAGGGAGGTGTCCAAGAGAATGTACGCCATACTGGACGAGCAGAGCAATCGCTCCCTGGCACGGTCAGAGTTCTTCAAGGTTTTCAAGATCTTTGGGAGCTCCTACTCGTATACACTCAAGACCTGTGCAGGGCGTACAGAGGCAGCGGGGAGGAGAGCCAGCGGTTACACTGTGGAGCCAGTGGACAAGAAGTTAAGCATTCCTACACTCCTCGAATGCAACCAAATCCCTAATGTTCGTGCCGAGATTCCTACACCGGATGCAGCCTACCATCATGCCCACCTGAAGCACATTGCCAACAAGATTCCACCTCTGGATCCGGACGCCAAAATACTCCTCTTACTGGGCAGAGACATCTTACGGGTGCACAAGGTCCGAGAACAGATAAGTGGCCCAGGAGATGCACCGTTTGCTCAAAGGGTTGACCTAGGATGGGTCGTCGTTGGTGATGTGTGCCTTGGAGGTGTGCTACCAGGACAGCTCAAAAAGTTGGGTTGCACCTTTACCTTTTCGGTCGCCGAGACAGCGGCTGCCTAACAACAGGAAACAGGCCTTTGACCGTCTTGTCTCACTCCGGCGCTCGTTGGAAAAACGACCGCTGATGAAAGCTGACTTCCTAGAGTTTATGGAGAAGATGCTCAAGAAGGCACATGCAGAAGTTGCCCCGCCAGTGCAGCCTGGACAAGAGTGTTGGTACCTGCCCCTGTTCGGCGTGTATCATCCTAGGAAGCCAAAAAAGATCTGTGTAGTCTTTGACAGCAGTGCGTCATGTGAAGGAGTGTCACTCAACGATGTTTTGCTCACCGGCCCTGACCTTAATAATAGCCTGTTGGGTGTTCTTATGAGGTTCAGGAAGGAACAGGTTGGCGATCACTGCTGACATCGAGCACATGTTCCACTGCTTTGTCGTGAAGGAGGACCACCGTAATTTTCTTCGCTTCCTGTGGTATAGGAACAACGACCCTACCTCTGACATTGTGGACTACAGGATGCGGGTTCACCTTTTTGGGAACAGCCCTTCGCCTGCCGTTGCAGTGTATGGTTTGCGACGGGCAGCTAAGGAAGCAGAGGCTGACTATGGCAGTGACGCAAGAAGATTTGTCGACCGCGAGTTCTACGTTGATGATGCTTTAAAGTCCTTCAGCACAGAGGAAGAAGCCATCAGTGTCCTTGGGCGAGCGCAGAAGATGCTTGCAGCTTCTAACCTCAGGCTGCACAAAATTGCTTCAAATCGACCTGCAGTCATTGAAGCATTCCCATCCGAAGATCGCTCCAAGGATGTCAACAGCTTAGATCTCTTTGTTGATGATCTGCCCATCCAACGTAGCCTTGGATTGTTCTGGAACATGCGTGCACAGATATCTTCATGTTTCAAATCGAAGATGACCAGAAGCCGTTCACTCGCAGAGGGGTACTCTCAACTGTGAATAGCCTCTATGATCCTCTAGGGTTCCTCGCACCCATTACAGTCCATGGAAGACTGATACTCAGGGAACTCACCATGCAAGCAGATGACTGGGACTTACCTCTCCCCAAAGACATGGAGATCGAGTGGACTAGATGGAAACAATCACTCCAAGACCTAAAGGAGCTTCAGATACCACGCCCTTATGCGTCTTTCTCCACCACAGGCGCACTAAGAAGAGAACTCTGTGTCTTCGCAGACGCATCCGTCAAAGCAATAGCAGCAGTGGCCTACATCAAGGTGACAAGCCACCAAGAACAGACTGAGATTGGCTTTGTCTTCGGGAAGGCAAAGTTGGCCCCTCAGCCTGGCTTAACTATCCCGAGACTTGAGCTCTGTGCGGCTGTACTCGCTGTTGAGATCGTTGAGATGATAGTCACAGAGATGGACACAACGTTTGACAACATCACCTATTACACAGATAGCAAGGTCGTATTGGGGTACATCCACAATCAGTCAAGGAGATTCTATGTCTACGTACATAACAGGATCCAACGAATCCATCAATCACCTTGTTCCGGTCAGTGGAAGTACGTCCCAATGCACCTCAACCCAGCTGACATTGGGTCAAGAACTGTGACACCAGCTCTGCTTAGCAATACGACGTGGCTCAAAGGACCAGCCTTTCTCCATGATGCATCTTCGCATTCATCTGAGCTTCAAGAGACTTACAACCTTATTGATCCTGACACTGATTCTGAAGTGCGTCCCCAGGTGGTGACAAGTCTCACACATGTTACCAGAGATGTGGTACACCCACGACGCTTTGAACGTTTCTCCAAGTTCAGCACTCTCCTCACAGCCATAGCGCACCTCATCCACGTAGCTCGTTCCTTTGCCCACTCTACCCAGAATGAATGTCAGGGGTGGCACATCTGTCGTCCTACAGAGGAAGAGTTGCTGAGGGCCAAAGTGTGCATTGTGTAGAGTGTCCAAAAGGGGTGCTATACAGAGGAACTGAAGTGTATCAACTCAGGATCTAACATCCCATCTTCCAGCAGCCTGTGGAAATTGCACCCCGTCATAGATCAAGATCAACTTCTTAGAGTAGGAGGCCGGATTGAACAGTCAGGTCTGAGCGCAAACGAAACTCACCCCATCATCATTCCTGGCCGGCATCATCTCGGAACCCTGCTTGTGTCTTATTATCACTAAGCAGTGAAACACCAAGGAAGACATCTGACTGAAGGTGCCATTCGAGCGGCAGGGTTCTGGCTGGTGGGAGCTAAACGCTGTATCAGCAGTCTGCAGCAGGCTTCACAGATGTATCACTTGTAGAAAACTGAGGGGAAAGACTGAACATCAGCAGATGGCAGCTCTGCCAGCAGAACGGCGACAAGTAGCACCTCCTTTCACCTATGTAGGTGTCGATGTTTTTGGACCATGGGACATCGTCTCACGCCGCACTAGAGGAGGAGTTTCCAACTCTAAACGATGGGCTGTGATGTTCTCATGTATGTGTTCAAGGGCAGTTCACATCGAGGTGATTGAGGCTATGAGTTCCAGCCGCTTTATCAATGCCTTGAGGAGGTTCTTTGCAGTCAGGGCCCCGCAAAGCAGATCCGCTCTGACT
Source organism: Scortum barcoo (assembly GCA_023238725.1). Lineage (NCBI taxonomy): Eukaryota > Metazoa > Chordata > Actinopteri > Centrarchiformes > Terapontidae > Scortum > Scortum barcoo. Next base: position 24,467,001 of record CM041539.1, read on the forward strand.
GCGGAACTAACTTCATCAGTGCCTCCCGTGAGCTGGAGATGGACAAGACTAATCCAGGCTTCAACAGTGTGGAAAAATACCTGGAAAATCGGAGTTGCAACTGGGTGTTTAACCCACCCTACGCGTGGGAACGAATGATTGGCATTGCCCGCTATATTTTGGACTGCATGCTGCTTGAGCAAAGGAAGTCTCACCTGACACATGAGGTTCTGATTACACTCATGGCCGAGGTAGCTGCAATTATGAATGCTAGGCTGCTCATCCCAGTGTCATCGGATCCGGAATCGCCTCTCATCCTCACTCCAGCAATGCTCCTGACCCTCAAGACAGGCTCTGCACCTGCTCCTCTGTCAGGCAGCTTTGAGGAAGCAGATCTCGTCAGAGAGGAGTGGAAGCGGGTTCAGGGCCTAGCAGATATGTTTTGGAACAGGTGGAAACATGAATACCTCAAAACATTGCAGCTTCGGCACAAGTGGCAAGGAAAACGGCCGAGTCTCCAGGAAAAGAGACATAGTTCTCTTGAAAGACAATCAGGCAAAGAGAAATCGATGGCCTATGGGCATCATCTTAAAAACCTTTCGAGGAGAAGATGGATTGGTTCGGAAAGTCGAAGTAGAAGTCGTCAAGGATGGCATCAGGAAGACTTTCTCTCGACCCATTACAGAAGTGCTTCTGCTTCTTTCTCCAAAGACTGATTCTGTTCAGTAATGTGGGCTCTTTAAAGACCCTTTAAAGACCCCAAGCAGGGAGTGTTATGCCGCTTGAAAATGTGTTTTCTGCCTTGTCTCAGCAGTTCAGTGTAGTTTGTTTATCATTGTAACTATGGTAACGTAGTACTAGTGCATGTTGGGAATCAGGAAGTAAAAACTGCCATGCGGAGACCAGCTATGGTTATGTGTGAGCTCTACCAGCCGTCAGCTTCTAAGTTGATTCGTCTTTCTTTCTCTCTTTTTGCTAAGGCAGCGTCTGTAAGTATTTCTCATTATGTAATATTAAGTTATCGCTTGTTTTTCATTTTTGTGAGAATTATTGAGATGGCAAAGACGCTAATTAGTTTATGCTAGGCTAAGCTAGCTTTATGTTTTGCTTCCACTGTTTTTACTAGCTTGTTTGTGTTTATCATATAAGCTTCAGAGCTAAGGTAGCTAAGCCTTATAATTTATTCAGATACTGTGTGTTTGGTTACACGTGTGTGTCTGTGTGTGTGTATGTGAGTACACACACACACACATATATATATATATATATATATATATATATATAAATGCATGCTAGGACAATAATTCTAAAAGTGTGCTGATATCGATATAATTCTTTATTTATCTCAGGGGGAAATTTGCTAAATGTATTAACTTAAATAACCAGGACATTGGCAAACATCCAGAGCACAGCTGACATACTGAATGTGGGCAAGAACAGACAGTTCCTGTAGTTCTGACCACCCTCTGTAGAGCCTTACACTTGAGGGCAGTGCAGCTGCTATACCAGGCGGTGATGCAGATCTATGGTGCACCTGTAGAAGCTGCAGAGGATCATGATGGGCCTCCACAGCCCATGAAGGAAGAAGAGCTGTTGTCTGGCTGATTTTGTGATGCTGTCAGTGTGGTGAGTATAGGTCTGGTCCTTGCTGTTGTAAACACCAAAGAACTTGCAGTTACTGACTCTCTCAGCTGTAGTTTCATTGATGGTGAGGGGAGTGTGTTCTTCTCCCTGTTGCTTTCAGCAGTCCACAGTCAGCTCCTCTGTTTTGCTGATGCTGAGATGGAGGCTGTTGTCTTGACATCACAGCTCTGACCTCCTCTCTGTAGTGAAGTTCAGGATCCAGTCACAGAGGGCGATGCTGAGCCCAAGGTAACAAAGCTTGATGATGAGCTTGGAAGGCACAGTGGACTATAGTCAATGGACAGATTCTCACATGTATTCATCTGCTCCAGGTGGAAGAAGGCAATAGAGGGTAATGGCATCATCCTGTCTGGCTTGGGTCGGGGGAGGAGGTGATGAAAGTTTTGACTAACCACTCAAAGCACGTCATGGTGGTGGGAGTGAATGCCACAGGGCGGTAGTCGTCTATGCAGAGGGCTTTGGGCTTTTTGGGGACAAGGACAATGGTGGAGTTCTTGAGGCATGTGGTTTCCACAGGCTGAAGCAGCAACTACTGCCTTACGTGTTGTGTACATTAATTATTTTGAAGGATTTATACACATCTTCCCTGAATATGACTAATGGGCATGGGTCCTGGGTCTTTTGCATATCTGCAAAATAGCTGGGAGTTGCTCTCAAAACAAGCATACAAAGTGTTCAGTTTATCTGCGTGAGATGCATACATTACCTCAGCACTACTCATTTTCCCTTGTTCTTTGTAGTAGTTCTTAGTCCAGCCCACATGTTCCTAAAGTTGGAGTTCTGATAGACTGACTGCTTTATCCTTATATTTCTTTGCACTGCTAGAAGCTTTTTGAAGTGCGTAGATTTCCTGTACACCTCCAAATCATGTAATTTGAAGGTGCCGATCTTTGCCTCTAGTTAACGGCCTTCACCGTCAAGCCAGAGCTTCTGATTCAGGACTGACAAAGACGAAAAGACTCTAGGAAATAAAAAGTTATCCCAATTTTCCATATACTTTGTACAAAAGAGTTATTTCAAGTAAATTATTAGAAAATTAGGATTACAGACTCATTATCAGTCTGCAACCAGTGTTGTGCAAGAAACATTACAGAAGCTTCACTACACTGAAGCTGCCTCCTAGAGAGGCAACATGGCAACCTTCAGCAACACGGCAAAGTTAGCCTATTACATCAAAGCTTTTTTTTTAACCAGCTTCACTTCAAGTCAGTGCTACCTCTGAGATTAATAAGATGTTTACATTTTAAAACCTCAACTGGCCAGCCAGCAGGAGAGTCCACAAAACTGTGAGCCCATCATTTCCCTATCCTGATAAGCAACCCATAGAGCAAATCCATCCACATATTCCCACCAACACAGCCACCTGTGCTGTTTTTTTTACATGCAGCACTGTTTTGAAAATAATGTAATTTAATGTTGGTTGAAGAGGGGATTATGTGACTACTGAAAGTGTAAATGGTAAGGGGAAAGCAATACAGCCATCTGTAGGAACAATATTTGAATTTGTGGAAAAGTGGAAAACTCACCAAAGACAGTTCTGGCTGGTACAGACTCTCGATTTAGCCAGAAGGAGACCTGGGAGAGGATGACTGTCATAATACAGGGCAGATATGTCTGGATCACAAAGTAACCGATCTTCCTTTTCAGGTGGAAGTGAGCTGTCATGACTGTGTATTCACCTGTGTACAAGAGCAAAAATGTCAACAAGTGACAGCATGTCCAATCCAGCTGAGTGAGGCCAATCACATACAGATACAGATAGAGAAGAACACAAGCAGTGATTAAAATTCATACAACCTACAATGCTATTCTCAAACTGACATAGCTGTTTAAGGGTCATGCTGTGTAAAAACTGTACAACGGACTGAAAAAAAAACCCCAGGATATTAATGTAGTAATTAATCTTATTTTCTTCTACTTTACCTTTCATATCCTTGTCTTACTTGAAATAGATCCGTAATGCTCACCAGTGCTGGATTTAATGGTCTCCTTCCCCACAGTCTGGCCCACCAAGTCATACTGGTTGAGTCTGGATCCATCAGCTGCCACATCCACTGACTGAGAGGCATTACGAGTCCAGATGTAAGTAACCTCTGTCTTAGTGTAGGCATCTTATGCAGAGAGAGAAAGAGCAAGCATTAGACTTTGCAATTTAGCACAACAAGCAAAACCTGCAAAACAAATTAGAAAACTTGGAGCCTTCTTATGCCCTTAGCCCTTGAAATTAGATAGCAGCATTTTCATGTCACATATGAAATTCTAAAAAGTGAAATAGAATGAAACTTTATCCCAAAAATCTGGAGGAAATTGGACACTAATCCTGACATTATAGGACAAACATGTTAATTCTGGATGGCAACTAAGGTTGATATTAAATGTCATTGTCATGCAGATAACAGCCACAGTATAATATTAATTGTATTTCTGACAACCAGGTTCCAAAGAGTATTTAGTAACAGTTTAGATTACAGCCTGGAACATGAAGCACATTTACCGCAGAGTTATGGTGTAATATTTTGTACTAACATTGTAGCAGTACAGTACACACCAATACATATATGAATGTGCTGGAGAACAAGATGTGAGGTTACAGAATAAAGGTATGGATAGGTTGTATATGTTATACCACTTTTAACTAGCAATGTACAAATCTTTTTTTTAGTTTACAATGTTTGTCTTGTTATTGTCTATGTTATTTCTTATGATGAATAGAACAGCAAAATATATTACAAGACCTGCTATGATAAACAAAATAATTCTCCTAATAAATAGTTTGTATTTTATTCTACGTTAAATGAGGAATTATTGTTAATTATAGATATCTAGCATTATGGGTCACAACTGAACACATCCTATACTTTACTATAAAAAGGAGAAATGTCTATTTATTTTGCAAAAACAGCACTTTATTTTGGCTTCCTAAAACAGAAGGAGTCATTGTTGTGTAATCTGACCCAGTATCGACATATATTAGTGCTGTAGATTTGACTGAGACAAACCAATTTGGACTAAGATTTGTTGGAGGGAAAAAAGATTTTATTGCAGTCTCTGTTCAAAACAGTGAGCATATCCTGTTGGCGTGCAGTGATGTACACAATGGATTATGTCAATCTGCTCACACTTACAGCTGCCAAACTTGAGCGGACATGAGTGAGAGTCCATGGGGAAATCTTCAAGGTGCATGGGGCACTCAGCTTGAACCGTTAACCTGACAATAAGCACACACACACACACACACACAGTTTGTTTAGAGAAATTCATACAGAGTACACAATTGATTTCCCTTTCTGCATTTCAGAATTCAGGGCTCCTTTTCCTGATTCAAAGTAATGTTTTTATCTAGATGAAGTCATATTTCTAGACTTAAAGTCACGTCAGCATTCTTTGAATGAAATTTGTATTGTAAAACAAGAAAAAAAAGAAAAAGAAATAACCACATTTAATTGTGCTGTAATGTTTTAATGTTTTGCTGGTCTGGAATGCATTATTATTGTAATATACTGACTGACTAACTTTTTAACAGATTCCTTAAAGCAGCAAAAAGCTATATATTTGTACCAAATTATAATGTGAAAACAAAGTGTGTGTGTGGGTCGCTTGTTTCATGAACATACAGAGAATAATAACCCAACTTCCAAGCTCCCCTTGGCCTTATGAAGCTTTGTAGGTCATTAGACACAACTTTGCCCCCAACGTTCAAGAGACTGTATATAAATAATACCCTATTATCTCCATATATATCCTGTTTGTTTAGGATTCTCCATTTCATATATGTATATGTACATATATATGTATGTTAAAGAGGTCATGAGGCTAGAAAAAGCAATGTTTTAGACTGGTCATTTTTGGTTTGTATGCCTTTCCAATCCAAATTTACCTCCCCTAGTACATTCTACTCTCCTGTTCTTATTACATAGTACTGTTTCTTGTAACACATAAAAAATTCAGAAAGGAGCAGACCATCAGAATTAGAGGAGTAGATTTTTTTCTTGGCATTCTTGTATAATAAATCTGCGTGATTCTTGAATAAAAACATGATATTAACATGAGAGCAAGGGAATGGGAGTAAAGAGAAAACAAAATAAAAAAATACCATAAAGGAAAGAGAAAATACAGTAAAGCAATTGAATAAAGTAAAATAAATTCAAAACTGATTTTTAATAAATGTATAATGCATACACAAATATTTCTTGTTTTACATAAATGTATTACAAATTCAGTATTTGTAATTTTCAAGCCATAATGCGCATTATGCGATATACAGGCTGTTGAACCTGCAGTTACTAACAGTTTGTCATGTGTAAACTTGCATTTGTGTATTCAGCCAAGCACGAGGAGTGTAGACTCAAATATATGACATATATTACAGTTACCCACAGTCAACATGGAGTCTGTTAGGGTGGTAAGTGTTACGTTTAGTTTAATTCCTTAGGATCCCATTAGCTACAACACTGCAGCATCTATTCTTCCTGTGGTTCACCAAAAGATTTACATTGAGACAATGCATTTGGAACAACTTACATAACATTACAAACACATAACATTACAAAATAAACACAACAAAGACTGGAACACACACAGCAGCAAGACAAGCTCCACACAATACAATAATCAAAGAAATACAATTGCTGCTACCAACCTGGTAGTTACCATAACCATAAGCCTGCCCACATTTAGAGATACAGGATCTTTAACTCCCATGCATTTCATTAGTTCTTACATCTGTTCTAGGTCTCTGTCAAAAGATGCTGTTTTAATGATAATTTTCCTGTTTCCTTGTGTGATATGTGGAGGGAATAAATTCCATTCGTGCATGGCTCTGTACATTATTCTTGCTTTCAACCACCAACAACCAGTCACCGTTGGCTTCAAATGAGGCAAGTTTACGCTCAGCCAGAGTCCTTCATTCAGCTGGCAATGATCTATAATCTTTACTGGTATGTGATTCTGAAGATACACAGCGACCCTGTTCCCATGTGAATTCCCATACTTCCTAGAAATTATGTATCCTTGTATCATTAATGCAGCATCCATCACTGTTAAATCAGGATTTGTTTCTGATATTGCTAAAGATATGTAAATTGTTTGAAAGTAATATTTCAGTGATTTCAGTCAACTTATTCCTAATGCTAAACATATTAAATCCTGCTATTTTTAATTCCTTCTAAAGGTAGTTTAATACTTAAACACTGAATGAACTTATAATGAAATAACAATAATAATAATAATAACTTTCCTCTCCATCTAATAATCAATTACCATCTGAGGTATCAATAAGACATTTATTCATACAGAAAACAATCAAATGTAGACATACAGATAGCCACATGTACATCACAGATATCCACATACAGACAGTCACTTGTGTTGTCACACCAAACATTCCTGTTTGCAAGCATGTGTAAGCTGACCTCCACCTTAAGCATCCTCTTGACATTCCTTTCCTTTTAATCAATGATTCTAATTTCTATCCCTACTCATCTATTATTTAGGTATCAGTTAATTATGACCAAATCAGCTCTCCTTTAATGAAAAAGTAGGTCCTATTCTAATTCCAATTCTTATTCTAAATTAGTTGAACACCCCAATGGGTTATTCTTAGGGTTATACATATTGGAATAATTGAATTCATTGTAACCTCTAATTTCAACAAAATATGTACATAAATTATATCCTCTGTCTCATACAATAATCAATGTGTTCTAACTGTCTACTTTAATCTAGACACTGGGTTTCTTTAAGACTATGCATATTGAAATACTGTGCAAAAGTTCAAAAATGTACAACACTAAAATAACTAATATCATTGGAGCAAGACAAAAAAGCTAATTCACAATTCAGTGTAAATGACAAATCCACACTTTACCTCAGAATCTGCTCTAGTTAATAATTATTCTTTCCTTGATGTCTTTTTCAACATAGACAAGCCCGTTTTTCGTTTTTTTCAGTACCCACCTGATCATGATTTGATCAGCTTGCTGAAATAAGTCATTGCAGCCTTATGATCCTGGAAGTATTTAGTCTCTTTGTTGAAGGAGATAATGTGGCATGGGGTGATTTAGTTCCCAAATAATCTCCCTTTTTCCACTTCAGGCACAGATTTTCTTTGAAAACCTCTTTGAAGAGAGTTGCAGTGTAAACTGTGGAATTTCCCTTCCTTTAGAATCTCGGACCAGTCTTAACACATGCAGATTAAACTTCTGTGTGTTTGTTTCCAGTCATTCAGAAATAACTCATTATTCATTTTCTTTCAATTCCTTGTTCCCCTTTTGGAGTAATTTGTCAGATGTTTCCATTGAGGTTATCTGACTCTCCCTGTTTGAAAAGTCCTGCTCTACCTCTACACATTATCTTGCATTCATTAAAATCAACTTAAGTTAAGGGCTGTGGTTTTCTTTAACAGCGTTTATTTCCTCTTTTATATTCAAGTGGATTAGAATTAACATTAACACGTGTTCTCGTTTTTAGTGCTTTCACTGTTCATTGTTCCCATGAGTTTCTCAGGAGAGTCAGCTAGATTTTCCAGCCAATCTGTCGTTTCCTTGTTTGATTTATTTGGCATTACCATAAACATGTTTAATTACAATAGCTCTTTACTTAAAGTCTTTTATCACAATTGATTAGGTTAATAGACTAGATCAAAGGTTTTACTGGAGTGCATGACCATTGAGTGTTAACTTTCTTTTAATGGATGATTTAATATATTTGAGCTTAGTTAGTGATTTCATACTTTTGCAAACAAGTTACAACAAGCTATATGATGCTGACAACATGAGATCATCTATTGGCTAGACAGCTAGCAATAATAACCCAGACATATCAGATCATATTTAACCTGTACCATGTTGGATCTCTCAACAGGTCTCCTATCGGAGATGTGGCTGTGTTGGTACAGATGCATTTAGTCATGATGTACTTAGTAAATTTAGAGCTTCTTTGTATTTTGAGCAATAGCTTTGAACTTACAGTTGGGGCAGATATTAATACTATTTCTGAATCCCTGGTCCAGGGACACTCCAACTCAAGCATTTGTATTTAGCATAGCATAGGTAGGCAATACCATGAATTAGCCAGGGCAAGACTTCTTTTAAGATTATTATTGATTGTGAAAACATTTAAAAAGTAAGAAGTTTGAATGCATCCTGTTGTCAAAAATTAAACTTCTGTTTGGAACCTTGGAGAAGTCCACAGATCATACTTGTCTTGAATGAGCTAGAATCACCAATAAGAGAGAAGTAATGTTTTGCAGTTATGTGACATGTAATAATAATATGCAGCTGTAAAAAAATTACTGAATGAACATATCACATTATTACCTGAAAAGAATATTAAAAACGGGCTACCTCATTGTGTACAGCAAAGTTCCATCCTCCATGATCCTCAGCAGTTTGTTGGGCATGGTCATGTTGTGGGCCACAGATTTCTTGCCATTGTGGAAGAAGGTGTCAGGGGTCCAGATCTTACTGGCCATTAGGTTATTGAGTGGCAGAATGTTCATTGGCCCATGGAACTTCAATCGCTCATCCTTCCAACTCTGACGGAAGAAAACATCTACTGTGTACTCCTGAGAGAGACAGCAGGGAAAGTGCCCTTAGAGACACGTGGATATGTTGACTTGTTAGCAGAAGTACAGATGTTACTGATCACGATCAATGATGTTCTCTTTTTGTTCCCGTTTGTTGAACGCTTTGACTCTATCACAGGCACAGATAAATTCATGCAATCTCAACTACAATGCATTCAGAGAAAGCAGAAGTGGAAAATGGATTTTATCTGTTTCCAGAATTTAGTAGGATTGTTGGGTTTTCCTAGATAGTTTTATACGTAGTAATACTCTGACTTGAATATCCTAGTATAGATAGTGCATTTCTTTCTCAGAGCTCTAAAGGCAGTCTTGTCACTAGAGGAGTTAGTGCATCAAGGAGGATTCCTTTCCCTGATCATCTTAGATAGTTCCTTTGTGAACCAAGGGTTATCCCTCCCAGAAATGATTGATTTCTTTAAAGAGGTGGGCTTAATGTAAAGTTGGATAAGAGAGTTATGAGAACATTCCAATGCACACTCAACATCATGGATTAAACTGACACAACATTACAGAAGACGGCAGTCGAGATATACTTGTGGGACACTGAGAATGAGACCTTATGATGTAGATTTGCTAAGATCTTTTGGGTTGAGCCTACAGGGAGAAGTAATAAATAAGGACTGATCATTAACTGACCTTATGGTCAGTGCTCCAACTGTCAAGAAATTCTAATAATCAAAACTGCTCACCACAGGTGATGCTTAAAGTGGTCAACGGCATCCTGCACTATGGGGCAGAGAATGGAGACAATGCCAATACTAGATGACAGGGCCATCATGCTTGCTCCTGCTGTCCCAATTTCTTGGACTGGAGAAACAACCAGAGAAACTAAGCGAACACATTGTGGGCCAGGATGTGATCAAGGTGCAGGGTATTTCTGTGTCCTTTTTAGGAACCCTGGTCCAACTCGAGGCCCCTTCTTCTGGGCCCCTTCCTGCTCTAAGTCCTCCCTCATTTCAGGCACCATACCATTGCAATTAGTGATGACATAAAAGCCATGTTTCATCAAGCACACTCTCTGCCACAGGATAACCCTGTCTCTGGTTCCTTTAGAGAGAGATTTGGAACAGGATATGGAACCACACATATTGGAATGACAGGTCTTACCATTTGGGAACACATACTGCCCATGTTGTTCCACCTATGCACTACAGAGACATGCCAGGGAACAACAGACTGGGGACAAAGATGTGCTAGAGTCCATCAAGAAACCATTCTATGTCAATAATCTGTCACTTCAACATATGCCCTTACAAAACTAGTCTGGAAGCGCTGAGCTAAGGATGTACTGTGAAGTTTATTTGACACTTTATTGTATTTGGATGGCAAATTCGGTTCTGTAGGCTATATCCTTTATGGCGTAGCCATTTTTCAAGAGTCCTCTGCCATGTCTCTATGGTGATTTTATTTGTACTTTTCTTGCATTTAATGCAATGAAAACTCATTTGTCGCATGGTCATAATGACACAGGCAGCATATATGTATTTTTGATTTATGTGTGACTTGGTCATTTAAGTCACTACATGGCATGCTCATTCACTGTAATAAACTGTAATAACAACACAAATTTGTAAATAATTTAATGCACACACAGGAAACAGTAAAGCTGTTTCCTGCATTTGCCATTTTCATTGTCCCAACTTCTACACACAGAGAAGTTTTGACATCTCTTAAACTGCTCTGAAAGAAGTATCCATCCATCCATTTTCTTTACCTGCTTATCCAGACACACAGGGGTAGAGGGGGTGCTGGAGTCTATCTCAGCTGTCACACTCTTGACTCTCGACTGGACGCCAGTCAGTCAGTCACAGGGCTGACATTGACATTCACACCTAGGGGCAATTTAGAGTTGCCAATTAACCTGCATGTTGGATTGTGGGAGGAAGCTGGAGTACCAGCTTACACAGGCACAGGCACAGAGAGAACATGCAAACTCCACACAGAAGGACCCCCGTCAGCCGGTGGGATTGAAACCCTCTTGCTGTGAGGTGACCACTGTGCCGCCCCTGAAGGAAGTAGTCGGTGCTATTATGGACAGTAACATTATTGTAAGAGTTATCTTCAATCAAGAGAAGGAAAAATATCCTTTGGGCTCTAGCACACATTATACAGACATTTCCAGACACACAACAGTGCACATTCCCGTCCCTGAGATGACTGAGAAAATAGCTGGTGATGGTGTATTGATTGATTCTATTGTTAAGGTAGTTCGGGACATGGTCATGTGTAAATATGTGACAGTTTTGCAGGCCATTCCTTAGCAGACTTTGCAAAGTGTTTCAGACCTGACTATTTTTGCCGATCCTGCATAGCTACTCTAGGCAAAGGTCAGGCTAATGATGTTTGGGGTGAAAAATTTGTCTGAGAACAAAAATCACCATGTCAGTTATGTGCATGCTGTAATGAATGAGGATAGTCAGAGTCAGAATCATGTTCAGGGAAACTTTGTCCAGAAGGAGAGTCTAGAGTATTTCCATACATTCACTGGTTTCCCACCTGTTGCCCTGCATGATCTTTTTGAAGGTATAGTGTCTGAGTGTGTAGAACTGGCCCTGTGTGTTGGAGAGATGTGTGTTGCAAATACTGTTTAAGTATTTAAAATTATATCATCTCAATACAGGTACACAGAAAGTGTTGAGAGTGTGACAGTGACAAGAGACAGACCTATTCCAAAGACCTTCTCAGTAAAAAACACAGTTGGTGTCAATGGGCATGAAAAACATACATTGCTTAGATTGCCCCTTTCATTATTGGTAGTATAGTTCCTGAAGGAGATGGAGCAAGGAATGTACTGATTAATTTGAAAGAGGAAAGGGGCTAGTGCTTTTTAATCATGTACAGATTAATCTATCCAGTATTTGCAGACAAACATAAAAGATCAAAGATCCACACTGGGGGAGGATTTTTCCTAACTTCACAATCACAAATGAGGGCAAAGACGTTTACAAAACGTTTAACCCCATCAGCAGACATTAAATGTCTTTACACTTTCATACAAAATGTTATTTTCCTTAGCCTATATCAGTGTGAACAGGCTCCAGAAAAACATGGGAAATCCACAATGATAAGTAAGTGATAAGTAATGAACTTAACCGGAAAATGCTCTCAGACCTCCAAGGAGGCAGTGAACTGAGAAGTAATGAGTAATGAAGTAATGAGTTGAAATCAGTGCATTTGAAAAAAGAGTTAAAAGTTAAATAAGCATGTTAAAAAAAACAACATTAAAGATTCTGTATGAAGCTTTCAGAAAATGGATATTAACAATAACATCTGTGGCTGTTAAGTCAACTGAAGTAAGCATCCTGTACAGTGAGGTAACATACACATGACTATAATCAAGTGATTACTGGGTTTTATACTGAAGAAGGTAAAACATTTTAAAATAAAAGATAACACTGCAGAGTATCTGGCTTTGCCTTTCAATATTTTTGTAGTAAAAAATAAATGTGAATATGTTTTTGAAATGTATTGGTAATAGTTGTTTTATTACTTAAAGGAAGTAAAAGGGTATTTGTCTAATGTCAGAAGTTCTTCTTTTAGTCTCATCTGGCTGGAGGGGCATGTCAGTGTCTATGTTTAATTGACAGCAGCTGGCAGGCTACCAGAGTACCAGTGTTCCACAGAAGGGAATGGGAAACAAAGGAAACAAAGTTGCATTGTTGCCTACATGTCATGGGCAGACAGCGTGTTGCTGTCATACCAGTCTCTAACGAGACCTATAATTTACAGGTGTTAAACAAGCTGTTTAATGTACTGCAGCTGAGCAGCTAATTAGCTTTAGCCTGCAATTCTCCTTCAGACGTTCACAGTGCACTTCTCCCCAGTGAGTGTTCACTTGTTAAGTTAGATATGTTAGGGGGGCAGCTGTGGCTCAGGAGGTAGAGCAGGTCATCCACTAATCAGAGGTCATCCACTAATCAGAGGATCAGAGATATGATTCCTGGCTCCTCCAGTCTGCCTGTCAAAGTGGTCTTAGGCAAGCTACTGAACCCGAAACTGCTCCTAAAGATTGTGCCATTGATGTGTGTGTGTGTGTGTTAAAATGGATACCGATAAATTGGTTTGCACCTTGCAATGAAGCTTCTGCCATTAGTTTATGAGTGTTTGTGTGTGACTGCGTGAATAGCATGTAGAGTGAAGATTAGAAATGTGCTACAGCTGGAAAGCTAAAGTATCAGTACAGACTGATGACTGGAGAGAAACCTGAACACCTCCTGGGCACTGCTGAGGTGCCCTGAACCTTTAACTGCTTGGGGCACTCTCCTATGGGGCAGCCCCCTCACTCTGATATCTTTCCATATATCAAATGCATGTGTATAGGTCCTGTTCGTATAAGTGTGTCCTGTGTGTGTTTTAACAACACAGTGAAAAAAATGCTACCTAGGGATTAATAAAGAATGTATTCCTTCTAAAAACACGTGTCCTTTAAATATAGAGGGCTTTAAAATGTCTTCATTTACCAATAAGAATGGAGAATTGAACATCCAAAATAAGCAGGTAAATTAGGTCTCATTGTATTTTTGCTTTCACAGATTTGCATGAGCAGCACAGACAGACATTTTAATCCATAGATGAAAAAAACCTTCACACCGAGGCAGGGGCGTTCAATCTAAGGGAGAGGTGTGCATACGTGTATGTCTGTGCATGTGTGTGTTCTTGCGTGGGGTATGTATGTGTGTATCAGAGCTGAGCTATCAAAAGGCAGAGAAGAAGAAGATAGACTCCGTGGTGGAGTGGAATTATTTGCTGCAAGTTTGATGGAGACATGGCATGAATTAAACATGAGACGATCTCTCTTTTTTCTTTCTTTTGAAGGCGCTGTCTCAATCACGACCACTTCCATCCCTCTGCCCCTTACTTCTGTGCCACTTAAATATTTGAGAAGAGCCAGGTGGGGGTGTATTGTAATGGAAGGACTGAGGAAAGCTTTTAAGGCAGGAAGCAGCGTTTGTGCATGTGACATACATATAAAGTGTGTGCGTGTGAGAGTTGGAGCAGTTCAGTGAGGGCTCTGCATGTAAGCACACTTAATGTTGATGTTTAACTGTGACCATTTTAACATGTTTTAAAAAATTTGTTTTAACCAGATTAGATTAACTTTCAGTAAGGCTGAGTATTCATAAAATAGACAAATATCAATAAGACAAAGTAGGAACCACAAAAACATGACAAATTAATATACTGACTAAGGGACAGCACCCAATATTCAGCCAGAACCAGTGACTCACTGTCGACTTGGGAAATCCTGATTGTTGAAATTCTCACTGATACAAGTCTACACATGTAGCCACCATACACCTCCTGAAAAATGTATCTATGTTTACAGAGATATTTGGTGGAGAATGAATGACTCAGGATGTTTTCTCCAACAAGTTTCTGATGACAGTGGAGATTTATGAGAGTGAAGACAACATGAGGCAAATTCTGTTTTTTGTAGGTCTAATAAACCAATACACAACATCAAGGATGAAAACAGCTTACTTACCAGACTGTTGAAGCCATGTCAGTTTTAGCTGAACTTTAAACTACATTTTTTCATAGCATAGCTTTCATAGCTTTGGATATTTTACAGCTCAGTCATGTTACAAAGGTATCATTTTATTGCCAGCATGGAGAGCAGGAAGAATCACACTACTCCTACACCTGACAATTATTAAGTACAATTAAGTATTTTTGTGCCTGATGTACGGATTATCTGCAGTACCTGCAGACATATCTGAAATTCATGCATGACCACTGAAATATTCCACATTTATCATATAGCAATAAGACAACGGAAAGCGGTTAGCACACTTCCTTTGTGCCATAAATCGAGCATTTCCCCAGGAGACTGAACCTGGTGGCAGAAAGAATTGCACTATGAAAGCAAGGCAGACAGGGAACCAATCTAAATGCAGATATCATTATTCTATAGCCATTACACTGTGCAATCAACATTACTTCATAATGATAAGTTACACTAAAAAAATCTTGTGACAATTGTGACTTCAACAGCAATCACGATCTACAATCTAAATCCCAATCTCTTTTCTTAATTTGGAAATGCCTTGGAGACAATAGGCAGGCTTCAGATAGCCAATGAATTTCTCCATTTGCCCCATTAAAACACAATATTGCATTAAAAATACTACACAGGTTTCAAAATGGTGACTAAAACAAAACTATAAGTTTAATTTGAAGTTTTAAACAGAAGCCAAAAATAACATCACATAATAATAGTCATACTCATCAACACATATTCACAACTCAAACAAAAAAAAAGCTATCTAGTTGTCAATAAAATGGAAGCTGAGACCCAGGAATGGCTCAGATGGAGAGCCATAAGTCACTTGTAAAAAATCTGCGTGCTGAATTTGAACAGCATTTCGACATTCAGCATTGATACAGAGGACGGCAGTGTTAGAAAAATATTTACGGCTTAGCACCTCGAAACGCAAATCTAAAATTTTCAACAGCGTTTTAAATCCCACATTGTAAACAGCTTTGGATGCCACCATACCATCTCTTTCCCTTGCTTCCTGCTTTGGTTGTGGCTTTTTGACTCTGAAATGCTTCTGCCAGTGATAAGTGTTTTCTTTTTACTCATGGGATGCTGACTAGTGAGGCTGTGCGGCCCTGAGTAAAGCACTGTTCACAGTTCAATATTTACAATGCCTCACCCAAGGAAGAAGCACATGAAGTAATTTGTCCAATCAGCCTAGGCATCTAGTCAGCTACACAGATGAAATAAGATTTGAAGATAAAATGTGAGTTTGATTTTGACACACCTAACTATTTAAGTTAAAAGCCCCTCGTTAACTACTTCTTATCACATGTATGTACACTTTTAGCCAAGCACACACAGAGGCCCATACACACCCCACATGCACTCCTTCAAGACATCAGGCATCTTACAGGGTTTCAAAAATACAGCTGCAGGGAAAATTAAAGAAGGCCAGACTTTAGTAGATTTGAGACCATCTGTAAATATATGTAGCTGCTGTCACACTCAATTTTTACCCAATATTTAGTAAAATGGAAATGTTTCACAGGACAAGCAGAAAATCATGCAGCCTGCAGACAGTAAGCAACCTTTAGTGTATTGAAAATATTTAAAATTCTGTGTTTTTTTCTTTAAAAACATTAGTGGTATCATAGATACCATTATAAATACAATAGCATTTGAATGAATACAATGGAAATCAATAAATTTTTGTCAGTTATAATCAGGACAGAAACTGATTTGAAAAAAAAAAAAACTCAAAGAAGAAAATGATAGCAGTTTTAAAAAGGTGACATTTTTGTCCTTTAAGAAAACAAATGTGATTTTATGCATTTATTTAATTTAATCATGTGTAGAAAAAATAAAAATATATCAAAATCAATATGGATGCTAATCGTTCAGAGATTTAAAATCCCCCTAAAATGTAGTATTCAGAAAGTACAGAACTTTTATTTTTTCTAATGCAAACCTACAGTGTCATTATGTAGCAAACAACTATTTAAAAGGTTAAACACACTGAAAATGAATAAATATTTCACAGTGATGATCAGTACTAAAGTAATTGTTATGTTCGGTTTTGCAGGGAAGACCCAAATGCAGGACATGGAGGCTGGCTGGATTGAGTAGTTGAATGTTTTACTGTCAAAATGGCTTACTAGCAGGTGCAGGTAGGAAGAAAGGCGGGAAAGTACAAGAAAATAGGAAACTTTAGAACACAGGAACACATGAAGGAACTTAACAACAAAAACAGCAGCACACACAGGCATGACAAACAGAAGAACTCACAAAGAACAAAGGAAAGGGGCTAGTGTGAATAGCTGCTTGTGGGGACAGGTGAGCAGATGAGCTCATTTCACACAGGCGTGTGGCACACACAGGCACACAAAGGGCCATCATTTCAGAATGGGATTTACAATGGATGGCCAATATAATAATGATCATTAATATGTTTAATATGTAATATGTCAAACTGCTCCATATCAGAACTGCATGGCAGGATGATCATATCTCATTTCTAATAACAAGGTCTGACCCTTGCAGTGTCATCGCTCTCCTTTTCAAAAAGGCTGGATTTCAAATAGCAACAGGACAAGCAGAGATGTCAGGTCTCTGTCTGGGAGATTTTATCTGCTGGATGTGTTTAATTATATCTGAACAGGCCCAGCAAGGTAGTCCTGAGATTTATGAAGGACCACATCAGCTTGACCCAGATTTCTTTAGGTTTAGTCCTGAACAAAAACTTTTTTATGTTTTTTATCTGGTTCGGTTTAAATTGCCCTTTAAAGGTTGTGCTTCTGTGACATATTACAGGACGTGCACACAGTGTTCTACTTTTTCCATTTTATTTATTTATTTATTTATTTTATTATCATATATACAATTCAATTTCCTTTGTATGTATTTGCATTTTTTTTCTTCATAGTGTAAGTGTGATTCCACTGGCTGGAAATAATCCAGGGATGTCAAAAAAAGGCTGGCCGAGTACAGCAGGTTTCATGCTCAGTTCCATCATTACCATTCTGTTTAACATGTATGAAAAATCAAAGGTCTGTCATTATACTAAGTCATTATACTGATACACTGATATCTGATCAGTACCTTGAAACACTGAACCTTCCCTCAATGATCTCCAACTGAACTTGCTGCCATAGTGACTGATTTACTATTGATATAAATCTTTCCTAAGACATATCCTTACTATCCTTACTTTCATCCTTACTGGTAGGATTTTGATTTATCCAACACAGCCTGAAATATTTACTCTCACAGACATTAGTTTATCATTTTAGCTGTCAATGACTGAGAGCCTCTGACATATTACAGGTTGTTACATTGTCATGTTCCTATTTGACACCTGAAGTAAAAGTCAAGCAATTTTTTTTCGAAACGGCAATTTTAAAATCTGCTTGAGGTGTGCAGCCAAGGTCAAGGTCTAGTCACGCAGCTAAAGGCATATTCATTTTCCGCTGCGTATATATGTGTTTTGTTGGGATGGATGGATGGATGGATGGATGGATGATTGTCATGTCACAGCAGCACAATCAACAGCACAATAAGGATAATAAATAATAAATTAAAAGCCTAAGCTAAGTTAAAAAGCACAGTTGCAGATCTGCAGAATATCAATAAAAAGGAGTAAACATAGAAAATATAAAAATGTAAATCTAAATCTAAAAATAAAGTATAAAATATAAAAAGAGGGTTAGGTGTCAGACTTACCATATCTGTGTCAGACACTGGACCAAAACTAGTCACATAGATGTCAGTCTTCACTTCTGTTATTCGGTCTGTGAAGACAGAATTAAATTCACTGTGAAAAATCATAGAACATACCAGGACAAAAAGTAAGGAAAATTGAATGGAACATGAAGGAGTTATCTATAATTGCAGCTCCTCAACTCTGATTATCAGTGTTGCACTTCCAAAAGGTTTGGGAGACTGATTAATAAAAGATTGGTCAAAATTTTACTAACAGAGGCCAAGATATCCTGACGTGCCTAACGTGAGTCCAGGTTTTTTTATGCTTTATTTTGACACCTCTGGAATATTTACTTAAAGTTGAACATATACAAAAAAAAAAGAAAAAAATCTGAAACCATCATGGATTGAATCCCTCTGTAATGCAGCTCAGGTAAAGCTACATTACAGAGCTGTCCACAGGTCAACCACAGGTTGACAATCAGGTAATTTCAACACACACAAAATGCACAATTACATCAGCTCCAGCAAAACACTAATTACTCATTACTGTTACTACTCTGATGTCTTCTTTTGGTCCAGCTGTTTCATAAGACAATACTATAATATATAGTCTCATATATAATCCCTATATAGCACAAATAAACCGATACAAGGAATAGCTCTACATTTTAGCCTTTTTAGCTAGCAGCTGTCTTAAAGTACTGCTGCTGAAGGATTTAAAGACTGAAAAAATAATAGATATCAAAGTTGAGTTTCTCATTAAGTCTTCACAAAACTAAAATGAATAAAAGTGAAAATAAACATTTTGTCTTTGAAAACCTTCTGTACAGTAATTCACCACATTATATTGGCAGTAAAACACTGATGGAGTCTCCATTCAAATGTAAAAATACATCCTGCTGTCAAGCAAGAACAATAACGCTACTCTAGTCTCCCTTGCACCATGCAGAAAATGACATTTTCTCTGGTGACCTCTATTGTGCAGAAAACAACTGCTCTTCATCCTCATTTTTGTGTTATTTTTGTGTTTGCTTGTTGCCAAGACACCAAGCTTAGATGTCATTCCAGCTTAAGGAGACTAGCCCAACAATCAACAGGCAGATTGGGGCAGTGTCTGCTGTAATGGGGGCATTGTATTGTACCATCATGGTGAAGAGCTAAGCCAGAAGGCAAGGCTTTCAATTTACAGGTCAATCTATGTCCCAACCTTCATGTATGGTCATAAGCTTTGGACAGCGACCGAAAGAAGGAGATAGTATTTGTGTTGAAAAAAGAAAAACTAAATGTTTTGGTCCGACCTTGCAAACATGACAGTTTGCTGCTTTTCTTCCATCACTGACTGTTGGCTGGACTGTGTTAATTACAAATTAACCCTCTGATGCACAACATATTTATATTTAATGTTATTTTCTTTTTGTAATATATTTAAGAAATAGTTTTTTTGGTTTTTGTCATTGTATTAATTTCTCTGTCATGAAGAGGAAAAAAGAACTTCTACACATCTAACTGAGACTGAACTGGAAGAATATATTTGTTTTTCTTAAAAGAGAAAATAAATATTTGCAGCAAATCTGACAATACAAGAAAAAAATAATATTGGTCATAGGCCAACAGCCAGTTAGGGAAAAATACAGGTTAAGAGATTAGAGTTAGCTACAACACAATAGGTCCAGCCATCTCAATAATGATTTTTAACACATATCTTTTGTATTCTCACATCTTTCAAACCATATACAAATTTACAGAGTGGTGAATGTGCAGATGAGGATTGGACTCTGACATCAGACTATTCAGATATTCATTCATTGGGTGGGTATTTGATTGAATTTTGGGACTCAAATATTCTTTTTTTTGTTTGTTTTTTTAAGGTGTGTTGATAGATTAATAACTCCTTCCTTGAGTAACATGTGTTACCAACCGAGCTTTCCCTTTTAAGATTGGTAGCTTTGTGGATGGTTTGCTAAGAGAAGTGAGTCTCTTCTGTGTGTGTGTGGAAAAAGTAGCTGTATGTGTGGCAGACACCATCACACGCTGCCATGGGTTGTTAAGTTACAGTGGTCAATAAAAAGTGTCCAGATAAGCTCAGCTTCAGGTGTAGTGGTAGTCCACATCTCCTGACTATCCTTAAAAGTCAGAGGACCAAAACTGGAAAGGTCACACATGCAAGTAAAACATTCCGTTTTAAATGTTGCCGGTAGTGTTTGATTAAATGACATTTAGACATTTAGTCTATGGCTAGCTAACATAAACTAGCAAAGAGATGCAAAACATCCTATTTTGAAACAGCTAAAATGTGATGTAATAGTAATAATAATTAATCATGTAAATTTGCTGCTGTAGAAACAGCAGTCACATGACCATGTGAAAACAGTTTTATAATGTCCTCTGTGGCACAAGAGAAGCTTTCTCAAATCTGAAAAATAATACTGACACTGTCATCACGATGTTGTCAGGTTTACATCAGACTGGGTTAGAGACTTCAAAATTAGAACAGAAAGCCTGACTGACAAACTGCAGGTATGGAGAATGAAAGATATGAATATTTATGAGGCAAAAAGTCTGAATAAAGCATTAACTAAATTACATCATGGAAAATAGTGTTATAAGTCTGACTCATACTAAGGAATAAAAAGTCAGGATATCTCAGTCTTTGCTACTTCAGTTTTGAGTATTATTTACTTTACCCATTTTTTTAGTTTCTTATGAGTCCTGAACTTTATGAAAAAAAAAAAATCGCTGGAGAACCAAGTATTTTTTTTGTCTTTCCAGGCCTACCTCCTAGGCCAGGTCTCAGTCTGTTGTCATATCCATCCAGCAGACTGTCCAGGATCTTGGTGAAGGTTGTGATGTCTTTAAAGTTACTTGTGGAATTGGAATCTGCTTTTGACCTAAAAAAACAACAAATATGTGAATCGAGTGCTGCTGATTGGCAGACTGTATTTCCTATATTCCGCTTCCTTTATATTTTAAACCAAAGCTGCAAAAATCTCTTATTTATGCATTAAAACAACAAAATGTAATCGTATTCATACAGCATACTGACAACATTTTTGGAGCCCAGATACTACTTTCACAGACTACAAATCAATATTTGTACAATGATGGATCATGGATCCACTTGGTTCCTAGTAACTGAGATTTCTCCCAGAACCTGACTCAGACTGGGTCCAAGTCTCTGACATGTCCTTTCTATAGCCTCCTGTAGTCTACAATAAGCTCCTTTGTTTTTAGATGGATGTTGTTGTACTGGCACCAAGATGTCACGATTCTGAACTCCTCTGAAGGCCATTGCATTGAAGTTGTTGATCAGGATGGTGACAGTTGTGTCGTCAGCAAAGTTGAGGAAGGTCTTTGAGCTGTGGGTGGCTATGCTGTCAAGCATTAATTGGGCATACAGCAGAGGGCTGAACATGCAGTGCTGAGCGGTGTTAAGGGTCAAAGTGGAGGATGTGGTACTGGCTATCTGCTCAGCCTGGGGTCTGCCCATCAGGAATCCAGTCACAAAGGACAGTATTGAGCCCAAGGTCTCTGAGCTTGGTGAGCTAGGTGCTAAGCTCTCGATGAAAAGGATTCTCACAAATGTGTTCCTCTGGTGGTAGAGGGCAGTGTGGAGGGTTAGGGAGATGGCATCTTCAGTTGACCTATTTGACCTGTGGGCTGAAGATTTATGTCAGAATGTGCAAAATACTTTAATGAATGTGCATAGACAGGGTATGGTCCGTTGTTAGTATCCATGGGAGTCCAGGATCTTTCTGATGAGGCCATCTGCAGATAGGAAGGAACTGTTCTTGTGGTGTAAAGGTTTGGTCCTGATGGACTACAACCTACTGCCAGAGGGCTGGACTCCTGACCCCTGCTGAGGTGGTGGACGTGGAACTGATTAACTGAAATTGGTCACAGTGAATGGTGTCAAGACTGTCTCACTGAGTTGTTCAGGTTGCAACCCAATTTTTGCTAATACTTTACAATAAAAATGCAAAAGGTAGATGTAGAAGTGTGGCTTTGCAACATGGCAAACTCTGTGGAAGATATACTATCTATGCAGGTATGAATGGCTCTAAACCAATGAAAACATAATTCTGATTTTTTTCCCCTTTTCTGTTAATAGATCCTCCTTAATTCTGCACACTGGTCCTTTAAAGAATGTGCACTCATCTGACCTGGAAATGACTGGGGCTTTTGTACTTCCTCAGCCAGGGAGTTGCCCTCAGATTATGCAGAGATGTTCACTTCTTCTGGGAGAGATGCAGACATTACCCCAGCTGTTGCTGCTGTTTTTACTTTTGTAGTTGACGGTGTTTTTTAGTCCATCACGTGTTCTTAGTGTTGGAGCCCTGGTCGTTAGACTTTCATTTGTCCCTGTATTGTTTCTTAGCACAGCATGTACCTGGACTTCCTGTAGTCCTCCAAATCTCCTGAGTTGAAGTCCTCAGTCCACGTTATGTTTGACATGCACTTCCCCATTAACCCAGGGCTTCTGATTCAGAATGGCCACACAGTAATTCTCAGCACAACATCATTGATACATTTGGTAATGTAGCAAATGGCTACATCCGTGTGTGTTAGTGTTATTAACCTTGAAACATACATCAAATCTGATTCGCAAAACGGGGGGCGAGGAAGGGCCTTATATCCATTCCAAAAGGAGTGTATACATGGTTGAGTGTATTCTCACCATGCGTGGCACAACTTTCCTCAGATTGGCATTGTTAGACCACAGTAAAAATCCTGGGATCCTGAGATCCGCTCAGGAACAATGACCGAGTCCAGAATTCAAGGATTGTCCCAAGTCTGCTTTAAAACTGTTACAGTGTAGTGCTTAGTATCCCACTGAAAAACCATCCTGCTCCTGAGTTAATATCCAGTGACTGGACATATGTCACAAGAATACTCAGTGAAAGTAGATATAGAAGGAAATGTTTATATCTGTCATTAACACTGAGTCTCATCAGGAATCAACTAAAGTTGACAGACTACATTTTGGAAAGACATCCAGGTTTGGTCATCATGTCATGTGATCTTATGATCCACTATGAATACCAGAAGAAGATTCTTGTTTTCTCTTACTTTTCTCTCTCTAATGTTCATGTCATACAGTGACATCTAGTGGATTCATTAGTAATTCAATACCAGTAAGATACCAGAACTCTCAGGCATAAAATCATGAGGATGAAAAAAACCTTCTCCGGTAGGTTAATGCAGGAAACTTGGTACACTGTAAGTGCTATTTATGTGCACTTGGTCTCTCCTCAGGTCATTACAGGACACACTTTGTCGGTCATCACTGATGGAGTTGGTTGTTATCCCTGATTAACAATATGCTAATTTACTTTTCTTTTTTCACATTCTCTTAAAATCTACCTTAATTTTAAATTTCACAAATGATTTAGAAACTTTTGTTTTTGCTTGCCAGATTGAATGGAGTAATGGAATGATCAGATGATACACAGACCGTGTTAGAAACAGGAATCTAGAAAGTTACTGCTAAATATTGCTTAATCTAACATGTCTAAAATAGTCTAAAATGAAGGTGACACATTGACACACTGACTTATATGCTGCTCCTCCGTTTGTTAACCCACAAGTTTTAATATTAATTTCATTTGTCTTCTCATTTTAAATAACCACTGCAATTCCATGAAACCTTAGGCATGTTTTCTTCTAACCAGAGTTAGACCAAACTATCATTTGTGGCATGCTGTTGTGTTCATGTGGAACACTATTCTACAAGTTCTATAAAATCTATCATGGACCAACCTTAAATATGGATCAGGACTTCTCTTTCTTTTCAAACAGGATGCCGCGATGGTTCCTCAGAACAATGCCGAACTTAAAATAAATCCTTAACAACTCTTAGGGGTCTGCATATAGTATTAAAGTACTTGTAATAATCCTTTAATATGCCAATAATTCTATAATTGTCGGATTTATCGAGGAGACCTGGCGTTGCGCTCTGAAGTGGGGATGAACAGAGCGCACGGAGTAACTATTAAGGAAGGACGTGTTAGCAGTCGCTTCATTAATGTTAGTAGTATAATATAGTATGGTACAGTATGGTATAGTAGGCTGTAGTTGTAGACTGATACTGCTGTTGAACAAATGCTCCGTTAAATAGTAGCCGTTAGGAGGAAAGCCGGAGCGCCGTGTCGCTGTCTGTGCGCCCTCAGTCAGACTCTCGGTGTTTTCTCTCTTTATTTTGTTAAAAAAAAAACATGTATCGCTGACATAAAACTTACCGTGTCTGCCACAGCACGATTAAAGAGACCAGTACAGACATGGAATATGAGCTCCATCGTCCTCTCATTGCTGAAGCCTGCGAACAAGACGGGAGACGCGTTCAGAGCGCGTAATTACACGGCGGAGCAGCACACAGCAAGTAGACGGAGCCCACACAGATGTGTCCTCCACAAACAGAGACATCACATCGGTTTACTCTGTTCAGTCCGTCCAAGACTCTGCAGCCCAACTCCCCATCCAAACACCACCTGAACAATGATTCTCCACAGCTTTCCCGTTGTGATGCGTCCGATCAGTGTAATTGTCTGAAGATAGTGCCTACCTGAAACGCGACAAGTGTCCCCGCGGCTGCCAACAGATACTGGACGGAGACTGTACACGGAGACGGTGAACACGCTTCTGAGATGAGCGTGCTTACTGTCCGTCCATCCTGTCAGCCCCCTCCTCCAACAAGGAGTTCCTCCAGCTCGGCAGACACTAACCTTAGAAACTGCACAGAGAGCGGCGGCGCACTGATGGAGGCGCGGTGAGGCGGAGCGGCCGGAGGACTCACGAATTCATGCGCGCGGCGAACAGCAGCGTGCAAGGTGCATAAAATCCGTAATTACTGACAGAGAGGGATGACATCAAACTATCCAATATCCACTCATTGCATTCATGAGCAGAGAGGAGCACTGGCAAGTATCAACTTTAGTGGTTAACAATCACTGCTTAAAAATCAGAGACCGAAACAAACGAGAAACATTCAGGAAAAGAAGAAGGCACTGTGCTTCATAATGTCATTTCAATAAAGTGCGATTAGGTTCTTTTTGTTGCTAGTTTTCCAGTATTGTTACTGCTTCTCATTAAGTTAAATGCAATCATTTTACGTATTAGGGCCATGAACTTTCTTCAGCTTCTGAATACAGAAAAGGCTTTCATTGGCCAAAATCTGATGCACTTGTTGCAAGAATTTGCAGGTTGTTGTAACAAGATTATCAGGTTAAAACTGAACCAGGTGCAGCTAACTGGAACAAATTTTCAGTGCAATCCCTCTGCATCTGCTCAGCTGCATACTGATTGTAACCCTCACTTTTACCCTGAAAATGCATCCCAACCTAAAAAGATTTCAGTGAACCTGATGTCATAATATACTTGTGTATTAAATGTATACCTTACCTCAACAAGCAGCTTTGTCAGTTTTTGCTGACCTCCAGTGGTTTAACTTCTCACTTTGCTGCAGTGATGTAGATGTGCACTCTAAGATAGACACCATGACATTATTTTAGGATGCAGTTACGAGTGCAACAAAAGCAGACATTTCTGATGATTAAATTACAAACAACAGCCTTAATAATACAGGGCATAGTCATAGTGAAATGTATGACCATTATCTCCTTCAATCATGCAATAAAATTCAGTGTAAAATAAGAATAAAGAATAGAACTAGGTAATAATTTTTACTATAGTAATATTTAATCATAAAGTAAATAAAAATAGTGCTTGAGCAGTATCTTCATTTATGATCATAGTGGCCTTAGGTTATCCCAGAGGACCCTGGTTATCCACTGTTCCCCTTTCATCGATCTAGAACAGTTTTTTTTTTGTTTTTTTCCACATGACAGTCAAAGGACAACAAGCACAAGTGGAACAGAGAACAACTGCCACACTGAAAGCCTGAATTGTGTGAACAAACTTTGAGACAGAAAAAGAACAGCAGGAGATGAACCGTAGAGGCACAGAGACTTGAAAGGTCATGAGTGTCTCAAGTAATAGTCCCTGACAGCAGCAAGCTTCACAAACAAGAGGGGAACAGTACCAACTGTTCAAAAACACACAGGGAAATATATAGACCTTTGAGTATGCTGCTATCTCCTGCCAACAGGGCTTTGTTGTCAGTAAAGATACTCCAAGATCTGAAACTAACGTATGTCGGGGTGGCTGCAAGCAAAGAACAATACATGGCTATCAGATCAAAACAGTAAACCAACAAAAGGTTTGACATTAATAGTCCTGGCTCTTAAGGTTTTTTCATTAACAAAGAATCAGATAGGTCCTCGTCGGTGCCCCGGTCCTCCCTGTTCTCTCCAGTCTTGCAGGTTCCTCACTGATTCTGGTTGTGGTCCATCTGTCTGAGGTTCACTGGCCTGGTGGGGACATGATCTGTGTCTGTGTTGTGGAGAGAAGGTCGAGTGGCCCAGAGCTCCATATGAGGACATCTAGAGATGCACCTGGACTCATTTCCATTACCTGTGATACCTTCACACATGGACTAAACCCATGAACTCAGTTTATCTACAGCTTATTAGGGTTTCTTCTTTTTCCCATAAAGGCTTTTTTGAAGTTTTTCCTGACTGCCCGGTTCAAGGGTCTCTAAGGACAGAGGGTGTCACAACTGATAGATAGATAGATAGATAGATAGATAGATAGATAGATAGATAGATAGATAGATAGATAGATAGATAGATAGATAGATAGATAGATAGATAGATAGATAGATAGATAGATAGATAGATAGATAGATAGATAGATAGATAGATAGATAGATAGATAGATAGATACTTTATTGATCTCCAAGAGAAATTCACAACTGTTATTCACTGCAACTGTACAGATTGCAAAGCCCTCCGAGGCAAACGATGTTTGTGATTTTGGGCTTTAAATAAATAAATATGAATTTAAATTTGATTCGATTAGATAAGCCTCCAAAAACACGACTAAAAGCTTAAAGCCCTGCTTGAAGCCCAGAGGATACAATGTTCAATATGAAATAGCTGGATGGACCAAACAACATCCAAACAATTCTGCTCATTTTGCACAGAAGTTTACAATTTGTCTTGAATCTGTGAAGTGAGGTGCCTGTGAAGAACCTGAAGAATATTTCATGTCACTAACGGGGTGGCAGTAGCTCAGTCTGTGGGGACTTGGCTTGGGAACCAGAGGGTTGCCAGTTCAAGTCCCCCACAGACCCCTTGGTATCAAACCCCAAAACCTGCTTGGGGCCCTTCAAGGGGGCAGCCCATGAACCCATGATTCCTTGTTTGGCCAGGTGGGCATGTACCATGCATGCCTTAAAGAAGAGATTGTCCCCAACTGTACAATTCATTGCACTGAAATAGCAAAGACACAAAAAATGCTGAATTTATGGAGAGAGATCAGTGAGCCAGTGGAATCCAGCCTGAGCTCTTAGCTTTATCTTTGAATGTGGCTGTTCAGAGCAGGTAGAATCACTTTTGATCATGCACATGGTTGCCTGGCACACATGTTCAAATGTGTTCAATACATTTCACTAAAATCTGCCCAAAACATTCAGGTTTGTTTGAGTATAATGAAAAATTCTGCCAAAGACATGAGGGAAAATAACTAAAAACATTCAAATTTATCCTCCTGGGACCTTGAAAAACCATAGCAAAGGTTTCAAGGCAATCTTTCAAATAGATGAAGGAATGTCTTTGGATTAAACTCTAACCATTAGCACCTATGTGAACAGCTGAATGGGTTAACTTTACTCTGTGGTTAGTGGTGCAAAGGCAGCTTCTTTCTTGTAAGTTTTATGGGACCAAAATTATTACAGATTACTATGATATGAGTTAAGATCAATGAGAAGTCACACAAAATTGCATATTGAGTAGTAATATTGTTAATACAAACCTACATACAGTAAAAGACATGTCTGATTGGAGGGACTGGCAGTTTGTTGACAGACATGGCTTCTTGTAGCAGCACGTTTGTTCTTCTCCTGGTGCTGATGACTGTTAGCTCACTGGGCAGCACATTTTCTGGATTTGTTAGGGGCAGAGCTGTTCTCAAAGGGTCATGGAGTGGAGACATCAATGTAAATGTCATAGACACAGTCACAGTGACCTAAATATGAACACTGCAAAATAGACAGCAGGGACATGCTCTCTTGTGTGTGAGAGAGAAAGAATGAAGTAGTTTAGTATAAAGGAATGACAAATAAAGCCTGTTGTATGATGGACACCAAATAATAATTAATAATTAATAATAATTTTGATTAGCTGGTTGATATCCATTAAAAACGCAGACTTACCATAAGTTTATTGCATTATCAATGTTCTGAAGCGTGCAAGGTATAAGGTATGCTGGTAACCCAAAAAAACCCTAGAAAAAGTATTGTGCCACTGAATGATTTTTCTTTCATCTGACCAAGAAAAATGACCAAGAAGTACTTTAGTTTTGATGCTGTTTTAGTTTTTCGACCCACATATTGTGCTCTGATCAATCTGGTTTGCAGCAGCAGCAGGCAGCTGTTTTCAATGAAAGCTCAGACCAAGTTAGAGACTATCTGATGAACACAGAGAAGCATTTTGCAGCTAAAGAGCCAAACAGAGTTGGTGGAGACCAAAGCAACACTGAAAGGAGAGTGAGTATTGGACTACGATTCATCAGACAGCCAGAATTGCTGTGTGTCTGTCTTCTGTTTTGTAACATGTTCACCCTATCAACTCTATATTGTGATGATACTGTATCTCAATTCCCACTGTAGATGTTCTGTACTGAAAAATTCCCTATTCTGAGGATTTTAGAAGAGTGTCTTCACTTGTTCAGCTTCACTTTATGTCTCACTCAGGCCTCTGTGTCTCAGATCCACTAATGATAGTTCTAACTATCATCCTATCATCCATCAACCCCATGTACATATTACTCATGCAAACGTTAAAATATTTTTTATTCAAATCCTGGCAAATCTCTATTGAGCTTCTAGGCAGCTGTTTCATGGATGATACAACCATTAGCCATGGTCCTCTACTTACAGCTGAACTTGGCAACCAGATGAGTTGTGACAGGTTCAGTCCAGTATGAAGAATTCTACCTGGGGCTATCTGGAGAGCTCCATCTTGGGATTAGCCTGACCCTGGACGCTTCTGGAATGCTTGGTTAGTGACACAAGACTGGTGGAGATTTCTACACATTAACATTCAGTCTTTAGCTCAGAGTTTACTATACCCTCGTAGCACGGGAGCCTGCTGACTGTAATTGGATTAAAATAATGACAAAATCAGTATTTTTAATGCAGATGCAGATTGCAGGGGAGCTCACTATCTTGTAAAAAGGAGATTCAAGCACACAGGTCTTTCATCCCAAGAGAATGAGGAAAGTCTGCAGTAAGATTAGACACACACAACTGCATGAACCCAGCCCTGTTGCAGCCACACAGTATGTGGGAACAAGTAACCCTTTATCATTTCCTGCAAGGGTGTCATAATCATGACATTTTAGTTGATTAATCAATTGGGATAAAAATAATTGCAAATAACAAATTAATTGTCTCTGTTCTCTTTATGCCACACAGCGGAGTTGTTGTGTTTTGTAACTATGCCTGCATCTATGGTAACTTCAATGGTTGTTCATAAAAAAAAACTGATTTAAGATTAATTTACACATTCTTTCTCTCAACCCATGATTTATTCTAAAAATCTTGTTCCATAACTATTGTGTCAGTCACCCAATTTAACACTAAAGTGCTGCAAAACAAGGGCGAACTAAGGCTGACATTATAGTAAACCAATCAATAAATAAATCACCCAATAAATAAATACAGAAAATGAAGAAAGAAATAGAGAACTGAACTGAACCGAAGTTCCGAACTGAAGAACTGAAGTTCCAGTGGAGTAGTTTGGTACCCTTGCCACTAAAACCCATGGAAGCTGTGGAGAATTATTTGTGGGAAGGTTTGACTGTCTGCAGCATAGTTAATCTCCTTGGTAAGAGAACAGCCTACTCTTGAATGTGCTCGGTGAGTTTACATCTTGAGTAAACTAAAGTCTGCATTCTCTTGGCTCAATAGAGTTGCCTGTTACACTGTAAACTACAAAAGCAAGCCTCCAGCCTGTTTGCCATGAAATCTTATTTTTAATGTGAAGTGTCTGACTTGAATAACTCAACTAGCAGTGACAAATTGGATGCATTGATCCATTAAAGCCTACAGTCTGTATTTGCATGATCACTGAGGATTTCAGTCATCAAATATGGGCAACAAGATGATGTCAGGATATCTAAATGTGTATGACAGAAGACTGTTATAAAGATTGTGTTCATCAAGAGTGACTTTGCCTTACTTTTACACTGAAGGCATCACTAAAGTTTCTCTTGAACCTATAACAAATGTCTATGTCCTTGTCATTTTTCTTATCAGCCTTTGAAATAAGCCTGTCCATGTGCCATAACACCTTTACAGAATAACTTTGTGACTGCAATTATAGAAATTGCCATTTTTAGGTGTTGGTTTATTCATTGTTAGAATGTTTTTATCTGTTTTCTCTTCCTCTTCATATATATATATATATATACATGAAATGTAATATTTTGATTCATTCTACATGTGCATATAAATCCCAAAGTGTGCTTAGAAAGTGGCGTACGCCTTCATTTGTGCATAAGAGGCCCCCAGTCTTCAATTATTAGTTTAATTTTCTAGCATTGAGCAACAGTAAAATAAAATAGAATAAATAAGTGGATTTAAGGGGCATTCTGTGTTTCATGTCTGCTTTATGTGAGATATTTTCATATTTTAATGTTACATTTTTACTGAATGCTGACATGGAGTTCAAGTCCTGTAACCTCCTGCCTGCCTTGCAGGTGTCACTTTTGAAGTGTTTTAATCATCATCCATCCATCCATCCATCCATCCATCCATCCATCCATCCATCCATCCATCTTCTAAACCTGCTTATCCTGAGCACACACAGGGTTCGCAGGGGTGCTGGAGCCTGTCCCAGCTATCTTTGGGCGAGAGGCAGGGTACACCCTGGACTGGATGCCAGTCAGTCGCAGGGCTGACATTGAAAGACAGACAACCATGCACACTCACATTCACACCTAGGGGCAATTTGGAGTTGCCAATTAACCTAATGCATGTCTTTTTGGATTGTGGGAGGAAGCTGGAGTACCCAGAGAGAACCCACGCAGGCACAGGGAGAACATGCAAATCTCCACACAGAAGGGCCTGCCTCAACCTGCCTCAACCGAGCTCCATGCATTTGACAACTGTTGCAGTCTTCTATATTTAGCCAATGCTTGAGGTAAATATGATTTTTGAGTTGTCATACATGACAGTGGACATACTTGTCAGCACCATCATGAATGAGTGGGAATACTTGTCACTGGCATCATGAGAGAGTGAGAATCAGTGACCTGAGGAGAACAGATGTGCAGCTTCTGATTATCTATCAAGATTATCAAACAAAATTGCACTTGTGAATTCTCAAACCAAGTACTTTACAAAACATTACTATTTGAAACTAGCCTGTTTTTAATTAGAAAATTAAAATACATCTTTAATATAATCTTTAAGTTTCCCTTATGTACCATACTAATCTCATAACTTATACTGATGGGATGTGAATGTGGGTGGCAGAAAATAGATCCAACTCTGTTTTATTGGACAAAGTATCACTGAACATGTGTGGTATTTGTTGACATTTATGGCTAAGAACATTTATAGTATATTGCATCCTCTGTGAACAAGTAATTGTGAAACTAAGGAATGATGACAGCCACACACAGTTGGCTTACATGCATGACAGTTGGGGGAGGATGTTCATGGAAAATTAAGAAAGGTGGTTGTGACAGCTCCTCTTTGAAACTGCAGCATTCATGACAGTGAGCATAGAGCTTGTGGCATGAAAATGGCCTTCTGTTGTCATTCAGATACCATTTATTATATGATCATATTCTCACACATGGTCTTCCTCCACTTCATAACCTGCCTTAATGTCTGAGTAATTACTCTGTCTTAACAGTAAGTCTTTCAATGTGAGATGACTTCTATTTTATCTTCCTGTCACCGGCTATGCTTTCATTTCCATCTTACAAACAGAAGAAAATCTTGTTTTGTAGCCACCTCTCTCTGTTGCCTTCCTGTCTGATTTTCATAGATTTTCCACCAACTGAAAAATAAATTTTTGACATCTCCTAAACTTTAAGCTTTAAAATTTTTAAAGCTTAATTTTCATCAAGTGGGTTAGAAGTTACATCTCTCTCTCTCTCTCTCTCTCTCTCTCTCTCATACACACACACACACACACAGATTTAGGTGTGTGGAGGGATGGGCCTGACATCCTCAGAGAACTAAATGGCATTGCATAGCAATGTATCACATGATGACTCTAAACTGCCCCCACATAAGCCCCACCCACAAAAATAGATCTATGGGCCTAGACTGCAGGGACCCCACTGCTCCTATTATTATTAGTCAGATTTCCATTATTATTATTTGTCATATTTTCATATTTAATATCATTAGTCATAGTTAGTATAGCTGTTATTGCTGTTGCAGTGTCTGTCTCTGTCTGTCTGTCTGTCCCTCTCTGTCTATCTGTCTCCCTCTCCCTCTTTCTCTCTCCCTATGTCTCTCTCAACCAAACTAATCAAGGCAGACTTCCGCCCACATAGTTTCTCCTTTCCACTGTCACCAAGTGCTTGCGCATGGTGGGATTTGTTGGGTCTCTGTAAATAACATATGTAGAGCGTGATCTAGACCTTCTCTATGTCATGAGACTTTTGTTCTGATTTAGCACTATATAAATAGAATTGTATTTAATTGAACTGAATCCTGCTTCGCCTGATCCCATTAGCAATAGAAGGTGAAGTCTGTACGGAGAAGACTGTCAGTTACATAATTCCAGTTCTTTTAACTAGCTGAGGAAAAAGCTGGTTGGGAGCTGACCTGTTCTGCCTTACTGAGACCTGGCTAGGTCAGGAAGAATTATGTTAGCCTAAATGAATCCACTCCACCGAGTCATTCTAACGTTCATGTTCCTCGAGACACTGGACGAGGAGGTGGAGTTGCAGCCATTTTTAATTCAGCCCTATTAATAAATTCTCGGCCTAAAGAGGGCTACAGCTCATTTGAAAAGCCTTACTATTACTCTTTCATCTCCAGCCTGGAAGAGCACAAAGCCAATACTAGTTGCTGTAGTGTACCGCCCCCCAGGCCCATACTCTGAATTCTTATCTGAATTTTCAGAGTTCTTGTCAAATTTAGTCCTTGAAAATGACAAGGTAATTATTGTAGGTGATTTTAATATTCATGTGGACATGGATAGTGACAGTCTTAGCACAGCATTCATCTCATTATTGGACTCCATTGGGTTTTCTCAGAGAGTAAATTCTCCAACTCACTGTCACAATCACACCCTTGATTTGGTCCTCACCTATGGTATTGATATTGAGCACTTAATAGTCTCCCCCCAAAA
This sequence comes from Scortum barcoo, assembly GCA_023238725.1. Lineage (NCBI taxonomy): Eukaryota > Metazoa > Chordata > Actinopteri > Centrarchiformes > Terapontidae > Scortum > Scortum barcoo. The sequence continues at coordinate 24,500,827 of CM041539.1, forward strand.
TCCTGTGTTATCAGACCACTACTTAGTATCATTTGAATTCCTATTACTGGACTATGCACCTCTAGAAAAATTAGTGTTCACTAGATGGTTACCCGATTGTACTAGGACTAAATTTAAGGAAGCAATTCCGACAGCATTAAAGTCAGTTAGATTTCCTAGTATCTCTGACGACTCTCATAATTTTTTGAGCTCCCCCCAAATTGACCAACTTGTTAGAAACGCTATGGACTCACTCAGAGGCACTCTGGACTCTGTTGCGCCCCTAAAAAGAAAGATTATAAAACAGAAGAGACTGGCACCATGGTTTAACTCTGCAACTCGCAAGTTAAAACAAACAACGCGACAATTGGAAAGGATATGGCGCTCCACCAAAGAGGAGGACTCTCGCCTAGCCTGGAAAGAGAGTCTCAAATGCCAGAGCAGCCTACTATTCAGAATTAATAGAGAAAAATAAGAACTGCCCTAGGTTTCTTTTCAGCACTGTAGCCAGGCTGACACAGAGCCATAGCTCTATTGAACCCTGCATTCCCTTAAGTTTAAGTAGTAATGATTTCATGAGCTTCTTTAATGACAAGATTCTGAATATTAGGGACAAAATTTGTCAGGATCTGCCCTCGTTAGACTCCGATCCTTCAGACTCAGGAAATTTAGGAGCAGATACATTAAAACCTGACAATTGCTTAGACAGTTTTATTCCAATTGGCCTTCCCGAATTATCCTCGTTAGTTTCATCATCGAAAGCAACAACTTGTCTCCTAGACCCCATCCCAACTACGCTGCTTAAGGAAGTTTTCCCATTTATTGGCACATCACTGCTGCATATTATTAATCTGTCTCTGGTGTCAGGCTTTGTACCCAAGTCTTTTAAAGTAGCTGTAATTAAACCATTGATCAAAAAACCTACACTTGATGCAGATGTGTTAGCCAATTATAGACCAATATCCAACCTCCCCTTTTTTGTCTAAGATTCTAGAGAAAGCCGTTGCCAGCCAGCCAGTTATGTAATTATCTCCACAGTAATAGTCTTTTTGAAGTTTTTCAGTCAGGATTTAGAGCTCACCATAGCACAGAAACAGCACTTGTGAAAGTCACCTAATGACCTGTTGACAGCATCAGATAGAGGTCTTCTGTCTGTACTTGTCCTGTTAGACCTCAGTGCTGCCTTTGATACAGTTGACCATCACATCCTGTTGCTGAGAATGGAAAAACTGCTTGGTATTAAAGGGTCTGCATTAAACTGGTTCAGATCATACTTATCAGATCGGTCTCAGTTTGTCCATATTAATAATGAATCCTCTGTGCATACTAAAGTCTGTCATGGAGTTCCACAAGGTTCAGTGCTTGGTCCAATTCTGTTTATTTTGTATATGCTGCCCCTTGGCAATATCATCAGGAGGCACTCCATAGATTTCCATTGTTATGCTGATGACACCCAATTATATTTATCAGTGGAGCCACACAAAACTGATCAGCTCCTGAAACTCCATGCCTGCCTTAAAGATATAAAGGCTTGGATGACCAGAAATTTCCTGTTGTTGAACTCAGATAAAACTGAAGTGATCCTATTAGGTCCGAAACACCTGAGGAACACGCTTTCTCCTATGATAGCCTTGTTGGATGGCATTAACTGGGCCTCCGGCACCACTGTAAGGAACCTCGGGGTTTTATTTGATCAGGATATGTCCTTTGACACCCATATTAAGCATATTTCAAGGTCTGCTTTTTACCACCTGCGCAACATCGCAAAAATTCGGTCACTTTTTGTCCCAAAGCGATGCTGAAAAATTAGTCCATGCATTTGTCTCTTCCAGGCTGGATTATTGTAATTCACTTTTATCAGGCTGCCCAAACAAGTCGTTAAAGACTCTACAGCTGGTCCAGAATGCCGCTGCTCGGGTGCTGACTAAAACCAGGAAAAGAGACCATATTACTCCAGTATTGGCTTACTCTGCATTGGCTCCCTGTAAAATTTAGAGTGGATTTTAAAATCCTTCTCCTCACATATAAGGCTCTACATGGTCTGGCACCATCATATCTTAATGAATTGATAACTCCTTATCAACCGACTAGAGCGCTGCGCTCCCAAAACGCAGGCTTACTTGTAGTTCCCAGGGTTTCCAGAAGTAGTCTAGGGGGCAGAGCCTTCAGCTCAACTATCAGGCCCCTGTTCTCTGGAACCAGCTCCCAGTCTGGGTCCGAGAGGCAGACACAGTGTCAGTGTTTAAGAATAGACTTAAAACCTTCCTTTTTGATAAAGCTTATAGTTAGGGTGGGCACAGGCTACAGGCTCGCCCTTAGTTATGCTGCTATAGAAGGTTTAAGACTGCCGGGGGGCTCCCATGATGCATCGGGCACCTCTCCCTCTTCCTCTGCTTCCTTTACTCATATTATGGTAGTAGTGCAAACTGGAGTCACTTTTAGAAACTGGTTAAAGTGGCTAAACTGGTTAAATTAGTTAAATTGGCTAAAGTGTCAAAATGGTTAATGTGAATACTCTTATGTCCTGTAAAGTGCATGTTACTGCCGGAGCCCCGGTCCTCTTTGTTCTCTCCAGTCTTGCAGGTTCCTCACTGATTCTGGTTGTGGTCCATCTGTCTGAGGTTCACTGGCCTGGTGGGGACATGATCTGTGTCTGTGCTGTGGAGAGAAGGTCGAGTGGCCCAGAGCTCCATATGAGGACATCTAGAGATGCACCTGGACTCACAGACTCATTTCCATTACCTGTGATACCTTCACACATGGACTAAACCAATGAACTCAGTATGTATGTACTCAGTATGAACTCATGTATAATTCCATAATATGATTGATGATGTTCTCTGTACATGTGGCATCTATTGCACGTCTGTCCGTCCCAGGGAGAGGGATCCCTCATCTGTGGCTCTTCCTCAGGTTTCTTCTTTTTCCCATAAAGGGTTTTTTGAAGTTTTTCCTGACTCGGTTCGAGGGTCTAAGGACAGAGGGTGTCACAACTGTGCAGATTGTAAAGCCCTCCGAGGCAAACAATGTTTGTGATTTTGGGCTCTAAATAAATAAATTTGAAATTTGAATTTGAGCTGATTGTCCAGTCTTAGTTCAAGTTATGCACAAGGTAAGACCACATAGAAAGGGGTGTAGACTAGGGGTATAGGATTTCAGTGCTACCTGAAACACCCAAGAACCACATGTATGAGTACAAGACGTAGGATAGAGAGTGTTTGCTAATTGGCAAGACGTTGCTGAGATGTTGGCATTTATTTGAAAATGCTGTCCAGAAAATGTTTGCATGATGACTCACAGCTGGACCACCCAGCTGCTCTAAAAATAGCCTCTGTCAGCTTCAACATTTATTTGTTAGATTGGATATTTAAGACAGCAAATATTTGACTATCTATGACTGAAATTAATGTATGAACATCCCATATGATGGAATAAAGGGGGGAATGAAAACACCCCCCTCCTTGAACCGCCACCTTACTGTGGTGGAGGGGTTTGTGTGCCCGAATGATCCTAGGAGCTATGTTGTCGGGGGCATTACGCCCCTGGTAGGGTCTCCCATGGCAAACAGGTCCTAGGTGACGGGCCAGACTAAGAGCGGTTCACAAGCCCACCATGGAAAAGAAAGAAAAACAAGGACCATTACGTCGCCCGGATTGGCGTTACCGGGGCCCCACCCTGGAGCCAGGCCTGGGGTTGGGGCTCGCAGGCGAGTGCCTGGTGGCCTGGGTCTTTGCCCACGGGACCCGGCCGGGCTCAGCCCGAAATGGCGACGTGGGCCCACCTTCCAGTAGGCTCACCACCCGCAGGAAGGTCCATGAGGGGCCGGTGCAATGTGTGGTTTGGGTAGCAGTCGTGTGGCAGGGGGCCTCGACGACCCACCTGGCCCAATCCTTGGACCAAAACTCTGGCAATAGGGACATGGAATGTCACCTTCGCTGGGGGGGAAGGAGCCTGAGCTCGTGCGGGAGGTTGAGAGGTACCGGCTAGAGATAGTCGGGCTCACCTCCACGCATAGCTTGGGCTCTGGAACCCAGCTCCTTGAGAGGGGCTGGACCCTCCACTACTCTGGAGTTGCCCAGGGTGAGCGGTGGCGGGCTGGTGTGGGCTTGCTTATAGCTCCCCAGCTCAGCCGCCATGTGTTGGAGTTCACCCCGGTGAACGAGAGGGTCGCTTCCCTGCGCCTTCGCCTCGGTCAGGTTGGGGATAGGTCTCTTGCTGTTGTTTGTGCCTACGGGCCGAACAGCAGTACAGAGTACCCGGCCTTCTTGGAGTCCCTGGGAGGGGTACTTGATAGTGCTCCAACTGGGGACTCCATTGTTCTACTGGGGGACTTCAACGCTCACGTGGGCAAGCGACAGTGATACCTGGAGGGGCGTGATCGGGAGGAACGGCCTCCCCGATCTGAACCCGAGTGGTGTTCTGTTATTGGACTTCTGTGCTAGTCACAGTTTGTCCATAACGAACACCATGTTTCGAGCATAAGGGTGTCCATCAGTGCACATGTGGCACCAGGACACCCTAGGTCGGAGGTCGATGATCGACTTTGTTGTCGCCGTTTCATCCCCAGCCCCCAAGAGAGGGGCTGAGCTGTCAACCGATCACCACCTGGTGGTAAGTTGGATCCGCTGGCAGAGGAGGAAAGTTGGACAGACCTGGCAGACCCAAACGTATTGTGAGGGTCTGTTGGGAACGTCTGGCTGGCTGAGCCCTCTGTCAGGGAGGTCTTCAACTCCCACCTCCGCAGAAGAGCTTCTCACTGATTCCGAGGGAGGCTGGGGACATTGAGTCCGAGTGGACCATGTTCTCTGCCTCCATTGTCGATGCGTGGCAGTTCGAAGTTGTGGACGCAAGGTCTCTGGTGCCTGTCGTGGTGGCGGCAACCCCGAACCCGGTGGTGGACACCGGAAGTAAGGGATGCCGTCAGGCTGAAAGAAGGAGTCCTATCGGGCCATGTTGGCCTGTGGGACTCCTGACGCAGTTGACAGGTACCGGCAGGCCAAGCAAGCCTGCAGCCCGGATGGTCCTGGAGGCAAAAACTCGGGTCTGGGAGAGAGTTCGGTGAGGCCATGGAGGAGGACTATCGGTCGGCCTCGAAGAGATTCTGGCAAACCGTCCGGCGCCTCAGAAGGGGGAAGCAGTACTCTGCCAACACTGTTTACAGTGCGGGTGGGGAGCTGTTGACCTCAACTGGGGACATTGTCGGACGGTGGAAGAAATACTTCGAGGATCTCCTCAATCCCACCGACTTGCCTTCCAGTGAGGAAGCAGAGGCTGGGGACTGAGGTGGACTCGTCCATCACCCTGAGCCGAAGTCACTGAGGTAGTTCGCAAGCTCCTTCGGTGGCAAGGCGCCGGGGGTGGATGAGATCCGCCCTGAGTACCTCAAGTCTCTGGATGTTGTGGGGCTGTCTTGGCTGACACGCCTCTGCAACATTGCATGGAGGTTGGGGACAGTGCCTCTGGAGTGGCAAACCGGGGTGGTGGTCCCTCTTTTTAAAAAGGGGGACCGGAGAGTGTGTTCCAACTACAGAGGGATCACACTTCTCAGCCTCCCCGGGAAGGTCTACGCCAGGGTACTGGAGAGGAGAATTCGGCCGATAGTCGACCCTCGGATTCAGGAGGAACAATGCGGTTTTTCGTCCTGGTGGTGGAACACTGGACCAGCTCTATACTCTCCACAGGGTGCTTGAGGGTTTATGGGAGTATGTGTGCTTTGTGGATCTGGAGAAGGCATTCGACCGTGTCCATCGTGGTATTCTGTGGGGAGTGCTCTGTGAGTATGGGGTCTGCGGGGGCCTTTGCTAAGGGCTGTTCAGTCTCTGTACTGACTTGGCTAAGACTGGAGCAGGAGCTTGGTTCGCATTATTGCCGGCAGTAAGTCAGACCTGTTCCCAGTTCTCAGTGCATGTTGGACTCCGGCAGGGCTGCCCTTTGTCACCGGTCCTGTTCATAATCTTTATGGACAGGATTTCTAGGCGTAATAGCCAGGGGCTGGAGGGAGTCCGGTTTGGGAACCACAGGATTTCATCTCTGCTTTTTGCAGATGATGTTGTCCTGTTGGCTTCATCAAGCCAGGACCTTCAGCATGTGACTGGAGCGGTTTGCAGCCGAGTGTGAAGCGGCTATGGGATGAGAATCAGCACCTCCAAATCCGAGGCCATGGTTCTCGACCGGAAAAGGGTGGTGTGCCCTCTCCGGGTGGGTGGAGAGGTCCTGCCTCAAGTGGAGGAGTTCAAGTATCTCGGGGTCTTGTTCACGTTCACAGAGTGAGGGAAAGATGGAGCGTGAGATTGACAGGCGGATTGGTGCAGCGTCCGTGCAGTTATGCGGTCGGTGTACCGGACCTGTCGTGGTGAAGAAGGAGCTGAGCCAAAAAGGCTGAAGCTCTCGATTTACCGGGTCAATCGTTACGCACCACCCTCACCTATGGTCATGAACTTTGGGTAATGACCGAGAAAGGACAAGATCAGCGGATACAAGCGGCCGAAATGAGTTTCCTCTGCAGGGTGGCTGGCCGCTCCCTTAGAGATAGGGTGAGAAGCTCAGTCACTCGGGAGGAGCTCGGATGAAGAGCCGCCCCGGATCAAGCGGATGAAGATAGATGAATGGATGGATGGATGAAAACACCATAACTATGATAATCTATGCAGAAAAGGATTTTAACATTTTTGATTTTCGAGCCAGAATTCTACAATTAAAGTCAGAATTCTAAATTCTGTGAAACACAATTTCTTTTTTTTTATTTATTTCACTCTATTTGTGAAAAATGCTAAGAAGGGAGAGTTCACTGCTCACATTCAGACCACACTGGACCAGGTCGAGATTAAAAGATTTAAACTTCTAACGGTCTAGAAGAAGAACACCTTTATTCGTCCACCAATGGGGAAATGCTGGTTATGCTGGTTTGAACCCCCATTATGCTGCTCATGTGTCAATATTCCTCTTTGTCCCTGCTCTTAATGAGCTTAATTTTCTGTTTATCTCTTCATTTGTTCTGACTCAGGTTTCTTACCTCAGGTGTGGACATCGACTTCTCCTTTTAGCAGGACTCATTTGACTTTGACTTAACTAAATTATATTTGTCATAAGGTAGAACATAAGTGTCATGGATTAAAAAAAAACCTTCCCTATTGTTGAGTTCCTGGAGATCGAATATCACTCCATTCTTACTGTAATTTCTCATATTCTCAGTATTTCTTTCCAGTTTGACACCAGTGGTCTGTGAGGACTGTCAGTCTTCTAGGTCATAGTCATTTCTAAGAGTTAGAAGAAAGTCATCTGGACTTCCTTGTGATTCTTGAAGACATTTCACTCCTCATACAAGAGTAACAACAGGTTTGAACTAAAGCAGCCTTAGCCTCAATTCAGTTTTGAACTGAGGGCTGAGAAACAACATCTTTAAGAATCTCAGATAGAGAACAGAAGGAACCCTGACTTTGCTGACCAGAATCCAGAAAAGCGCCTCAGAGACAAGGACAAATATGCACAGGCTGCCTCTGCTGCAGAACATCAAAATAACATTTGAAATCTCACCTGATGTCAGGTGAATGTTGACAGCAGCGTTGCTGCAGTGATGTTGGAAGGAGTTAGCCAGAGACTTTATGGTGGCAATGGCACTGTTGCTGCAGGCAAGCAATGTGAAGTAGCAAATAAGGCTGGATAAGAGCAAGTGATAGACAAGACGTTCCTCATCTTGGGCTGAGGGGCCTGAGATCTACCTGACTAAGACAGGCTACCAGTTGGAGCAGATGTGTCTTGAACAGGAATAGCAAATATTCAGCGGGATCCATTAGTTAATGGAGCTGCAGACAGGGAGGCCTGTGGCTCAAATGATGCCATAATCTTTGAGATGTGAAATAAATCTGACTTGTCTTTATGGGAACCACCACGCAGAGCTATGTGAGCACTCCTGTGGTCTCCAGCAGGTTATTGGTGTTTGAGTTGGGATCCTCCAGGACACTGAAATCACAGAGATAGAGGAATGAACAGTTTTCAAATTTGACATCAGTGAGATGACTGGCTTACAGAGGTTATGTCAAACACTGCTGAGTTTAACTGAAAGAGTGAACACACTCAGTCAGCTGATTGAACTGGCAGCAGGTAAAGTGATTGAGAGACAAAGAGAGGAAGACAGATGTGGAAAGCAGCTACTATATTTATTTCAAGTACTCTACTCGTCAGAGGGAGATACAATGCTTTTTACATTGCTATTTATCTGACAGCTATTGTTTCAAGCTACTTTACATATTGTAATTTTACATCACAGAGAAATTATAGCACATTTTTGGCCTATTAGCCAATCAGGGGCACATCGTCATGTTTCAGATGTCTACTGTATGAGTTGTTAACTGTTCTAAAGAGACATTTGCCCTCTAAACAGCTTTATTTTACAATATCAATACACAATTGTGGAGCAGAACATTTATTCCTCTTTCCTAGCATGTGAATCCTCTCAGGATCCCACAGAATTATTTGCCCCCTAGGTTGGGAAACACTGGACTAAACTAATGACCTGCATACAAAGTCAAAACTAGCTGTGTAGCAATAAAATGAAAAAAATATTCTACACACCTGTGTTAACAGAACTTATTTAAAAGTCATCTGGTTAAGTTTTTCAATTGTCATGTTAGGGCACAGTACCCCTCTTTAAGCTGTACACCTATGGAGACCTTTACAGAGAACCAATAGAAAGCAGCCTTACTGGAAATATTACAAAGTGATGGGATGCACACAGCCCAGGACAAGAGGTGAGTAAAACTGTCCAGAACAACATTGGTACCAATCTACCAAGCATTAGTGATATCAGTGAGGTGATAAAAAACATATACCTACATCAACCACAGCCCATTCACCTGACTGCCGTCTTGCAAACAATACAGAAAAATTGTAGTCCTCATAGTCATAGAGCAGCTTTTTTCTTCAGGCTCTTCCTTATCACATTGTCTAAATTCCACAATGTTTGAACATTACACTGACATTGCACATGCTCTCTCTATATGTATGTATAGGTATATCAGTATATAAGTAACTGTACATGTTGTCGTCTTAGGGTTACAAGAAGCAGCACTCACTGCTGGAGCCCTATTGCTTTGTTCTCAGTCTTCTTCTTTTCTCTGCTAAATGTGTTTGTGCCGTAAAAACTGTGAGATGGGAACTAATGAAAATTGCCAAATGGGCTGCAAATCTCACCCACTATTCATGCTGAGAAAATGATACACACTGACCTCAAGGTGGCGTTGTAACAATCAAGTTAGCATTTTTGCAATTATCTCAAATGGCTTGACCTAGTGTCAAATTCTTTCATCATTTACATGCTTGGATTCCATTCATTGCGGGTATATTTTTACTTTGTTTTTACTTGATTTGATTCTAGCAGTCAGGTATTTTACACTGCTTCTCACTCTTCCATTTTTGGAAAACGCTCAATATGCCACATACAGTGAGATGTGGTGGATGCACCTTGCTGACATTATCTTACCTCTGAAGACACAATCTTTGGACGAGTGTCACAGTTTGGACACAAAAACCTAATACAGATTCTAAAGCTTAGTACTGAATGTTCTTGAAAATGTTGAAAAATATCTTCTATCTGCAGAGACTTTTCAAAATAATGGAGGAACAAAATGTTTTAAGGAAGATCTGAAATTCCTTAAAGAGATCACTAAGATTACTTTGTAATGAGTCATTTATTCTGTTTTTGAGCACACTGATAACAGAGCAGGGACACAAATAAAATGAGACTTACATCCTTGATTCTGTTGTTTGGACATGCTAGGATGCTACCAATGTAAACTCATAAAAGCTACAAATATTAGGTTGAAACAAATATATTTTCTAAATTTCCTACACAACCAACGTGTATAAATCTAATAACAACTAGCACTCTGGTCAGGTTTTCAAATTTAAGAACTGAGTGTTAATCCTAGACAGAATTACTATATGTTCTTTCAGTGACATGGACTTAATTTGGCTCTATGTTTTCTCAAGAATGTAATGTAAACCTCTGTACTGTTCCTCTTATTTTAAATGTCTTTATATTGTCATCAGTGAATATTCATTCACCAAGATGAGACACTACTGCAGGCTTTATTTTGACATGTTTGGTTCCTCATTCCCACACTCACATTCAGAGCTTTAATGAGCACCGAGCTACTCAGTAGAAACAGCCCATCGATTTACCAAATAATCAATGTTTCTATGCATGATAAATCAATTCCTATTTAGTCTGGGATAATGAGGAACTGAAATGTCATAATTTCATATATTTTTTTATGTCTGATGTGTCTGATGTATTAATACAGCCTCACCAAGGTTTTTAGACAGCATGAGGAAAGATAAGCTAACTTATGATGCCATCTTATGGTCAGATGTGTCAGAACAATACTGGGCCGATGACAAACCTTAACTGATACATATTCTATTTGAATGAATTTTGTTTAAGTGTTGGGTTTAGTGGTTTGGATAACTATAGACGATACCTTATAGGATCAGCCTGATGTGTGTTTATGCACTCATTTAATTAAAATGCAAATAAATTAGATTTCTGATTTTCTTGTTAATTGTTCTGTCTCTTTGTAGTTGTGCTTTAATAAGGTTTTGGTTTTCAGAAACATTCAAACAGCACCACAGATTAAACATTTCAGTCCATTAGGCACTCATTGATACAAATCATGACAATTTGTACTAATTCTCTTTGCCTTTATTTTGTATGATGTTAGTCTGAACTTAAGATTGTAACATATCCAATTTTGTGTCAGGTTTATAAAACCTGATTAGATTGAAATTTCTACATTCTACATTTCTTACATTTACTCACCCAAACTAATCAACTAAATATCTTTAGGTTTTGAACTGTTAGTCAACAAGACATTCGAGGGCGTCAGCTTTAAAAATAAATAAATAAAATAAGAATAATAATTAACACATGAATTGATAATGAAAATGCTCATTAGTTGCAGCAAATCTCATCCATATGAAGCTGGCTAACCATATTGTTTTCATCAGGAAAATTCGTTTTCATTAAAAGCCTAAAGTTCTAATATCTCACAAAATGAAAAAGGAGTGAGAGTTTGATACAAAATCTTTGAAATTGCACACTGAGAGACCAAAGACAGAACAGACAGATATATTAACAATTACACAATATTTCCTTATATGTCTTTAATGTAATGTAGTTCAAGGTCTTAGATTTGCTTTGTTTTTCAGTATAATTCCACTGACTAAAGCTGCTGCTGTTTAGAAATTCCCTGTGCTGCCTGGCAGGCAAAACTCAGGACATACAACCAGGTATCCATATCATACATTATAGTTAAGCTGGCTCATGAGTCAAATTTGTACTGTTTCAATATTGCATCATTCCTTTTAATTTAGCAAATTATTCTTGTATCTCAATGTCACTGAGATACATAAAGTGATCTTTACCAACCATCTCACTCCTAACCATCAAACACTGCTATGTCTATGCTATGCAGAGTTTGCTGATGATAGACTCCCTACCATGTGTCTTCTCTTTGTGTAATTGTGCATGTGTATTCCCAGCCATGCACACATAGATCTTTAGAGTGGTTCATGTTTTGCCTGGTGTCAGAGCAGTTGCCATGGTGACAGGCAACACACTGAGAGGTAACAGTGAGATCTGTCAAAAGAGATGCGTCCAGCTTTCAGAGAGAGAGATGCCACAAGTCTGTATTTATATTTCTCTAAATATTAGTTTTGTCATTGGACTTCACACCAACTGGCTGGAAACAACATATTGACAATACTGTATGAAAATCTGGCTTCAGTTTCAGGGTCCTTGTTCATGCAGGGTCACTGTCACTGTCATGGCTTAGTAGGACTCTTGAATAGAACAGAGGCATTATTAATGTCAGAATCTTAGCTGAGAGCAAAGATGTCTTGTACAGGTAGACTCCTCTGTACAAGATCCTGAACAGCATTCCCTCTGTGAACTGTATCCTGAAGATCTGTTATTTTTTTTGGTCATGCCCTCAATCTCACAAGTTCTGTCAAGATGTAAGTGCATTTATTGTAATCTGTAATCACCAAAGCCAATTAGTACTGCATTCTTCTTCTTCTTCGTCTTCTTCTGTTTCATTCTCTTCACCATTGTGATGTCTCTGTAGTGTATGACTTATGTCTTCAATCCTCCAGTTGTATTTTATGTTGCTTTATGTTGTCAAATTCTCGGTGGAGTTCTCAAAAAATAAAAGAAGATGTTGTAGTAAAAAGGAGAAATCTCCTCAGGCAAATCCAAAACACCTGCCTACATTGGCTGTAAACCTTTATGCTTTACTAACTAGGTTGGAACTAGTCTCTTAAAACATATGTCTCATACTTATTTGCTTTATCAAATACAAAAAGAAATTGACTTTTAAATATTTGGCCAATACCAACATCGTTCCCTAACCTTTAAACAAATGCTGTAAAATGTCTAACCAGAACTATAACACCAGTAATCATAGTTTCTAGAAACAGATGAGTGTGGAAACAAATGAAACTGACAGTGAACTTTCTATATATGCTCAATATAAACATTTTCTCACCATGATCAAATGGATAAAAATGTAATTGTCATCCAGACAGCAGCTCTTCTTCCTCCGCAGGCTGGATGAACTGATTCTTTAAGGCAATGGTTCCTACCCGGATGACAGAATGAGATGAATTATATTTTTGGCCTGTAGTTTCCTCAATATGTGACTGACTAGAACAAATAAAAATCATACACTGCCATAAAGATAACTAGAAATAAAGATAATTGAATACATAATTAAATATGCACAGAATACGAAAATGTCTGCAGCAAGTCTGATTCTATTTAAAGTCGTTGTGACTAAACTGCAGGAAGCTCTGCAAACCACTAGATGGTATCAGAGCACAGACTATAGTAAAACAGTATGCTGCAACATCCCAGTCCATGTGGCTCCTGTAGACCTCTTCCCTCCAATTTTGATGATTTAGTCATCAGCTGCAGCCACACTCATTATAATCTCTTACATTATAACAACCTCCATTATTCCTGATTTAGGAAAGAAAAAACGAACAACAACAAATCCTTGCCAAAAACAATAAATAATAATGATGATGTCATTACAGGAATTGATAAATAATTCAGGATTTGTTTTTATTATTATACATGTAGACATTTGTCTATACATCAGGCAATTTGCAAAAGACACTTTACTTGACAGATTACAGACACAGCAGGATGACACAGTGGATCTCTGCAGTTCTTTGGAATCACAGGAGGGACCCAGGTTATGGTCCCAAGCTAATTTCAGTCAAAACCCCCTTTCCTGAAAATGGTATGAGTAATATTTTTGTACGCCAGAACTAACTGCTAGTTAATAGTGGGGTTAATTTCCTTGGTATGCCATGACTTGCACACAAATTGGGATTCCAGAAGAGAAAGGAAAATGAAACGAGGGAGTTGCAAAGGGCTTTAGAGCCAAATGACAAAGTAATGACTCATTTTTTTCAGTCAGCTCAGAGAGTTATTCCCAGTCATGTTGAAGAGGCGATGATAGCAGAAAGCTAGTGTTACACCTAACATCATTAGCCAAGAGGTAACCAGCATCAGTGGAGCACCACATCCTGTGTGACGGAGGATGACGTCAATATTAATAAAGACCTGCACTGAACCACAATAACAGGACCGTGAATCCATGACAACTTCTGTGGGGATCGACAATAATGACATGGTTGAGTCTACTTCTGTGGAGCGAGAAACAAAAAGACAGCCAGCTTGAGATGAAGGGGTAGCTTGCAAAAGCGTGACCAACCCCGGGAGCTGCAGCGAGTCGGGAAAATGGCCCGAGTCAGAGCACTGGCAGGTGTTGACAGCACTCAGGTGTTGCACTGTGTTCCATGCATTCTCTTTTCTTAGAAATTAGAGAGGAAGTCTACAAAGACAATGACACAAACCAGTTACCAGAGCAGTCCACATAAATACTGCTACTGAAGGTGGCAAAATGACCAGCATTCCATGATTCATGGCACAGGTGTTGATGGCCAGTTGTAAAATGAATTCCAGATGCAATTAGAAAAAACTGGCGTTTGCTTACTTTTTTGGCATCTACAAATCAAGCTGGCATGGCGCTGAATTCATTGATCACCTTCTAAACTTAATTCCCTGGGAAAGTCAATATATTTCTCTATAATATGTGATGCTCCCCAGATATATTAAATTCACCCTCTGCCCTTAGACCCTCGAACCGGGTCAGGAAAAACTTCAAAAAAACTTTTATTTATAATCCTTTATGGGAAAAAGAAGAAACCTGAGGAAGAGCCACAGATGAGGGATATATGGAGTTATACATGGGTCGTAATAAACTGTAGATAAACTGAGTTCATGGGTTTAGTCCATGTGTGAAGGTATCACAGGTAATGGAAATGAGTCTGTGAGTCCAGGTGCATCCCTAGATGTCCTCATATGGAGCTCTGGCCACTCGACCTTCTCTCCACAACACAGACACAGATCATGTCCCCACCAGCCAGCCAGTGAACCTCAGACAGATGGACCACAACCAGAATCAGTGAGGAACCTGCAAGACTGGAGAGAACAAAGAGGACCGGGGCTCCGGCAGTAACATGCACTTTACAGGACATAAGAGTATTCACATTAACCGCTTTAACACTTTAACCAATTTAACCACTTTAACCACTTTAACACTTTAACCAGTTTAACCACTTTAGCCACTTTTACCAGTTACATCACACATATTACATGTTGGGCAGAACGTCCTGCTTCTGTGGTGCCTATCTAACTATTAGGCACAGGGCAAAGGAATGCCAACGAAGAAATATTTTATTGATCTTGGAGACTTTGCAAAAAAGTCAGAAAAATGAATTGCAAGCATGATGATCCTTCAACAAACAGAAAATAATAAAGCATTTCTTGCACTCCACAATGAGCCAGCAGAAGCACAATAACCTATACTTGCCATTGAGGAAGAACTGGCTGAACAGATGGACTTACTTAATACTTAATATATATCCCTATACGGGCCTATATCCAATATAATATCTTTTAATACATCCTGTATATATCAAGAGAGATGAGGAAGATGGCTGTATAAAAGGCAATGGTGAAGCCATGAGGGAGAGAAATTGTTTTTTCCACTAAGGAAGTGTGGTGTGTAGCAGATGTAGCGGATGTAGCAGTGTAGCTGTGTTGTAGCTATGTGTTTATGTAACAGAGAGAGAGAGAGAGAGAGAGAGAGCATGTGTATGCGTTGATGTGAGTAAAGCAAATTTGGGGAGTTCCCTTTCAATGGACATTTTCAGTAGCCCATCCCTTTCTCTGGGCAGGCCTGCTTCACTGGGTACCAAACATACAGGTACTTCTTTCTCCACACACAAACCTGACTATGTCACATGCATACATCACCCACAAGGCCACCTTCCTTAAAGGGGAGGACTCAGGCAGCCGCACATTACTTAGAGCATGAGTCAATGTTGTGAATCAATCAACACACCTTATATCACACCTTGATCATTTTTGCTTTTATATCCTCCCAGTTAGACTACTGCAGTTCCTTGTTCATCTGCCTCAGCTAGTTTTCTCTGAACCGTTCAAATGGTCAAACAAATGGTCCAGAACGCTGCTGCAAGACTGCTGACCAGGTCCGGCAAGACGAGTCACATCACAAACATCTTATTGCTTGACTAAAAAAAAGCTGATTGTTCCTTTAAAGTGGTTCCAACAATGTAGAACAGCCTTCCTTTAGACATAATCGAGGGGAGATCCTTTGATGCTGCCCTACATTCCACTAGGCTCAAAGGCCAGTAAGTAAGTAGTAAGTAGTAAGTAAGTACTCATAATGCAAAATAACATATGTCAACGAAATATCGATATAAATTATATTAATATTGGGAGATTAAAGTATGTATATTACTATATACTATACTACACTATTCTTTAATGTTGCAGCTGGTAAAGGTGGAGGTAGTTTTAATTATTCTATGTACTATATAAAATATAGCTGTAATGAACAGGATCCAACCAGATAGCAGCATTTGATCTGACAACAATGTGCACTTGAAAACAAAGCATATGCATGAATTGTCATATTATTGGTAAATAAGAATTTGCCATCTGGGGATTTGAACCAACAAGCATTGTATTTTCAGAGAAGCTGAATTACTCACATGTGCCTCCAGGAAGACAGACTTTTTCCCACACCTTCTTGCAACTTGAGGTGATGATTTCCTGTGTGGAAATCATCAATCACTGTTTTTGAAATTTGTTTGAAAAATAGATTAAATAGAAAATGTTGAGCATAGAGTACAAATATTACATTTTAAATATTAAATTATATGGCAAAATATTGAATATCCATGTATACACACAGTTTGTGCAGTGCAGTTTGCAATCTGAACACCATTTGAAACACTTAATATCTAGTATCCATTTGTGTTTTGGTAGCAGTTGAATGAAAACTTGTGGAGATATAGATGTTAATTTGCATATTTTGAAAAAATATAGTGACAGAGGTAAACTTAAGTTAAGTGGATGTGCTGAAAAAATAAGCTTTGTATTAGTGAAGAGACATAAATGTGAGAGCTGCTGAATCAGCATTCACATTAATGAGGCACTCTAAATGATTTTGTATAAATCCGTGTACCCAATCATGAGAAATGAACTTTTTGCAATTGTGGCACCCCCTGGAGGTGATGCATAATGCGCTATATTATGTAGGCTTAGTGAAAACACTTGAACATGTGTGTTTAACCCTTTAACGCCAAGTGTATCATATTTGATACAGGAGCCCCTCTACATCGTCAGCATCAATATTTTTTTTCCTGAAAAACCTGATGTATACAATCAAAATGCCAGAAAATACCAAATAACCAAAAAATAAATGCTGAATGTAACAAAAATAATACAAATTTTATAGTTATAGTTTTTAATACAAATTTTTTCGTTAAACTTCATCATATTACAATTTAGAAATGTATGTTTTTATTCTCTCTCTCTCTCTCACACACACACACACACACACACACACACACACATATATATATATATATATATATATATATATAAAATTCACTTATTTATTTTAGAGATCAAATATACACTGGAGGAAGACATTTCACTTTATCCCCTATTTAGATAAATTCACACTTATGTATTTTACAGTTTATGTTACTCAAAGAATTGAAACTTCATTTTGGACACTCCTGTTACCTGTTCTCTATTGTCATTATCAGGTGAAGATTTTCACTTGTACACAAGACATATCAAATCTAAATTAGGACAAACTTGAGACTCTAACTTCAAGCAACCTCTTTAACATTTTGGTTATTTCACCACTGTCACTTCATGACAATCGAAGGTCTCATCTCATCTTGTCTACTTTTCTCGGGTTTAGAAAAGGGGTGGTGGTTGTTTTTTGTTGTTTACCTTTGGAAAACCCATAAAGGAACATCTAACAGGAATTGTAATCTGAAAAGTAACTAGTAACTAAGCTGTCAGACAAATGTGGTGGTCAGGTTGTAATACAACTGAGATCTAAAGGGCAATGTTAGTTTGGATGTCAGAGCCATGGTGGCAGTGTAGTGCAGGAATAAGAGCACAGTCAGAGACTTTCAAGATAAGATCTTGGAAGGTGCGTGGATGATTAGATTATGGCCATCAAATGATGGTATAATTTCATAATTCACTGCATAAAAGAATTACATGATAGAATGATTCTGTTAAAGGGAAAACATGTTGTAACAATGGAACAATAATTTAGCATTCATGAGATTCTTCAAATTTTAGTTTGCATGTAACTTAACTGTTTAACCGTAACCGTTTATTCTAATTAGGTAATAATAAAAGCTTTTATCACTCAAATACAATACTTAAATATGGGTAAAGAGGAATTCACCAGAGCAACAATTTAGAAATCATAAAATCATAACGATGGAACTAGAAAGAAAATATTGTTGTGGTCACTATTCTGGAAATAACAGGATTATCACTGCACATGCACAAAAAACTGGTAATGTTATACATATTCTGAAACTAACTAATACACACCAGACCAGGTCTCTATTGTCACTATTGCACACTACACTCTAGCTAGCAGACTAACCAGCATTTAGCCAGGCTATTTTTCATGAAAGCTGGCTCTCTGCATATGATTCCACCTTGTAGTATTGGTAGTGGTAGTACTACTATATGTATACATTAAGCTATGTGACATTTTAAACATCTTATTGCATGTGTCATCATATATATTGAATGTATGATTTTACCTATACAACTGTAAATACACCATATTTACCTATCCAAACTTCACTGGGAACACTGCTTGGTTTCTGGGTCTCTGGATAAAAATGGTGGAAATGTGTGTGGGCCCATGGCAGGTTTATATGGTCCTGTAACCAGCCCAGTGAGCATCATTTCTAGATTTATTGGCATTGGCTGAGACTTCCTGTTTTGGTCTCATGTGGCACCATTATTACAACCCGTAATTATTTTATAAGTACCCCGTAATTAAATAATAATTACACCAGAATTAGCCCTGTAATTAAGTAAGACAGTCATCTGAAGGCTCACTGAGCGAGACTGCTGTAATAACTCATGCCACAACAATAATGCAATACACTACATAATTACCATAACATGTTTTTTAGCCCCAGTGTCAGGAGCAGGAAGCTCTCAGGAGTGTGTTCATGGACAAAGGGAGGAGCAGAGGCAGATGGAGGTAAAGTACGATGGGGGGGCAACAGCACAAGAGGAGCAGCAGCTGGTGTTATCTACCACTGTGGTTGACACCTCTGGGCGCCTGAGGGTGATATGGAGGAGAGACTGGGAGGGGAGAGGGGCATGTAATTCTAAACGATAGAATGCACAATACACTGGATTCCATCAAATGAATACAATGTATGTCACAGAACTGGTTGCTGGTTTTGAGGAATGCTAGGGAATAAATATGTATACTGTTCTTTACTGTTGTTTTGGCTGTTTTCACTACAGGTTAGTGCTCTGCAGCTTCAGTGTTTATCCAGTTCCAACATCATGGGCACAGAAATCGAACAGTAATGTACTGTAATGAAACTGTTGTACACTGATTCATAAGCTTCATTTGAACAAGCGCTGCCACACTTGCTTTCCTCCCAGTATAGTGTCAATATAGTGTACATGCAGATGCAGTGGTAGTACTACTATATGTGTATAGTAAACTACATAAAATACATGTACCCAGAGATTAATTACATAGAAATGTTTAAACAGGACATACATAAGTTGAGTAAAACAGAGTCAATAATAATGAGGGAAACACATTTTAGATGACAACATACACTGTAAAAACTGTTACATAGATCTAACAAAAAAAAAAAATAAGGCAACATTTTCCAACCACTGTTTTCAAGTTCAGTGACCTAACTGGTATTAAGTAAGGAGAACTTAATAATATGCATTTCAATGTAAGCTAAAATACAAAGTAGCATTTGCAAATAACGGCCAAGAAATAGAGTAAAATCAATGTAAAAATCGTCACCATATTAAACTTGATTAAAATAAGTAACATTTAATTAAAAATTAACTCATGTACTCTGTTTTATTAATTTTGACCAATTCCTCCTCTTTGTTTTAGAAGTGGAAACTGCTTTAAATAATTAGTTAGCACATTTAACAAATACAGAGAGATATCAATTTCCAACATTTATTAAATCATTACCATATCCAAACAGTGACAATGAGCTGGATAGTATAAACAGTCAATAACATCTGTATTTAGTGCATAAAACAATGCATGACCTCAGCTTATAAAGTGCTGTGTAGTAGAACACCTTCACAGTATAGTTTTTTACTGTGTACATAATATTAAAACATTTTAACACTAAGATGATGGGCACCTTTGTATTAATTCACAAGCATCTGCACAAGCAACATCTGACGTCATTTTAAAAAGCACAGCTTTGCTAAATATCTTCACAGTAGTGTCTTTTAGTGTGTATATTTTGAAACATCTTAACATCTTAACTAAACAACTCACAGACCCCAAATTCGGACAAGTTTTTAAAGTGCAGCTGCACGCTAGGGCAATTATGTGTATAAAACATTAAAAAAAAAAAAAAAAAAAACACTTTAAAAACAATTTACACAGAGAGACACTATGACCTGTAGCTTCAGTATAAAACCTTAACAGGACAAACCATTACAACATCCTGAAAAATTCCACTCAATGTCCAATGCATATTGATGTTGAACAGACACAAGAAAACAGCTGTTCACGAGTGCAGGCCGAAAGTCATGTCTGAGTGCCGAGGCTAGAAGCTTGTTTTTGAGAGTCATGAACTTGGGGCTTTTAGGCGCAGTGTGTCGAGTTCCACAAAAAGTCTTTGACCTTTGGCCTTTGGCCAGATATCCAAAATCAGTAAGGACTGGTATTCCATCAATAATAATTCCTACTGCATCTGGCTCATGGCAGACGTAGACGCTCACATTCTTCATTTTCAGGTCCTCATGGACAGTGGTCTCTGCAGTTCCCTTTGAGATACAAACAAAGTAATCAAGACAACCTGCTCTGAAACAATACTTACACAGTAGTCAGAGATGAGCTCCTGTACACTCTCTCCCATATACTCAATGAGGCATCTCGGAGTCATATCTCTCTTCTTCACTGCAGAGGCACTTGGGTCCTAGAGTTAATAGAATAATGAATAGAATAAATGAATTAATACTGCAGGTTGGTATTACTTATTCTTTTTTATTCAACTTTAAAATCTATTAATAATCAAATACTTAATCACTCAACTGAAAAACAAACCATTCAATGTAATAATATTGTTCCTTTAATCTTTTTAACCACTTTTGCCCCACCTGTATCAGGTCCATCAACGTCATCATCTTGATGTGCTGACCAGTGGCTCCTCCCTTTGCACTGAAGAGCTCCAGGAGCTTTGGAGTGTAACTGTCCAGCTGACACATAAAAGTTGATTCCTGTGGAACAGCAGTGCACCTTCAGAACTCCTCATTTATCTATAAGACAGAAAATGTTAGACTGTTACTGAGAGAGGATATAAAGGAGGTATAAAGATTAGCAACATTTCAACTTTATGCAATCAAATACTCCTCCATAATTTACAAATAAATAAAAAAATGTGGGGCAAGTGAGTCTAGTATCTCATGTCCAAATCACAATATTCAAAAAGTTCTCTCTGCTCTAAAGTGAACAGTTAATGGAGAAACTCAGAAAAAATTGAATGATAAATCATTTACCTGGAATGGTTACGAAGACGGCAGGCCACCCCAGGAGACTTGGCAACCACTTCCTGTCTTCTCCAACTGTATGTTCTGGCCATCATATTATTTATGGGTTAGGGTTTGCCGTTAATACTTTACAACCGCATTGCTTCCATCTTCTTCTTCGGAGTGTGCATTAGTGCTACTGCTTTCATAATCAGCACCATTGTGGACTCCTCAGAGGCTTCAAAATCAAGTGCTTCCTATGGTAACTCACAGATAATCCCTGATTTAAATTCTTGTGATGTATGTGGAGTGTGCTTCCTGTGTTTGTGTGTTGCAAACATCCCATACACATTTGTCTGGTGATCACACCCTATAAAGACACACTTCACAGTCTCATTATTCTTGAGATGATGACCTATGTGTTCAAAAAAATCCTTTTCATTAAGAAATCCAGGGTTTTGACACAAAGGGCAGTTGAATGAAAGACTTACTTGTGATGAGTAAAGGGACTTAGCTTCTGGGTGGTATCTAGATAGGTGAGAGCAGAGGGAACTCCAGCATTTAAAAGAACATGGGCATCTATATGAATGCAAGGCAAGGCCTGTCTGTGTCCAAAGGTCCCATGATGCAGTCTGTAATGTCACTCTTTCCTGGTACAACAACACTGCACAATTTAAAGGGCCATCCCATCTGTCAACGGAGAGAAAAAAAATACAAGTTATGTTTTATTTCTAGCCTTTTGAAAGCCCTTAAGATTAGTTTTTATCTTTAAAATACTTATTTGTGCTCATTTGTGAAGATTATCCTGCTGAACAAGGCACAAAACTAAGTTTAAGTAAGTATTAACTTAAGTTCATCACAAACCCCACTGACTTTTTGTGATTATATAATCATATAGCATTCTATACAGGGAGTTAGCTAAGTATAATATCAGTAGGAAGGATGTTAATGCAAATAACAAGTTAGTCAAAAAAATCTTCTCACTTAAACGAATGGCTTTAAAATGTATCAGCAAAGTTCAGACAAATATATCAAGAGATTAGGGTTAAGAATTTGCAACAAACAAATACACAGAACAAGAAGAGTATGAAACTGGGTTATACATTACGCATACAGTACATAATGAGCATATACTTTTGTTTAGCTGTAAGACTGGTATATTCAAAACAGTACCGATGATCCATGTTTGCGACTCAGTGAAAATGTGTGTTAGTGGATCAGCTGGAATGACTGACGGTGTGTTTCTGTTAAAACCAGGCTGAACTCGTCAGAGTGCCGCGGTCCATGTTGACAAGCTAATGCTACATCGAGCCGCGGACGACGACAGTGTTTTTGTAGAATTTACGCACTATATCTCTAAAATATTTAACTACACGCACAGACAACACAGGTACAAACAGTAGATAACTGGCTAAGTTAACTGGAAGTTTGAGAGTAGAGCACAGTCGACATGGCGGTTGGAGGCCGCAGAAGTAGCAGACATCGTGTAGGAAACAGAGCCATGTCTTTTCACATTGCGCAATACACTCATGTTAATTTGTAAATTTAACTTTTAACTATACAAATAGTTGCTTACCTGAGGTGGGTCATGTATTATTTCTCCGTAGGCTCCGTGAAAAAACGTGTATCACACTCTCCCGAAACAGACAGTGAGGTTTGCCCGGGTTTGTTGTTCCGTTGCTGCAGCAGGTGGGCGGGTCTGTCGTTTTACGTCTAATATAAAGATTTAAATTGAGTTTTGTAAAATCAATTTATGGTGAAGTCCAATAAAATTAATTTTATTATGGAAAATAGTAAGTTTAGAAAATATTTTCACTTTTTACTTATGGATAACTAAAAAAAAAAAAAAAAAAGAAAAAGAAAAAAAGAAAGAAAAAGAAATCAATTTATTTCAATAAATATACTTTTACAAATAAGGTCATATGGACAGTAACTCTGAAAGACTTTTTACAGTGTACTGACAGCTCATGGCATTCTTTTAAATGTTCAGATAGAGCCCCCTTGTCTTCTTAAGTAACTTTGTGTACTTGATAAATGCACGGACAGGAATTTTAATGCCACCTGAAACACACATTTCAGGCCCTCTGTTCTAAAGAGGTTAATCCTTTTATGCTGGTGTGTTTTATTCCCTCCTTGCATAAGCCAGTAAATCATTATGATTATTAGCATGTCTACCCAGTCGACAGTACAATAAGAAGGTATGACAGATATTGGTAAAGGTTCAGGTTTATTTTTGACATGTAATCATACTGGGTATTATAGTGAATATATAGTGAGTAATTATAGTGAAATAAATGTACTTTGGCTCCTTCAATTATACAGTGAAAATAAGTGTAGCATAGAATAGGAATAGAAATAGGTAACAAATAATAATGCTAACTATCACAATTACCTTTGAATAATAAATTACAAAAACAGTCCACAGTTGGCCTGAGGGTAGAAGTTCTTCTTAAACCTTTCAGTGCTGCCTGGTGTATCCAATATGTTCTTCTCGAGCCCAGCAGGGTGAAAAGGCCGTTTTCTGGGTGGTTGAGATCCTTAAAATACTCCTAAGCTAAGTCTTACACTGCCTGGTGTAAATGCCCTTTAGGCTGTACACATCCAGCCCAACCACTCCTTGTAAGTAGTAACTGTACTGAGCAGTGACGTTCCCCATCAGGACGCTCTCACAGTGGAGCAGGAGAACTTCCTCAGTGTCTGAGGGAACATCCAGAACATCCTAAAGACTCTGAGGTGAAACAGTCTCTGGCTTGCCTTCCTCACTACAGAGTCAGTATGCAGCGCCCAGATCAGACACTCTGTGATAAGGACACCAAGGTATTTGAAGCTGTCCACCCTCTCCACTGAGAACCTGCTGATGATAAGAGTGTATCAGTGGTGTAGTCCCCCCACACTGAGTTATCACATCTGTCCAGATGAAATTGATCACCATAAGCAGATGAATATTGTTACCATTTTATTTTTTATATCTCATGCAGATTACTATCTCATCTAATGAGATGGACAGCTTCACTATATACTGAACTTTTTGACTGTTTGTATCAACTATTGACACCAAGGGCCAACTCAAGTGAGCATTACAGATTACAGGGGGCATTACAGGTGTTTTAGTGTCATAAGGAGTCCTACTGCAGACTGTGAGGGCTCAGGGACGCTTCAGGCTGTCAGGAGTTCTTGAAGAAGCTGCACTAGTTCTTCAGCAGGTTCCAGAGATCCCTCTAATAGATATAAAGAAGTGGATGAAGAGTGTGTGTAACACTTCATTCCATGGATAATACCTAACATCGTGAGCAAAACGAAATACATAATGATAATAATAATAATGATCCTGTAGGCTAACTCTACCCCCAATGCAGAGCAGATCTTCAGCCCCTTTCTGCCCTGTAGTTGCAGCAGAAGCCATTTCAGCTCCCATACAGCATATCTTATCTCCTCTCTCATCACTTAGTCGTGCGCTACGTTTTTAATGCATTTTCAGGGATTTCCAGCACTGACTGAAGTTGGTGTGCAGCCGGTGACGCGGGCTGAATGGCAGCTGCAGGCTGGCAGAGCCCCGGAAATGCGCAGCGCCTCAGACGTGCCTGTGTTGCATGACGCCTCTCTCTCTCCTTCGCTCTCCTAAAGGTGACCGGGAGCCGCTCACCGCTCATTATTTAACGTCTTCAGACTGAGCAGCAGCGGAAAGATGAGCCTGACGCCGATCTGCTCCGGACACGGAGGGGGGGGAGCGTCTGTGGATTGACATGTGCAGCGCTGGGAGACTGTGTGTGCCGCTTCATGCGCCAACCTCCGCTCTCCAGGTGAAGCGTCCGCTCTCCGTGCAGGCTGTGTCTTCATCGCGGCTTCGCTCTCATCCAAACGCGTGTTGTCTCACCTCGCCGCTGACGCTTGGATGTTGGTAAAACGACGCGCATGCGTTGCTCTCGGAAGAATTTCGCAGGTTAAGTTGCATCCCTGAGATCTTGTTTCCAAGTCGCTGGCAGGATCAGAGTTAGTGATGCGGACTACTCTGGATCGCGGATGCTGGGGAGTGTGCTGCCTGTCCCTGCTGGCGACCGTAGTCTGCGGGGCGCAAAGGTGAGATGTGAGGATGACATCTGGTGTCACGTCTTATTTCAGACAGGCCCTGTGCTGTGATTAGCTTCTGTCTGAACTCTGTGTGTTTTATTCTCAGCGCCAACGAGCCTAGCAACATGTCCTATGTGAAGGCCACAGTGGACAAGCTGCTGAAGGGCTATGACATCCGTCTGCGGCCTGACTTTGGAGGTAGAGGCCAGCAGAGACTGACTAACATGTGATGCTAAGCAGGCTGCTGCATGCTTACTAACAGCCCTGTGCTGTCCTGTGTTCACAGGAGCCCCTGTGGATGTGGGCATGAGCATAGACATCGCCAGTATTGACATGGTGTCTGAAGTCAACATGGTAAGTTACCGCCACAGTCCTCCAGGAGACTTTTCTGCTTTTTCAGCGCACCCTCAGACGGAGAAACCGATGTGAGCCCGGTGCTGCGCCCCCGCCCCCGCCTTTCAGCACCATGGACAGATCCACAGTGTGTCAGAGCCCATCCGTATGCATCATGTGTTTCCCCGCGGTGGCACAACCGGTTTGAGAATGAACAAGACAGAGAGAGACATGCAGGGAAGGAGATGTGTGTGTGTGTGTGTGGAGGAGGAGGAGGGTGGGGGGTTGGGGGTCCTGTTTAGTGATTCCACACACGCATCTGCGGCCCCAGCATGCGTGGAGAGTGCAGTGTCAGAGAAGCCTCAGCAAGCGGTGGACAGATAGACAGAGAGGGCAAAGACAGAGATAATAAGACGTCTGTGTGAATGTTTGGCCGTTTTTTGGCCTCAATGCAGTAATTACATAACATCTGTCAGCGAGTCCACATGAGGAGGGAGGCAGAGAAAAGCAGAGTGTCTGCAGAATATGATTTGACCACTTAATACAGGCTATTAATGCAGCACTGCCAGGGTGCCCAGGGAGCAGCCTATACAGCAGTGTTTTATAGCTGAAGCAGCTGTTCGGGTGCATCATAACTGCAGAGAAAGTGTTTATGTTATGTTATGTACTTGTGTTCTTCTGAATAGCTTTACTGCAGCTCAACATGGAGCCCAGTCTCTGTTTTGTCACTTTAAAAGGATCATTCATTTCCTAAAACAGATTGCTAAAGTGTTGACACTACCAATATTAACAAAGTCTTGTTTTTAGCATTCTCCACTGCTCTTCTTAATGCATTTGTCTTGCTCCATGCTAATGCAGTACAATGGTGGTCACTGTAGTTATGTTTGTTGTTGTCCTTGTTTCAATGTGATGTCACATCTTCTTGACCAATCATGATCAACAGCACTGCACATCAGCAACCCCTTAAAGTATCTGGGACTTAGATATTTCAGCTCTGGAGAAGAAGACAAATATAGTTTCAGGAACTGGCACTCCAAGGGCAGAGTGGTGGAAACAAAATCAGCCTTTGATAATACATGTTAAAGGTTACAGGTTATGTCTGCCAACTTAATTAATCAGCATGACTCTAGGGTCTAAATGACCTTTTTTCATTGGTTTATGGCGTGTTGTATTTGCTTCCTAGCTTCTCTTATTCAAAGTAGAATACACTCACATTCAGCACTGATGTAACTGTTTTAGTGTTGCAGTCATTCAATCTACTTTCAGGGCTTTAAACTGCTGTATAATTGTGTTTCAGAGGCTATGGCAGCTTCCTGTATCCTGAGGCCAGACTTATGCTTGGTTGCTCTGTGTATGTGACTACTTCTCACGTCTCTCACATTTCTGAAACAGGAGCACAAGTTAAGGTGTGGCTTCTAATGGTTTTTGAAGATCCTGATACCGGTACTTTGGTTAGAAGCTGTAATAGCAAGCATTTTATGGTAGAATGTATTACATTCATGGTATGTTAATATTTCCATCCTAAAACATAGAATTGCAGATTCATGCTACCCATTTGTCCTCCTATTTCTCTATTATTATTTATTAAAAGTTTTATTTTCATTTTAACATAAAGAGAATTTATACTGTACTTTAACTTTATACTTTAACCACACGATGTTCTGTTATTAAGGGGTACAGGGGGATCATTACTGAACAACAAAGCTAGAAGTTTGGGGGTGAGGGGGAAATGTGTGCGACAATGCATTTTGTTAAATTTTCTATGATTTATTTTGGAAACCTAATATTCTGTTTAACTTCATGGGGAAGTAGTCCTATTTATAGTGTGGGATACAAGATTGTACTTATAAAGGACTTGCAGTCTGAGGTGGTACAGGTTTATGTGGACTGACACTGTTGTTTACACACTACATTAACTGAAAAAGCTATTTTTTCATTTCAGATTTCAACATTAAAATGATAAAATGATAAAAAAAATAAGTTACAGGTCATCTTATAACTCACAAACTACTTCTCTATCACATATCTTCTAATGGTAAACTAACTTCACAGTATTTCAATTTGTATCCAAGCCTGGGCCGACATAAAGCCAAACCACAAGCAATAGTTAGAAAAGAATCTCTCTAACATCACCTAACAACAGCTCCACTGAAGACAGCCTTAGCTGCTAAACCTTTACCAGTAAGCATCAAAGGTGGACACTGGTTTGTGACCTGTATGCAGCTCTCACGGATGGTCATGCTCATATTAGAATGGGTACCTTGTAGTTAAAAATACTAAAAATACTAAAACTCACAAACCGGTTGAACCGTGGTGCCCTGTCTTATATAGCATCTTACTGAAAACAAAGATTCTCTGTTTGATGTAAACTTTCTTAAGACAGAATCTATCCATGGCCTCAGGAAAGTGTGAAAGTGAGAATTTCTTATGTTTTAGCTCGATCCTTTCTCTCAACACTTGATCTTCCACCACAAAAAAGTAATACATTGAGACCTAAAATTATAAAACTGAACATTTTCATTTTGTTTCCTTTTACGGCACCTGTGGTGATAATCTGTAATTGCAGGTGTGTTTTTGGACCTCACTTCAGTGTCAGTTTGTATTCATATTGTCTGTAGCTGCACTGAGCAGTCTTAGATGGTGGACATAAAGCATTTAGCAGCTAAAGAGACCTAAAGCAAAGTGAAAAGGAGAGCGAATACTGGACTTACATCCATTGGATGGATACAGACATCCAAATGAATGCTTATGTTCCTCTGTGTCTGCTGGATGTGTGGGTGTAAAACTGTTTGTTTTATACAAACTTAAGGGCTGTAGTCAACCAAAGATGGTTGAAATTCTGCCTATTGTCCAACCACTCAATTGCCTGATGGAAAAAAAATCTGCATACCATCTCTAGATGGCCACAGTGTTCTGAGAGTACTTTATCAATAAATATACAAACTGTTTTCAGCCTATTAAATGTTTTTTAAGCTGATTATTTAATACTGAAACGATAACAACAGTCTCAGAGCAGGTGTAGCTTTTCAGCAGGTGACCTGCCCATCTTCATATGATTTTTGAAATTAAAACTATAAAACTATGCCCACAAGAACTATTGGGGAAAATACAAAATGATTTTAAGGTAGTTGTTTTTGTCTTATTTATGATGACAATAACAAACAGGTCCCTGCACTATATTTCCAGCAGTGCTGTGTATTAGAGAAACGGGCTCAGCCATCAGAGCTGTTGCAGGGGGTTGTACATGTAGTTATATTTCAAACAAAACAATGAGGCTATTTATTGGCTCAAACCTATAAAAGGTAATAAATGTTTAAAGTGTTAAAGAAGCAGACGGAGCAGCCGGCAACCTTAAAATGTAAGCCTGTTGTTTTAGATGATTTTCTGGGTTGGTTGCTGAGTTGTGATATGAAAATTGCTGTGAGCAAAGTTCATATTACACTTTTCGCAGATCCTTTTTTTAAAAAAATGCTGGTGACATCTCTGACAAAATGTCAATTAGTTTGGAGCTGAGTAAAGTAAGTCAGGCTGAGCAGTGTCTGTTTGGTCAGGTGAGTTGAAATTGTTTTGATTTCTGGTCTTATAAGTCTTGTAATCCGTTAAACCATATGATTATTAAAACAGAAATATATTTGTGAAGTAAAATATATTTGAATATTATTTTTATTCATGATCGATGTTATTTCTCAAATAGTATAGCCTGTCAGTCAAAAATGAAATACATCAGGTCTGCAGTGAATTAAAAAGCACTTCTTTGCTTATGAAACAGACACCAGTGATTGTCCCACCAATGAGACAGACAAGAGCATATGGAGCAATTGACCAAAGGACAGGAAGGTGTCAGCCCTAATAAACTTATGTCATGTGTGATTTTCTGAGGCAGACAAGTTGCCAAACACTAATGCAGCCAAAACAGCTGCATTACATTCGTTGCTGGAACAGAACCATTATTAATGTTATTAGTTAATGTAATAAATGTTATTATGTTATTATCCCTCTGTGGGCATACTAAAGAAACAGGAGTGCTATGCCACACATCTCTCAAGATTCAGGTTGCAAGATTTATGCAGAGAGCAAAATTACATGAAAAGTACACGTACAAATATTGCTGGCAGGGAAGAAATGACAAAGTGGTAATGCTCATCATGCTGGCATGTCAGTCAAATCAAGTAAATTCTTTCTTGTCCTCAAGATCACTGCCTATACATATGAGTGTTTTCTGTATCTAAAAACCCTGGCAGTTGGCGATGAGAGATTATTAGCAACATTTCATATGTGCTCAAGTTCTACTCCAAATAAAATGGTTTAATATGGAAAAAAACATTAGTTGAGTCTACCTGTTTCACAATCTTTGCTAAAAATAGCAACAAATATATGGCATTTATTTTTATATTAATTTGTACAAACTTATAGTGCTTGCTTTGTCATACAAACATAGCGTTCAGTCAGATACCACTGTGCCTGCTCCATCAGCTGTACTCTGACCCTCTGTTCCTCTTTTTGCAGTTCCTCAGCAATGGAACTCATTTAGCAGCTATCTGAAACTCTGATAACCAAATAAGTTACGGTTATATCTCTGAAGTTGCCTGCAGACAGAAACAAAAACAGACAGAGAAACAAAGCTATTTCAGCCAAAATTCAAAATACTTAGTGGATGCCAAAAGTAAAGATGTCTGTTACAAGGAACACTATCAGGAAGTGAGGTACTGGTCATGACAGCTTTGTGACTAATACATGCAAACAAGGCTGAAACCTGCACATGTGTTTATTCTGAGTTTCTTTAAGTTAAGTGTTTTGGAGATACTCAAAAATTGAAGGTGCTGTTCAAAAGGGTGTTCTAGTGAATAAAATCCTTGGTCATTCATGGTGGTCTAATATATAGCAGACAGAATATATAAAGCATTATATTACTACCTGTTCACATGTCCTATTGGTAAGCTTATTTAACATTCATGCAGTAGTTTAATACATTTGCGGACAGCCTTTCAGGAGCACTGGGACATTTCTTGATGGCCAAAGGGTGGTTTAGGCCTCCTGTGAACAATCAACTTGACCAGCAATAACATAGTGTGCAGGAATGAGTTGATAGACCTCTCAGAATTCACTCAGGCTGGAGCTCCCATTAGCAAGCTACACATCTCAATCTGTAACATGTAATTGATTGACGGCGATGCACATAGCAACCACCTACCTGCTCCTCTATTGATAAAATCTTGGGAGGAGAAAAAAGGAAAGGTGGAGCCAAAGGGGAAAAAATAAAAAGAGAAAGGCCACAGACACAGCTAAATGCTGCAAAATAAATGCAAATGTTTGCCTCTGAAGTAGCTATGCAGTGACTCTTAACTGACTGGTTGACAAGGGTGAAAGAATATTATTATTATATTATTATTATATCAAAACTTTTGTACAGTGGAGTGTTTTTTTCAAAAAGTAAGTTATGTAGTTAAAGTTCAGTTTAATCACTTACTTTGTAGGTCAACACACAATCATATGGACACTTTTGTGTTATTTTCTTTACATTGGTATTATACTTAGATCGTTGTGGCTTTTGGTTAATTTCACTGTATGTGTGTGCATACACTCGAGAATGAAACTGTGGACAGGAGAAAATATAGAGTAGCATGAGCATGAGAAATGCTGTGAGAAAAAAACAATACCAGTTACATTAACAAATAGGGTAAGGGCATAGAATTAGTAGTTTGCATGGACAGGATGGTGTGGGATGGAGTCAAATTCCCAGTTATTGTTAAGTTATTGTTTTAGTCTGCCCATGGCTAATGTAAAGTAAAAATAATATTAAAATCATCATATAGGTTCACCTACCTGAGCTTGCACAGCATATAAATTGTTCATACATGCCAGTTTTTAGCAATATTATACTATCATATAGTCCTATTATATAGTAGCATATGTATGTATGTATGTATGTATATATATACACACACACACGTATGTATATATACATATGTATGTATATATATATACACACACACACACACACACATATACACACCCTATATATATACCTATATACATACATACTGGACAAACCAGACTCATGGTTTGAAACATGTGGTATCTAGTATCCAACAATGTCTGTGTCAGTTTTGGTAGCATTTGAATGAAGACTTGTGAGATATAGAAATGTACTGATTTAGCATATTCTGAAAAAAAGCATAGAGTGATGGACTTTTGTAGCATTCATACTACTATTGCACATGCCATGTAGAATATTTTAATTTATTAAATTAAAAAGTTCTTCATTCTTTTCTCTTTGCATGTAATTTCAGGTCATTTCTCTTACTTACTACTGAGACAGGTGTCATTTTACATGCAAAAGTCTGAGAGGAAAAGTGTCAGGTAACACAATATTAAGAGCAACAAGAACACATAAAATACATCAGTGTTAAATGATGCACAAAAAACTTAAAATGTGTGGACATGAAATACAAAGTATCCTAAACAATGGCATTCTATTTATATGCCATGAGATCACGTTTGATCACGTTGATTAGTTAGACACAGCCGAACTCTAAAATAGACTAGAGACTACAATGTTCTTTGCAGTCCACAGTGTGAAGATGTTGTAGTGAGGGTGTCTCTAGAAGAAATGCCATAAATTCACTATAATCTGAAGGGTTTATGCCTTTGGGAATATGAATGTGCTCAGTAAATTTCATGGCAATCTGCCTGTTAGATTATGATATGAAGTTAAAAAGTTTGGCTTAAGGGTGGAATCAGATGAAACCTTGTGGAATGTTTAAAATGAAAAAGGGTCTTCATCTGAGAGCCTGAAAGACCACAGTATGTTTTATGGTTATCCAGACTGATCATGTCTGAGCACAAATAGCAATTGTGGCACTAGAGGTTATGGTTGTTTGAGGGGAAAGGCCAAGGGGTCACTGAGAACAAGAGAAGACAGGCAGGAGAAGCAGCCTCCTTCCGATCCCTGAGGCCATTGCTCATGTCACATTGGGACAAATCAAATGACCTTGTCCCTGACATTGACACAAGGCCGGCAGACAGGACCTGTATGCTTATGAAGGTCTACTGAACTTGGCAGTTAGTGAACAGATTACCAGGAGATTTCAGATCATTGTCAGGCCCATACTGGCCTTAGTCATCAGACATGCTGTGCTGTCAGAAGCTAGAGCAGCTGGTGAGGTAATGCGACAGTGATGCGACATGAGGTTTAGCTGCTCGCTCACTGAGGTCCGGCTCCTTCTCTCAGCATGCGGGCTGATTGGCTGTGGCATTGTTTCTGCCTGGGTGTTGCACAGCGCTCTCTGCAAAAAGGATCACTTGCGATCCCTGCTTTCCATGTACAAATAAGAAATTCACTGCTCAGTATGCACCACACCTTGTCTGGAGGTGGACTGATTTCACAGTGGATCATTACAAATGTTTTGCTTTAATATGATCAATTGATGAATTAGAGATGTTAACACTGGTGTAAAAATGTGTACACCATGCAAAACAAGAGCTGATATTATGTGGGGTAGGATTCTAAACTAGTCTATTTCTAAATCACTTCCTATATAGTGGACTTTACTTACCTACATTTAATTACCAAAATGTTATATATTGTCTTTACTATTTAAGTAGCATCCATGGCTTATACGCTGCTTTCTGCCAACAATCCCATTACATAATGTGTCACCTTTTATAGGTGTGAAAATAATCCTTGTATGACTCAACAGATGTTGAGGATGACGCCATATAACAATGACTGGAAAGTATCCGAAACTTCAGTTTTACTGCTCTCTATAATGTAAAATACTGAGCGTCACTGGGTGTTACAAGGGTTGTGAATAGTGAATTAGGGAGTGATTTTGGACACAGCCTTTATATTTGTGCAGCCTAAAGAGCTAACTAAGGCTTGCCTAACCCAGTTGAGCTTTAGGCTACTACTCTGACACTTAAACATGAGGTCGAAATCCTGTGTTCTACTTTCCTTTGCACCATCACTCCACACCACAATGACCTGGTCCACTGGCTGTACTGCA
Organism: Scortum barcoo; assembly: GCA_023238725.1. Lineage (NCBI taxonomy): Eukaryota > Metazoa > Chordata > Actinopteri > Centrarchiformes > Terapontidae > Scortum > Scortum barcoo. The sequence continues at coordinate 24,534,400 of CM041539.1, forward strand.
CATTAGTGTCTTTCTTTCTGCAACTCCACCTTGCCCAAATCCAAGAGTGCTTGAGAGCCAGTTTGTAGCTGAACTTAACTAGAAGAACACTTTGAGTTGTGTTTTGTTGCTGATGAAGGAAAGTTCTTGCATGAGTTATGAGTGCTGTCTGCTTTAATGACACATTTTCTGCAAGGAAATACCATCCCTGAGGCTGTAGAAAGCATGCCAAAATTAATCAAACGCATCATCACACAAGGAATAAACAGCTCATCCACTGTTAATGAAATTGTGCACATGGCCTTCAGTTCCATCAACTTCTACCTGTGCATTACACTGAAAGATTACATAGTCAATGATCTGACAGCTTTGTCTATTAGTAGTTATTAAATCCATCTTAATAGCAGCTAATAATAAGTCTGCAAATGCTTTGGAGAGGATTCACATCTACAGGCTTCTTATTACTGCTCTTTAATGAACACTTATTTTGAATTGGTTAATATGAAATAATTAGGCCAATGACATTTCATCCTGCAGTATATATTTAAGAACCTGACAAGACTAAAGCAACAAAATATATCTTTATTTACAATATGTGATTTTTAACATTTTGAATTTTCAGATTTTACTGATTGGATTTTGCAAAAAGGAACCAACAAAGTAAAGGGTCCCATTGTGTCTGTATTGTGCATTTAGAGAAAGTTGTGTGTTAGCAGTGCATGTCCTCCCAGCAGCTGTTATCGATCGGCCTGGCAGAGTGATGCATCCAGCATCACCTCAGGATTACGATTTATGAGAAGCTCTACAGACAGCACTTCATTTCTGCACTGAGATAGATATCAAGGTGTCAGGATGTGTCCTGCTTTCCAGCAGCTCATTCAGATCTGGGACCAACAGGGGTCACACAACTCTAATGCTCAACATTAGTATGAAAAACCTAGTATGTACCACAGAATGAAAAACAAAAAAACCTATTTGCATGGCCAGATACAAATGGCAGTAAGTGAGAAAATAGTTACATCTGTATACCACAAAAATGTTTTACGTATACATTTTAGAGAAAATGTAATTGCTACCTGGATCATATTTGCTGCTGAGCTTTTTTTCAATGGTATGTTACTGTAGTGTGGGTTGGTTTAAGCTTCTTAAGTTATAAAAATATTGTTGCACACTCAAGGATGCAGTTTGATTAAACGTCAGCTGTGGGTTAAGGCATCGTTCGCAGCCACTATTACATCACTGCACATTATATATTGTTTCAAGATGGCGCCAAATGAGTGGCAGCCAGTTACAGTAGCTCTGACTTCTTTCTTTGTTTATATTGACTTTTTTATACTTTTAACTTTTCTTTGTGTTTTTTTGTCTATTATTTAATGTCTCTTTTACTTTGTTTTGAGCTGCTGTAACAGTGGAATTTCCCCACCTGTGGGATCAATAAAAGATCTTATCTTATCTTATCTTATCTTGTCTTATCTTATCTTATATTCCACAATCAGAAGGCAGATGCAAATAATGTCACAAATACTTTTACAAATATAGTCGTAGTACATATGAAGCATTCGGGATTAATTATTATAAAAATGGGGTGGGCCTTCAAACAGAACATCTACAAGAATGACACCACCGAGTGTACTATTACTGGTGGATAGTCAGCCACTTCCTGTGATAGATCAGGCCAACTGTTTTGACTAAGTCTGTAGGCTTTACAGTAAAACAGTGCTGCTGTCTGAAGCATTTCCAGCATGAGGAGTTAGAGTGGCCAAGACATTTCCATATGAATCCAGCAGGAGGTGAATCAGCAAAGAAAGTAGACACACTACATTTGTATGAAAAATAATAGTGACGTGCAGCAGGACTTCTAACCTAAAAATCATTTAATTTGTTTGAGGAGTTGAATCTGCACAGACCTCTAGATACAATAATATAATCTTTCACACCCAATTAAATATTTTCATATTAACAATAAATCTACTATGTTTAATATAAAAGATGTTACTCGCAGTAACGAAACCTAAGAAACCTCAGTCATCACCCAGCTTTACAGCTCTATACAGTAATGTATAGATCATGGTTTTGTCATCATTTACAGCAAAAAAAGCTTTATTAAATCCACTGAACAATACCTGCCCAGCACCAAAATTTAGGCAGACACAATAACGGACTAGCTGGTGGAGAAAATAAAGGTTTCAAACATTTAAAAAAAAATCAAATTGGCAAATAGTTTGAGGATTAGAATGCATTTAACATGCCTGTATACCTCAAGGATACTCGCAGTGTGTTCTTATCAGAAACAAGGAATATAAACAGAAACAAGAAAACTTCACAGGAAAATTTTAACTTTCCAATAATTTCCAAATAATTAGATAACATTAAATTAAGAGTTAATAATTAAGAATCTAAAATATTTTGGGTAAATAAAAACTAGTTTGATTTGTGGGATATTATGCAACAAAAACACATCGAGCATCGTGTTAGTTTAGACAGTACGCTGAAGTTTTAGTTGCCATTCTTTTATTCATACGTCACATCACTGGCTCAGTCATCACCTGTTTGACTACACAGTGACTTGTAAAGCCCATCATACTATACTCTTCTCACCATTACTCTACTAAGGCACTCAGTGCCATTTGAAGTTGCTGCAGCTCCCTCCCTGTTCATGTGTGTGTTTGTAACAAGTGGATTAGTTCTCCCACAGAGCTCTTGTTGCTTCTACTCTAAACTCCACAGCCATTTGTAGTACATAATAAACTCCTTGTCCTCTGATCAGTCATGGAGTCCTCCAATTAAAACAACAAAATACATTTTCACTTGTAATAGACTCTTATATGAATTATAATATTTCACATGTAAAAGCTATAACTTCACATGTACTTCAGTTAATGTGCCAGAAACTCCCTCATATAATGTACCATAATGGAGCTTTAGTGTTACAACACAGTTCCCTTTTCCTTTCCTTTTTTTTACATTTTGCTTTTACTTCAGTAAAAGTAACAGTTGTTCAAAACAAAGTCTAAGTAAAACACATCCAGTTTTGGTAGTAGTTGCTCAGCCCAGCTTTATCATTGTTTATTTGCTATAACCATAATCTTTTCCCAACCTTAACCATAATATGGTTGCAAATATTACATAAAGAAAGATTCCTTAAAATGTTTTTGTTGAATATAATCAATGGTTTTGCCAGACTGACCAATAATGACGTTCTTGTCTGGAAAAATAGTTGCTGGAGAGCAATTGATAGAGATTTAACATGAAGGCCAATAGCACTGTACTCCGAACAGGTCAGAAAACATGAGAGGTTCAAATTGGTCGTAAACAAACCCCCCTTTTTAGCCATATTTCCTTACAAGAGAAAAAAAAAAGGTCAGCTGTGTTATCACCCTGACGTGTTATCATCAGCTGTGTCTGTTGTAAAAATCCATCACAGTTAACAGACCAACTAACTGCAACTCTGACCTAACATATTTGCTTGAGTTGGATGTACACAGTACAGGGAGGAATTATTAACAGAAATTCAGGGGCGCTGACTTGGTGGTTTAGATGATCCAGATGACCCCAACTGATCATTTGACTAATTGTGTTTCTTGTCTCATCAGACATTGTAGTGATATTGCTGTGCTCCCAGATCTCACCAAATACTTTGGTGAGTACAGTTTCATCATAAACAGGAATTATCATGTAAAAATTCTACAATATTGTAATTGTTTTGAATTGCCTGCTAGAAAAGCTTGATTCAATATAGTCAGATGGTTCAGAGGACTTTTAGGTTGTAAGAAAGTCAGCTTTACAAATACATACTAAAACTCATCGTATTACATCATATTTAAATTTAAATTTCATATTCCAAACTTAAAAAACAGAATAAAATCAACTGTAGTCCTACAGCGCTGAATTTTTTTAAGCACATCCACTGATATGTAACTTAAGTTAATTCAGAAGCTCATCAGTCTATAATTTTTTAAAATATGCTAGATCAGCTAACATCTACAACTCCATAAGTCTTCATTCAAATGCTACCAAAATCAAATCAACATTCTTTGGATACAAGATATCAGGTGTTTCAAATGGTGTTCAGATTGGACAAACTGTGAGTCCATAGTGAGTATGAAACCAGCAGAGGTTTTTGTAATTTTTTTTTTTTAATTTCATCACCAACATTTTGAACTTCTTTATGCACAATTTCCTCACGATACTGTGATCATCACTGTTTTAAATGAAATATGTGATGATGCTGCTATCATCCACAAAGTTCTCTCCATGTCTGGGATTACTGTCTGGGGTCTGTTTGTGAGGAATGCCAAGTGCAGAGTAGTACTCCAATGAGTTTCATGTTATATTGAATGCTGAGACGAAATCAACCTTCTGATGTAGGCGCTGAAATTGTTAACCAAGATGGCACCATGGATGGTTGTCTTGATGTGTTGGTCCACATTGTTTTGCCTTGATTTGTGTGTTAATTCAGTTTTCTGCAGTCGTACCCAAGAGCGAATGAACATCATTGGAAAAACACCAGCGGATTTATTTCCCACTTTTCTCTGGCCAAAAGTATAATTATTGGACACTGGTCAAAGGTGCCCTCACCTTTCTACATTCAGTGAAATGCCAGAGAGGAAAACAGGCCGTTGTGCTTGTGCATCTCCACCAGTGCGGATTTCATTGTGCAACTAACTGGATGAACTTCAGCTTACTGGCAGGGATAAACAGAGACTTTTCTACATCTTCTGTCTTGTGCTTCACAGAGACGTGGCTGAGTGGATCAATACCAGACTCTGCGCTACAGCTGGCAGTCTTCCAACTTGTCAGAGAAGAGAGAAATTTCTGGCATAATGAAAGGTGGAGATATCTGTTTTTACATTAACAGTGGCTGGTGTAACAACATGACAGTGATTCAACAACACAGTTCCTCTGATCTGAAACCTTTTTACTTCCCCTTGAGTTTGCTTCATTTATTTCGGTCAGTGTTTACATCTCACTACAGGCCAGTGTGCAAGAGGCATGGAGATCCATGTGAAGAGGACAAACCTGAAGTCCTTAGTTACTGTCCTTGGTGAATTTAACAAAGGAAACCATCCCAAATACAGACACTTTAATAAATGCTGGACTAGAGAAAAAATATTTGGAATCACTGGTACACTAAAGTAAGAACAGCCTCTGAGCAGCACAAGGGCACTTCAACCAGTCATGGTCCACCTGATTCCTGCACACAAGCAGAAATTCAAGCTCTGTAAACCTGCTGTTAGGGCATCAAAGCAGTGGATCAGTGAAGCAGTGGAAGATCTCCAGGTGTACTTGGACTGTACAGACTGGGATGTTCTCAGGTATGCTACTTAGCTTCTGTGATGACAACTGAGTACCAACCTGCACCAGGGTGAGTTACAACAGCCGTCTACCCACTCCAGCCCATCAGCTCCACCTCTCCTACCTCACTAAGGGCAGGAGCCTCTCCACAGTTTCACACCTCAGATGCCCCTACTGCTGCTGTACAATACCACCCAGTTGAATGTGCCTGACTCCACCTGCAGGTGGATCACAGACTTCCTGTCTAACAGGACACAGCATGTGAAGCTGGGGAAACAAGTCTTGAACTTCCGTATCATCAGCACCAGATCCTGTCAAGGCTGCATTCTTTCTCCTCTATTCTCTCCCTGTACACCAACAGCTGCACCTTCAGTCATCAGTCCGTTAAGCCCCATACGTTCTCGGATGACACCTATCTGATCTCTGGTGGGAATCATTCCAGCAACAAGTGGTAGATTTAATATCAGAACAACTTGGAGCTCAATGCTCTAAAGACAATGGAGATTGTATGACTCCCCAGTAACACTTCCTTGGGACCACCATCATCCAGGACCTCAAGTGGGAGCTGAGCAACCTACAGCACATCATTTGCTCTGCTGAGAAGGTGAAGAAGGTGGTTGCAATCTTCCATTTCTTCAGTGCCTGTATGCCTCTAGGACCCTGAAGTGTGCAGGGAAGATTATGACTTGACCCTCCACCCTACACACACACACACACACACCTTTATATGTTCAAGTAAAGTAAAATCCTCACAGTTAATGCATTGCAGTACTGCACATCTTCCAGACTGTACCTTGTACTTTGAAAATTTTATTTAAAGATGATACTGTGATTTTTGCATATCCATGGAAAATACAAACACATACAGAGTTATTTGATTTTATCATCTTGTACATATTGGCTTTATCTTTACTTTGTAATATGTTTTAATATTATTGCTTATACTTTCTATGTAATTTATGCTTCTGACTAGCAAGAACTGCTTTCATCCTTTCTTATATTTTTCTTTGTACTATGCTTATATTTTTGCACCAACATACCAGGACAAATTCCTTGTATGAAACTTGATTCTTATTCTGTTTACTTTTTAATTGAGTGTACTGCAGTGGATATAGCCTCCTTTGTGGAGCTGTTGGTTCTGAATGAAATTAACAGGGGATCCTGGCTTGCTGGAGTGTTGCTTTTGATGTGCTTGAGAACCAGACTTTTTAGGCATATTGACAATGGTAGCTGTCTTGAATTCAGTCTGTAATTTCAGTCTCTCCTGTAAGCTATCATAGGATGCATGTGAAAAGAAACAACCAATAATGGGTTATATAAACTCAAAACCAAACTGCCAATATGCAATATAGAGTCATTTCCTTTATAACAATTATATTATAACAATTAAAAAACAATATAGGCACTCATTAACCGATTTCTGTATAAATTTCTGTGTACACCTGGCCTATTTTTACATTTGTAGAACAGATCTCCATGTGCAGTGTAGCCAGTTTATTTGATTATAGAAGAATCATGGCGTTGCAGCAGCCAGTCTACATTATGTGGTCAGTGTAGCCAACCTATTACAATGGCCTGTCCTCTGGAGGTGGAGCAGACTTGACAGCTGACTCTTTGTTAAGATCAAAGTGAACAAAAAGTATAAAGCTCATCTGGTAATGTAGCTTCACACATAATGGGGGCACTACTGCTTTTTTACCCTGTGATGTTCTAGATCGCTTGCTACATATCTCAATTTTTGAGTTTATTTGTCACATAAATAATAATTACCACTTATGTCACAGGTACCCCGGAAAGCAACAAAATGAAAATGTTTGATATAATACTTTTTTTCCAGTTACTTATAGCATAAGTAACTGAAAAATACAGTAAGCAAACAGTTTTAGGGCAGTTCTTCAACAGTGTCCTCATTTAGGATTCTAATAGCCTGAGGAAGAAGCTCTTCCTGAGTCTCTCAGTGCTAGTCTGGTGTATCAGATGATCAGGTGTATCAGATCAAATGCCCAACCCAGTCACACAACCTAGTCTGTATAAGGATAAATGCTAAAATGCTGTTGAGTGGGTACTATTCACCTCAGTTCCTGGGTGAGTATCATCCACCTGAATTTGATATTTCCAGCAAAGCTGTATGAACCCATGTCTTTGTAAATGAACCAGTCCATGGCATCAGTAACCAGAAGGAGTTGTCTGGAAAAGTTGTTGGATAAAGTTGGCTATTAGCTACCAACAATAGCATTACTTGTCTTGTGTTTACTATTCCTTTCAGTAACTCAACTGTGTATGTGATACTATTGCATTTCATATAGTTGTGCAACATTTCTTTCAGTTTAGGAATGTTGGTTGCTTAAAGTATACACACACACACAGACAAAAAAAAGTGAGAGCTTATAGGAAACTTTTTTTTTTTGACTGCTATATCAGTTTTCACATTGACTTTGGGTCACATCTGTGACTGTGTATTGATCTAATCTCTGACTCTTAGGTTTTCTCATAAGCATTGGTTAATTTTTACATCCTACTGTTAAGACATGTCTTACTACCACATTGTATCATACAGGGCATGAAACTGCCAACAGCAAATGGAAAATATCTGACCTGACATCAATGGGGATTGGGCAGCCTAATTCTCCAGTTTCAAATTAATTTAATATTTCATCCAGTATACCCAAAGAACTGCATAGTAAAACACAAATGCATATAAAGAAACACTAATAGTACAACTTGTTTTACACTTTATAACTGGTGAAAAATAGAGCCAACACTTTCTATTGAGGTTTTACACTACAATTCCTGAAACAAAGCATTTAAACACTTTCTCTGTTTTTGTTTCTTGGTGGTAGGGGTCATTAATCTTGTCCTTGTGTTCACTCCTGCCAGAAACTTGACTTGTATTGAATTGTCACTTTCTACCTGTATGCGACTGCATGCTGAGGTTGGCATGGAAACAGGGAGAGGGATGGGAGCATGCTGGTTGGTTTGGCAAAGACTAAAGGCCTGATTGGTCCCGGATAACAGTGTCATCATCTGTGTTATTGTTAAATCAAAAAATCAAAATCAAATTTATTTATTTAAGAGCCCAAAATCACAAACATTGTTTGCCTCGGAGGGCTTTACAATCTGCACAGTTGTGACACCCTCTGTCCTTAGACCCTCGAACCGAGTCAGGAAAAACTTCAAAAAACCCTTTATGGGAAAAAGAAGAAACCTGAGGAAGAGCCACAGATGAGAGGATCCCTCTCCCTGGGACAGACAGACGTGCAATAGATGCCACATGTACAGAGAACATCATCAATCATATTATGGAATTATACATGAGTCGTAATAAGCTGTAGCTATACTGAGTTCATTGGTTTAGTCCATGTATGGAGATATAACAGGTAATGTGTGTTATTATATTTCCATGCCATCTGTAATTCTTCTTATTCTTAATATTATTATTAATAATGTTATTAATATTATTAACACTAAAATGTGTAAATATATTATGATGCAATTGTTAAACAAAAATAGAACATGATATTATATTGAAGAGTGAGTCAAAGTCAGGGTGAGTTTCTATATCATTACATAATAGCATGGAAAACCTAAATCAGGTAATAAGAGATAGTTTAAACAATGTCTACCTTTTTTCCTTTAAAAAGTGGCCATGCTTTACTCTCTTGTCTATTTCAGTACCAATGAAACCGAGACCTGACATGCAGGACACAACTAGCTGTTAGAAAAATAAAACCTCTGTATAATTGAAACAACTCCAGTTAACTCAATGATTGATTCGCTATATTGCTTATATTCGCTATATATATTTTATTTATAGATGCTTTTCTCTAAAGAATTTTTTCTAGACATATTTGGAGCAGTCTGTGGTTTCTTTGCTCAAGGACTTGCATACATTGTGATATGTGCCACTGGTGCATCTATGTTGTCTTTTTTGTGTTGAATGAATGCATATGTAACTTGAAATGACTTAATACTGGTGCCTATGACAGTGATCACAAATTTGGATAAGGTATCCAGGTTTATCAAACTGGGATAATGGGCTCATCAAGGTATCTTAAACCAGAATATGATTTTCAAGTTCAAGCTTATTTGTCACAAAAGCTATGTTTCCACCAAGCGGTCCAGTTCAGTTCAGCTGCATATTAATATAGTTATTTTTATGTTTCCATTGTCAAACATTGTGGATGGTACCAATAGGACCACTCCATACTGACCCATTTTTTGTTACCACTCTGTTGAGGTAAGTAAATAAGTAAATTTTAATTATATATCATATTTTTAAGAACAGACATCAGAAAGTGCTTCACAATAAAAAGACAAAGGAAATAAGAGACAGGGCAACAAAGCAGACATCCACCTAAAAACATAAGGCAAAAACAAAACTAACTGGTTAAGACTCAGATCCTGGAAAATGGAAACACCTAGATTATGGTCAGTTAGTTTTATAGAAGAAGAAAATGGGCCAAGACTTTCCATCACCTTTGGGACAATGCCAGCTTGGGTAGAGATAAGAACTTCAGGGCTTTTTTGTATTAGTATCTAGCACACTGACCCAGAGCTAAAAACACTGCAGTTCCTTGATTGGCCAGGGTTAATCGTTATTCTACTTACTTGCATAGTTGTAGTGCTGCCAAAGTTCACCAGAATGACTTTTCAATACTTTTTTTCCAAGAGAGGAAATAGAATATTTGCTGGTTATAAAATCCAGTTGAAATTCATATATATACTAAGTGCCTGAATATCCAAACATCACTAAAGCGTGTGCATATAAGAGAGACTATAAAGAGAGACGGAATGGTCATATTGACATTAAAGGTATGTTCATTGATTCACAATGTCAACTCATACTTTTGGTAACATGCAAGAAAACATTTGCTTTAAAAGTTGACGGTAGCTGCTGCTGCAAGTATTTGAGTGCCACAGAGAATAGTTTTTGTCTAGTCTAAATCTGGCTAATTGTAGGTACTAAAGACAAAAATACAGCAAAACATCCTTTATTTTTTTAAACTTTTCCTCACAATAGATGTTTCGAATGCAGCTTCATTTGTGTTGATGTTTGCTGGACCAGAAACTGTTCTGACTCCTGGGTGTGGAACGGATGTATTGAGCTGATGTTGTGAAACAAAATCTGCAAGACCAGGTTCTTGGAGCAATTTTGGCAGCAAAGAACAGCTGGTCTTCCAATATCACACCCAGATTCTTCTAAGCTCGACTCTCTACAGAAATTTCAATGGCAATGGAGAGGTCATAGACGGGAGGTGCCTTCCCTGCAAGGAATAGCATTTTAGTCTTGTTGATGTTGAGCCTCCAGTGGTTTGCAGACATCCACTAAGAGATGTCAGCGAGGATTCAAGCTACAACCTGGGTGTCAAAGCGTGAAAAAGTTGAATGTTACCTGCTTAGCTATTCAAGGAAAAGCTATTCAGTGCTATGATCAGTATGTAGGACTCAGAAGGATCTTTTGGGAGAAATGGCCTTGAGGCCTTCAAAGGCAGTAGGGCCTAATGTTAGAGATAACTGTTTGATTTTGTTTTAAATTATGCTCTCAGACCACAGATTCTTTGTGGTCTACCTTAAAAGATAGAGAACTTTATTAACTTTGCACAATGGCGCACTTATGCTACATACAACTCTCCCATGTTGGGAATGTGACCTTGTAATGTAATGTAATGTAACTGAAATTATTGGATGTGCAGATGGCCAATAGGAGGAGCACTGGGTAGAGCTATCCACAGTGCAACTTGACTAGGTAGTATGTATGGGGTTGGAAGCATTCAGAGGTCTAAAGCAAAAGGTTCCAAGTGGTGCTAGGACCCTGGGGAGTCAGTAGTAGTGGGACAGGTCAGAAAGAGTGGATGTCGGGGAAATGTTTTGACTGCCCTTAACCAGTTTGGATGTTTGCCTTCTAAACTGCCTGCATTTCCAGGTTAAAATTGTCACTGTAGGAAACTCTGTGGGCAGCACAGGCTAATGAAAGCCATCTGTGCAATGACGATAACTTGCTGAACCACCCCTTACCACGTCCAGAAGAGAGTATGGAACCAGACATATACATGACTCAGTCATATTTTCAGTGTGTTGAACAGGTGCAGTTAGTTTTTTAGGGTTCCTTTTCTTGGGTTTAGTACAAAGCTTGGGCCATCGTCCTCCTGAACTGATCTGACAACGGAGGAACTAAGCCAAGGTAGGGTAGTACTGTTGTCTGGGATGTGGGAGAGTTATGCGGCCTACAAGTCAAGGAGTTGTTGAGAGTTGTTTCCCGACTTGTTTTTTAGTTATCCAACAATATCCAGTGCACTCTGATGGAGAGGTAAGTTGAGACATTGATATGTAAATGCAGCAGTAGTCTTAGTTGAAGCCTAAAAGGGAAATGCCTGTGATAGCGGGAACAGGATGTACTCCAGGATCCAATATGAGGTCATTGAGGCACAGGTAAAAAGCAAATGAAGATAAATTAAGAGGTGAACATCCAGAGCCACAGACCTGTTGGCTCTGTAGGCAAACTACAGGGGTGTGTGCTTGGCTTCCCTGTCTGTGGTGTGAGGTAGACACCAACCATGTAATAGTTGCCTCCCTGATGTGCATGGTCTCCTTTCTGGTGAAGAGTTTCATGTACCACAGCAGAAAACTGAATTAACAAACAAAACAAGACAAAACAAAGCACATCTGTGCACACATCTGTAGTATCTGCTGTGTCTCCTAATATGATATGTTTTAATTAAGCTGTATTCTGAACAATTAGCTGATTTTTATTTATATGTAGATGTTTTTTTTTACACATTGTATTATCTAATTATTTTATTAAATGTATTCTGCCTTTCTAACATGTAGTTTGTTTTTCAATATTATGGAGATTTTCTTTGACACACTGTATAAGCTGTTTTGATCAAAATCAAAATCCTGATATGTAAATGAAAATATACTCCTCTGCATTACAGATGCCTGTGTCCTGTTCCCTTTTTAATGTTTGTTAAGCTGTTTTGTCCCTTAAAGAAGACATGGTGAAATGCTGGTAAATTGATTTAACTAAGAATCATTGGGGGTTTGCATTGTGGCTAGAAGTGCACTGTTTTCTTTCTCCACATCTCATTGATGTGTGCAGAAGTGAGGAATCAAACTTTGGATACACATACAATTCATTATTGTTTTGTATCTGCATATGGGATTTTTTTGATAATAACAAAAGTAGGGAATATCCTTTAAAGGGTCAAAAGTCCAGCATTTGGAGTGTTAAAGCTGCATTAATTGATCTGGTGTTTGGTGCTGGGTAGTGTTTTTTTCTGGAAACCAAATCAAGTAAGACCAAAAAATGTAAATGTAGATCTGATAGGAACTGTAATGTTTGTCCCTTGTCCCTGACACCTTTCACATTACAAGCAGTCATTTGATCCTTTTCACTTACACATGCAAAGCATGCATGTTTTTGCTCAATAACTATACAAATTCATTGGTACTACTACATGCAGTTTAAGTTTTTCTGGGTTACAGAGGGATTGCCACTGCTACCACAATACCTAACCTACCTGCTTCATGACGTTTTCCAAGCTGCACTGCACAGATAACTGGTTACAGCAGAATTAGGTCAGGTACACACTGCAGTGGGGTTAGCATGACATAGGCACCCATGTTCTACTGCACTGGTCTTTTTTTACTGTCCATACTGTAAAATATGGACAGAGAGAGGTTGATAGATACATAGACCCTCCCTGCACCCATGCTCATATGCATAATGGTACACAGAGGTGGCAAAGAGGGGGGTGCAGGGTGCAGTTTCTAATAATAGTCTTAAAAAGTCTCCATCCCCAATGGGACTGTAAGCCCCACCCCACCTAACACACACACACACACACACACACAGGTTTCCCTTATTCATGTTTCCAGTTTTATGAGGCAGCAGTTTCTTTCCCCATGAGAGGTGGTGTCATCTCCAGTTTATTACTGGCCACTAACAGTTCCAGTGGCTGGCTAAGTTGCTAATCTGTATGTTTTATTACTCAGTGTTCTAGTGTTGTACTACACAGAGCCAGATGCTTTACAGTAAACGGATAATTGATCTTGAACTCTGACAGTGATAAGTCATTCTCATTATAGCAGAGATTTGCAAGTGAATTGAGTGAAAAATTTGAGTGACGTTATTTTATTGAAGTTCCAAGACCAAATACTGGCTGACTTTGAATAGTAGAATACTGCGATAATGCATTCTTCAGTATACTACCTGGTGGAGGAGTGTGTTTGTGTAAGTAGTGATAAAGTTTCTGTATGTTTCTGGATATTTCTACTTTTGGGCTTTCACACTACATATATTTGTATGTGTAGACTCACTAACATGTTACAGTAAAAAAATATTGCAGTGAGCAAACACAACATGTCCTACACTGAAGCAACACAGATAATGAAAGGTTCAATTCATTGTACATCTGGACCCAGACGTAGTGCTTAAGTAGGCATATTTGTTTAATAACCTTGTTGTATGTAATTATGTGCAAAAGCATGTTATTGTTAACTGTTGCTCAGATTAATTGTGCCAACATCGGGGCAGTAGTTGGATGTATAGAAATATACCACTGAACTAGTCTGAAATGAGTATTACAAAGTACATTATGCATCGTCATAGTTTTACTTACTTCCACAGTTTCACTTTATATAATAATTCTGTCCAAGTAGGTATTTATTCATGTTATATAAGATGAGCTGGATGCAGCTGGATGATTACTTATTTTTAATGGATTTATCAATTAGTTAGAACTGCAGTGTTAATTGTAGGTCTGAACAAAAAAAGAACTATAAACAACTACTGTCTTCATTTATTGGAAAGTTTGTGTCTTTTAAAAATTTGATCTGTTATTAAACTGACTGGATAATGTCGGGGAGAATAGGAGAGTCTGCCATCATAAACATACATCATAAACATATATGTATTTGCCATTCAACCCCTACTCTTCCCACTGTTAAGTTGCAACTTACTTTACCCACAGCATACCCACAAGTTCTACTGCAGGTGAAGCATGTGTATGTGCTGGTGCTGGAACTGTGTAAAATGGAAATTAATGATTGTTCTTTAAAACTGCTACGGACTATTTTTGAGGCATACTTAAGAAGTGCTCAAAACATTACTTTTCTACTCCTTCTTTGTCTTTACCTTTATGATCACCCTTACCTCCCTTCTCCCGCCAAGGTCTCTTCACCATCATTATCATCACTAAATCCATCAGTTCAATTTCTCAATGGATTCACATGCATTCAACATTACCATTGCTTGAAAACCAGGACACACAGTGTCCCCTCATTTAGGGGTATGGTAGGAACTTAATGCAAAAAAGAGATCATTTCATATTGTGCTGTTTTTGCACACGAGGCATCTTTTAATTTTCTGCAATATTCTTTTCTACTGTCCCCTGTCAAAACTGTTACTGAAAACAAGTCAAAGCTGTCTGATCATAAAGTTTAGAAAAAGTATTGTACTGCTGTATTTTTCAGAAATTTCAGATGCAATTTCCTCAACCAAAGTCGTTCATTGACAATGATAAGTCCAGTTCAGTGGCTATTTCTATCATTTTCCATTCCCTCCTCCCCAGTAAGAATGCCTTAAAATCAACCCTATTGCCAGGCAGAATTGCAGATATGATAAAAACCTGAAAATGACTCAATACCTCATGGCATTAGCTTTGAAGTTGGTGAGTGATAATTGAAGAGTAGCAGGTTAAAAGATTAGCAGTGATTTTTTTATGCCTTTATCATCCTTGCCTTTTTGTTATTCTATGGCCACGAAGGGAAAGTCTTCAGATGTGCCTTAAATACATGCTACCTTTTTTCAGAAAGTTTGTTTCCTTCCAGCTTGTTGGGAAATGCATGCATAAGCATCTTTACAAACTGTAATGAGTGCTGGAAAGCCACAGAGCTGTAAGTGGAATTTTAAATGCAGTTTTGCACCTCAGATGAGCTCAATAAGAGGGCAGTGATGCAACATTCTCCTGGCAGCTTTCTCCAAAAGTTACCTGAAATCAGTTGAAGCATTTTGATAAGTAGTTCATCTGAACTCCTATAAGACCTATTGGAGCTTATATAAATTTAACTATAAGGCCGATTTCATGTCTTGTTTCTGCTTGCATCTTTGCTTTTTCATGTTTGTGTCTTATTAAGTGACCTTGAACAGATTTTGTCAGTTGTTTCCTGTTAGCTAATGACCAGCCTCGTTCTTTTTATGCTGTACCTGTCCTTGTGTATCTTACTCCATCCTCACCTTTCCTCTGGAATTGTCTGTCTGCACATCCTTCCAGGACTTGCACATACCTCAGTCACTGTTTTTCATCCCTTTATTTACATGCTATTGACATAGTTACAAAGTGTCTTAACTAAGCATGTATACATTGTCAGTCAGAATCAGGGAACATATTTTGAAACACCTCACCTGTGTCCTCATTTATATGACTCATAATATGACTCATATGACTTTTTTGACTTAAGCTACTGTGTTTAAAGTCCAGAGCAAAATTGTCTTTTATTGTTGGCATAGATCAAAATGCTGTGCAGAGGTCAGTTAGCAGAGCTACAGAAGTTAACAATGTTATTTGAGTGCCGCTGGGGCTAGACCATGGGTGTCCTCATTACCGGGCTTCCAGGGCTTATGAATATTTCTTAATTTGCTTGAATCTTTGTGACAGAGGAAAAACTCAGCTCACTCATCACATGTACATATTTTTTATAAAATAAACAGATGCAGATAGTAACTTTGTGTTACGTCCTATGCATTGTGTTATGTACAACTTGTATTGCATTCTACTTGTATCTTACCTGAATTGTCAGTGTGTCAGTATTATAGATTACTATAAGGCAAACAGAGCTGCCATCTACTACAGTTTTATGTGATGCAAATCAATACTTGTTGCTTCTATTTGTGGGTTTTGTGAGTTTATCAAGCATAAAAACTAATTTGATCATGCAGTATTGACATTTTACAAGTCATTTCTAAGAATCATTGGGGGTGTTTTGATGGAGCATGTGCTGCAGCTGTCAGAATATTCAACTCACTGAAAAACATGATGCTGTATTGTTGTTGTAACACTGACTGAAAAACGGGTACTTATGACAGATCATATGAACAGTCACAACTTTTTGATAGGATACGAATGTGTAGGAGCAGTGTTATGGAGTGGAGTTATGGGGTGGGTGAATGGGGGGCTGCAGCAGGAACAGTTGAAGGGTTCAGGCTGATATGGTGACAGGAGCCACTGAAGGGCAGGTGAAGGAGGGAGCTCCAGTTCTCTAAGGAGTCATGGAAATAATTAGAACGAGCAGGCCAGTGACTGTTCCTGCTGCTTAATAAGAACTGACGTTACACAACATAATCCACCTCAGCAGTCTGTGCTGCAGCTGGAACAAGTTATTTTTGAAAGGATAGTACAGGCTGCATGGAAAGCTGCAGCACTCTGCCCTCTGACAGCCCAGACTGTGAATCATTGTGCACAACTCAACTGTGCACAGACATTCTCTCTCATACACAAGTGCCCTGTTGTTCAGACACAGCTACACTAATACACACACAGTTGTCTCTCTGCTTAAGACTTTTGTTGCCAAACCTTTGTACTGTAGTAACTCTAGCAAACGACATCACCCAGGCCTGATAATAATCTTAAAGGATGTGCGTGGTCCTCACAAAAAACGTACATGTGGAATTCAGTGTGGGGGAAAATGTTGCATGTTTAGTCCATTAGTTTAACACTGATACATGTGACAGTTTTCCAAAACCTAATTTATAATGGCATGTCATTTTAAAGTATGGTAGTTTGGTGATGTGCCAGCAAAGATGAAGGTCCTGGTTCAAAAATATTACATGTATAAGCTTAAATTATTGGTATGAATAAAAGTTTAACTAAATGAATGGGACTTATGAGTATGAGTTGCAGCTCAAGCAGAAAACACTCTAGGCTCTGTATTTGATGATAAGTTGGGTGATCTATCATCCCAATTGTCTACATTTTGTCCTGCTTGTGCTGTAACTCATGCTCAGTCATGTAGGTTAGAGGATGTGGTGAACTTTTCAGAAGTTTCTATCACACCACCTGGCTTAAACTGTAGATGTCCATGTCTGCTAATCCTTCTGCAACTTCTGAGTTAACTATAGATAAGCAGTCAAGGAGTCAGGAGAAATGCACTTGTAACTGAGACCACTCAGGGTACATTGTCCAGTCCTTTCACCCTGCCTGTTGAGTTGTTGAACTAGAGGTGGGCAAGAAGCGGTCATCGCAGCTCAGAAGGCTGATCACTAAGTGTATTGCAGCTGTGTTGCCTAAAGACCTCATGCTTCTTAATACTGGATGGATGGTATCCTCGTGCATAAGTGGGCTTCTCTCTGGCTCCTTCAGCCGGTGATTCCAGTGGGTGGAATATTACCAACCACAGATACTGAGCTTTGCTCATGACAATGATATGTCTGGTCACCTGGAGATGACTAAAACCTATTCACGCATATTGAAGCATTTCTTCTGGCCTGGTTTGAAAGGTGCTAGACCTTTTCCACCGAACCCTCAAAACTGTTGAGTTGCTGTTTTCTTGAAGCTGGTAAAGAATGAAATTAGGGCATAACCCTCCTGTTTTTTGCAGAGAAACTGTTCAAGAGTCACGTCATGAAGACGAGTGGAACTGACTGGACATGCTGCATGGGAATGTGCACTGACAGGGCAGAAGTAGAAGCACACAAGGCTTGTATCCCACATCGGGAAAGTGTGTCCCTCCATTCTCTGGTTGCATTGTAGTGTTCAGTGTGAAGCCCTCAGCCAAAAAGAGTACTGATGATTTAAGTCTGTTTAACACACAAGACAAGGTAGAGGCTATTGTGGAAGAAATCTTTTGTTAAAGAAAACTACTCACATTTGAAATTTGAATAATTACATCAAGGGTAGCCTAAACCAATGTGTTTTAGTTAGGCTACTTAAGAGGTCTGAGTGACCTCGATGGTCATGGGTGAACATGTAAAAAGACAAAGGAAAAATTCTTCCCACCCATGGACCCATCTTAGACATGAATTTGGAAGCCATTTGAAGCTTCCATCCACCCACTGCTGTAATTTCAGGAGCAGCTGATTGATCTGTTGATGGAGCAATACAGTTGCGGTTAAAAAAAAATTGTGAATATTTGCACCAAAGGAATGACAGCATATCCAGTCCCAGTAAAGCAAGCCTGGTGTCTTTCATCACAATGCGAGGCTGATAGCAGCGAAGACTAAATATTGCCAAAGTCTGCATGCCGTTGACTTTAGACCTAAACTGCAGCAAATACCAAACAGCTTTGTGCAGAAATGCAGGCCCATCTGTTGCATTAATTTGAGTATGTGGCATTTGGCCGTAGTAACTGTTAGTGTTGGTACTAGATTACTGGGCCTACTCTCTCCTCTCTCTCTTTCTCTCTCTCAGGCTAAACTACCTAACCACAAATATGTCATGATACTTTTAATAGCTTTTGTCACAGGTGCAATAATTATAACTGCTCTGTATGACTAACTTGATGCAAACTTGATGCAGTTTTTGGTTAATGTCTTTTTACACATCTGCGTTGAGTCTGTTTTTTTTTTTTTATTAGTTTTTTTTCAGTGGTCAACTGACTGTGGAAGAGTGTCCATGGACCAAAATGTTTGGGAACTAAACTAAATATAAGACTGTCTAACCCTAATAATATCTGTAATGTGTGGAGCAGAGTAGATTCTGAGGATGGTTTATTGGCAGGATCTGGCAGGCAGAGCAGGTTGGATCGTGCAGGTAGACAGGCAGGTACAGACAAAAACAGGATTAGAGGAGCACAAAGACAGGGAACGAGAAATAACAAACACACAACACAGCAAGAGAGACAAACTGGATAACAAAGAACACAGGGAGGAAGAAGCACCAGGGAACACCAAGGAACACCAGAGGAACAGGGCAGAACCATGACAATATCACTTTGTTGGAGTTGTAGAAAGTATAGTCTGCAGTTTAATCACACTAAGGGCTACTTTAAATCTGGTCTGTTACTTTCAAGTTACTCTTGGAATGAATTATCTGTCATTTGCACCGTTAACTGATGAAAAGGTTGTTAGCTCTGGTTAAAAATGAAAGCTGCTACTTTTTTCCTCTTCTCTTTGTTAATGTGACAAAGTTTGTTAGATATACTCAGTAGATCTGTGCATTTTGTCACTTAGAGTCCATCTTACCAGCACATCCACATGATTTTTCATATTCACACACACCAGTTTTCACCTGGATAGTGCTGCACTGTGAGGCCTGGCTGTCGTACAGGAGAGCAGCACTGGCACATGTACAGGCTGAGGTGGACAAAACACAGGAGACTTCATTAAAGAAAAGATCAGCAATTTATCAACCTTATTTTAGAACAGAAAGAGCTTCTATATGGAGGACCATACACGCAACACTGCACTAAGAAGGCCAACAGGATTATTAAAGACCCCAATGACCCCATCCACACACTGTTCACTTTACAAGCTTTTTAACTCTCATAGTGTATTTATGAGTGCACTGGTGGTCTAAAATCCTGTTTTTACCTTTCCATAACCTGTCTATGTGACAGATGGAAAAATGTGAATTATCACCAAGTTATATCAAGCATTAAGCAGTATTTCATTTATTCATTTAATATATTTAATATTTAGCATTTGCCACATGCTGATATTTGAGCATTTCATGCTATATCATGTCTTATGGTTATAATGGTTAATGGCAGTTGTAGGACAGTGTGTTTGTCTTTTCCTAACTATGTTGAAAATCTAACATCAGCAGTAGTAGTTACCTGAGGGCTCCAGCAGGGGGCGGATAGGTCCCCTTCTTTCACTCATTGGAAACCACCTGAGAAAACTTAGTGTCTTTCATTCAAATGCGCCCCTCTTCAGGTAGGAGTCCTTCATAATATGGGTTCGTGTTCAGCAGTGTGTTAGATGAAAGTGTAAATGTGCTCAGGAAGAGAGTTGTAAGACAGAATGTTCGTGTATTGTGAAGTAATGAAGTTAATAACTTAACCACAACTAAGTTAGCCACATTAGCCTCTAGCATTGCTAACAGTGCTGTCTCCTAGACAACAGAGGTACCGCGGAGAAACCACGTGACTGTTGTGTTTTGTGTGTGTTAGTGAAAAGACTGTGCTATCACTGATCTGTGTCCTCAGTAACAAGTTACAATGTGGTATCTGTATACCGGATATAAGTCAGGCATAACTTGTGCACTGATGTATTTGTTTCACTTATTTGTTTCACAAATAGTATTAAACACACGTTCTCTCTCTTTTACTTGCTTTATTTTCTTTATAATAAAATGAAAATATATATGCAGAATAACTATAGTGTGACCTCTATAGTTATTCTGCATATATATTTTCATTTTATTTTTCTTAATGGAGTACTGGTTACTAGTGCTCACTATATAATCAGAATCAGAATCACAAACAGCTCTATTGGCCATGTGTATATATAATATATAAATATATATAATATAAATATAATATATAATAATAATATAATATAATATAACTGAACTTGTATTGTCACATGTTTTGTAGCTACTCAAAAGTGAGTATATTATATGTTTTCTTAGCATAATATTACATAGACTGTCACTGAGTGAGTCCAGATCAAATATTCCTGACACACCAACATCAACTCAACACACCCAGTCCAGTAAACAGATTCATATTATTGCCAGCTTGAGAATTTAAAATGTTTAGTCCTTAAGATCTGCACTCTATCAATCCACATTTTTCATACTATTTATTATTTTGCAACAGCACTCAATGTTACTACATTCAGTAATAGTCTGTAATTGTCTAGCAGTTTTACTGTACCTTGAGTCCACCTTTTCCACCACATATAAGGGACTCTCATAAAATGAGGTGCACACCAGCTGGATAAAGTTAAAAGCCACTTTATGCACTCATTTCACCTAATATGGAAAATAATACAGGATCAGGAGGTCAGTACTAGTGTGTCTGACTACTTTATAGGCTGGGTCTTTAAGTTTTATAAAAACAGGACTCAATCAATAATCACCCAGAATCTCCCACAGGTAATGTTAACCTTAAAAAGAGCACTTCAAGTGGTGAGGTTTTAAAAAACTAAGGTCCGCATGACAAAAACATACCTGGACACAAATCTGCTGAATTTTGCTGTGGTTTTAAGATGAAAGATTTCAGACTTGATTTATTGTGACTTTAAACATTTAACTCTGAGTCACAGTTTAGATTTTTAGATTTCTGAGTTACTTTTTGGTTTTCAAAGGAAAGAGCAGTAACAAGTGCTGACTCTTAGCCTTTCGTATTTTGCACCAGAGAGAGATGAATGTCCAGTGCACTCATAGAAAGAATCTATGCAACTGTATTCTCCAGGCTATAGAACAAGTCGGTTATATAGTCAGTGGTGTCAGAGACAGCAGTAAAATTCAACAATACTCAGAATGAAATTTTGTCTAGATGAGTTTCTAGATGAGTATCATCATGGACCTCAATGAAAGCTATCTCAGTACTGTTGTAGTGTCAAAATCCAGATTAAAAGTTATTAGAGTAACCATAACTTTTTCAATATTTTTTCTTACAAATGGAAGGTGTGATGTCATTCTTTAGTTGCTAATCACAGATGTCACAATATGAAGGTCAGAAACTCTCAGAAACAGAGCAACGCTCAGGAAATTGCACAGAGCTGGAGAGATCCACGAGTCATCAGCCCATTCCTGTAAATTTGCTAACCTTTCTTTTACCTTGTGTCATTCCCTCAGGACTACACCATCACCATGTACTTCCAGCAGTCCTGGAGAGATAAGCGCCTCTCCTACACAGGCATTCCTCTCAACCTCACCCTGGACAACCGAGTGGCAGACCAGCTGTGGGTCCCTGACACCTATTTTATTAATGACAAGAAGTCCTTCGTTCACGGGGTAACAGTGAAGAACCGGATGATCAGACTGCATCCTGATGGAACTGTGCTGTATGGTCTCAGGTGGGAGCTGTTTCCACTCTTGTCTTTATAGCTCCTTTCAACTGCAGATGCTAAATAACCTGTAACCTGGGGCTTTCCACAACCTGAACAGGTAAAAACTTTGGTGTGCTTTAAAACAAGGTTCTTTCTTATTTTTCTGGTTTATTAACTAACTAGAACAAAGTGGATATACACCATTGAAATGGAAAAAGTGGGTCTGACTATGTCAGTAAGCAGCTTTTAGCAGAGAGCAATTGAAGAAGTGGTGCTGCTGATTTGAAATCACATTAATTTTAATTCATTAAAGGAAGGAACGTTAGATTTTTTTTCTTATCTTTTGAAAATGTTTCCTTTCTCTGTTTGAATGTGCATTGTATTCTCATTTCTGCCATTTACACTACTCCTTGCAATATAACAAAGGCCTGTTTTATTTATGACTAGCACCACTAACAAATATCCACTTCATTTCTTACACCTGCTTCACAATAAGTGCCAGGCTTTCCACTGGTTTGCCATTAGAAAACAGAAGCAGCTGAAAGTGTTTGGTTTGCATTAGCAGTAACATACCACAGCTGAAAGACATTGCTGACTGTAGGGAAATTATCATTGAAATATCAGTAAAATAAGGCTAATATTAGAAAGTAAAAATAGGAACGAGCAGAATAGAAACTTGTATCAGCAAAAAGGCTTCTGGCTTTGGAAGTACTGACAGCTGAACACAGACAGACTTAAAACACACAGTTTACAGCAGAGTGGGTTGATTGGTGGTAACGATGGTAGAAGAAGTTTTCTGATCCGTTACTTAAAAAATAATACAACAATGTAAAAATAAAGTAAAGTAAAAATTAAAATCCTAGTTAGGTAAAGGTACAGAAGTATTATAATCAAAATGTATTTAAAGTATCGAAGGTCTTTCTGCAGAAAAATGTAATGCAACTAACATTTTCTTATATATGACATTATCAGATTTTTAGTACTGACACGTAAGCAGCATTTTACTGTTGTAGCTACTGGAGTTGGAGATAGTTTGAACTACTTCAGTCTTTGTCCAGTGTTTTCCTACTACGGGTTCAGGTGAAAAGCCAGAGGTGTTGTGAGACAATTAATGGGAGAGATAAGAAGAAAAAAAAGTACTGATACATACGTGTGCTCAAATTTTTGGGCTTTTCTGTAATGGTTAAATCCTAATAGATCCTTTTACAACAGTTGTTGACATACAACAATTAAAGAGGGAAAATGTCTTGTGGGAAATGCTGACAACTCAGTGAACTGAAATAACACAAAGAGCTCCAACTAGGCAGTGAATTTTGAAGGGGGGCACAAGCCAAATGGTTGGAAACCACTCGTTTAATCTGACCAATGTGTTGTTTTTTATTAGCTTATGATACAAGATGTCTTTTTTATCTTTATCTGTAAAGTAACTACAGGAGTAACAACAAGGGTTGTAGGAAGTAATCAATTGTACGATGCATCGCAATGCTTTGTTGAATGATTCAGGATGTTATCTGTTATCAATTATCAGCACAATTATCAATGAATGGCAGTTTCTGGAGTTTGCTGCTGCTGCTACATAGAATGTGTACGCAGTGCTTTCACTGTAGACTGCACAGATGGCAGAGCAGAAGGACATAGGGAATAATACAGCAGCCAAAAAAACATTTTTACATATGAGTGTTTTATTTTGATGTATGAAAATATGTTGCACTACAGGGGTTTATTTTTGTTTGACTTTTTTTAGCACTATGTCCAGTATTATCAGGAGAACTTTGAAAGTGAATATTTTATTTATTTCAATACAGCTGTTTAAGTTCAGTGATTTTTTTTGTATAAATAAAAGGATTCTCATTTCAATTTTTTGTATTCAGGGGAAAAAATAAACCCTGCATAGAAATCCGAAATTAAGATGCAGTGCAATGCATCATGATGCGTCATGAATCATTTCACAATTTAATCGTCATTCTCAGAATTGTTAGCGAAACTGATAATTCCCACCCCTTGTAACATCGGCATAGCTTTAAAAAAACGGAGTAAAAACTACAATATTTCCCTCTTACGTGTGGTTGGGTAGAAGTATAAAGTGACATAAAATGGATGTATCACATAGGACATCACTACAGTGCTAAAGTACATCTAATAGTTACTTACCACTAGTGAGTGAGAGTGATATCCATCAGTGGTACCCAAACTTTTAAAGCATTTCCCCCCACCACCCTCCCACACAAATGACATGCACACACAGGCAACCTTTTCAGCTAAAGATAATACCATTCATGTGTGTTTAATCAAACAGAAAAACAACTAACAGTGCTATAACCTGTTCAAAAAGACAATAATTATAAAGTGTAATATATATGTGTCTGTCTAGCACTGCTTGTATAGAGGCCATTTTAATGGATGTGTGTTTTCAGAGGTTTGTTTTGTTACAAGATGTGTCTTGACTTTGCAAGGCACCAGCTCTGCAATTGATAGCTTTTCTCTACAGGATATATTCTAATGTAGGACAGCTAGTCATTATTCACAAAAAGCAGTAAACCAAATAGCTTTGTCCTTCCTGTTCTGTGACTAAAGTTCATTTGATTGTCTCAGGTTTGGTCATCTCACATTGTGTTGGGAGCTGAGATTAATCAGCATTACGTTTAGATCTATTTACAGTGACAAATCATCCCATCATTTGCTCTGACATTTAATAATTCTGACTGCTGTTCACCTGCGAAACTTGTGTTTTTTACTTCACAATGGCAACAGGCAAATAAGCATGTCATACATTTTTATTGTGACATAATTTCATATTTAGTGGGGTTATTAGTGCTGTAGTCAATGTGGGGAATGTAACTATTGCTTTGTTTTTGTGTGTTGGGATGTACAATAAAAAATGTTTAATGATGTAAATAATCCTCAGGGAATTCCAGGGTGCTACAGCACCCACTTTAGGAAACAGACTGCTGAAGTATATCCAAAGGAAGTTGGCACTCACTGAACCCACTGAAGTGTTGTGTAATGACCAGTAAATGAAAACATGTCTCACTTTCAAGCAGTAAGAATGTTGAACATCTCTGCATTGATAATGACATGAATTGTTGCTTCACATTTTAAAGCTGACTGGCTCTTCCAAAGAGTGGCTATAAAAGAGCTTTATTTCCAACACTACCTGCGTTTGTGGACATGTGCTTTTCTAGTCCTTTTTCTCAACACCAACAAATCCTACTTAGAATATGACTTTTGGCCATGTTTGCATTAAAAACACAGCAGAATTCAGTTAGTACCAGTTGATTAGCACGAATAACATTCCTCAAAAGCTTCCATCAGATGGTTCGTGTTGTTCTGTCTGCGTCTCCTCTGGAGCTTTGAGGGAGAGCCAGCTGGTGAATCATTTATGAAGCCTCTCCTGGTGCAGTATACACACGCCGTGCCCTCTGCAGAAAGCTGATGAAGTGAGTACATGGAGTTAACTGAGGAAACAGTGGGCTGGTCACTGTCAATAATTTAGTCCTCTGAGTTCAAAGGCATTCTGTGTTTCAGAGAGAGAGAAATGATGACTTGACAGTTTTCAGCTGAGAGATGTTTTAGCTTTGAGGCAAAGCTGCACATTTTGATAAGGTGCTTTGGTATACATCAAGGCCTGTCCTGGATCATCGCTGTAACATGCAGTGGCTGTTTCAGTGTTTATATTGCCACTGACCATTAAGTTGTTTTCACCACAGACCAAAGAGTGCAAGAACCCAAACCACTGAACATTAAGTAACCTACCAGAGAGATTGAAATTCCAGCTTAAGGGTGATTTTTCAATGACTTGCAAAAGAATTGCAAAAGGTTTCTTACCATTTAACATTTTGAAATTTCAATTTCAATACACATTTATCTGCAGTTGGTTGATAACTAAATAATTTAATAATGCACTTAAATTATAAATCGTATAAATCATTTTGTAAATTGTATTGTTTTGTAATTTTCCTCCTATACCAAGCTTTATAAATGTTTTCTGTAAAACACTGTCAAAAAGGTCCCACGTCATATCTCCATACGAAAACACCCCCATTTTACATTGCTGTTACAACTTTAAATCTTTAGATATTTATGTACATATTACATATTTTTACATATATTTATTTTTAAAGCTGGAAGTCACCAATCTTAATTACATTATGTGAAATAATGACAAATAAAGATTCTTGACTCTTAAAAATAGATGCACATTTTTTAATTCATAAACCCATATTCTTCACACATAGTTTACAGAACAGAACATAGACACATTTGGTATAATTTGGAATATGAACGATCACCATCATCTCTCTTTCTGATCATTCTTTAAATTTTGTGTATTTATGTTTTGACAGAAACAGTGTGTCTTGATGGTTTTGGCTTGCTTTGGTCAGCATCATCATGATGCACAGGATTTGGTGCTGGTGTGGCAGGTGGCTAACAGCAGGCCTTTAACTGTTGACCAGCACAGGAACAGAACCAGCATGGTTATCTTGGCAACACTTAATTTAGAGGAAGACAAAATGGTAAATCCTGAAGTACACAACACTCCACAACACGCCAAGACACAGAATGACATATGGTGTAATGATTTACCATCTACAGACATGGCTTTGAGTATAGCATACAGCATGATTCAGTGTATTTTGTTGACTTCATTTTACAATCAATCATCTTTGATTGATCATACAATCAATCAAAGATGAACAAAGTACAAAGTTTTATTATTACTCATAACAGCTACCTTAAAATTGACTGAAGTACTATACTTCAGTACTGGTGTAATTCATTTACTGTAGCACAGACACTTGCATATAGCATGTTTCTTTTATTAATAACATATGGTGTATCTAATGCTGTACACTACACTACACTATGTATACATGAGGATTGAATGGATTTGGCTGTTTGTTTGTGTCAGTCATTTAAAGCACTTGTCTCTGAGTAAACACAGAAGGTTATAATTGTGCTGATCAGCAGATTAACCACAGGTAGAACAATGGACAAAAATAAAAAGAATGCAATGATTGTGATGATTCACAGTAGTGTTTTGGTCGATATGCATGCTGTCAATGTAGTCTATACTAAAACTCATATTGACTAAACACTGGAGGCATGACAGGCTGCCATTACATGTAATATAGGCTGCATATAAAGATATGAAAGACATGAGAGCTCCCCAAAAGTGAAGCCAAAACATCTTGATTGCCCCCCAGTGACTAACTGCAAGACAAGTCATAAGTCCCACCCCCTGCATATTAGCTGATTGGACACCGGCCAAACTAAAAAATCTAAGTACATGTCAGATAATTTTTTCCCAAAGATGGTTTCTGTCATTTTACTTAGTTCATGCTGATGTTTGGTAAGATGTTCATTTTTCAAACAAGCTTCAGGCTGGTAAGAGGAGAAAGAGAGAGCCAGCTTCTTTGAATCTGTTTGTGTCAACACAGCATACCTACTACCTTTGACCAGAGAAACTCAGCTCAGGTGGCAAACATACACATGCATGCAGAGTGAGTGAGAGAATGGCCAAGCGAGGAAGAAACAGCCTAATACCAGGACCGACCTAGAGTGCTTTCCATTTAGGCCCAGACAGGAAAGAGCATGTTGAAAAGGACAGAGAGCAGTAGCTAGATTTGTCCAAAAACAACACTGGCTGGCCCTGCCTTCATGGCTAAGTGAACACAGGCCTTGTGGGCTGTGCTCATCATTCTCTCCTCCAAGGTAAACACTTTTCTGTCTGTCCAGATAAGCAGAGCTTGATTCCCCCTAAGTCAATTCACACACAACATATCCCTTCTACCTCACCAAATATCCTTCAGCTTTTCCTCTTTCATCTTGCTTATTTGAACCTACCCCCCTTTGTCTTTTTTCTCCTTTTTAATCCTGCCCTTGAATTTTCATTCCACTGAGGAGGTTGTTTACAGATTGATTTAAGTGATGAAAATGCAAAAAGCAGGCAGCACACTGTCAGTCCTTTTTATAGCTTGACTGTACAGATTCCATCTGCATCTCTACCTGAAAATTCTTTACACAGCACCTACTGTACATAGCAACATTTAATATATCTGTCGGTAGGACAGTTTAATTATGCTACTATTCAAGGTGTTCAGAGATGTCATTATATATGTCTTTATATGTATCTTTTCAACTATCTGTCTGTATCTGTATTCAGATAGCAGACCAGAGTGGTTTATACCAGAAGTCTATTATATTGGGTCATTGTTGTATTTTCTAATATAATGTTTGTTGACAATGCAATTTTTGCACCTTCAAAGCATCAAATTGATCAGACATTGGCACTTAAGTAATTCTGAAACGCATTTCTACACACCAATCACAGTTTAGGATGATGGGGTGACGCCTCTACCTATTGTGGCCTTGCACAGTTTGCAGATGACTTTAACTGTGTCAGTTGGTCTGATTGTTAAGTACTCCCATTTATTTTTGCTAGAGGTGCTGCAGAGTCCATTGCTAGCTTCACAAATCACTTGTTGCTGTCACATGATCTTGTTTCTTGATCTTGTCCTGTTTACATAACCATGAAATATAGTGTTAGTCAAAATTCCATGAAATCCATGGCTGACACATACAGCATGTTACATCTTAAACAGATAGATATCTACTTAAATGCAAGGCATTTTTAATGGAAGAAATGAACACATACAGCTGAAACTACAGGTTCTAATCTTCATTTTGACATATAGTTGTGGGTGTTTGAAAGAAACCCAGCTGCCACACCAGGCTTTTCCTCGCTAGCTCCCACACATGGCTCCTCCTCTTTCTCCTCCTCATGCCCTCCTCCTCCTCCATGCAAGAGTTTATCTGTGATAGCCAGGAATGGTCAGCTCTGCGCTGACTTGATGGGTTGACTATAGAATATAGCAATAACTTTTTAATCATGTGTCATAAATGAACCCTTTTTCTCTCTGAATAATAACAAGCAACTTTGGGTAGTTGATATATTTGTTTCCATCACGTTAGTTGTGCTTTCCCAAAACACATATTGGTATTCAGACATAAGTTCATGATTTTCTCAGCAAATCCTACTGAAAGGCAAAAACCTTGTCTGTCAGTGCCCAAAATGAGACAAATAATTGTTACCAAAACTATTCATATGAGCCACTGTAGTGGTGAGCGAAATATTGTTGTCTACATTGATACAAACTTTGTTCAATCTCACTATCAAACTCTTTCTGTTAACATCTCCTGGAGATTTTACAACACTATGTCACAATATGCTATTACTCCTACTTTTGATTATAATAATTATTTGCACAACCAACAAGATCACTTGACAGGAAAATAAAAACATGGCTAGTTTTAAATGTTTGAAGCAACAACCAGTGCTCTTTTTTTATTTTTTTTTGAGAACAGGTGTTATTTAAATCGTCCCAATTCCAATTTTTTTCCAGTTCTGATGCAGATCGGATTTTTTGACTCGCTTAAAAAAAAAAATTTAAATATGAAAAACACAAATTCCATTTCATTTTATGAAACTGGCCTGCTTTTATATTTTTCAAATTTCTGCCAGTAATAATGATATACACCAATAGTTACAACAAAATATATTGTGAGGAAATATTCATTAATAATGTGTGATCAGCACCATCATCTGTTTTTCTCAACCTCTGCCCTGAAATAATGTGTTTCAAGTAATGGGAGGAAGTGTCTCTTTCCTCCATTACTTTGGGCTAAGCTTTTCACAGTTTCCGAAGGAGTTGGGAAGATTTCTTTCACACTAGCATGCTGCAGAATCATTATATCCTGCTGGCTCCCACAGTTAATCATCCAGTTGGCTTGCTGTCGACACAGTGGCTATATTTAGCTCTGCCAAAATGACCTCACCACTGACTGCCTTTGTTTATAGTATTATGTGCTGATTCACATTTTATAGAGCAACATGTCACGGTGGTCATATGGTCACATGTGATGACATCACAATAAAACAATTCACATCATAAATTAGCATCCATGCACATATGATTTTTGGACAGTTCTCTTATAAATAAAAAATAAAAAATTGTGAGGTACTCTGTAAAGTGCTATTGTTCAATTTAGGACTTATACAGCTTATACAGTGCCCAATTCGTTGCCCAAAATTGATGTTTTGGGGTGATAAAATCTTTAAATATACAATATGTTTCTAATATTCATTATTCAGCTTTCAAGTGCAGAAGTTGACCATCTGCATTCTTGCCTAACTAATTGGCCCACACATCTCTGAAAATGTTGCAGCAAAATTTCATATTTTAACTGACCACATATTTGTAACTTTCATTCCGCGGCTAAAAAATCACCACCTTCAGCTGTGATGGTTTACTCTTTTATTCCTTACAGAATACAGTGGGTACTTTTTGGTCAACCCAGCGCCTGTAAAAAATGTATGCGAGACTGTTTGAGACTGCCTGAATTTTTTTTTTTCAAACATATAAATCAACCAAATGCACAGTTGGTCCAGTGAAAACCTTCCATTATTAGTCAATCCTGACAGTTTACAGAGCTACTCTATTTTAACTGTCAGTCCAGGCTCTTCACAACTACTTTATAATTCATGTAGCTCTTCCTAATGCATTTAGTGTGTCTAAGTCGAGGATCAAGAGCCCAGAATATTCAACTAGGTAAGAAAATAATGAATATTCATATCTTGAGGGGCTTTTTGCATCCTGACACTCTGAACAGCTAAGTATGGGGAGATGTGCGTGTGGCTGGACTCTCACTCTCAGTAGAGTGAAGTGAGACGATCAAGTAGGAGCATTAGCGGATTTTTCTTGGCTTACAAAGTTACACTTTTTCATTCCAGAATGCCCTTTTTCTTACCAGTTCTGCACTTATTTTACAACATAGTTCCTGGTAAATGTTAAAAAATATATCATTTGAGCTAAAAATAAAATGACCACATTTCTGCAGGGTTCCTAACACTCTGCAGCACTGCTACAGGTGGCAGTGAATGGTATCCATGTAGTTTGCAGCATTTGATCTGACCAGAATGAGCACTTGAAAACACAGTATACACATGAATTGTCAGATTGTTGGCAAGCAAAACTATGCCACCTGGGAATTCAAATCTGGGAACGTTGCATTTCCAGAGAAGGTGAGTTACACACTGTGCCGTCAGAACGGCAAGCTTTTCATACACCTTCTTACAACTTGAGGCAATGATATCACCTGTGAATAACAGCTGTTTTTTAACTTAAAACTTATACAACAGTCAAAATATTGTTGATAAAATTCTTAAAAAAACACACTTATTTTATTGGTGAAGCCAACAGGACAACATCATCCGCACAAAAAGCAGAGATGAAATCCTGTGGTTCCCAAACCGGACTCCCTCCGGCCCCTGGCTACGCCTAGAAATCCTGTCCATAAAGATTATGAACAGGACCGGTGACAAAGGGCAACCATGCCGGAGTCCAACATGTACACTGGGAACAGGTCTGACTTACTGCCGTGCAATGCGAATGCGAACCAAGCTCCTGCTCCGGTCGTCAGCCGTACAGAGACCGAACAGCCCTTAGCAAAGGCCCCCCGGACTTCCCCATACTACTGTGGAGCGCCCCCACAGAATACCATGAGGGACACGGTTCGAATGCCTTCTCCAGATCCACAAAGCACATGTGGAACTGGTTGGGCAAACTCCCATAAACCCTCAAGCACCCTGCGGAGAGTATAGAGCTGGTCCAGTGTTCCCACGACCAGGACGAAAACCGCATTGTTCCTCCTTGAATCCGAGGTAGGGTCGACTATCGGCCGAATTCTCCTCTCCAGTACCCTGGCGTAGACCTTCCCGGGGAGGCTGAGAAGTGTGATCCCCCTGTAGTTGGAACACACTCTCCGGTCCCCTTTTTAAAAAGAGGGACCACCACCCCGGTTTGCCACTCCAGAGGCACTGTCCCCAACCTCCATGCAATGTTGCAGAGGCGTGTCAGCCAAGACAGCCCCACAACATCCAGAGACTTGAGGTACTCAGGGCGGATCTCATCCACCCCCGGCGCCTTGCCACCGAGGAGCTTGACGAACTTGAACTACCTCAGTGACTTCGGCTTGGGTGATGGACGAGTCCACCTCAGAGTCCCCAGCCTCTGCTTCCTCATTGGAAGGCAAGTCGGTGGGATTGAGGAGATCCTCGAAGTATTTCTTCCACCGTCCAACAATGTCCCCAGTTGAGGTCAACAGCTCCCCACCCTGCACTGTAAACAGTGTTGGCAGAGTACTGCTTCCCCCTTCTGAGGCGCCGGACGGTTTGCCAGAATCTCTTCGAGGCCGACCGATAGTCCTCCTCCATGGCCTCACCGAACTCCTCCCAGACCCGAGTTTTTGCCTCCAGGACCGTCCGGGCTGCGGCTTGCTTGGCCTGCCGGTACCCGTCAACTGCGTCAGGAGTCCCACAGGCCAACATGGCCTGATAGGACTCCTTCTTCAGCCTGACGGCATCCCTTACTTCCGGTGTCCACCACCGGGTTCTGGGGATTGCCACCACGACAGGCACCAGAGACCTTCCGTCCAGGCAACTTTGAACTGCCGCGTCGACAATGGAGGCAGAGAACATGGTCCACTCGGACTCAATGTCCCCAGCCTCCCTCGGAATCTGTGAGAAGCTCTTCCGGAGGTGGGAGTTGAAGACCTCCCTGACAGAGGGCTCGGCCAGACGTTCCCAACAGACCCTCACAATACGTTTGGGTCTGCCAGGTCTGTCCAACTTCCTCCCCTGCCAGCGGATCCAACTCACCACCAGGTGGTGATCGGTTGACAGCTCAGCCCCTCTCTTTACCCGAGTGTCCAAGACATATACGGCCGGAGATCAGATGAAACGACAACAAAGTCGATCGATCATCGACCTCCGACCTAGGGTTGTCCTGGTGCCACGTGCACTGATGGACACCCTTATGCTCGAACATGGTGTTCGTTATGGACAAACTGTGACTAGCACAGAAGTCCAATAACAGAACACCAGCTTCGGGTTCAGATCGGGGAGGCCGTTCCTCCCGATCATGCCCCTCCAGGTATCACTGTCGCTTTTACCCACCCACGTGAGCGTTGAAGTCCCCAGTAGAACAATGGAGTCCCCAGTCGGACTGCACCATTCAAGTACCCCCCCAGAGACTCCAAGAAGGCCGGGTACTCTGTACTCTGTACTCTGTTCGGCCCGTAGGCACAAACAACAGCAAGCAGAGACCTATCCCCAACCCCGAAGGCGCAGGGAAGCGACCCTCTCGTTCACCGGGGTGAACTCCAACACATGGCGGCTGAGCTGGGGAGCTATAAGCAAGCCCACACCAGCCCGCCGCCGCTCACCCTGGGCAACTCCAGAGTAGTGGAGGGTCCAGCCCCTCTCAAGGAGTTGGGTTCCAGAGCCCAAGCTATGCGTGGAGGTGAGCCCGACTATCTCTAGCCTTGGTACCTCTCAACCTCCCGCACGAGCTCAGGCTCCTTCCCCCCCAGCAAGGTGACATTCCATGTCCCTATTGCCAGAGTTTTGGTCTGAGGATTGGGTGCCGTCGAGGCCCCCGCCACGACTGCTACCCAAACCACATTGCACCGGCCCCTCACGGACCTTCCTGCGGGTGGTGAGCCTACTGGAAGGCGGGCCCACGCGCCATTTCGGCCACCAGGCGCTCGCCTGCGAGCCCCAACCCCAGGCCTGGCTCCAGGGTGGGGCCCCCCGGTAACGCCAATCCGGGCGGACGTAACGGTCCTTGTTGTTTTACTATTCATCATGATGGGCTTCTGAACCGCTCTTAGTCTGGCCCGTCACCTAGGACCTGTTTGCCATGGGAGACCTCTTACCAGGGGCGTAATGCCCCCGACAACATAGCTCCTAGGATCATTCGGGCACACAAACCCCTCCACCTTGGTAAGGTGGCGGTTCAAGGAGGGGGACTGACAACCATTTGAAGCTAACTTGAAATATCTAGTATCCAAAGAAAGTTTGTCTCAGTTTTGGTGGCATTTGAATAAAGACTTTTGGAGATATAGATGTTAACTGATTTTGCATATTTAAAAAAAATATAGAGTGATGGATTTCTGAATTGACTGTAGGTTGCAGTGAGACAAACTTGAGTCACATAATAATCGATGTGCTAAAAAAAAAAGCTTTGTAATGCAATGGCTTTGTCTTATTTTTCTACGTTTGGAATGTCTAGAATGTTAAATTTATTGAATAAGCCATGGCCACTTAAATCAAGCAGTACAAAATTTCCAACAAGCATCCAACTATGAAATGTATCCTTTTCATATTTGTGGCACTGAGAGGTTAAGCAAAATGTGCTTTAACACAGTTTAGAGAAAACTCTCTTCTTTCAGATTGATATCTCAAAGCGTTCATTATTGCAAGTAACAGAAAATTACCTATTTTCATAAAAATGTATTGCTTGTAGAATTTAAACAGATTGATGTATTGAAATTCCTTTGATAATTTTAGATCAATAGAGTCCTTAGATGATCCTGACAAAGTTTAGGGACAATTGACCCAACAGTTTAAAATACGATTTTTAAAAAAAGAGAGAAACGTTGCAAAATTTGACATTTTTAGAGCAATAGACCATTGCAGCAGAGATACAGGTGAACTAAGAGATATAGGAATAGTTTTTTCACACTTTTTCTGGAGTTGTCAGTCGTATCTAACTTACAGCCATTAATCAGATCATGTCATTATTTAGTGTACGTGCATAAGGCAGTAGCAGTACAGTTGTTTCACTGGCTGACAGTGACACTGACTATCAGGAAAATAACAGCCTGCTACACAGGACACAAGCTACAGACTTTAGACTGTTTTACTTTTTTACCTTAACACATGGACATACATTGGCCTGCCCACTCAGGGGTTTGGAGAGTAAAAAGCATCAGTGATAAATGCCTAAAGACTTTTTTTTTCCTTTCAGTAATTCAGTTTATTAATGGAAATAGCAATATTTGCAGTAAAAGTTTGTATTTTGGGACTTTGAAAATGTTGCAGTTTGTTTTCCAGGTAGACGAATGGGAGGCCATGTGCCTGAATTAAACATGTAGTAGTTTGATAGAATTTTTTGAAGTTCAGTGATGCATGATGTGTTACAGCTGGAGGAAATAGGAAAACGTGTCTGACAGCTAGAGGGCTTAACATAGCCCAAAAAAGAACATATGACACACCTGCTAAAAGAAAAAGTGACAACCAAGCACAGTGGGGTTCAGAGGGTGACCACCACTCCGTAATGTACAGTAACACAAACAGCAAAACATCTTAACACTGACATGTTAGCCAGTCTGTTACAGTATGTTTATTTGCATGCTTGATAACTAAAGTGCTGTGGTGTTGAATTATTGAATTATTTTTCCACAACTTTTATTGAAAGAACAAATATGTTCCTTGACTCAGATACACAGTTGTTTGACATTCTGCTAAATGTCATGGGTCTTCATGGGAAAAACTCTCCAAAGATAAAAAGGCAGAGGTATACAGTAAACAAGTAAGTGAAACAAGTGAGAGCAAAGAATGCATAGTAAAAGGTAAATCATATCAAATGTACTCTTAAAAGATGAATATGTATTCCTACAAATAGACACTCACACATTAATCACACCTATGCAGACTTGCAAAGTATTTGAATTTACATTTGAAAGCACATTACTACAGAGGCCCATCATTCTAGATTGGATAGAGAATTGGACTTAGAGAATACACATATAAAATGAGCTGTTACACTTTTCACAATTTTTAATTTTAGTTCATTTTAGCTCCTTATGGGAATATTTTGCTGAACTATCTTGGTAGTGTGTGCATAACTCTTACTAAAGTATGTGAGGTGTGCAAGGATTGTTTATTCCTTGTATCCACTGTGTTGCTAAATTTGCATTTTGAATAATTGTAACTACATGTCAGCAAGAAAGTAAAGTGTTACGCCCCAGCCTAGGGGAATCTGGGGCTAAGGGCACAACATAAAGGGTGTGACTCCCTCTCTTTGCTCTCCCAAGGATGACCAGAGAGGATAATTTTGCAGTCCAACAAATTTATTTACAAAAAGAAAACTGGGTTATAGGCGTCGGGGGGAGCACATGGCCAAAACAACAAACAAAACCATCTAGAAACAAAAATCCACTAACTTACCTACTTGAATAAGAAAATAAAACACAGGTATCTTACCTGCCTCCCTGAACATAAACAAGAGAAAACTTAAGGAAATAAAATAGCTTCTCCCCCCTACAAAAAAAAAAAAAAACCCGGACTGCATCAAACAAATAACAAAACTCAAAAGGTGGTCTCACTGCACACGCGCAGCACCACACACACAACAGTTCGAATTGAAGGCACACAGCACACCACAGTCTGGTCGGGAGTAGGGTGAATGAAAGGGAGCCACACGGCCGGCATGGGTGGGTCCCATTTTAAATCTGGTCCCGCTGATCCTCCTCCGTCCAATCACCAGCCACCACCTACACAGAACACAAGAGGGAAGGAGGAGAAGGACAAAGAAACAGCACCTCCCCTCAGGCAGGGAGAGACAACACACACTGGGGAAGATACAGACACAACACTGAAAAGAACATAACCTTATGACCCCGGGTCATAACAAAAGATAAAGCATTTTCCTATAATTGCATGTATATGAGGCTTGATTTTAATGTGAAAAGCACATTAGCAAACAATTAACTATTTAATGGGCTTAAATTGTTTGTGTATAATTATTCTTCCACATAGATTTGTACGTACGTTACAGTCTCTGCAGATGAAGCAGGAGTTTGAGAGGTGTGTTTCAGCTTAATCTCTGTGAAATCACTTCTCTGAGCCTGCAGTTACCATCACCATGGTAACCTTTGACTGGAGCTGGGAATCCACAGCTGATTGAGATGAACTAATTTGCAGTTTGACTCACTGTGATTGGCTGATTCCACTGTTTAAGTCTCAGTCTAATATTGATGCTGGCCTTTCTCATTGAGCCATTTTTAAATCTTTTCCTCTCCAAGCAGGACATAACAAATGTGTGTGTGAGTCTGTGAGTGTGTATGTGTAAGTGTTGTCTGTGCATGTGTGTGTGACTAGTTAACCTCTATGGTACAGCTACTGTCTTTAAATCTTGCACTGGAGAAATATATAATCAGAATCAGACAGCTCATTGCTGGGAAATGCATCAAGCATCAGGGACACATTGAAATGTTCTAGTTGTGTGTAGTGTTTTAAACAAATGATTATGATGTCTGACTGTACTGATTGGCTGTAACCAGGGCTTGCCTGTGTTGCAGAAGATGAAATAAATGGGACTGGCACGCCAAACGCCTACAGCCTCTCATTTATTCCAAGACCTGTGAGTGGCTGTCATTGACACGGAGATTAGAAATGAAAAAACTCAATGACTCAATCACTAACTCACTCCTAAACTGTCAAAGCAAAGCGTTTCCTCATTCAGATGAAAAACTTCAAAGGGGGTGAGTTGTGGCACCCGATTGCCTGGATTTTAGTGTTAAATCTTAATTACTTATAGTTTTAAATTAAGATTGAACACGAGGCTTTTCAAAAGGAGGGGAAGCTGCAGTCATGACCTCAGCAGTGCAAAGGCAATTATGGGAAAGAAACAGATAGTTCAGTTTCAGTCCCGATGCAAAAGCATTTATGTGATTGAAGGCTGAGTAGGTAGGAAGTGTGCTGTGGGATTGAACATGTGTGTGCGGGGGGAACTGCATTGTTCTCTCTTATAAAGGCAAGTGTTTTCCCCAGGCTTCAGGACTTCTTTTCTCTTTTGAAACTTGAGTGCTGGATGTGTTCTGGTCTGGACTGAATTGCCCATTATTAGTGGCATTATAATAGTGCATATAAATGAACATTTAGTTGTGGAAGTACAGTGGCACAATGTGTTAGAGCTCATGCTGGATTTTCTTAAGATATCAGTATATGACTTCAAATGTTTTTTCTTTCAGGATCACCACAACAGCTGCCTGCATGATGGACCTGCGCAGATACCCACTGGATGAGCAGAACTGCACCTTGGAGATTGAGAGCTGTAAGTAGCACTGAGTTTGAGTACGTGTTTATGTGTGCATGAATGGTCAGAGATCCTGTGCAGACCCAAATGTTCATTGGGTGTCTTTTACACCTGTAGTTTGGTACAGTTGGTGATGCATTATGCATTATCAGGCTCAAATTCCGGTGACTGACATCAGGTTATGCTGCACTTTTCTGAATTCGATGTTTACTGATAATCTGTGGTGTTAAGACCTCACCAAAAAACTATTATGAGCACTATTAGACCATACTATACCTGCGCCTTATCTGTCAGGAATAGTGAAGGGCAGGTAGAAAATGACGAAGACTAATCTTTGTAGCATTGTTTGTAGCATTAGGGGATACTATTGCTCAAAGATTGTGATCTTTCTCTCATGTTTTCATAAGGAACCACAGAAATAAACATCACACCCCGATTTATGTTTTTAATGTATCTGGGAATAACCCTGCACTCGCACAGTGACATGCACACATCTGACCATGGCTGATCTGATAAATGAATCCTTTGCTCAGATTGGAAGATGACTTCCTTCACAGTTTATGATCAGCAGATGGATTTTATAGTAGTTTAGCTTTTAAATTCCTGCTAAAATCTGATATCTTGCACAAAATCCTGTGGTTGGTCTGAGACTGATTGAAATGAACGAGACCAAAATATTCACTACTGATAATACAATACACCAGTCTGTCAAACTACTGGCCACTGTCTTATAAATAAGACACCAAGATATTAAAACTCACTACCTGAAGCGAGAATCTGCCTCAGAATAGAAGGTTATGATTCCCACACACATAGCCAGTTTCATGCTTGAGACCCAAAATCCCAACAAAAATGTATCATAATGTATCTAAAAGGCCTCAGACACTTTAAAATCACTCCTACAACATAATCTTCTCTTCAATCCTCACTTTGCCTGTGAATCACTAGATACACAAATTCAGGCAGAGCTTCAAAGCTCCATATAAATACATACAAGATACATAACCATGCTAGGCCTGGGGTCTGAGGTCTGCTGCACTTCATGCAAGTTAATGCAAACTGGCATTTCTTGTTTAATGAGACCTAGCCAGAATGCCTCAGTTAATTATATATACTACATGCATAATTAAAATCCCACACATATTATATACTTATGCATTGAAACACTAAGGGCTTACTGTGTGACACCTCAATGACTAGACTGGGATAACACATGAGGGTCATTCATTTTTAAAGCCTTTTATGGGACAGGCAATCCTGCAAATCAGTCCTTCAGATTGGCCAGACAAACTTGGATGGCTTCTCAGCTCTAAGGCGTGGAATATACTTGAGGTAACACAGTAAGACAGCCAAAGGCATCTGGAAGCTACTTTTTGTTAGCCTTGCTAACTAGGCTATCCTGATTTGATTTGTTAGAAGGCGATCAGCACCCACCACTGTTGATTTTTTGTCACAATGAATTATTATTAGATGCTGATAATTTATGTATGTCTTAAAAATGTTCCAGGAAATGCTTATTTGAGAATTCTTATCACAAAGATAAGACTGTAAGTACTGCAAGTAGGTAACTTATGTACTTATCACAAGGACTTGAGCATTTACATCTGATTATACAACTGGATTTGGGGGGAAAGGCTGCAGCAGTGAACTGTGTTGGCATGAGCATATCAACAGAATAACAATAAAAGGCACACAATACATGTCCTTACATTTATATTGTTAGACATTTGAGTGTAATAGAGTATTTTTAAATTGTAGTAGCACTACTACAACCCTGTATAAACTGTAAAAAGGTATAATGGCATCACAGACATAATAGCACTCAACTGACCAACCAGTATTTCAGTCACACCAATGTGTAGGCATTTTTGAAAGAATGCATTCATTTCTGCAGCCAAACTGTGTCTAGGTCTAATGATTTAGATTGTCCACTAAAATACACTGTCCTATTCTTAAAATAACCTTTAATGTCAAATTCGGAGGTCTTCACATACATTAAGTGGATGAGAAAAAACACTGAGGGCAAAATCATAATAAA
Organism: Scortum barcoo; assembly: GCA_023238725.1. Taxonomy (NCBI): domain Eukaryota; kingdom Metazoa; phylum Chordata; class Actinopteri; order Centrarchiformes; family Terapontidae; genus Scortum; species Scortum barcoo. The sequence goes on from CM041539.1 coordinate 24,574,589, forward strand.
GCCCTTCTAGTAATGAGAAGTGGTTAATTCCCTGAAATCCTGCAGCTGCTTTAAGATAAGATGGAGAATCTGAAGACCGAGAGTAGTAGGCCCATAATGTTGATCTAATTACTGACAGGACAGCGGGGGCCTATTTCACTCTAGTTCAGGCTGCAGACGAAGCCCAGAGAGCTGCCAAAAAAAGTAAAGAGAAGGTTTTATTGTTGTTCTAGTTCAGCCTGTGGGGAACTGGAAGATGTTTAGCAGCTGAACAGAAAGTTTCTTCAGTTCTTCTTCTGGAGCACATAGTTGTAACATTTGCTTTGTTGGGTGGGTGATGTTACATCTGGTTTTGATGCAAGAGTATTTTACTGTTTTGTTTGATCCAAGCTGAATCCAAATTAACAACACTGTAATGTAGACAGACAGAATTTAACAAAAAAATCTTGTACAAATTTTGTCAAGTGTTCTGTTAGTAGTCTAATAGTAGTTCATTACTTGGAGTTGGATGTGCAGTTCTATTTTTTTCTTTTAGGGAAAGGGATGGGGAAATATGATGTGTGTGTTGTACTTTTTTCCTGTCTTCATTTAGTTTTATTATTGTATGTGTATTCATGGCTATTTGTGTTCAAATGACCATTAATCCACTTACTTTCTGTACCTAATTGTAAAGTTCAGGGTCATGTGAAGTGAGTCCCAGGACACAGCAGGCAAGAGGGGTCATGCATCACTCAGTCAATACATTTGAAATCAAATTATAAAATAGCTCTGGCTCTGAAAGTTCATTCTTGTCTGTGGTATGTCGCAATCTTTACCAGGAAATTGTTACCTGCTTCTGTGACATAGCAAGGACTCTTTACAGGAGCCTGAATAAACACCAGAAACACCCTCTGCCTTCACCAAAGATGGCTGGAAAAAGATCAGGAAGAGCATTCACATCTCATACCAGACTATGTTTGAACAAAACATGTCTCACCAGGAATGACTGTCACCAGTAACAACTCCAAAATCTTACTCCTGTATGTTTCACATTTGTACTGCATTATCTTAAGTGCTGTTTGTTTGTAATGAGAAAGCTAACAATACTTCCTTTCAGATTGCTCCTAGACTAGTTCTGTGACGTGGACCAGATATTTTCAATAATATAGTGTGATTACAGCATTCTTACCTGTCCAAGTAAACTGAACCAAGTGAAAAAAACACTATTGAGTCCCAAACTAAATACAGCAGGTGTGCAAGTGCCTTTAGCCCTTAACCGTCAACCCGTGGTGATATTCTTTTCAAATATACTGGATTGTGCCTTGATCCAAATGGGCATGTCCTCATGTTTCTGCTGAGGCTTAAATTGTTGTGTTCTCCTGCTTTTTTCAGATGGATACACCACTGATGACATTGAGTTCTACTGGCAGGGAGGAAGCAACGGAGGCTCTGTCACCGGGGTGGAGAACATCGAACTGCCTCAGTTCTCCATCATAGACTACCAAACCTTGTCTAAAAAAGCTGTGTTTGCCACAGGTAACAGAGTCATACACTGCCAATTCATTCCTTATATCCTGTGAATTTCAATTGAAAATATATTGAATTTCTGTAGTATAATGCTATATGACCTGGTTAATTCATTGATAGCTAAATATACATACTGTAGGTATATCTATACAGGAGGTGTTTCATTGCAAGACACAGATAATGGTCAAGCAAAATGGCAACATAGAATCAAGTTCAATAATAACTGATACATCAGCATACATAGGGCATATTTAAGCTATAGTCACAGAATATCAAACATTGTTTATTTATGGGGAAAATGCATGTGTGCATCAGCACCATCAGAGAAAGAGAAGGATGCATTCACACCTGTCTTTTGTCTTAGACATGTTGTGTTTAGAGAATGTCTGGGGGATGATTTAAGGAATTCCTTCACTTTCTATCAAGAGTTTATACTTTCTGTATTTACCCAGCAGAGAGAGAGCAGTTTTATGTTTTATGTGTTGAGGACTGAGAAATTCATATAATCATATTTTGTGTAAAGAGGAAGTCAGTTACTCTGCCAGCCAGTTAAACCTTTGTCTCCTCCTGCTCTCTGTCATTGCCTATAATGTGTTTTAATATGTCAAATTCACAGTTACACTACTGAACTGGCCTCCTTATCTACTGCAAAATAAACTTTAGTACAGCACATAGCTGTGTGACTGACTTCTGATATTTAAAATGGCTGCTCAGAGAGAAAACTCTTTACATCATCACACTAATATAATCATTGGAAACGTACAATAATATTTCCATGATTTGTGTCACTATATTCACAGTTTTCTTATGAATCTTTGAATAAGTATCTGCAAACTTGTGTGTAAAATGATATCATTTATCCAGTACAACTCCTGTAGAATATATGAAATATAGTAAAATAATTCCCATTGATACTTACATCCCATACATTGGATTAGGGACTCCTCATTGCATCAAAATAGAGTAGTGATGAGAGTGCACCTTTACATCTCCTAGTGGCAGAAAAGAGAATAATGTGGGATTGGACAAGGATGGAGGATAGCATGTGTTTTCCACAACAACCCCTCAAGGGGGGCCTGCAGCCAACGTGGGGTGGAAATGTTGGGCACTATCAAGTGCTTTCCTTGTTCTCAAGACATAACAAATTGTTCTTATGAATTTAACCTGGTCCTCCTGAGAGAATAATTAATAAAATAATTTAATAACTATAACATTATCCCACAATATCAATCAAATGTTTTTTTCAAGAGCATATTACCTCACCATAATGAGCTACAGTGTTTCACAGTCTTATAGCGGTGAACAGAGGGAAAAATTACTTTAAATGATACTGATACTACTATTACATAAAATGAGTCATAATCTTATGACTGTCGCTTTGAACAGAGACAGGGGTTATAATCTCCCAGTGTACTGCTTTCTATGCCGACACACTTCGGTCACATGATGACAGGAAGGTAACAGGTACCTACAAAAAGCTAGTAAGTGGACACTGAGTCAAGATTATTTTATAGAACAAATACTTACAAGAATAAGAACTAACTTTACAAATGGTTACTACTGTTTCCTGCTAATGTGTTCATGTTAGGTGTTCATGTCATGGTTTTAAGTGGTTACCATGGCATTTTCTCAGCGATTTCTTCAGCTTCCCTTTACACAGAACAAACACCAATCAGTTGGGCTGGCTTTCCTTACAACCTTCCTGTTGCCATGTTTATACAAAGCAAATGTAGGTCAGATAAACCAGGAACCCAGTATAATGTACTTAGTAAAGATGGCTTCCTATGTTTTATTCTAGTTGTGTCTAGCCCACTTCAGCCATCCTGTATTTTGTCTTTCACAGGTTCCTACCCACGTCTGTCCCTGAGCTTTAAACTGAAGAGGAATATTGGCTATTTCATTCTGCAAACCTACATGCCCTCCATCCTGATCACCATCCTGTCTTGGGTCTCCTTCTGGATCAATTATGATGCCTCGGCTGCCAGAGTAGCCTTAGGTCAGTGACTTTTCAGGTCTTTACAGATTAGCAATTATGTTTGCTGATAATGTTTTTATTCAACTATTGGTATGACTCCATATGGCTCTAAGTTTGTTGCTCAGTGGGTTGGTCCACAACTTCACTACACACAGAAATAAATACTATTAGATGAACTTCAATTAGTTTTTTGTGGTCTTCAGGAAATCAATCCAAATAACTTTAGTGATCCTCTAACTTTTCATCATCAGGTTTATTTGACCAATAATTTGTATTATAACCAGACACCTACAAAACTAAGCATAATCCTGTCAGACTCAGCTGTACTTTGTGTTTTCTGCAAGTTAGCAAATGTTAGCTTGTTAACGCGCTAAACTAAGATAAACACGGCAAACATTATACCTGCATCACATCAGCATGTTAGCATTGACATCATGATGACCTTTAGCTAAAAATAGTAAGTATCAAGCTTAAATCACTGTTGTATCTATGTACAGCCTGAAAAGGAAAAGACAAGAAAGGAAAGTGTTTCAATGGCATGTCTGTAAAAGAATGACACTCAACAGTGTTGAGTACTACTGCTGCCTTTTTTACCAGACCTGCTACTCATTCAGTCTGCTCATTTATTTCTACTGATGGTGCTGAACAACATAAACCCTAATGAGTAACGGTGGATCAGCACTGTTGTCACAAAGTCACAATGTCAGGTTTGATGCATGGCCCTCTCTGCTCAAGCGACATTAACATCAAGTGGGCTGGAGATAAAATGATTTCTGTCTAAAAGCAGCAGCACTAATAGATGGTTCCACTTTCTGCACCGTCAGCAGAATAAAAAGGAATGAAGACTGTCAGCTCATAAACTACTATTTTCCTGTGCAACCACAGTTGTGTTTGGGCATAATGCCTGCTCCACCTTTCAATCCATGTAGTGTTCCATACTTAATTGTACAGATACCTTTTTAGTATAATGCACTCACCTCAAAATGCACATGAGCGTGCAGTCCTCCATATCCTCCATGTATTGGCTGCCTTGTCTGAATTCTCATTTGCAAACACCCCCAGGACAGAGTGTACTGACCAAACCCTCCAGGCAGACTGAATTCCCCTTGACAGTGTGATGTAGCTCTTGAGACTGTGGGTACACTGAATATCTACATGTCAGTAAGGTCCAATACATTATTCAATTTATAGGTTTCACTCAGGAGAGGCTTAATTGCAGAGTTGCTTTAAGAATGATCAAATTAATTTATTAACGTAAAGACCCTAATGTGATGTTTTGTATAACACCAACCAGCAGTGACCATATACTAAACTTGAAGAACATTGATCAGGAACTAACTTGATGAGGTCACCAGTGACCAAGAATTTGCTTGAACGAGGTCAGCAGTGGTCATGACTAACTCACTTGATGAGGTCAGCAATAACCAGGAACTTGCCTGAATAAGATAGCAATAACTATCTATATTATATAACTAGAACACCCTTTATATATAACTATAATATAATAACGTAGTAATGGCAGAATGCAGTGAACATGACAGTACTTACAAGAGAATAATAATAAGTATAGATTAGTAGAAAGCCATGAACACGACAGTACTCACCATTACCAGCAATGATGTGAATGATTTAATATGATCAGCATAACATGGATGTAATGCTGAGGTTAGCTGTGACTAGAATATCAGATAAAATAAATCAAAAGGAAAGCCAGAACACCACCTGTAGACTAGGATGAAATGCTAAATCAGAAACTAGCTATCTCTATCTGATGAATGAATAAAAAAACATTAAAAGGCTGTTTAGTAGTAAACAGGTAGAAGCACAAAACAGCAAATATTCCTGTGTCTGGTTTGCATCAGGACAGAGGGTTAGACAGTCTCATAAAGTGCAGATTGGAGTTGTGCAGATTTTTGTGTGTCTGGACTATGTATTTTCTCAAATAAAGCGCGTAATAAAATAAAAGCTTTGTCTCAAATACAGGCTAGCAAATTTGTGGGAAAAACATCCATAAATGTATATGCCAGTCTGGCATAAAGTGCTTCCCATTGTTTAATCAAGGAATTCAACAACGTCATGTCATTTCATAATTCTGGTTACTCATCTAAAGTGTTATTGTCCTATTTTAGTCACTGTGGGTGTAGATGTGTTATTTTGTCAGCTAGACTGTATTTGTAGTAAGACAAACATGATAATACTATCAAACACATCAAATTACCCTCTACTACCTGGTTTGAAGTAATGCTCTGGTGTCCTTTGTAGTTGAGGTAAATCATGCCCTGGCTACTATTAGAACATTTATTAAAGGTCATCCTGCCATCACATTGTAATTATTAGTTTCCATTCAACAGTAAAGGCAAGAGAGCTGATGTCCTATGTGAAGCGGTGCCATCTGATCTGTGATACTACAGTACATATACTGTAAATTTGTTTTAGTAGAAGCAAAGGGGAAGGAAATCTCAACTTCGGCTCTATCCAACTTTCACATCATGAGTAGATAGTAAATAAGCAGATAGAAACAACACGAAACAACACAGAAATGTAGTTCAACTCTGTGACGGAGACACGTTGATACATTAAGATATGCATGCATTAAAAGCATTTGGGAAAATGTTTTTTTATCTCAGTGTGAGGGGATCAATTCCAGTCCACTTATTTTCTTTTCTTTCTTTTTTTTTACACAGGTGGTTAAGCTGTTTTATCTGCTTCCAGTCTATAGTACTAAACAAGGCTAAACATATCCATCCATTAAACATAATAATTTTCCATCTTCCTAAGCCTGGCGAGATGCGCTGAAAATCCATGAGACTTAAGTGCATCAATGCAGAATCATTCGACAAAGCATTGTGATGCATCGAATCAATGATCTCCCCTACCCCTAGTAACAACATTGAGTATACAGCCAAATAGTGGCTCTATAAGGCTGTACTTAAGTTCCACAGTTTTTTAACTAAATGATCATTTCAGCATGTTACCAGATTACTTTGACAATCTTACAGAAACAAGCTGATGTTTGTCAGTTAATGTTAACTATGCGCACTATCTCAGAATGTTAGCATGCTAACATTTGCTAATTAATAGTCTCTTGGTTATTAGTACCTGTGGCTGTCAAGTCCCAGAGCCTTCATAGCTTGAGCCAGTTTGGAATACCTAGTTCATAGATCTTTTGTGTATGTTGTCAAGGTGTTCAATTTTAAGATATTCAGCCAACCACTTGAAGTTACCTGTTAGCTAGCTGCCAATTGATGTTATATTCCTTTTATTCCATTTTTTCTGAGCTGACAGGGAGTTACATCCTGAAATGTAATTTTCTTTTTGGGCAGTTTAGTAAGTTTTGGAGATTTTTTGGAGATTCTTATGGTTTTTTGTTATTTTGGCCAGAGCTATACAAATACAGGATTACAGCTGATGACTCTTCATATTCATTATCTAACTCTATGTTATTCCCCCCTCCCGAATGGTGCTATATAACGTCAGTGTAGTATCACAAGTATCACAATTTATAAGGGAGAAATGAGTGTCTATACTAAATTTCAAAGAATAGTTTTCCATTAGATATTTCAATCTGAACCAAACAAAATTCAACCTGGGGGTTCCTCTAGATGAGTCAGGTGATCACCAAAGTTATGAAGAAATATCACCTGGGGAGAAGGTGATGGTGGTTGGGAGGAAGTTGCAGGCTAGTACTCACTGCATCACTAACCCTCTGTATATGACTGTTGCTTTATAAGAAGGCTTAATAAATGCCTTACTTCTGACTTTTTCTCTAACTATGATGTTTCTTCTTTATCCAGTGTTGTCAACAGATTTCCTTTTAACCATGCCCTCCCTCATTATCTATAGGTATAACCACGGTGCTGACCATGACCACCATCAATACCCACCTTAGGGAGACTTTACCCAAAATCCCCTACGTCAAGGCCATTGACATTTACCTCATGGGTTGCTTTGTCTTTGTTTTTCTGGCCTTACTGGAGTACGCCTTTGTCAACTATATATTCTTCGGTCGAGGTCCTCACCTGCAGAAGAAAGTGGCAGAAAAGGCTGCCAAGTCCAACAATGAAAATAAAAGCAGACTGGAGAGCAATAAAGTGCAGGTAGGAAAGGGGCATTGTGCAGTTTATATACTGGTGGGTTATTCATTCACTCAAATGTAAGCCAAGAGTTAAAAGAAACACTTTCATATATTTGAACTAATTTAAACTTGTATGACTTTAAACATCAGTCATACATACCACTTGAAAAAACATCTGGTCATGTAAGTGGTAGTGGTAGTTCTTGCGTGAGATCATGAGTAACCCACCAATTTCATGGGTGTCACAGTGGTATGAAAAAGACATCTTAGTTTGTTTTTGGTCTCTTTCTATTCCTCAATGTTCTTGAAGAACAAATACTGACTGGTTATCTCTCCTCATGGAAAGGTAGAACATGGCAATCATCTGGGTGCCTCTTATGAGGTGTGCATGTCCATGTATAATATTTAACAAAAGACTTGAGGCAGTGCAAAGCGTTTGATTGATTAGTCTTAATAAGCAAGAGGTCTTTGAGGTATGTGTGTCAGGGCCTTACAGGTAACAGGGCCATTGTTATTAGTTGTTCCTCGAAGGTGTTGTGGTTTCCAACTCACATAATAAAACACAATATGCAATTATATATACTATATGCTTATATCAAAAATTTCAAACAGGTGTCTGAAAAGAAAGATCTCTTTGTCATACATTTCAAATTCCTAAACATTTGCCTAAATGGATGCTGTTTGTTATGGATCCAGCATTTGACTTACAAAATGAATTTAATGAAATCTGCTCCTCCTTCCTCAGGTTGATGCTCATGGCAACATCCTCCTGACCAATCTAACAAGTGAGATGGGTGGAGCAGATATGATGGGCACTCTCAACGACCCGCGGGCTACCATGTTCTCTTATGACAGTGCCAGTATACAGTACCGCAAGCCCATGACCAGCCGAGATCTGTACGGACGACCGGCAATAGACCGACCAATGGCCCACAAGAAGGGCCGCTTGCGGAGGAGGGCCTCACAGCTCAAAGTCAAGATACCTGACCTCACGGATGTCAATGCCATCGACAAATGGTCCCGTGTGGTTTTTCCAATCACATTCACCTTCTTCAACCTGGTCTACTGGCTTTACTATGTCCACTAGTGTGGCAGTAGCGAGCCTGTGTGGCAGCACCACTGCTCATGATTTGTGAGAAAAGCTACCTAGCTCTTGTACAGCAGTGAAAATAGAGAAGCATTCAATCCATTTGTATAAATCCTGTCCATATCCATATGCATATCCATATCCATATATATATATATATATATATATATATATATATATATATATGTATACACACACAGTGTGTGTGTGTGTGTGTGTATATATAGATATATATAAATGGGGTCCAAAAGTCTGACACCACATTAAAACCACATTGAAAATTTCTAATATTTTCAGGTAAACCCAGAAATAATCACAAAGTTCAAAAATTGTTAACAAAAAGAAGAAAAAAACACCTTACCAACTTGACCAACTTAACACCTGTACAGAGGTCAGGTCAGATGGATCCCTCTCATAGAAGCATACATTCAGATGATACTCAGATGGATTTGAACTACTCATCAGAGGCTTGTTCAAGTAACTCAACATGCAGTCAGTGTTCGCCTGTTATAAACATGGCTGTACCTCAAGTTTCCAGCAGATCATTGCTCACTAAACAGCATTGTGATAGTGGGAAACATGGCATCCGAACTAAGTGAAAGTATCAGAAGTTATTCTGTGTCTAATTTGTCATGAGATAACTTTGGTGTGAATTGAAGCTATAGAAGTACATTTGACTTGACTTGGATTTTCAGAAACTGGATCAGTTATATCCAAAGCACAATCAAGACAGACCAAAAGTGACCACACTGTCAGAAGATCAATAGATCAAACTTAGTCTGCTGAGAGATAGTAAAGCAACTTCATCACAGACACAGAGTTTGCTAAATAAAGAGCAGGACTCCAATCTTCAAAAGTACTGTAAAAAGAAGTCTGTCTTGTAGTGAAAAAGTAGCAGTTTCTAAACACTTCTCAGGAGGGGAAACAAGGCCAAATGCTTGGGGTGGGCCAAGAAACACCAACATTTCACAGTGGATGACTGGAAAAAAGTCCTGTTAACTGAGTGTGGGATTTCTTTTCAGTAACAGAAGGGTGTGTACAGGGAGATAAACAGGAGAGTGAATGATACCGCAGTGTGAAACGTGGTGAGAATATTCAAGTCTGAGGGTGTTTTGCAGACTTTAGTGTTGGACACCTTCCAAGGTGATATACTGTTCCATTCTTCAGAGACATGTTCTGCCCTCTGGTTTGCATTTTTGTGCAGAAGGATTCATACATACTGCAGCAGGATAATGACCCAAAAGAACTACTTCAAGACCAAAGAAGACAAAGGAGTCCTCCACAGTCACCTGACCTGAGCCACATGGAACACTTATGGGGGCACTTGAAACTGAGAAAGCCAGACATTCTGTGACATCACAAGAGGCTCTTTAGAACATTGTCAGAACATGCTGAGATAACTTGTGGAGTCTGTTCCAGCTTAAGTGCATACTGTAGAAGACAAGTGTGGACATACAAAATCTTAGATATTCTGAAATTCTTGTTGATTTTTGAAAGATTTACCTTTCAGTCAAATTATATTAAGCTGGAATTAAGTATCTTGACTAGTGGTCTCAGACTTTTGGACCCCATTGTGTGTGTGTGTGGAGAGAGAGGTATAATTAAAAAAAAAATCCCATCACATTTGCTGTACTCATCCATACAGAATAAATATATATAGATTATATAGAATTTAAGACAGCAAAGACAGTGAAAGTATGGTATAGTAAAGGTAAGTCCGAACTTGCCAAAAAGACTTTGATGACAATGATCTTTCATTTCTTCTATCTCTTTTTTGTACCTCACTCACTTTTTGCATGTAAATGGAGACCAATGTTTTTTTGCTTAAAAGGTCAGAAAACAAGCGAAAGGAAGCCCAGCGCAAAAGTTGGTAACAAAAAATGACAACAGTTTTTAAATGATCTCATCCTTCTAATTAACAGACATTTGGTTGAATTCCATCTAATAAGGTAGACCTCATTTGATTTAAGCTCTGTGCTCCAAATTAGCTTATTTTGTGGATTTAGGTGTGTAACATTGTGTTAGAAACCTTTTGCACAGTAAACCAAAAGCAGTTTCTGTAAAAAAATAAATAAATAAATAAATAAATAAACAAAGCTTTGCATGGCTCTACTGAGCCACTCTGTATTATAATGATTATACTGTATGCTTTTGAACAATCACTGCATTTTTAAGGTAAGTACAGGACTGATGTAAATTGGAACTCCACTAATTTCTGAAAAACAAATTGTAGTTAAATTTGTACCTATAATATTCTCACAATATCTGTGAGCATGTGCAATGTAATTGTCTTTAAAAAAAATCAGGTAAAGAATGACAAATGATGTCACCATGCTTTCAAAATCTCATTTAAAATTTCAAGCCCTGATAAAACACGCAGCTGCTGTTCAAACACCTGGTGTGATGGACTAGTGTTGAACATTTTTGTGAGATACCTGAAGGTATAATGTATAACTGTTTTGAATTGCATAGAGCTGCATCTGCCTCAATGTGTTACATTATTAAAGAGAAAGCATGAGGTCAGTGTTAATCTAATTTCATTTTCAGCAGATTGCCTTTCAGGTCATTATCAAGGCTTTTGTAGACAACGCTAGGCATTAGTGGTAAGACCCAAGTTCAAATTTGCTCCAGCTTTAGCACTACAGTCAGGTTCAGAATACATTTTTTAAAGACAAACTAGCCATGAGGGCCGTAAGAATAGGTATGACCAACAGCTAACATCACACAGAGTGAATTAAGTATCCTGCCTGGTGTGCCTAGAAGTTCCATCCGTATGGACTAATGAATTCTGTTCAGTGCCAATGCAGGAAGTAGTGTGTCCTTTGCAGTATATGAGGTGGAAAGTTAGGAATGTGGATGGGTATGTCGCAAGTCTGACTTTCATGCAGGAAATTGGAGTTTGTGTGGTTAGGCTAACTAAAAAAGTTATAGTAAGGGAAAGACCTGGTTACAATTAATAAAAAGGTCACAGTAATTGCATGAAAGTTGAGCATGCCACATGCCATCCACCATCCCAAGCCTTACTTCCTGTATTGGCACTGAGCATTGATGAGGTGCATAATCATCTTAAATTGGCTCTAGAGACCTCTAGTTCTAGAGATACTGAACCCAAACTCAGCTGTTTAACCATGATAGAAGAGGACTCTCTGTGAGGTTGTCTGATGTTACACCCCCATGCAAGTAGACTGAAACACAGTGAGTGTTTGCAGAACTCCTTGTTTCAGTCACCATCTCCCACAATCTATTTGTCTTGGTAGAAAGGAGAGTCTGCATTCACAAGCAATCTTATGGGGCATCTTTGTGTTCTAGTCTGTTCATTGTTTAAATGTGAACCTACTGGCTTTATAATGCCCATATATTACAGTCAGTGATGCACATTTGTGTTCCTTTCTCTGTCATCTGTGCAGTTGCAAAACAAACAGAGAATCACACTTGCTGGCTTTGGTAGATGTATGATCCAACTGGATAAAGTAATTCTTTATTCTTCCTTCAGTATAATAACTGGCAACATGATAGTTAAGACAAATGTTACCTGCTTGTCTTATCAGGGCTTTAACCCATAAGAACCCAGACCCCTTTCTCCTTCAAGGAAAATTATGGGGGACATATCACAGACTAAATAGTTGTTGTGGGAACACAAAATCACATGACCTGTCACATGACCCACCAGGATGTTCAGTAGGGGTCACTTGAGGGACTTCACAGGTTAAAATCAAGGATAAAGCTATATAAGGAACTTTCCAGGTCATTTAAGTGACTTGTGACACCTGTGTCACTGTGGGTTCTTATGGGTTAAACAAAAAAACAGCAAAACCAGATAGGCTTCTACAGGACACAATAGTAGCAGTGTGCTCTCTCCTCGTGGCTGAATATTGTGCCTTTACCAAGAATCTTGATATTTTCACAGGGTTTAACTTCTATCTAGTCTAGGATTTAGAATTTAAAAGAAATCATCTTGTACTTTTTTTAGATTAAGAACAACAAGAACCAGAAACAGAAGCGGACTCTTCAAGATCTTTTCTGAGGCTCTAAAATTCAGTCCCATTATCCAAGCATAGATTGTAGTTAGACATTCCAGCATTACAATGACAATCTTTTGAACTCAATGCTGAAAAGAATCTCCTGCAAAGCTGGTCTCCATGCCATCAGTGTTGCTGTCACTCGACAGAGCGGAGTGGATGGACGAGAGGACGAAAAAAAAAAAAAACAACTTTGCTTTCTTTACAACTAAGGACCCAGAGCAGAGGGACACATGTTTTCTGTGGACGGACAAGCAAATGGAAGCCCCGAATAACTGGTTTGCCCACAGGCTGTGGAGGGGGAGAACATGTGAACTCTTATTGTGTAAAATTACTGTACAATTTTCTCTCATGCTCTATATGTGCGCTCAAGTGGAATGGGATGTGGGTGCATTTGCGTGTATGTGTCTTTCTGCTTGTCTACGTGCCAGGATAAGACACTGTGCAGGAATGATTTTCTGGATGTGTGTGTGTGTGTGCCTGTGTGCCTGTGTGAACATGTATATGAGTGGGAGCATATGGATGTTCTTGAGAGGGACTAAACTCAAAATATACATTCTTTGTGTCAACTTATAAAGACCTCAAAGAATACAATTTAAATAAAATTGCCAACTACCAACTAGATAAGTGTTTTTTCTGACTAATCAGAAACAAGTATGTTTGTTTGATTGTTTGTTTGTTTTTGTTTGGTTGTTAGCTTTTTGTTTTTTGATAAACATCAAAACTAATGATAAACACACTGACGATGAGGATGGGGTGATAATTGGGGCCCTATAAAAAGATTTTTCCCTTAATGTGCCCTACCAGTTTGGTCCAGCCATGATAGTATGAACTGTAAATGTTCTCTCAACCAATGAGCGGCACCATACCTTATACCTCTGCATACTTATGTCACTTTACTTTTACACACAACCCTCATTTTCAAATGTGCATATAGTGTTATATTCCATCATATATGACCTACTTTTTTCCTATTTTATCATTATATTTTATCTTTATATGACTAGGTCTGTTATTACAACTAGAGCTGACCTTTTTTCTCATTTGACACATTTCATTGTATTGCTGGCCATGTTAACCTGTATACTGGTGAAACATTGCAAGGAAAACCAACATAATGCTTCTTAGTAAGATGTTGGTCCACCTCGTGCCTCCAGAACAGCTTCAGGTCTCCTTGTCATTGATTCTTCAAGTGTGTGAACTCTCCTGGAGGGATGAACACCATTCTTCTAAAGATATTCCCATCATTTGGTGTTTTGATGATGGTGGTGGAGAGCTCTGTCTAACACGTCGCTCCAAAATCTCTCAAAGGTGTTCAGTTGGGTTGAGATGTGGTGACTGTGAAGGCCACAGCATCTGATTCACATCATTTTCATCCTCATCAAACCATTCAGTGACCCCCCATATGGATGGGGGCATTGTCATCCTATAAGAGACCCCTCTCATCAGAACAGAAAACCATGCCAGCAAACATCTTCTCACCTGTGTTGAAATATCTGCATTAGTTATATTTTTCCCAAGTTTGTTCAGGATTTTCCTTTGATGTATCACAAATTATCAAAAATTACATCAGACTCAGTGATTCTGATTTACTTTTACATTTATTCGTGCATTATTTCTCAACCAAGCTAATTTGCCTCCAACTACTCTTTTTGCATCCATTTGAACATGTCATTCCGCAAGTGCTGGATCAGTTGAAGCAAATTTAGAGAATCTCCAATATGAGAAAATAAAATGAGTTTAGCTAATGAAGTTTGCTTAAAGCCTGAACTGACTAGCTACGTGTACTGCTACACAGTTTCAAGGGTGATGATGGTGAATACACTATGAAAAAAGTAAGATTAATATAAGATTTGACATTTAACATGTACCAAATCACTGTTTTCAGTTCATTTCATTGAAGTGAGAAATCAACTTATTGAACTTTAAATGTTTAAATGTGTACTTCTGCATGCAGCAGAATATACTTTTATGGTTGTTACAACTGACCATTAATAAGTCCTAATGGACAAATGATAAAATTGCCAGTGTCTTGTAAAATGAAATGTCCAGGTTCAATTTTACCACATATTATGTGAGCAGTTTATTCTAATAACATAATGTACCATAGCCTGGCATTTGAAACTCTCACTGCAATAATGTATCTGTAGTTTTGACTGACTAGAGTTCAGCTGGAAAAAGTCTGTTAATGTATGTTAAGGCATACTTTAGGATCATCTCCCTGAGAAAAGAAAGATGGATAAATTATTCCACAGTTTAACTATTTCAGATTTGATTAAGGCCAGCACTGACTCGGCCTATTTTATATCCAGGTGTACACTGCAGACTTGTCTTTATAGAGATCGAAGGTCTGAAGAGAAACTGTGGTGGCTGGAGGAGAATGCAAGTATGTCTGCAGCTGACAGCAGCAACGCTCATTCTTGTGATTAACGTGAAGCTCTGGAGAGAAGAGGAATTCCATTAGCACATTTAACATGACTGTGTCTGTCGGCAATTGTGCCCATTCTCATTATTAATCATAGCTTTCTGTCTAATCAACTGAAAGGCCACAGCCTGGACACAAACTTCACCTTGAGTTTAGAGCATGCTGTGACTTCTGCCTTCTCTTACATTTAATGATTTTACTTCTCATTTATTCCTCTTTTTATCCTGACTAACATGGCTGCCTTGCTGCTCATAGTGTTAAAAAACCTCTCCTTGATACTGTTTCCATCTTAAAACAATGCTAACATGCCAATATGTACATTGAAACCAGTTTTGGTTGTGGTAATCATTTCATCCATGACCAAGTGACCAAGGAATGGAAATAGTTATTCACTGTGCCAGTGAACACTGTATGCATTTTTATTAGCTTTTGAATGTACATTTAGCGGTTCTGACAGTATTGAAAGTACTGTGTAAATTAAAAGACGTTTAATGGAAGTTGATTTTGAGTGAACAATTTCATGAACAAAATCATGAAATTTGATCGACAGAGTCAGTAAATGCATTTTGTGTAAAAGCAATGAAAGGTAATCCACAGTTTAATCCATATTAACATGCTGTCTCTGTGAAGAGTTTAGAAAAAGTGAGTTAGCGATTGTAAAAAAAAAAAAAAAAAAGGTCTCTTTCTAACATGTTTCCAATTTAAGTGATTGCTTATTCTTAATGAGCAAATGATTTTTAGTTTTTTTTCAGTGACATTTTTTTTACAACAGGTCAAAATGTTTTCAAAACATTTCACACAGTAAGCATAGCAGTTAATTAACTAAACCATGGATTACTTCTCTTTGCTTTTACACAAAATTCATTCAATAACTACATCTTTGAAATTTCAGAAACTACTTTTTTCACTCAATAAAAAGTGTACAATTGAATAATAATAATAATAATAGTCATAGTAACCACAAACTTATCTGATATTTCTGATGATGATTTCTTGTCACTTATCAACCAACATCCCTATATGCCAATATTGATATATCTGTTGATAGTATCAGGCAGATGATTTATTGGTTGGGTACATTGTAATGAAAGAACATTTTTTTACCAAACCTTGTCAGAGCAGCTTAACACGGGCAGAAATCAGACAGTTATTATTTATGTCAAATCTTGACTTTACCCACATTGATAAAAACTTTTCATGTAATTGTTATAAGTACTGAATACTCAAATATCATAATAATATATAAAACATAATGTTTTGGAGCCTCTATAACACTTTGACTCTGTTATGAAACAGTTATTATAATATAAGACACTTTGTATTCTGAGTTTGATGGCATGTTCTCTGTCCAGTCCATGAGTTGCGTCTTGGGATGGTAGTGCTTCCTATGCCCAAAACAGTGGTCCTGTTATATTAACAAGTACAACAACAACAAGCCAGATCAAAATTTGGATAATAAGGTCAATTTGGGTAATCCCTCCACAACAGGTGGAGGTTAGTTCCCCCAGATGTACATAAAGTCAATAATTGATCATGTTCATTAACAGACCCCAGCTGTTGCAGGGTTAGCAAATGTCCACCAACATTTTGGTCACCAGGCACTGATCACTGATATACAAGTAACAATGCCTTCATGAACACATCTGGACAGGTGTTTTTCAGGATGATCTGGATTTTTCCCACTCAGTCAGTTGCCTTTGAACACTGAATCTGTTGTTACTTTATCACTACACTTTATGGGATGATGAATACCTTTGGTGACCTCTGAAGTGAAACACTTCTATTATCTCCAGTCCTGCTGTCCAGTGGCAGTCTCAATAGGGAGGCTGCCTTAATCACCAACCCCCAAAGAGGACCTGTCCACCTGGTCATTCTCCTGCTAGTCCTCCGGTGCTGCTCCACCCTTCAGGCCCTCTGCCTGTCATCTCGAGCTCCATCTCTGCACTGCCCTCGGCCCGTCCACCTAAGGTCTCTTGTTCTGCCTCTGCACCGCCCT
Organism: Scortum barcoo; assembly: GCA_023238725.1. NCBI lineage: Eukaryota > Metazoa > Chordata > Actinopteri > Centrarchiformes > Terapontidae > Scortum > Scortum barcoo. Next base: position 24,591,651 of record CM041539.1, read on the forward strand.
CAGGCCCGCTGCCTGAGGTCTTTGCTCTGCCTCTTCCCTGCCCCGCAGCCATCCTCCTAGGTTTCAACCTTCATTTCCCAGGCCACTTTCCCCTGTAATTTCTCTTCAGTCACATGTAAAGTTGATCATTCCCGAGTGTTGGGTTTGATATGAGTTACATCATCTCAAATTTTCCTGAAACATTTATCCAAATGATGAAAAAAAAATATACCAGCATTTTTCAAGCAGAAATGGCTCCTGGACCTCAAAGGAGGATCCAGTAAAAATACAGAATGCAGGTTTTTATTCACGTGCAAGTTTCTGTGAAAAGCATGCATTCACTAGCAACTAACAACAAAGTGGATGGCACCATGTTTCTTTCCCCTATATTTTAGTGTTGGGATATGGGAAAAGTACCAATAGCTAAAGTAACCAGCTAACACACAAACACAGTGGATAACAAAAGAAAGTTACCTAAAAACCTGCATGCCTGACCACTCCAGTGAGGGGATCCTGTGGATATCATGAAAGTGATGGTGTAATATATGGTATAATAGCTATTACCACTATATGTATCTAATACAGTAAAAAGTACAGGTGCTGATATATACAATAACTGTCATTTCATTTAAAAAGTATTTTAAAAAGGCAGGGAAGTGCACATAGTACATATAGCAAAGAAACATTTATTTCAACATGTTCATGATACAACACGAATGAATTACCAAAACTCTCAATTATAAACGACATAACTCATTAAATTATCATTACATCTGAAAAACTGTCATTGTGTCATTAACACATGAAATCAAAGAGAGGCAGAGAACTTCTTTTACACTTGCAGATGACAAGACGTCCATCCACTGAACCTGCTGTGATCATGGACTTAAATGGGATCAGTGTTTCACAATCTTTCCATCATTTCAATTGCAGCACCACCTGTAAGACACAAAAACATGTCAATCATTAGCATTTCATTTGACTGATGAAGCCCCCCCCCCGCATTACACACACTTTCTTCAGGTTCAGTCTCAGTGCCCCATCAGTCTTATTTCCAGCAGCAGCAGGCAGCTGTTTTTAGTGAAAAAGCTCTTATAAACCCACTGCACAATACCAGCTCAGTGCCAAACAGCAGACAGACAGAGCTGGAAACAAGCTGGCTCTCAGGAGCAGAGCTAAGAGGAGAAGGGATTACTAGATTGGCTTTTTACTGGCAAAAAAGTTTTAATTAATTCAGCTTTAAAAATAACATGATGACCTGACGTTAGCATTGCCGTAGTTCCCATAACAAAAAGCTTATGGAATTTTTCAACTGAATTTTATATTATTGCAGAAAATAAGCTGAAAATAAACTGCCCAAAGTAAAAAGCTAACGTTATAACTGCTATAAATAACTACAGTGCGGTCATATGGCTTCAGTGTCACCACCACTAAGCTTCCACCTAATAATTCGATTTTTGCAGGTTAACTATTTCTTATCATGACCTGATCTAGCTAGTGGTCATAGAGTTAGATAGTTTGAATAGTTTGAAAGAGCCAAGTTCAAGGTTGTAAAGACTGGTGAGTACATGTTTTCATGTTTGACGTGATGAAATTTAATGTCCAAGGCAAACTTTGTATTGTCATTTAGCTACTTACTAGCTTGCTATAAACCACCTCTTTAAAGACACATCAAATCTTCAAAATATTCAAAATATTATGTCCCAGAACAAAATGTGAAAATAGATTCAGACCTTATTATTGGTATCTAAACAAAGACCCACTGACGGAACCAGAAGTGCAAAAACATGCAAAAACTCATTTCCAGGTTTTAGGACTCCTGCAGCCTTTTGTTGCATATGTTGCATTACATTTCTCTATATGGCTTAACTTTTCCAAACCCATCTCACAGTCAACACAGCAGATGTTATGAACTAAATTGTGGATCACTTTTCATTGCTTTTTCACAAAATGCATTCAGTGACCACATCCTTCAAATTTAATTTCAAAACTTCAAAATTTCCCTCTAGTTTGTGAAATATACTCTAGAATTTTTATAAACGATGACCCCCTTTTCAACATAACTAATATAATATGAACCGTGTTCCTGAAAAAAACCCAAAAAGGTTGTCCCTCTGGTCAACAGTTAACTGAAGTCATTCACTGTCAGTAAGTCTCGAACACCAAATATATCTACTGCTCACATTATATATTATCATTTTACAGTATTTTATGCCCAATTTTTTTAATATGTACATATCATCTGTCACTGTTGATATAAATCGTACATGCTGTATACAGTACATAAATATGTATACACACTGTATACACATACTGTATTCATATTCATTCAGTCCCTGTATATCCACTCAGCATTTATTTATTTGCACTAGAAGTAAATAGACATATTGACGTAGCAGACCTGCACCACCAACAGATATCAACCATACTCCATCGTTTCAGGTGTTGGTTTTAAAAGGCTTTTAGCCGCTGCAGGGTCCAGGTACACCATTAAAAATAAGAGAGGTTCTTCCCCATAGAAGAGCTGTCAGAGGTGGATGGCAAAGGGTTGTAGAAAGATTAGAGATAATGTTGAAAATGCTAGAGATAATGCATTCACTACGGACTGCTGGTCAGGGCCTGATAAGCTAGACTGTTTATTTTGTTGACAAAGACTGGAAAAAAGTTACAAGTCATACTTACTGCATTGTGGGTAATTGGGATAATGCAGATTTTGACAAGGAAGATGAATGCATATTTTCATGTTAATAAACAAATCTATTTATTACCTAACTCAAACAAATCAAAACAGAAATAAATCATAATTTGCGTTTAATTCATTTAACATTCACTCACTGTGGTAAAATGAACAGAGATCTAGAGTAAGGACTACACTAGATTTTGTGAGATACTGTTAATCTGAGATAAATTCTTACACACATGCAACACGCACACACAAGCACACACAAACACACATGCTATTTAGTGTGTGTCTACCTTATTAGCAGCCTCTAGTGAACTGATGAGCGTGTTTAACTCCTCTCTGTTCATCTCCATGGTGACAGTCCGGAGGGTGCTGTTCTCTCTCACATCCAGACTGAGACTGAGCAGGGGAGTGTTGAGAGACGAAATCTTATCACTGGACAGAGCTAACTGGAGGGAGAGGATGGATGACAGGGACAAGAAATAGAGGAGGTGAAACATAGGAGACATAGGAGTATTGCAGGAAGAGCCTGTGGAGACAGTATTTCACAAAGCCTGTGTTTACTCAGACAACAAACTGAACTTTAGTGTGACTGCTCTTCCCCCTGCAGCTGTAATAATATTCTATAGGCAGACAAACATTGTTAAAAAATTCAGCCAACTGAATGTTGCAGGCAGGTATCTTTATTTAACATTAATGCAAATGATTATGTTTCAAAGTATATGCTTTTTGTCATCTACTGACTTTACATTTGGTACTATACTAAGGTCAAATGCTCATGCATTGCAAAGATGATATCTCAGGCAATATTGATTTAAAAAAAAAAACACTAGGGGGGCTTATTGATGACTTTTGATGACTGTTATATGAAAGTTAGCCTATCCTTTTCATGATGACAGTTTGTCATCCAGTATTTTTCATGTCATTCTGCTGGGCATCATGCTATTGATGTATATCATTTGTGTTTGATTTTCTTTGTGATTGTATCAGGATTTTAGGTTTAAGTTGATTCTTCTATGTTAGATCTCTCAGGGTGAACTCCTGTCCTGACAAAGATGAACCAAAATGTAAAAAGATGATCCACCCTCCCCTGCAGGAGGCTATTTGAGACCACCACTTAACTGAAGAATAAAGCATTAAGTCACCTTAAGCTGCCAGTCAAAGTCCTGCAGAGTAGCAGAGGAGATGGAGTTGGTTCGGTCCAACAGAGCACGGCTGATCTCCTCCCGTCTAGCTCTCAGCACACTCAGCACAGCCTCTGCTTGGCTGCTGCCCACATCTGACAGCCCAGCCAGCACCTGCACACAGCCAGCAGGAGACCTGAGAATCTGACCTGAGAGCAGCCACTCACGGCACCATAAATCCAGCTGCTCTGTGAGTGCTGCTGAATTTAAAAGCATGTGCCTCCTTCAAACACACTATGTGCTGTATTAACAGATATTATACAGGTGACAAAACACCACGTTCAGCCTCAGCTCAATAAGAGAGAAAAAGCCTGTGTGTATCATGTAATAACCTTGGTAATAATTTGTGATAATCTGACATAATAATATAATAATCAAAGACAACTCTGTTCATCTTTGTTCCAAATATCTGAAACAGTTCATCCTGTCCTGTCGCTGCTGTCTCACCTCTTCATCAGAGCTGTTGTTTCCCACTGCCAGCTGGAAGAGGCCTGTCAGGGAGTTGAGTAGCTGCAGCCACTCGTCTTGACTCCAGGTGGCGCTGTAATCCGCCCTGTGAGGAGCCTTCCGGCCGCACAGCCCATCCACCACCCTGTGACACAGCTACACAGCAGACACTGTGAGGGTTAGAGGCTGGCATTTGGCGGTGTGAAAAAGAGAGAAGGAAAGAGGAAAAGATCTCTTTTTCCCTCCTTTTTAAACTGGACCATGGGGATTTATATTTGAACACTTTGTTGATTGTATACAATTACGGTATAACATAAAAGCTACACACACACACACAGCTGCAAACATTAACATTACAAACATGTTTCTCATCATTTTCAGCACCGTTATGTTGAGTAATAGAAAAAAAACAGAGACGGTATTTTCTGCCACTAACTGCAGCTGAATGATTGGTAGGTCCATGGTAGGTCGGAATTACTGAGATTAGCTCTCACGAAGAACTAGAAAACATGAAGTTAATGAGCTTCATGTTTGACGACGTGCGACCGCCTCTTCCGTTAAACATTTAAAAACTGAATACACCGGCCGGTACTTACTCTGAGACAATCTGTGACAGGTAAACTGCTCAGTAACACCAACATGTTGTCAGTCAGTTCCGCCTGCTGATCAGCTGATGTCAGTCACATGGTACAAAAAGCTGCATTCAGGTGACTTGGAAAACTCAACTTCATCATTTACAATCACTTCTCAGTTTGTGCACCTAACGTTAGATGGAAATACTCTGTAATGCTTATTATATCGCTGTATTTTACAGTCAAACGAGTGTTACTGTCGCCCCGGTTATTGTATAGAGAGCTTTACTAATGTTGGCTTGCACGCCGGACTCCGTTTAAAGGTCTACCAATATAGATTGACCTTGATCTTTGGTAAGAGGGGAACAGACAGGATAAAGTCATTGTAAATGTATAAATTTTATTATACTGAATGTACGCGGGATCCCCCGAGTGCTGAATGTGATACAAATATCCAGTCATCCTTTCATTATATTACACTATGCGCTGTGTATTACTGACACTGTAGGAAAAGTGAAATTGAACGACGTGTCCGAAGACTCCGGCGGACGTCGCTCCTGGTGAACGTCTCACGGTCGGACAGCGGCCGCTCTCTCACATCCTGCCGGGAGCCGCACCGGGCCGTACAGACAGCGATGTGACCGGGGACACACTCTCTGCTGCCGCTCACTTCAGTACAGACAGCGTATGGAAATCAAGCGCAGGGTAAGTGTTGTCTGTCACAGACTGTCGTGTGGACAAGGGCATGAACGCAGCTCGCAGCATTGTTCCTTGAGCACGCTGAGCAACAATGCAGCGCGGCCCTGTCTATCACCTGACTCCTCTCAGAGACTCGACAGTTAGCTGAGGCACTGCACACAAGCCGCTAACAACACTTCCTGTTGTTAGCGGCTTGAGTATCGGGGACGGGATAAAGAGTCCTCCCCGCACGGTAAAGCTGTCTGACAGTTCTCAGGGCTGCTTCTCCCTCCTCAAACTTTATTAGCTTCGTGTACCGACCTGAGGTCTGCTGACTCTTTGACCCATAGAGAGCTCATTTAGATAAGCTGGGCAAACAGGCGCGGCTGCTCGGGTTGTAATGTACATCTGCTATGGAAGTTGGATTGTGTGTGTTATGTGTCCAGTTTAACTTCAGTGGAAGTGGGTGACATCAGATCATTCCAGGAGAATGTGTGTATCCTGTGTGTGGCTAAAGAGATATGACGTGTGTGCTGTGCTCCACATGAAGCCTGCTTTAGATGAGGGGTCCACTGTTACAGAGCAGACATAACGAGCCAAAGTCACATGTACCACAAAGTCCTGCTGTTCAACAGCTAAGACAGCTTTATGGTCAGAATCCAAATCAAGTGAAGTGTCAGATGTGTGGACACAACAAGGCAAGCATCAACATACAGGAGTGATATGAGGGAATGTCTAACACTCAGTTTGAAAGAACACAGTCTGACACCAAAGACCTGCAATCTGTTCTACCTTTTAAGACAGTTATTTTTGGTGAAATTGTTTTAGAGTGATGTTAATTCAACATCATGCTTATGTAACACTGCTGAACTTTATAGTGTTATACAGAGAGGTGTTTTTTTAAATTATTTTTGGGGGGGGTTATCCTTTATTATTCATAGGACAGCTAAAGAGTGACAGGAAAGGTGGAGAGAGAGAGAGAGAGAGAGAGAGAGAGAGAGAGGGGACGACACGCAGCAAATGGGCCCGAGGCGGACCCCCAACCCCGGGCTGCTGCAGAGACTCATGGCCTCATACATGAGCGCGCGCTCTACCACTGAGCCACTTGTACGCATTACAGAGAGATGTTTGTAGTCTGTCTGTTTTTTTAGACAAGCTAAAATGTTACAGCAGACATGATGTAGCTGTTTCAGTAAGGAAGCGTTCAAACGTGGGAACACATGTTCGTGAAACTGGGTGGAGACAGAGCAGAGATTTACAGTCTGTCCAATACTATTCAAGAAGTCATCATCAGCAGTGACCAGGCAGATTTATGATCTAGGCCTGCATCCCATGTCTGTGTTTGATATCATAAAACAAGACAGTTCATGCCCAGTAGCTTCTGTTGTTATCTCATGTGAGTGTAACTCTTTATCTCACCCATGTGCTGGGAATGGGGGTTAGCTGGTTAGGCATGTCTCAGAGCTTTGTGAGATCACTCCATGATGTTGCTTGAGGGGGGAGCTTCTGGCTTTAAGCTGATAAAAACTAGACCACAAAGGACACTAGACAACTTTTTTGTTGTTACTTGCATTTAACATGTTATATGACTGTGTTTTTTTTTTTATCCCTGCAAATGCAATTATTGTGCAGATCTTTGTGATTCCAAACAATATTTTATAACAGTGACCACATCATGATACTACTGAGATAAAGACAAATCGTGAGCTACTTTTTTAAATAGACTTTTCAAGCTACCTATGAGGATGCCACCCACTGAGGCACCAAGCCACCAGTGCATATTTTACTGAAGTTTTCCAGCTGAGACAGGAAAATGAACATAACCTATGTTCTAACTCTAAACTATGATGGTCTGTGAGGACCATATGCTATTCCAGAAAGCAAACAAAAATATCGCTTACTTTAAAGGGCATATAACTTTATAATAACTTTATTCTCAGAATTCTGACTTTTTTCTAAGAATTATTACTTTCATCTCAGAATTCTGTCAGAATAAAAAAAAAAGTTGATAATGTCCCTGAAACTAATTTAGACCCTAGTAAATGTTCCTAGTTCCTGGGGAAAGTTTCTGTGGTTGAAACGCGACTTAACAGTGTTCACCTTACAGACCCACCAGGTAGTCGAATGCTAACTTTCAGTATGCTGTATGGTCCTCTCTATGTAATTGACTATTTATATCACACACAACCTCCTTCTCCTCTTCCACCCATAAGCTGTGTTTCCACCACATGAACTTCCCCCATTAGCTCCCCCTATTGGATGCATTTGTTATTAACTATTAGAAGAGAACTCCCCCCCCCCTCCCCCCCTCTCACATGAATGGTGCTTTAAATGTTAGATCACTCAACATGTCCTACATGCCTGCTGATTCCTGTTACTAATCAGCACGAGTGACTAGTAAATTACAAATCCTTAATTACAAACTAGATTTCCATCTCTGTCACGGATCTGACACCCTGCTTCTCTGTTTTCCATATACCTGCTCACCCAAGCAGCCCATAAGAGTAGTAAATATGGATTTGGATTGTGATAAGACAAGATATAAGTCACCTCATAAACTGGTAAATGGATCCCATTTCATGATCTTGAGTAACCATGTTTGGACAATATGAAAATGGAAACAATCACCCAACTCTAATGGACTGTCCGCAAACTGCAATTTGTGTTTACTCAAGTAATCTTTGTTTTATATTTAATCTTAGTCTTAAGATCTGAAATAAGTATATGTGACAAATATGCAAAACCAGAAGGAAAAAGGACCACAAACTTTTTACTTTAAAGCATGCTTTAATTAGACTGTGTGGGAGGAGTTTTATCATGGGTCATTGGATGAAGTGTAACCAGTAATAAGATAAGATACACCTTTATTGTGGGGACGTTTGATTATTGTAAGTAATATAAGATACATAGAAAAAATAAGAACAGAATTAAAAAATAAACATAAAATGACACAGTAAAGTGACTCTGATGTGACAAATAGCAGCAGAATCAACACTAACAGTATTGGACCTTGGTCTGTATTGATATAAAAGTATATATTCAAGAGTCAGTTTAACATTTTAACATGATATATTATATAATCGTTCTTATAAAATAGTATGGGATATGAGACATAGTACAAATATTGTATATTCTGTAGTGTACATATAAAGTGCCGTACAAAAATATAACACAATAATAGCATAATATAGAGTATAGTATAGCAATGTAACATAGAATAGAAAACAGTACAATATAATCTAAATATATCAACGAGTATGACAAGATATATAACCAGACCAGCAGTCCAACAGGGAGACCATGGACTGGGTGATTGTCTTGGGTGTACCAGACACTGTGGAGAAGTGGGTCTAAGTGTGTTATGTGACGTTATAGACTGGGGTCTCCCCTGCTGTTGTACAGTCTGATGACAGCAGGGCAAGTGAGACCCTGGAGCTAGAGATGTTCTAATAACTCTCCACTAGCATCATACTGTTGTTGTTTGCTATCATCACATGATAAACTACCTAAAATTAGTTCTTCTTTACTGCTCTAAAACAACAGTTTCCACTGGCAGCCAAAATAAATCTGTGGTGGCAGCACAGTACAATATGCTATGTAGTCTTCTGTTTTAGAAAAACTACAGTGAGGGCCCTCTTCCTGGATTATACTTATGCATTGAAACACAATTCAGCCAGAGCTCTCCTTTCTAAAGATGATTCAATGAGATTCAGTGGTACCCTTTATTTCTTACAGAGTTCAGATAGTTAAAGTTAATGAGACTTATTCGAGTTATTCAGCTTCTATTATTAGGAGCTCAGTTATTGTCCAAAAACATCAAAAAACATCAAAAAACATCAATGAGGCACACCACTGAAGTAGGTGACATGTTTGTTCATTACCATGAACACACACACTGTAGTTTATTTTAATTCAATCTTACACACAACACCCCCTCCCCTTATACAGATAGAATAAGAACAAACTAGAAAGACTGATTGTTTTGTGGTTTTCTTTCTGCAGGATGAGGACATTGTGAACATCCAGTGTGGAGGTCACAGAGGAGGTGGCCCGTCCACTCTCACAGCACAGAGAGAGTCCCTGCTGCACAGATGGAACGTCTCCACTGGGTGCAGCATCGCTGTCGGCAGCTCCTGGCAGGAGACTCTGGGCGAGGCTGGTACTCTGCCCCCGATAACCTGCCCAACAAAAGGTCCCTGGACAACCACAGCAACCTACATACAAAGCGGAGAACTGTGTTCAGCCGGCATGGACCCCACCAACAGGAGTATGAAGCTGTCTCTAAAAGCTACAAGGGCAATGGCATCCGCACTACCAAGTACAACTTGTTGACTTTCATCCCCATGAACCTCTTTCAGCAGTTCCACAGGTCTGATTTTTACTAGTGCAACTAGAACATACTAATTTAATGTATCTTTTTTCATTTATAATTTGCTAATAAGAGCTGACCTTCTGTACCATGGAATGTAATAATAGTCGATTATGCATACACGCTCTAACTGTGACAACGGTTATACAAATTTACATGTTTTAGTCTGTCTCTATGTTTGATGGACCTTACAGTACCTACGAGTATCTACAAATTTTAGCCCATTTAGAGTGGATATACCAGTAGTTATTTTCAAAAAAATTCAGTGTTCTATTTTTTGGAATGTGTTTCTCTGGACAGCCTTTGGTTTCCATTGGGATGGTTCACCTATTCCAAGTATCTTACATTTAGCTGTATTTTATAGAGATTCACTTTAGACATGTTTATTTGAATGTGTCAATGTGACTAGCTTTGGAAATGAGTTGTAATCGCAAAGAGTCAAGAATAATTTTTAATTATGAAAACTTACAAAGGCATATACTGTCCTCCAAACAGTTCTTGTTGTTTTGTCATTTCTACATACTAATTTGATGCTCTGGGCCTTCATTTGTAGGGCTGCCAACCTCTACTTCCTGTTCCTGGCATTACTGAACTGGGTGCCAGTTGTTGAAGCCTTTCAGAAGGAAATTACCATGATTCCTTTGGTGGTGGTTCTCACTGTTATTGCCATCAAGGATGCCCTGGAAGACTACAGGCGGTACTTGTTCGACAAGAAGGTCAACAACAATGTAGTACGAGTGTTCTGTGGGTGAGTAAACCTTTGTCACTTTAAAGAGCAACTTGCAGGTTAGAGACCCCTGTGAATCAATGCATGTAAAAATGATGTAGGAACTATATTTTGCTGAAAATATATTTAAATACACACTACAATGACTTTTAGAGTTGTTTTTGTAACAGAATTTTACTTCCGCATCTGAAAAAGCTGAACCAGAAGTGACATAACAAAGGGGAGAGTGGTCAGATTGAACAATAGAAATGAATGGTTTTGAAGCTAATTTTGACACTGAATAAGCGTATGACGGACAACAGTCTTATAATTATGAGCCTGTAAGGCATCCAAGAGAGCAGGAACAGACCAGGATCAGGAGGAAACAATAGTCAGGAGAGAAACTGAGTTGTGGTGTGTGGACACCCTCTGTCCTTAGACCCTCGAACCGGGTCAGGAAAAACTTCAAAAAACCCTTTATGGGAAAAAGAAGAAACCTGAGGAAGAGCCACAGATGAGGGATCCCTCTCCCTGGGACTGGGACAGACAGGCGTGCAATAGATGCCACATGTACAGAGAACATCATCATCAGTCATATATATGAAGTTAAACATGGGTCGTAATAAACTGTAGATAAACTGAGTTCATGCGTGCAGTGACGGTATCACAGCTAATGGAATGTCCTCATATGAAGCTCTGGGCCACTCGACCTTCTCTCCACCACAACACAGACACAGATCATGTCCCCACCAGGCCAGTGAACCTCAGACAGATGGACCAAAACCAGAATCAGTGAGGAACCTGCAAGACTGGAGAGAACAGGGAGGACCTAGGGGCTCCGGCAGTAACATGCACTTTACAGGACATAAGAGTATTCACATTAACCAGCTTTAACACTTTAACTTAACCAATTTAACCTTTAACTACTTTAACCACTTTAACCAGTTTACAAGCAGACTCCAGTTTGCACTACTACCATAATAAGAGTAGAGGAAGCAGAGAAAGAGGAAGCAGAGAAGAGGAAGAGGGAGAGGTGCCCGATGCATCATGGGAGCCCCCGCAGCAGTCTAAGCCTATAGCAGCAGCATAACTAAGGGCGAGCCTGTGCCCACCCTAACTATAAGCTTTATCAAAAAGGAAGGTTTTAAGTCTATTCTTAAACACTGACACTGTGTCTGCCTCTCGGACCCAGACTGGGAGCTGGTTCCAGAGAACAGGGGCCTGATAGCTGAAGGCTCTGCCCCCTAGACTACTTCTGCAGCGGCATTCTGGACCAGCTGTAGAGTCTTTAACGACTTGACTTGTTCGGGCAGCCTGATAAAAGTGAATTACAATAATCCAGCCTGGAAGAGACAAATGCATGGACTAATTTTTCAGCATCGCTTTGGGACAAGAAAGTGCCGAATTAATTTTTTTGCGATGTTGCGCAGGTGGTAAAAGGCAGACCTTGAAATATGCTTAATATGGGTGTCGAAGGACATATCCTGATCAAATAAAACACAGAGGTTCCTTACAGTGGTGCTGGAGGCCCAGTTAATGCCATCCAGCAAGGCTATCTTAGGAGAAAACGTGTTCCTCAGGTGTTTCGGACCTAATAGGATCACTTCAGTTTTATCTGAGTTCAACAGCAGGAAATTTCTGGTCATCCAAGCCTTTATATCTTTAAGGCAGGCCTGGAGTTTCAGGAGCTGATCAGTTTTGTCTGGCTCCACTGATAAATATAATTGGGTGTCATCAGCATAACAATGGAAATCTATGGTAGTGCCTCCTGATGATATTGCCAAGGGGCAGCATATACAAAATAAACAGAATTGGACCTAAGCACTGAACCTTGTGGAACTCCATGACAGACTTTAGTATGCACAGAGGATTCATTATTAATATGGACAAACTGAGACCGATCTGATAAGTATGATCTGAACCAGTTTAATGCAGACCCTTTAATGCCAAGCAGTTTTTCCATTCTCAGCAACAGAATGTGATGGTCAACTGTATCAAAGGCAGCACTGAGGTCTAACAGGACAAGTACAGACAGAAGCCCCTCTATCTGATGCTATCAACAGGTCATTAGTGACTTTCACAAGTGCTGTTTCTGTGCTATGGTGAGCTCTAAATCCTGACTGAAAAACTTCAAAAAGACTATTACTGTGGAGATAATTACATAACTGGCTGGCAACGGCTTTCTCTAGGATCTTAGACAAAAATGGGAGGTTCGATATTGGTCTGTAATTGGCTAACACATCTGCATCAAGTGTAGGTTTTTTGATCAATGGTTTAATTACAGCTACTTTAAAAGACTTGGGTTTACAAAGCCTGACACCAGAGACAGATTAATAATATGCAGCAGCGATGTACCAATAAATGGGAAAACTTCCTTAAGCAGCGTAGTTGGGATGGGGTCTAGGAGACAAGTTGTTGCTTTCGATGATGAAACTAACGAGGATAATTCGGGAAGGCCAGTTGAATACAATAAAGTTTTGTGGGCCAGTATAATTGAGGACATACGGATTCTGAGTGATTGTTCAGCAGATTTTTAAACCTATAAGTCACTGCTTTTAAATCGTATACTTGATATTTAATGTTAACTTCCATCATCCATCCATCTTCTAAACCTGCTTATCCTGAGCACACACAGGGTCGCAGGGGAATTGCAGGGGTGCTGGAAGCCTGTCCCAGCTATCTTTGGGCAAGAGGCAGGGTACACCCTGGACTGGACGCCAGTCAGTCGCAGGGCTGACATTGAATGACAAACAACCACTCGCACTCACAATTTAGAGTTGCCTTAACTTAACTATGTTAACTTGAATTTGAATAATATTAATAATAGTAAATAATACAGCAAAGTACAGTCTTTACATGTAGATAAATAGCAAATTGGAGACTATAGAAAACTTGATCTTGAGAAAACAGATCTGATTTTTTTTTTTTTTTTGCTTCTCCATCACGTTGCCCATATTGAAATTATCACCATCTCTATCACACTGTTTAATGTCAATAAAAGACTTTTAATATTAATATTGTGCCCTTATCCCCAAGTAATACCACTACACTGCTTACAGGCAGGTTGTCTGCTGGGCCCAGGGCATTCTAGGCAGGCACATCAGGAAGCCCTTACCTTCATGTGCTGTGTCTGCTATCAGAAGACAGTTTCCAGAGGAAGGAAGGATTTACAAAGGTTTTGAATGGCCTCATTTGGGTGACAGTCCAATAAAAAGATCATCACAATCACATTGTCTTACTGTGTAAAAACTTTATAGGAGTACTTTATGGGTATAATATACATAATTAAATAGGAATACTTAAGCAAAAGTACACAAGTCAGCAGCAAAACAAACTAAAGTATTAATGTTAAGTATTAGTTTGGTACCTCTGACATGTATTATTACAGTCATGTGAAAAAATTAGGACACCCCATTAAATAGTCAACGCTTTATTAAAAAGATGTTTCACATAACAATGTCCAATCTTGTTTTTATTATATTTATTATAAAGTGATTTAATTGTAACTAAACAACATAAATTAATTTTCACTTTTTTTTCATTTTAATTTTCAATTTTCATTTTAACTCAAACAAAAGATATGAAGAAAAATGCATATTTTAATGGAGGAAAAAATTAGGACACCCTACCCCCTAATAACTAGTGTTACCCCCTTTGGCTGAAATAACTTCAGTGAGACGCTTCTACCAGTCTCTGACATCGATCTGAGGAAGAGTTTGTCCCACTGCTCAATGCAGAATTCTTTCAGCTGTGAGATGTTTGAGGGTTTTTTTTGCATGCACAGCCCGTTTCAAGTCACCCCACAGCATCTCAATGGGATTAAGATCCGGGCTTTGACTGGGCCATTCCAGGACTCTCCACTTCTTAGTTTTCAGCCAGTCCTTGGTGGGTTTACTGGTATGTTTTGGGTCATTGTCATGTTGCAGTGTCCAGTTCTGCTTCAGCTTTAATTTTTTTTTACAGATGGTTTCACATGTTCTTCAAGCACCCTCTGATACACAGTAGAATTCATGGTGGATTCTATGATGGTGAGCTGGCCAGGTCCTGCTGCAGCAAAGCATCCCCAAACCATGACACTTCCACCTCCATGCTTCACAGTTGGTATGAGGTTCTTTCCCTGGAATGCTGTATTTGGTTTACGCCAAACATGTCTTCTGTTCTGGTGTCCAAATAATTCAACTTTAGACTCATCTGTCCAAAGAACATTATTCCAGAAGACCTGGTCTTTGTCTATGTTCTCTCTGGCAAACTTCAGTCTGGCCTTAATGTTCTTTTTAGAGAGCAAAGGTTTCCTCCTTGCACACCTCCCATGAAAGTCAAACTTGTGTAGTCTCTTTCTATGAACTTGCTTGGACGGCCAGACCTGGGCATGGTGGCAGTTGTTTTGAATGTCCTCCACTTGTTAAACAATTTTCCGGATGGTGGAATGGCTGATGTCAAATTCTTTTGATATCTTTTTAAATCCCTTACCAGACTCATAAGCAGCCACAATCTTTTTTCTGAGGGCCTCAGACAGCTCTTTGGATCTCACCATGGTGCTCACTCTCACACTTCAACAGACAGGGGCACACCAAACTAAATGTCTGAGGTTTAAATAGGGCAAAGCCTCCTTCAAAATGCTGGGTAACGATGTTCTGATCATGTGCACCTGATCTGATAATACACCTATGTGTGATTATAGCCATTTTAAGTGGGAAAATATGTTGGGGTGTCCTATTTTTTTCCTCCATTAAAATACACATTGTTGTTAATATCTTTTGTTTGATCCGTAAAAATATGTTAATTTATGTTGTTTAATTACAATTAACATCACTTTCTTTTCCAGAAATAAATAAAAACAAGATTGGACATTGTTATGTGAACATTTTTTAATAAAGCGTTGACTATTTGTGTCCTAATTTTTTCACATGACTGTATATATGAACATCATTAGATTATGAATACTGAAGCATCAGTGTTTTAAGTACTTCATAAACAGTCAGCTGGTTAAAAAGGTCAAAATGCTCTGCTTGCAAACATTGAAGCAACATTGATTGAAAACTTTTTAAAAAACAAACAGAACAGTCAATCAAACCACATCTATCCTTGTGCAACACTAATGATCTGCGTTATATCGCTGGTTGTGTGCAAGATAGAGGCTAACTGCCTCATCCTTGTTGATCTTCTGGTGGCAGGCTCTGGAAAGGGGGGCAGGTGTAGTGGAAGACAAGACAGTGCTGGTCTCTCATAGAGTCTGTGGTGACCTGAAGTCTCTCTCTCTCTCATCTCTCTCTCTCTCTCTCATCTGCTGCCATTGCAGTTGAAATTCAGGTCTGCC
Source organism: Scortum barcoo (assembly GCA_023238725.1). Classification (NCBI taxonomy): domain Eukaryota; kingdom Metazoa; phylum Chordata; class Actinopteri; order Centrarchiformes; family Terapontidae; genus Scortum; species Scortum barcoo. The sequence goes on from CM041539.1 coordinate 24,607,586, forward strand.
AAGCGAGCATGCAGAAAAAAGTTGGATGTGCAATTAAGTGTGTGTGAATTAAACCAGAAGTAGAGACAAAATATAAAACATTGACAAAATTAAAACATTAAAAAAAAAACTTATTTTTCTGGTATAGTGAGGTGACACTGCCTGCCACCCTAAAAAGTGCTGTTAGCCACTGACAGGAAAATATTCAAAAACAATAAATACTTTTGTTCCCAGTGTATTTGGTACACCGACCAACTAATGCAGTCCAATACAACAGAACCTACAATAACTCCTATCATCATGAAGGTTAAAATGTGTTTTGTTCAAACTGTTTCAGGAGGTTATTATTAAAATGGATGTTTTTTATTAAGTGATGCTAATGAAAACATGTTTATGATTTGTCCAGTTTTTATCAATAAGGTTTGGGCTGCTATGTTAGACAGTATTCGTTGTAGCCATTTTTGTTATTCACTGTTTTAATATTTATCTGCTGTACTGAACCACTGTCTGTAGCTGCATCTGTCCCTGATGTACCTGCAGTATCTCCAAATCCTGATAACACACCAACATTAATGTTACACATGAAGATAAATTATAAATGTCTTAGCTGTATAAATAAAGTCACCAGGCCATGTAACTAGACTTAAGGGTTCTCATATTAACAAACTTAGCTTACAGACTGTGTCTTCTCATATGGTGAGTTTTATAATATAGGATGCTAATGCTAGCTAACATTAACATTAGCCTCTGTCTTAGCTGGGTGCTAAATTACAACAAACAGCTTCGCATGTTGCTTTTGGTTAGCAAAACTATTATCGTGAATAATTTGGAAGTTAGCAAACGTTAGGAAAAGAAAACGTGACTTACGGTGAATAGTTGACGTTTTCATCGAGCTGAATCTCTGATTGATCCGTGACTCCTGCAGGCAGCAGACCCAGCAGCTGCTGCTGAAGGCAGACCTGATGGAGCAGCTGTGGGACTCACTACCACCTCCTACCGCTCATTACCTCCAGACAGAGCAGCCAGCAACGACTCCCTTATGTGACGTAATATGACGTGATGTTGAAAAAAAGAGCGTTGTTTCGGGGCACTGCTGAAAATGACCACTTTTACCTCTGATTTTGTGCCTTTATGTTTTGTAAAACTTATTAAATTCTGCATTACCTTTTCAAATGCTTATTTTCAAACAAGATTAAGTATAAATTTTAAAAAATGTATAGCCTAACCTGCAAGTTGCTCTTTAAAGTTTAGTTGAATAGATGTTGCAGAAGGAGGAGTATGTCATGGGAGTGCAGCAGCAAAACCTGCCTGAACTATATGTATGGCTTTTGTGTATGATAAGCTACTTGAAGTGTTTCTAAGGTTATTTAATCCTTTATTAAAGCTGTCAAGGCAACATTTGGAACCATGAAGAAATACATGGTACTGTTACTGCTTCACACAGGTGAATCAGAAAATGATTAGGTAACAATAAAGAAAATGGTTGGAGCTCCCAGCTTTCACATTTTTCAGTTTAATGACTGAGACACATATCATATGACATCTTTTAAATTCAATTACACAATATCTGAACCATTTTAACATGATAGAGTTACCCTCATACAGCCATAGACAGTAAAGAATTTTGATTTTCAGAAATGATTAAAATCACTTTAGTTCTAGAAATCTGCCCTAATAGTGAAGTCCTCAATAAAACCATGTCTGCATCAGTTAAAGATATGATAACCTCAAGTGACATTTAGATGATTTCAACTGGGCTGGACCCACATATTCAAATATTCAACTTGTTTGTTAGCTGGGTATTTGACTTTTTGGTTTTGGGATTTGAATATTCTTTTTTCTAAGGTGTACGGATTAATTCACATCAACTCATGCATTGAGCAATAGTGATACCAGGGTCCATGGGTTGTTAAGTTACTGTAGTCAGCAGAAAGTGTCCAGATAAGCTCGCTCTCAAGTAAAACGGTTGTGAAAACGGCCATATTTTAAGCAGCACTGCCACAACATCATCCAACTATTCTTCGAAGCAAAATCAAAATCAAATCAAATTTATTTATTTAAAGCCCCAAAATCACAAAAAACATTGTTTGCCTCTCGGAGGGCTTTACAATCTGTACAATCTGTACAGTTGTGACACCTCCCTCTGTCCTTAGACCCTCGAACCGAGTCAGGAAAAACTTTATGGGAAAAAGAAGAAACCTGAGGAAGAGCCACAGATGAGGGATCCCTCTCCCTGGGACATGGACAGACGTGCAATAGATGCCACATGTACAGAGAACATCATCATCAATCATCCATCCATCTTCTAAACCTGCTTATCCTGAGCACACACAGGGTCGCAGGGGTGCTGGAGCAAGCTGGTCCCAGCTATCTTTGGGCGAGAGGCAGGGTACACCCTGGACTGGACGCCAGTCAGTCGCAGGGCATCATCAAACATATGGAGTTATACATGGGTTGTAATAAACTGTACTGAGTTCATGGGATTTGATTTGTACCAGAGTTTGTCCTGACTGCTGAGGCTAGCTAACAGCTAACTGACAAACCAGGCTAAAGCCACTTGGATTAGGAAGCGAGGAGTCTCACACCTGTGGTTCAGAGGACTGAAGCTGGAATGGTAACATGATCATTCCAAAAATGGGGGCTTCGAAGAAGAATTGTGTTTCAGCTCTTTTGCCCAGTGTGGAAAAAATGGAAGCCATTGTTCCAAATTATACAAACAGAATACATGATTTGATGATCAGTCAACGATGGCAAGACTAGATTAATCAAATTCAATAATGTAAATTCTTAGTTGGGGACACCCCTAATTTTTAATTTACGTTCAACCTTAAACTACAGCTAAGATAATATCAGAACAATGTTATATATCTATCTTGAGAATAATCTCTCCATTGTGTGTAAGCTCAAAGCTCCATACAGGGGGCAAGTTGTCTGGGACAGCTTGAAATCATCCATCCATCCATCTATACATCTTCCACCGCTTATCCGGGACCGGGTCGCGTGGAGGCAGCAGTCTGAGAAGAGATGCCCAGACTTCCCTCACCCCAGACACTTCCTCCAGCTCTTCCGGGGGGGTTTCCAAGGCGTTCCCAGGCCAGCCGAGAGACATAGTCTCTCCAGCATGTCCTGGATCTTCCCCGGGGCCTCCTCCCAGTGGGACATGCCTGGAACACCTCCCTAGGGAGGCGTCCAGGGGGCATCTGAAACAGATGCCCGAGCCACCTCAGCTGACTCCTCTTGATGCGAAGGAGCAGTGGCTCTACTCGAGCTCCTCCCAAGTGACTGAGCTTCTCACCCTATCTCTAAGGGAGCGCCCAGCCACCCTGCTGGAGGAAACTCATTTTGGCCACGCTTGTATCCACGATCTTTTCCTTTCAGTCTTTACGCAAAGTTCATGACCATAGGTGAGAGTGGGAGAGTAGATTGTCCGGTAAATAGAGAGCTCTGCCTTTTCGACTTAGCTCCTTCCTCACCACATGATGGTCCGGTACACCGACTGCACTGCATAACTGCGGAGGCTGCACCAATCCAACCGCCTGTCAATCTCACGCTCCATCTTTCCCTCACTCCTGAACAACACCTTTTCGAGATACTTTAACTCCTCCCCTTGAGGCAGGATCTCTCCACCAACCCAGAGAGGGCAAGCCACCCTTTTCCTCCCGAGAACCGTGGCCTCTGATTTGGAGGTGCTGATTCTCATCCCAGCCGCTTCACACTCGGCTGCAAACCGCCACCCCAGTACATGCTGAAGGTCCTGGCTTGATGAAGCCAACAGGACAACATCATCTGCAAAAAGCAGAGATTGAAATCCTGTGATTCCCAAACCGGACTACCTACCTCCGGCCCCTGGCTACACCTAGAAATTCGGTCCATAAAAGTTATGAACAGAACCGGTGACAAAGGGCAGCCCGCTGGGAACAGGTCTGAGTTACTGCCGGCAATGGGAACCAAGCTCCTGCTCCAGTCGTACAGAGAATGAACAGCAAAGGGCCCCCCCCAGACCCCATACTCGCCTTTTCATGGAGCACCCCTAACAGACTACCATGAGGGACACGGTGAATCGAATGCCTTCTCCAGATCCACAAAGCACATGTGGACTGGTTGGGCAAACTCCCATAAACCCTCAAACACCCCACGGACGGTATAGAGCTGGTCCAATGTTCCACAACCGGGACGAAAACCGCATTGTTCCTCCTGAATCCGAGGTTCAACTATCAGGTGAATTCTCCTCTCCAGTACCCTGGCATAGACCTTCCCGAGGGAGACTGAGAAGTGTGATCCCCCTGTAGTTTTTCTTTTTAAAAGAGGGACCACCACCCTGTTTTGCCACTCCAGAGGTACTGTCCCCGACCTCCATGCAGTGCTGCAGAGGCGTGTCAGCCAAGAGACTTGAGGTACTCAGGGCGTATCTCATCCACCCCTGGCGTCTTGCCACCGAGGAGCTTGCGAACTACCTCAGTGACTTCAGCTTGGGTGATGGGATGAGTCCACCTCAGAGTCCTCAGCCTCTGCTTCCTCAGTGGAAGGCGTGTCGGTGGGATTGAGGAGATCCTCGAAGTATTCCTTCCACTGTCCGACAATATCTGCAGTTGAGGTCAACAGCTCCCCACCCGCACTGTAAACAGTGTTGGCAGAGTACTGCTTCCCCCTTCTTAGGCGCCGGACAGTTTGCCAGAATTTCTTCGAGGCCAACTGATAGTCTTCCTCCATGGCCTCACCAAACTCCTGCCAGACCCGAGTTTTTGCCTCCAGGACAGCTCGGGCTGCGGCTTGCTTGGCCTGCCGGTACCCGTCTGCTGCGTCAGGAGTCCCACAGGCCAATGTGGCCCGATAGGACTCCTTCTTCAGCTTGATGGCATCATCCTTACTTCCTGGTGACCACCACTGGGTTCAGGGATTGCCGCCACGACCGGCACCACCAGAGACCTTGCGTCTCCACAGCTTCAAATTGCCGTGCGTCGACAATGGAGACAGAGAACATGGTCCACTCGGACTCAATGTCCCCAGCCTCCCTCAGAATCTGGGAGAAGTTCTCCTGGAGGTGGGAGTTGAAGACCTCCCTGACAGAGGGCTCAGCCAGACGTTCCCATCAGACCCTCACAATACGTTTGGGTCTACCAGGTCTGTCCAACTTCCTCCTCTGCCAGCGGATCCTAACTCACCACCAGGTGGTGATCAGTTGACAACTCAGCCCCTTCTCTTTCACCCGAGTGTCCAAGACATACGGCCAGAGATCAGATTAAATGACAACAAAGTCGAACATTGATCTCCGGCCTAGGGTGTCCTGGTGCCGATACGTGCACTGATGGACACCCTTATGCTTGAACATGGTGTTCGTTATGGACAAACCGTGACTAGCAGAAGTCCAATAACAGAACACCGCTCAGGTTCAGATGGGGGAGGCCGTTCCTCCAAATCATGCCCCTCCAGGTGTCTGGTAGAACAATGGAGTCTCCAGTCGGAGCACTATCAAGTACCCTTCCCAGAGACTCCAAGAAGGCCAGGTACTCTGTACTGTACTGGCTGCTGACACAAACAACAGTAATGGCCCTTTTCCACTAGTACCTACTCGGCTCGGCTCGGCTCGACTCAATCCTTCGCCTCGGTTTGTACGTGTTTTCATTACGTGTTGAGTACCTGGTACCTGGTACCAGGTACTTTCATAGTACCTACTCGGCCAAGGTTCCAAGCGAGCTGAGTTGAGCCGAAAATGTGACGTCGGCAGTAGACGGCAGGCCACTGATTGGCCAGGGCCTGGACGTCACTAGATGTGTCAGGAGAGCGGACTCGTTCGCTCATAAGAGTCAACCGCACCATTTTTAAAACGCAATAACAACAACGAACACTGATCAGAGATGGCTGCACAGAAATCAACCCAGCGGAGCAACGATTTGACGAGGTGCAGACATTTCTTCCGTCTGTTGGCCTCCATAGCTCCGTGCATAGTCGTTTTGTGTTTGTGTTGCATAACAAATGGACGTCGCTGGAGTTTGACGGCCGCGTTGCCACATGACGACCCCATCCACGCTGAGGTGGTACTCTATTGTAATGGAAAACACCGAAACTGAGAGTCAAGTCGAGTCGGCGAGCTGAGGCGAGGCAAGCCGAGTAGGTACTAGTGGAAAAGGGCCATAAGAGACCTATCCTGACCCAAAGTCGCAAGGAAGCGACCCTCTTGACTCCAACACATGGCAGCTGAGCTGGGGAGCTATAAGCAAGCCACACCAGCTCGCAGCTGCCATTCACCCTGGGCAACTCCAGAGTAGTGGAGGGTCCAGCCCCTCTCAAGGAGCTGGGTTCCAGAGCCCAAGCTGTGCGTGGAGGTGAGCCCAACTCACCCAAATCTCTATCTGGTACCTCTCAACCTCCCGCACACTTTCAAGCTCAGGCTCCTCCTTCCCCCCCAGCGAGGTGACATTCCATGTCCCTATGGACAGAGTTTTGATCTAAGGATTGGGTCGTCGAGACCCCCGGCCACGACTGTCACCCAAACCACATAGCACCGGCCCGTCATGGACCTTCCTGCGGGTGTTGAGCCTACTGGAAGGCGGGCCCACATCGCCATGCCATTCGGCTGACCCGGCCACCAGGCACTCCCCTGCGAGCCCCAACCCCAGGCCTGGATCCAGGGTGGGGCCCCTGCTTGAAATCACATTATCAGAAAGGGTTTATCAAACAGGTTTATCAAACTAAGCTGTTAGTTTCACCAATGGATATTTAAATCTGTTCTCCTATTCAAGGATCATCAGGAAGTTAAAGATAGCACAATCCCTGTTGCTGGTCTGTGACCTTTATTACTCATGTATGATCACACAATCAGCCTTTTGAGGCGCTGTAAAACTTGAACCTTGAGTTTGTTTACAGCGGCACTGCCCTTTAGAGGAGTGGTGAAGAATTCTGTTACTGAACTGGTTAACTCACTCATCCCTCCCATTCCCACCTCACCAGCTATATCCACGCCAGAGATGGGGAAAGATACCACAGCAGAATGCTCTGTTAGAAGAAGGGACACATACAAAAGTATAGCTGGTAGCAGCGGGCTCATGTATGGGTTAGAATGTCTGTCCCGACTTCACTCTACCAATGAACATCAGCGGAAGAAAAGGACAGTGATACCCTCCTCCACTGTGGATGAGAAACTGAGTGAAGTCCTGAAGTTGTATAAAGACAACAAGATCCAGACTACGAAGTATTCTCTGCTTTCCTTCCTGCCCAAGAATCTGTTTGAACAGCTTCATCGCCTCGCCAATGTCTACTTCATCTTCCTCGCTGCTCTCAACTTCGTTCCTGTGGTGGAGGCCTTCCAGCCAGAAATCGCTCTGGCTCCTATCATACTGGTGCTTTCAGTGACGGCTATCAGGGATATCTGGGAAGACTACCGCAGATTTAAGTCAGATCATTTCATCAACAGTCTTCTGTGTCATGTTTACAGCAAGTATGTGCCATGTGTGGCAACAACCAACAATCTAAGATATATTGTTATATTGTATGATAATTAACATTAAGAATTTAATCAGTTGCATGCTGCTTTGTTTAAGCTCAGGCCTTTTTTTAGTAGCTGAGACAAAAATGTAAAAGACCTTAAACAAAAAAAATGTCCCCTTACAAGACTTCCCCTGTAAAATTTAGCAATCTAAAATTTCAAATGTCAAGAATTGACCTCTAATCTGAAGTTACAAACCATTTCATTCAAAATTTAATTTGATTTAGTCCACTTTTTTTCTATGTTGCTGAACCATAAGTGGTCAAATGTGGTTGAAGGTAAAACAAATTCAGGTCAAGAATTCCTGTAAGGCAGTTCAACAAAATAGAAGACCAATCAGTCATTGAACCTTTCACACTCTAACATAATTAAATGCAAAGTTTTATGTTGAAACATGTAATGAATGTGATTTTAACAGGGGAAAATCAGGCACTCATTTCTGTAACATAATGATGTAAATGCACATTGGTTCTGTCTCTAAAAATGTAACCCCATAATTCTCTCTAATTTCTTGTTAAAAATGTTTAAGTGCTGCAGTCTCTGTATATTTGTTAAGTATTTATCTCAGTGTCACTGCCCCTGAACCACCTACTTTCACTTACATTTTAGTTGTAATGTTGAGGGGAAATGTTTGAAATTTGAGTGGCATTTGATTTGTGTGTGTGTAGGAGTGCTTAGATCAGCACAGAAAGCATACAGGGGCTAAGGATTTCTTCTTAACAATACAAACTGCTTTCAATGTTGCCGACTGACATTCATCTTATGTAAGTCATCATGTCCTTGGTGGATGTTAAAACATGTAGATGTGTAACATGATGTTATTATCCACTGTTGGCTATGTAGGGCATCAGATTCATATAATCAGATATTTTTTAGACAATTTACTGCAGCTAGTACAAAACTTGTGCTTGGCCTCCAGTACTGCTGCTTACAGCTTACCTGAGAACTACTCATCCAAACAACCTCACGCTCAACACTCATCAATACACCTGCCAAGTGAAGGAGAACCAGATCCAGAGACTTGTTCCATTTACAGTAATAGTAGTAGTTAATGACAGTTATGTTAACCACTGTGTAGACTTTGAAAACATTAGCATTAAAACTCAAATTAGCCAACACTTCCTAAGGTATAACTTGTTTAAATATAATTTTCCATCTGTCATTTAAACTCTTGCATACATAGGTATAAAATAGTGGGTCTGGAACTGCTGCATGAAAAGTTTTGGGGTCTCTGCAGCTCTGCAGGGCGATGTTTCTTGCTTTCTTGAGAACCGGTGACCCAACCAACTTTACAGTCAACACTACATTTCCTGCCACCAATACGCTAAGTGTGAAATTGATTGGATGAATGGTTGTCAAGAAGGGCAGGCAGGTAGGATGAGCATTGTTTGCATTTTCTGTGAGATACCAGAGTTCTGACAACTTTTTGTCAACAAAATAGGAGAGAGTAAGCAACACATTTCTCCTCAACACCAGTTTGTTAAATGACACACAATCCATGCTAATGCATTTTAGCTGTTCTTGACATTGAATCTGTATGTATTGTATAACTTCCAACCAATCTCAATTATTATTTCTGTCCACATTGAAAAAAATGAATAATTTGAGCTCGGCATTGTAAATGACACTACTTAAATCACTTGGGAGCATAAATGGTTGGTATAATGGACATAATGGAATGTTTGCTTCTCCAAAGTTTTTTTTTTCTTTTTTAAGATATCACTCAGAACACCTGTTGCAGTCAAAGTACGTCGATCTTGAACATGTTAAGTACATTTTGAATCCCACTTTGTCTTGCCTGTCCTGGTTCCAGTCTGTCCAGAGACCTGGAACCAGTGATGGAAGCAGTACTCAACTCAGTATATAAAAATGCTGTATTAAAAGTTAAAGTCTTGCTTTCAAACGCGTACTTTTATTATTATTGTAGTATTATCTGCTAAATGTACAAAAAGTTTCAAAAGTAAAAGTAGTAAAAAGCCCCTGTGACTGATTATCACATTACTAGATTTGATATTTATCCATCAGTGCATTAGCAGCAATTTATTCTTAACACTGGTTGAGGTGGAACTACTTAGAGTTTGTGGTGTTTAGTCCAGTGGTTCCAAACCTCTACACACATATGTCGTGTCTTTTTTTCTTTTTTTTTTTCTTTGCTATCTTTGCTTTTTGTGAAATAATAAAATTAAGTGTTACTCTATGGGTCTCGCACGGTTTAAATGAAACCATCCGAGACGTTCGGTTCAGGAATCAACCTTTGGTGGAACTGCAGCTGCTAATGATTTATAGGCATCTGAAACATGTGACTCAAAGGGCCCTAAGATACTATTTGCTTTATATTTTATTATGTACAGGCATTATGTATTGTATTTTATAAGCCAATAAAGTTAATTCAAAAAGCAAGTAAAGTAGTTAGATATGTTTCCCTCTGAAATGTAACAGAGTAGAAGAAGCTGGCTGGGATCTCTGTGCTCGAAGAAAGTAAAAATAGAAAAGCCTGGATTGGTTAAAAAAAAAAAAAAAAAAAAACAATACTGACCCCTCCGGACCATTATGTTATGTCATTATGTTATATACACACTTTTTTCTGTACTGGATTATTTGCCTGCATTGTTTTTAATCATCCCTTTCTTTTCTCTGTCTACTCACATTGTACCATAGCAAGCAGAAAGCCTACATTGAACAATGCTGGAAGGATGTACAAGTCGGAGACTTCGTTCATCTGTCCTGTAATGAAATTATCCCTGCTGACATGCTGCTGCTGTATTCCTCTGATCCTCGTGGGGTTTGTTACATTGAGACTGCAAACCTGGATGGAGAGACCAACCTGAAACAGAGACAGGTGGTTTCAAACCTCTCATTCCAGGTAATATATTACCTGTAATATTGATGTAGCTCCCTTTTAATGTCCTGATGTGATCAGCATTCACCAGGACTGACCTATCACCTGTCCTTCAGGTGTAAGAGCACAAATGAACTTTCATATGCATAACTTTATTGGCCTCAGGAAAAGGCTAGTTGACATACTCCTCCTGTGTGTCTGTAATACACCTAACCGAAGTAGTTTTAAAGTGCATTTGGCAGTCTAATAAAAGTCACTGTAAAGATTAACAACAACAGTAAAAGTATAGTATTGAAAGACACTGTGTGCTTCCAGTTGTGGTTGGTATAACTGCACATCTGTTGAATTGAATTTGTATTTATTTGCAGGTTTGATTGGATTTGTTGTGTGTGTTTGTTTTCTAGGGAGTGGAGTTAAACCTTGAAAGCTTTCACAGCCGCATTGAGTGTGAGAACCCCAACAATGACCTAAGCAAGTTCAGAGGTTACATGTGAGTTCCTTTTTTTCTTATGGTCAACAAACATACTTTTAAGTATCTTTTACTGAGACATAGAAATATGCAGGACTCATACTTATTATTAATTTACTCACAATACCATACTTATGTCACATTATTTCTAGCTTTTTCATTTATACAATTGTGTAATAACAGTCTTAAAACATTGATTTAGTTTAGAGTTTCACTACCCTGCTTAATTATGGCATTCAAATAAAAAAAAATCCGTAGCTGAAAGAAACTGGAATTGCATATTAGGAAAGAGATTGAAGTCATCAAATAAAAAGAATTTGTTGACCAGAAGCATAGCTGCTTGACAAAGCATTCTGTTACAAATTCAGAAGTGAAACATTGTTTTCTTAGAACTAAACATCTTGAAAATACAGATAAATTTAGGTATCATTTCCTTCTACCATATATACATTAAGACATGTATCGATCCAAAGTACCTGGTTCCCTCTGAAATGTAACTTTAGTCTGAGAAATCTTTTTTAAGGAACTTCAAAGGTTCCTGTAGAGTTTCCACCATGGTGTCTATGTTGTGTTGTTCGACCACATCTAGGCCCGCAAAGTTTAGGCAAATCAGTCCACTGAATAAGCAACATTGTTTTTAGACCCTATTTTTGCCCCCAAAATTCCTGTAATTTTATTATAATTAAAATGTGATCACAAGCTAGTGTAAGGAAAAATATGATTTGCAAATGCACCTTCTCTTGGCTTCCAATAAAGCAGTGCTGTAGAGCGTGCTTCAAACCACCATACTGCCTCCAACTGCCTTCCAACTTATTTTATTTTCTGTTGTTTTTCAAAGAATGTCAGTCAGTGGGTAAAACTGGACAGTGTTTTTCCACAGGGAGCATCCTGGTGGGGTTCGTGTTGGCCTCCATAACAACAACCTCCTGCTGAGGAGCTGTACTATTCGTAACACTCAGACGGTCGTGGGCATTGTGGTCTATGCTGGTAAGAGCACAGCATCACTTACAAAACATCTGACTAATAGCAATTATACTGGACTTCTTTCTGCAGTCTGCAGAGTTTTTGGTTTGAGGTATACAATCACATATTTTAAAGATGTGGTTTGTTTTTATACCAGAAATCATGGTGCAAATAACTGAAATTTGATCAGAAATGTCCAAAACAGACAGAGACAGGATTCAACCTAATTTTACTTTTTCTTTACAGTGTATTCAGAAGGCGGGGAAAAATACAGTGTTTCAGAATTAAAAACTCTATTCTTGTATTTGAGGATGAAATGTAACCGTTTACAACCGACTGTTGTACCTACAATATGTAGTGTAAGACTGAAATAGCAAATTATAAGGTTATCATAGTCATTTTTTTCATCATAGTGTTTTCCATTGAGCACTTCAGTGTGCAGTTGGTTCTGAGAAGTGCCCATTCATTTGATGGTGTGTGGGTGTCATTTAAAGACAAAATTTTTATTTTGAGAAGACAATTCAATTATTCAATGCAGAGTTTGCAAGAAATTTGTGGTGTCTTGGGTTTTGTGTGGAAGTTTTTGTATTTGTGCTACAGGTAAGAACATGAATTTAGATGGGCAGTGCACTAATATAATGTGTTTGTTAAACAACTTATAAACAGGTAGTAATACTGTGTAAATATACATAAAAGTAGATGCAAATAAATAGTAACAATTCATTATTACTTCTAATTAAATATAAGCTTCTGTCACTTAAATTATGCCAAATAAGAAACAACCAAATTAATGATCTAAGCTCACTCTGAGATTTGAAGCATATAAAATAGATTAATATACATTGTCAGCTATAATATGGAATGGAATGTCAGTTATGCTGCTTACTAGGGATGGATAGCTTGAGTGGGAGACTGCTGGAGAACAGTCCTACAGTGTAGCAGCAAACTGTTGTGTCTAACTAAACCTTGGCCTCAATCAAGCAATTTGCTTTCAAAATTCAAATTTATTTATTTAAAAGCCCAAAATCACAAACATCGTTTGCCTCTGAGGGCTTTACAATCTGTACAGTTGTGACACCCTCTGTCCTTAGACCCTCGAACCGAGTCAGGAAAAACTTCAAAAAAGCCTTTATGGGAAAAAGAAGAAACCTGAGGAAGAGCCACAGATGAGGAGATCCCTCTCCCTGGGATGGACAGACGTGCAATAGATACCACATGTACAGAGAACATCATTATCAGTCATATATGGAAGTTATACAATGGGTCGTAATAAATTGTAGATAAACTGAGTTCATCTCATGCTTTAAACAGGTTAATTATTTTAAGTAATGGGATAAAACAGCCTAAAGTTCTGTTGTGAGTGAAAGACAGGGGATTAAGCAAATGACTCCATGTATCAGTAAAACAAGAAAAAAACATCTCACAGTCAGCATCACTTTCATCAAGGGTTTGGACTTACCAGCTCATCAGTACTAGTCTTAAATAAAAAGGGTTATTTTAATGGGCAGAAGCAAGTTCTGAAAAATGGTGTGCTCATATTGTAATGTAGCCTAGGTTACAATATTACAACATTTCAAGTGCAGTACTAGATAGATAGATAGATAGATACTTTAATGATCCTTTACAGAAAATTATGCTGTTTGCAGCAGCTCACACAGGCATAACAGAAAGAAAAAACATTACATACATACATCTATCAAAAATATATACATGTGGACATCAGCAACAATGTGCATTGAACAGTTTTGAAAGCAGGGCATAAACGAGGGCATAAACGAGGGCATAAACAAGGCCTAAGTGCATATGTGTGGACATCAGCAACAATGTGCGTTGAACAGTTTAACAGCAACTGGAAAGAAGGTCTTTCTGAGACGCTCATTCCTGCACTTTGGTGCAATCAGTTTGTTACTGAAGGTGCTGTTGTTGATTCACCTCCAGGGCATGAAGGGGGTGGGAAGCATTAGTCAGGATGGCCTGGAGCTTTGAGAGCATCCTTCCTTCCGTCACCTGTTGGAGTAGTGGTAGTTCTGTACCAACCACAGACCCCGCTTTTTTAATAAGTTTGTTCAGCCTGTTCTTGTCTGCAGTGCGAAGGCCCTCTCCCCAGCAGACCACTGCAAAAAACAAGGCACTGGCGACCACCGTATGGTACACGCTCTGGAGCAGGGGAGGACAGATATTGAATGACCGCAGCCGCCTCAAGAAGTACAGTCTACTCTGTCCTTTGCGGTACACAGACTCCGTGTGGCTTCTCCAGTCCAGTTTCTCGTCCAGTTGCACACCAAGGTACCTGTGGCTGGAAACCACTTCCACCTCGGTGCCCCTGATGGAAATGGGTGTTGGTTGGTCTCTTCTCCTCCTCCTCTTCCTGAAGTCCACAATCACCTCTTTTGTTTTTGCGGTGTTAAGAATGAGGTGATTGTGTTCACTCCAGTTCACAAACTCCTCGATGGTTTTCCTGTACTCCTCCTCCTCATCCCCTCTGATCAGGCCTACAACTGCTGTATCATCCGAAAATTATTGGAGAAAGCAGTTGCTGGTATTGTGCTGGAAATCCATGCAGTGTAGATGGTATAAAGGAACGGTGCCAGCACTGTTCCCTGTGGTGCCCCCTGTGCTGCTCAGGATGGTATCTGAAATGCAGTTCTGCAAGACGCACAAACTGCGGTCTGTGGGAGAGATAGTCCACGCACCACTGGACCAGGGAATGCATCCACCTCCATTCTCCTCATCTTCTCCCCCAGCAGCCCAGGACGGATAGTATTAAATGCGCTCGTGAAGTCAAAAAAGATGAACCTCACCGAGGCATCAGGAGTATCCAGATGTGTATAGGTCCTGTGCAGCATGTAGATGAGGGCATCGTCTACACTAATGTTCAGTTGTTATGCGGTTGGTATGTGAACTGCAGAGTGTCCATGTGAGGTGCCATGCTCGTCCTGATATGAGGGAGGTATCAGCCTCTCTAACACCTTCACTATGTGAGAGGTGAGGGCCACAGGCCTATAGTCCTTGTTGTCACTAGGACGACTCTTCTTTGGCAGTGGGACCAAGCAAGATGTTTTCCATAGCCTCGGAACCTTCTGTAGTTGCAGGCTCAAATTAAACAGGTGTGCTAAGATCCCACACAGTTCAGAAGAGCAGGTCTTCAGGAGCCTAGGACTGATTTTATCTGGTCCAACAGCCTTGCCTATCTTCAGACGATCCAACTCTTAACCTGATCTGGAGAGAGGATGATGATAGATGGTGCTCCAGCTGAAGGAGGAGTGGAAGAGTTTGGACACTGAGCAGATGATGAGGATGAGTTGGAGGGAGGGACGAGAAAAAGAAGGGGGCTATGGGCAGGCAGCTGGTCAGACTGGGAAGACTGTGTAGATTGGAGTTGTAAGGAGCTATCGAATCGTTAAAAAATCTGTTAAAAAATCAGTTTAGATCCTCAGCCAGACTCTGATCCCCATCAGGTAGTTCTCCCCTCTTTCTGCTTCATGCCTGTAATCTTCCTCATACCAGCCCACACCTGTCTGACTACTATTTAATGAGGATAAGCAGATAGAAATGAAATGTTGGGCCAAATCATTGGTGTAGGAATATTCAGAGAGGTGTGAACTTTGGTTATCAAACTGAGCAGAACTGTGACACAGATAAGATTGCGTAAGGGCTGGAGTGAGATGGCATTAACAACAGAAGATTCACAGTTATAAATAAATGTTATATGTGATCGATTACAGTCATATCCAGTAATATTGCACCAGGGTAAATACAAGGTCCAGAGTGTGACCACGGTTATGAGATTGCCAACACACAAATTGTTTAAGTCAAGTTGAAAGAAGCAACAATATTTCAAAAAATCACCAGCAACAACAATAGTGGATTTAATAATAAAATCACCACAAAAACAATTCTGTTACAATTTAAATCAAAAGTGGATTTAAAAAAGATTGTTCAAAGTAGTAAGTAATATTAAAGCATTCTGCCAATAAAAGTGGTCCTTCTGCCTCACAGTACACAATATAAATACAGAATTCAGGTTGCTCTTCATGTGGAGGTGTTAAACAGGTAACAGACTACAGAGAGAAAACACTGTTGCTCTGACAGTCATAACTGCCCTTATTGGTATTAGCACCCTACTCCAGTACCCTAACTCCACCAAAAGTGTCTACAGCTGTTAAAGCTGACAAACAGCTGATCTAGCTGCGATTAGCTTTCTGCTGATCTACCTCTTTATAAAGCTTTATAAAGCAGACATTATTTAAATTCCAGCCAAATTTTCAGTTTTACTGACATCTATCCTACAATACAATGGTCTCTATAACTTAGCATGGCCATGGCCTGTTCCTTTCTTGCTGTGTGACTCAGGTCACGAGACTAAAGCCATGATGAATAACAGTGGACCGAGGTATAAGCGTAGCCAGCTGGAGAAGCAATTGAACACAGACGTCTTGTGGTGTGTGCTCCTGCTCATCATCATGTGCCTGACTGCTGCTATAGGTATGTATCAGCACTGTCACTACACAGCTGTCATTTAACAAAGCTTTGAACAGAATTAATATTATGGCAGTGTATAGCTGGCGTTATTGGATGTGAATCATTGGAGAGCCAGTATATCCATGGTAACCACTGTGTCCAGTAGCCAAAAAGAGAGTAACAAAAAGCCAGTGAATGCTCCAAATGCTAAGAGTTTAACCACGTCCAGCTGCTCTGGTGTTTTTTTTTTTTCAGGTCATGCCCTCTGGCTGAAGAACCTCAAAGACCCCATCTTTCAGGTTGATTGGGAGACATCTCCTGCCCTGGCTGGATTTTATGTCTTCTGGACAATGATTATTGTACTGCAGGTATAGTGTTTCAGTACAAGGTCAAAACTTGCATTTTTGCACTGTTACTGTTGGTTAGGATAACCAATGATAATTAAAAATTAATAAATATTTAGCGTAAATACTGCAGTTTTTTCTGGATTGTACAGATGTAGAATTTAGATTCATGCATGTATTTGAATTCTGAACTTACAAATATAACAACTCATTACAGAACAGCAAAATATGTGAAATATTTGGCAAACTGCTATCAGCAGTTGGCTCACAGCAACTTCATTACCAGTAGATATCAGAGGCCAAAACTGACTCTAAGAAGAACAAAAAGAAGGCCTGGTTCACAACCTTGATTGTCATTATTTACAGCAGGATTACTACCTGTAAATAACTCCATCAATAATGCAAAATAATGCAATTTCAGAAGCAATAGTAAAGTCTTGACATACTCTTCTCCCATATCCCATGGCAACATGAATATAGGGATGACAGTAATGATCAAGGGTCAAAAATACATTCTCAGATGTAGTGGGACATTTCTTCAGTGATGTTTCTGAGGTCATCGGGTGTTTCAGGTTTTTCAGTATCATGCACCCTCACTCAGATGACCCTGCCAGGGTTGATCAGACCCTGGCTTGTGTCCCAGCTGCACTGGCCCACAGATCATTCCTCTTGAGCCACAGCCATCTAGAGGCCCTCTCTGGTACAAGTGATTTGAGCTTCTTAATGGTGGCTTGGATAGCTTTGCATCCCTGAGGCTGCAATCAAAGATCTTGCCAAGGCTCTTCACTGGTTTCTCAGTGATGGATGGGATAACAATACCATCCACCTAGACGTGTAACTTGTCCACCGATTTCCCCCTCTCCAGTACCATGGACCTGGACCTGGCAGGCTTGAAACTCATCTTTGCCCAGGATATGAGTTTTTGCTCAGCCCTTGAGTCGCCACCGAACTCCTGGCACAGTTGATGTAGTTACAGTGAGGTCGTCCATAAAAGCTATGATCGGGGGCTGATCACTGGGTCCTGTGGCCTGTGGTCTGCTGTGGGAGATGTCCAAAAGGGCTCTGAGGCCCTAGCTCTTGCTCCCTTTCAGGGTCACTCAGGGTATTGTGCAGGAATCGGTGCCCGTTTTCCTTGGAGTAAGTAAGAGGTCCCTTGCACTTCTGGCCAGGAGCTGTTTTGTGAACCCAAAAGGATTGGCTGTGAACCCAACTCACTTTCTGTCTCTCTCTGCCGCCTACTGTGCCACTCTGCTCTGCGCAGGGTCACAAGCTCCTGTCATGTGATGTTATGGAGCTTAATGAGTGGTGGTTTCTCCTCCTCAGTTGCAACCTTGAACTGCCTTGTCAGAGCTTGGAGCTCATCCTTGTCAAACTAGCGCCAAATTCTATGCAGGCTTGCTGCTGACCACTTGATCTGCTGCTGCTGGACTACTCTGCCTGGAGCCGAGGAGTTTAGAGCTTGCAGGTTCTGGGCACTGTGGGGTGTCTCCAGGCCGGACTCCTAAAGATTCAAGATTCAACTAAAGATTTTTATTGTCATTTGCACAGATAAAAACAGGTTTCACTGTACAGTGAAATTCTTGCTTTGCTCTTCCATCTTCCAAGTGCCAAATAGAAAAATCTAAATACAAAAATACAAGTAAATAATATACACTAAATAATATACAGTAAATAATTATTATAATTTACAATAAGTGTGCAAAAAAACTATATACATTCAAATATTGCACGTCTCCTGTGTCGTACCAAAAGTAACATCTGTGCGCTGCACTGCCCTCTCCTGCACCATGCATTCCATCATGGCCTGATGGATCTTGAAGCCGTGGTCATTCAGGCAGACTTTGCCAGAAATGCATCTAGCTGTCATTGTCGCTAATCCATTTGCCAAGGTCGTCATCATTGGGTCCGTCCTATTGGAGTGCTTACTCCTAGATAAATAGCTATAGTTCTTATCTGTTATGTCTATTTATGTATAAGAACATTGAGACATTGAGAGCAATATTCTTAGGCAAATCAAATTGTTGTATATGTACACATATTTGGCCAATAAAGCTGATTCTGATTCTAATATTATCAGAGTCTTGAAAGTTACATTATAATCATTTTATGCTCACATCACAGTGATTATGAGATAAACAGAACAATTTCACTACAACAGAGTAATGTTGTAATAGCAGATGACATTACATTGCACTAAAGCTGAACCAGGTACATTTTTTTTCGCAGCTTCTGCATTAGCATCCAATGCATCATTGCAGTGGTCTCACTGAAATGAACATTCTTTTAACATGAATCAGAAATGGCACAGCTTTCCTGTGAAGTTTTCCTGTGTGTTGACTGGGTAATAGTCAGATATCAAGATGCCAGTTTTTTTATATCTAGGTTATATAAATCTTTGTTTCAAAAGCAGAATGTGTGCTTACATGGAATCCTGTGCTATACCTGTTACATATTAAATCAAACATAGTCAGTGTGCAGTTTTCAAAGTACTTGTCGCGTCATAATTGCATCTTGCAGAATGTGTAAACAATTTCTGTCCAACAGGTGCTGATCCCAATTTCTCTGTACGTGTCCATCGAGATTGTGAAATTGGGCCAGATTTACTTCATCCACAATGACTTAACCCTCTATAATGAGCAGCTGGATTCCAGGATCCAATGCCGGACTCTCAACATCACCGAGGACCTGGGTCAGATCCAGTACCTGTTCTCTGATAAGACAGGAACTCTGACAGAGAACAAGATGGTGTTTCGTCGCTGCAGTATCTATGGGGTTGAATATCCTCATGAGGAAAATGGTAGGATATGATGATATTACCACCAGAATCATTTGACCTTATTTACCTTTATTTGAAACATATTTTCATAGTAGTGAGTACTTTTAGGGCAGAGATGCAGTAGGAACAGGTTTTTTAACAAAAACAAATTTGAAATTGGCGTGTTCTCATAGTCAGTATGTGGGTTTGCCAGAAAGAAGGGCTACATATGGCTTTGATCTTGAAAAACTATTATATTACATTATTATTGAATGTGTGCAAGACAAAGATCTTGCCCATTTGGGCATATTATAATCAGTCATGGCTAAAATAAACCCAATCCAAATGCTGATCTTTTGTGTTCTCCACTTGTGTGTGTTTTGTCCTCCTAATCCTGCCGCCTGCAAAGCTGAGCCACATTCTCCAGTTAAACTTTTTTTTATGCACAGGCTAAATATGTGTATATGAATGACAAAAGAAGAATAGAGTTCAGCAGTGCAAGAACCATGTTGAATTTTTTAGCCTCAGAAATGACAAAAAAAATATTGATAGTGCAGTCTATTAGAAGGGTTTACTTTTGTGTCTGCTTATGATATAGTACATCATGTGTTTCTATCAGCATATGGCATGGTAAATACATCCTGAGCAAATAACCTTTGTATTTACATTTATTCCATTTTAACTTTCCATTAAATCCCATGGAAAGTTTTCCACCTTGAATATTCACAAAGGTTTGTCATAAGTCCATAGTTCTGTCCTATGTAAGTACTCTGTGTTTGTGTTTCTGTGTGTGTCAGCTCGGAGGTTGGAGGTGTATGAGGTGGAAAAGAATGAAGCAGCTGGTCACTCTGTGACTCTGAAGTCAGGCTACAGTGGTAAATCTCTGAGCTGTCGCTCCCTCAGCTGCAACCGCAGCTCTGTGTCTCTGCACACACTCACTGCCGAGTCAGAAAAGGAGGAGGACCAACTGTCCAATCATATCCAACCAAGAACCAGTGCCTTCTGCAGCCGCGTGGTCAGACTCTCTCTCTCTCACTCACACACACACACACCACAGACACATTATTTGCGTATTAGCATATTTGATTCACATGGAGAACTGAAAATATGTTGCAACTCATGGCTGAACTTGTTCTGCAGGTTTATTTTCATACTGTAGTCAAATGAATAATAACCAATGCTAGAAATTTATCTACAGTTGTCTTGAATATTAAAAAGTTGAACATTGGTTGATGTATAACTAGGAGTTCATTTGCATTCCTCAGATTTTTCTCTTGATTTTTTTGTGTGTTGCATATTCTATGATTCGCCGGATCTAGTTTATTGTAAATCGTATGTGCTTTAAGAGAAAGTCTATAAAAACATTACAACAAAAGCTATTGCAGTTATGTATCCAGTATGTGGCCTGTAACATAGAAACACACTGCTGTGGTAATTTGAATTTAATTACACATTTAATTAAATATTGTTCAGATTTAAACATTTTGACAGGGTTACAGATAAAGGGGCACTTCACTATTTTTACTACTAATCACTGGACTTGTGATGTTATTAGTAAAAAAAAAAAAAGAAAGGTCTTTTTATCCAAGAGATGACACAGGGTATGATAAAAGCTATTGTTGGCACTGTGGGGAGAAATAGAACATCATGTTTTTGGAACCTGATACATACTAGTGACTAAAAGTCATGATTAGATGCTGATTAGATAGATAGAAGGGTGGAGAGATGGATAGACAGGCAGGCAGGCAGGCCTCTGGAGAGAATACCTACCCCCATGTAAACACATTTAGTAAGCTCTGCTGTTCTTCAGAATATTTTTTCTCCAGGATAGTCTATGATGAGACATAAAGTTTCCTGAAACCTGCAGTTTGTTCATGCTCTAGCCATGATGGATAAGCTCCTACTGTTCCTGTGTCTCTGTTCAGGCGAAGGAGGTGATACCAGATCCTGAGCTGGTGAGGAAGTTGAATTGGCTTTGTTCTCCTGTCCTCCCTCTGAGTGACGGCTCCTCTGGGACTCCATCCAGCCTGGAGCTCACCTATATCACTGACTTCTTCCTGGCCCTGGCTATTTGCAACAGTGTGGTGGTCTCCTCGCCCAGTCAGCCTCGACATATGGTGAGTAGATAATGTCTATGAAGCATGTTATATTGAGATATCAATATCAAGATCAGATCAAGATTATATGTGTCCTTGTACAGCTTGTTTAAATAGATTGAATTTATTTATTAGGTGCAAGGATTTGCTTTCCATCCACGATTTACTGACTGTAAGGACTGGTGGTACTTGGTACTACTGGTGGTCTGTTCAAATTGACCTACATGTGTATTTTCTGCAACTCAATGAGACTGTAAGAAGCTGGCTTAACTGTATTGAGTCTGTAAATGCTCTAGTTTAGTGTGTCCTGGTGTCATAGTGAGCTGATTATCAGGAATTTACTGCTGATCACCTAATTATTAGTTATATAACTTATTTTCAACTGTGTTTGAATAATTATTTTTCACATTTTGAAGTTGCAATGACTGGTGGGTTGATATAAATGTGGTGTGGTGTGTCAAGGCCACCCCAGGACACTCCCTGGAAACATCCATAGAAATTATGCACACATCACATGTCGGCTCAAGCTTATTCGTCTCTAACAGGGTAAAAATCTATGAATTTGCCTTTTAAAAACATCTTGATGTGTCAATGTGAACCATATCTTATCGTTCATGACAATACCAGTATAAATTTCTACACAAAAAAAAGTTTCATGTCACGATAGCAATGTAATGATTTGCTGATGCATTTACATACCCTAGTATGTAATCGACAGGGTCTTAGTCACTAATGAGGCATTAGTCCCTAAAAGCAGAGCTATGTCGGTCAGATGTGGTTTGGCTGTAAGAGGTCAGACATCTAGCAAACCACTATTTTCTGCTAAATATGCAAGACAACTATCACACATGTTGGTATGATAAAACTCAGAAGTCACATGAGGAGGAGAGTTTAGCAGCTACGGCTGACAAGGTGCAGCCCAAAATGTTGTAATAGTGTTTGACTCTGTTTTACTTTTAAGTGTTTTATTTGTACTGTTCCAACACTGACATGCTACCTCATCTAATGCTAATCGATTTTACATTCATAGACATAGTTTAGAGGCAAAGCAGGCAACTTTAGTTATGACAGTATTTTTATTTCATTTTGAAAAGCAGTGTGAACATTTTGACTGCAATGTCAAAAGTTATAAATGTATAATATTATAAATGTTAAAATATAGTCCATCTTTTTTTGATAAGCTGACTTCTACACCAAATGTATAAAAATATAAAACATTTTACTATACTTAACCATTTTATGCTCTGTAAACAAGAATAAAAGCATATCAGTGTCAAGTCCTGTGTACGTGGAGAGCTTCCTTTCCTTGCTTGGTGGAGTCGGACATGAGCGCAATATCCAGTCACAAGGTGTTGGCAGCAGTCAGGTTGAAGGACTTAAGTGTTCCAGATTCACCAGTAGCCGCATGTCCCTTGCAGAGACAAGGATGCCAGCAGATTTTTTTGGCACTGGGTTTTGGCAGCCTCCCAGCTCTCTCAACGGCGGTGGGCCGCTTAGAGGAGCAGGAGTGCTTTGCCCCCTCAACTCCGGAGCTGATGGCCTCTGCGATGGTCTTCTGGACCTGATTGTGCTTTCATGGGCATTGTCCTTGGCCTTTGGACAACAACTGAGAATATACTCCAGGGTTCTCACTTGAAACACAGCGGGCACGCTTGTGTATTGGTTTTGCCCCATGTGTGCATATTTGATGGTCAACATCATGTTTGCTGCTGGCCACTTTATCCATCTTCTTGCGGACCTGTTGTTGTAGTGAGCCATTTGCAACACTTGGAGGTTCCGGGCATGATGGAGTGATTCCAGGCCTGGCATCTCACCAGGTTGAACACCTGTGCATTGTATTGCTCTTGCTCCCCCCAAACACTTCATCCGAATAACCTAATTGACAATGCCATTAGCATTGAATTTCAGAAATTCCATTAAAATTAGCACAGCATTTTAATAAAAACAGTTACTGAGTTCAGTTTAGCAGCTCTCTTACAGAAACTGATCCTGTGTTCTTTTTTTTTTTCTCTTCACTGCAGGTTCCTGAAGCACAAACACCTCTCAAGTCCCTGGAGGACATCAAGTTAATGTTCCAGCGCTTCAGCTTCACTCCTTTCTCAGCCTTCTCCACTCTCTCCCCTCCTCAGATCAAAGGCAGCCCTAGCAGCTTCACCAGCAGGCTGTTTGCCCGTGGGAAAGCCAGCTCCATCACCTTTAACACCCCACCTAACAGCATCACAGATGGCTCAGAACCAGGTCAAGAAAGATACCTGGAAACCTCCAACCTGAGGACTAAACTAGACTTATCTTCCAGAGTGGAAGGAGATGCTGGACAGTCAGAGGAAAAGGACACAGAGGATGATATGAAAAATACAATGACAGACCCTTCCAAGGCGAGACAAGATGTGGGGGACCTAACCATAGAAGTGGACTCTGAGAATGATACTGATGATGAATTGCTATATGAGGCAGAGAGTCCAGATGAGGCTGCTCTGGTCCATGCAGCCCATGCGTACCGCTGCACCCTGAGGGGACGTTCTGCAGAGAGCCTGCTGGTGGACTTGCCAGGAATTGGCTCTCTGGCTGTCCAGCTGCTCCACGTCCTATCCTTTGACTCCAACAGGAAGAGGATGTCAGTGGTGATCCGCCACCCACTCTCAGGACAGGTGGTGGTGTACACTAAGGGAGCTGACTCTGTCATCATGGACCTGATTAAGACACCTGAGGGTAATAACAGAAAAAAAACTCTCCTGACTGATCTAAAGACAAATAATAATGTAATATTTTTCAATATCACTGTCATTCATTATGCCCCCCTCTTATGTTCAGGTGCAGAGCAGGCTCAGGAGATCTACAATCACATCAAAGAACAAACCCAAAAACATTTAGACAGCTATGCCAGAGATGGTCTCCGCACACTCTGCATTGCTAAAAAGGTAATGCTTCAGGAAGGGGAAACAAAATAGCTTTGCACATTATTATCAAAAATACAAAGTTTCTTACACCTTTTCATCACGCTTAACTTTCTGCCATGAAGTCCTGTGGCTCCACCTCTAAATTTGTCCTTTTGGGCTTGGTAAGTGTTGACAGCTAATTAGCAGCTATAAAACCACACAGCTTATTTTTAAACTTTGCGGTACCCTTGTAGTTGTTTCTCTTAAATTTCTCTAGGCCTCTTCATTTTCCCTCTGTCACGTTCATGAAGTTCACACAGCTATGTGACCAGTGCCCACTGATGTACTCTGTTCCTCTCTTCTGAGGATAGACTAGTGTCTGCTCAGGAGTGAATCTAGCCCTTACTCAGTGACTGTGTGCTCTGTGTCTCGAGCAGGTTATGGAAGAGGAGGAGTATGAGATGTGGCTGAAGAAACAGCTGCTGGCAGAGAGCAGCATAGAGAACAGAGAAGAGCTGCTGCTGGAGTCAGCCCAGAGACTGGAGACCAACCTCACACTGCTGGGTAGGAGAGACGTTCACTGCAACTGAAACATAGGCCACTCCTATATTAGAGCTGAGAGCAGTAGTTCTTTAAGTGATTTGTCTCTGTGTCTGTATATGTTCAGGTACCACAGGGATTGTTGATAGACTTCAGGAGGAGGTCCCAGAGACCATTGAATCTCTTCAGAGGGCAGGCATCAAAGTCTGGGTCCTCACTGGAGACAAGAAGGAGACAGCCATTAACATTGCCCACTCCTGCAAACTCCTCCGTACCAACGACCAGCTGCTGACAGTCAGTTGTGGAAGCAAGGTGAGTCGCTGAGGGACAGTAACACTGTAGTTGGATTTATTTGGAAACATTGACATGTTTATCCAAAGCTATTGTTCTGGTCTTTCATTGCCTTTTCTCCAGTCTTTCTCTCAGGTTGTTTGACTATTGTTTATTTGGTCTTTTATGATATACTGCCCTCACTATGCAAGTGCTAAACACTGAGTTGTAAGTCATGGACATGGTTCACACATAGTGTTTTAGCAATTAGCATGTTTGGTAAACATGTTTGGTCCAAAACTATTCTTAAAGGAGGACTGGGTTAAAAATGATGCTTGTCATTAATATATCCAAATCATAAAGCATTCTAATGTTTCTCCTACATTATTAGAATGTATCATTATATGGATAAAATATGAAATATTTTCTGTCTGCAATATTGATATTTAGGCCTGATGATGCTGTTAGAAGGAAGGTCATGGTCACATCTCATTCCCCGGGAAGACTGATTTCACTGAATTTGGATTTGGGTTTGAAGTTAGGGTTAGAATTTGATGAGATACCTTGTCATAGATCAGATTGTTAATCAAGGAGAAATTTTAATCTGACCATGGTGGTTGAAGAAAGGTCAGGGGGTCTAGAAAAAAATGATATCCACTAGGGGCCATACATGTTTTGTACCAAGTTTCATTGCAATCTGCCTAGAAGTTGTTGAGATATCTTTTTCCAAGGTATTTCCAAATAGTTGCACAGTTATCACTATCTTTTGTCTTAGAAGCTTGAAGGATAAAATCACACACACAAACAGCAAATAACTGCGGGCATTGCATTATTAATGTCAAAATGTATTTAACTGAATGTAACTGACTTATGGATTTCTTCTCTATCAGGATGCATGTGCAGCTTTACTTGAAGAGCTCAAACGGGAAGTGCACCATGGTGAAGAAAGCTTGACTGAACTGACTGCAGCAGGCAACTGTGAAGAATCCTCCTCAGAGAGTGTGGCCAACTTCATTCTGGTTATAGATGGACGCACACTGGACTGGGCCCTGCAGGAGGATCTGAGGAATGACTTTCTCGAGCTCAGCTGTAAATGCAAGGCAGTCATCTGCTGCAGGTCCACTCCACTGCAGAAGAGCCAGGTGGTCCAGCTGATCCGGGACCAGCTTGGCGTCATGACCCTAGCTGTGGGTAAGCACTCAGCAATTAAACTTGAGGTTTAAGCCTGATTTGCATTGCAATGAGGCAGTGACTATTGTTAGACCTGTTAACTGTTCAACAAAACAGAAAATTAGGATGAATACTTCACTGCAGGGCTGGACGATATCAATAAAATCTTCAGTTGTGGTGTATGTAATAGGATTTGTACATATCTAAACATGGAGGACATTGAATAGCTGTTTTGTTCATTAAGGTGATGGAGCCAATGATGTGAGCATGATTCAGGTGGCTGATGTGGGCATCGGAATATCTGGTCAGGAGGGCATGCAGGTAATGACCACAAGATCCATCCTAACAGAATACGTGCCAAAATGAGTTATTTAGAAATCTAAACTTTTGTTAGTCAGCTGCCAAACTCTCTGCACTTCCCTTATCTCCAACACTGCCAGACTGAACTGGTAGTCACCTGTTTTGTTTTATTATTACCATATGTTATTATTACCATATGTTGTGTGCTTTGTGTTCTATTTCTAAACATTTTGCCTTGTGGTAATTCTTTTGTCACTGTGTGTCATTCCCCAGGCTGTGATGTCCAGTGATTTTGCTATCTCCAGGTTTAAACACCTCAGTAAGCTGCTGCTGGTCCACGGCCACTGGTGCTACTCTCGTCTTGCAAACATGATCCTCTACTTCATCTACAAGAATGTGGTGAGTTTTTTACTAACTCTATTCCCAGAATGTATAAAATAAATGTAAATGTGTAAAATGTAAAATGGCTTTGTGGTTAAGGGTTTTGGTCCTCATGTAAGGTCTCCAGTACGGTGAGATTGGGTAAACACCCAAAGATACCCCTCAACTACGGTCCTATCTACTTCTCTCTAATGTGATTCTCAATAATGCTTACTGTGGACAAGACGAGGTCACATATTTTGCTCACATCGTTCTTTCTGCACCCCACCTCTGACTCATATGATGTCTGTCATAATTGTACCTATTGTACCTATTTCACTGAATATTTTTCTGTAAGCAACTGCTAGTGAATGCAGTCATCATTCACTCAATTTGACACTGATTGATTGAAACTGATTGTACAATTTGACACAGATTGGTAACCAAGGTTTTATTAGACCCATCTCATACAGTGTGACTTGAATCAAGATTGCAGTTATTGTACAATATTTCCTCAGTGTATGGAAAACCAAGAAGCAACATTTAACATGTGGAAAACTGGTTCATGTATTTGACTTTTTGATTGAAGTACAGTATATTAACAATATAGTCACACACACACACACACACACACATGCATCCTAAACTGTGTATATACAGACATCATCTACAAAACCATCAGTGTTTTACCTGTACCTGACTTGGCTACTAGCTATTCTTCAGTCCTTGACACAAGCACTACAAAAGTCTTCACTGTTGTCTGTGTATCTGTCTATCTGTCTATGTCTGCAGATGTATGTAAATCTGCTGTTCTGGTATCAGTTCTTCTGTGGTTTCTCTGGGAGTGTCATGACCAACTCCTGGGTGCTCATCTTCTTCAACTTGCTGTTCACCTCTGTTCCTCCACTCATCTATGGCGTCCTGGACCAAGACACACCAGCACAGACTCTGACGGAGCTTCCTGAGCTTTATCAGGCTGCACAGACCTCCAAGGTGATGGCACATGTACAAGACACAATACACAAACCCTGCAAAAATTTCCTTTTTAATTTCATTTTTATATTTTAGGATAGTGAATTTATGCTGCTCATCTCTTATGTCTTGACAGATTTTACCGTATGGTAAAATAGAAATAAGTGTTAAAACACCAGTCGATAAAATCACAGTAATCTTATTGCACCAATTAGCAAACAGTGCTCTTACTCAGCAAACAAAGCCCCTCTCTGCAGCACTGCACGGTCTAATTCTCTTTTTAACTCGCTTTTCTTCATTGGTCCTCTCCTGTTTTCTTATCTTTGGTCTAAACTGTTGTTTTCTCTGTTTGGTTGTAAGTTGTTCGGTTGCTGTTTATCTACTATTACATCTGCTCTGTGTTAGTGCATGCACAGTTGAAAGCAGCCTGTGCAGGAGCAGGAATTATAGCTCCATCCGATTGGTTGTTCAGCATGTTCAGGTGTGGTGGATCATTGTCCAATGACCTTTGAGGCAGCAGGTGGCACCAGATGATTTTTATCACAGATTATCTGTCTCATGTTCCTCTGTCAGGACATGGACAGTTTTAGCAAAGTAGTAAGAAGTAAGTAACCTACTTCTGCTTTAAATAATGCATTAACTCTCATCAATGGGTATTAATTAATTGGAATGTACCTAGTAAGGATTTAGGATTTATTGCACAACTGTTATATTGGTTTTGGAGAGAAACAGGCAATGTTGTGACCAGGTCTTCATCAGGCAAATAGATGGCATGACTTTTGTGCCAATCAAAAAAAAAGAAAGAAAGAAAGAAACATAGAGAGCAACAAATATATCCTCAAGACACATTGCCAAAAATATAATGAAAAAGTGGTAGAAATCAATCATTATACAGTGATACAAGTAAATTATTAGTGAGCTCAAGTGTGTTTAGTTTTTTATCTGTGTGGACAACAAATTAATCATGGATCTCATCCATTTCAGCAAACCAGGAAAGTATGCATGAAGTCAGTGGTGATAAAGTTTCCCAGCTGTCATGCCTGTCAACACTGTGTCTAAAATGACTAACAGATCCATTCTTTTCTCTGCAGGTCTACCCCCCCTACATGTTCTGGATCACAGTCTTGGATGCTTTTTACCAAAGCCTTGTCTGCTTTTTTGTGCCTTACTTTGTAAGTGCAGTGTAAAAGCATTATGTTCTGTCAAATAGTTCCTTGATCGTTTTTTTTTTTTTTTTTTGCCTTACATTCACATGTTCAGTGACTATTGATAAGCTTCCAATTTACAGCTAATCCAGTGGAATCATATTTAATGTCACATAGTAATAAACATTGTTGTGATGTGTGTTTCAGGCATTAGCAGGGTCAGACGTTGGGGAGCTGTCCTTTGGCTCTCCAATAAACGCCTCAGCTCTTTTCATCATCCTGCTGCACCAAGTTATCGAGAGTCACACTCTGGTCAGACACACTGCTACACTAAAAGCTGTTAGAAATCACTTTGTTTTAAATTCAATTTAGTCTCCAGTGTTTTGCCATTGAAATCATTTGGAAGTTTGTGTGACCTGGATGTTATGTATGTTATCCATGGTAGGAGTGTTTATTGGTTTAGAGTCCTCAGACAAACTGACATTAGGACTGTGTTGTAGAGTCTCTAATCATCTGTTTTGTTTCACAGACATGGATTCATGGGCTAGTGTTGGTTCTCAGTGGTGGTTTCTACTTTGGATTTGTGCTGCTCTTCAGTTTGTTCTGTGTGACATGCAGCCCCCCCACCAACCCTTTGGGAGTGGAAACTCTTGCGATGTCCCAGCCTCTCTTCTATATCATATGTGCTCTTACTACTGTGACCGCTCTGTTGCCCAGGTAAACACACACACCTTCAAATACACTATGTTAAATGCATACACAACATATACACAAGCATATGCATACAAATAAACACAGAAAAGCTGGGTCCCATTTTAATGCAGCCCACATTTCAGGCAGCTGCATTTCACAGCTGCCTTTTTTTTTAACAGATGGACACAAGTAGTGTGTCCGTTGCAGCTTTCAGTATCCCAAAGTCCAATATGTGCTGGTCACTTGTTCATTCTATGTGGTAAAGTCATACAGTCAGCAAATCCAGGTAGTTGTTAGGAGTACAAGGGTACTGTAGGAACCTAAAACAGCCTTGGGAAATAAATGCACAAACAAATTAAATGAATGAATGAGGCAAATATGAAAATGTATAAGGAAAAAAAACAATATTAATGATTGCATATGCAAAAGCTCCCCCTGTATTGTCAGTAGATGATGTCACGTCTCTGCATCTCTGCTTGCTCAGATCAACTCTTATTTAAGAGAAAGCATTTGTAGGATGTATAAAGTATTTTACTCTCAGTCAGTTAAAAAGTTGTAGTCACCATACAGCAGCAGGTATGTGTGCTCATCTCCACATGTTTTGGGGAAATGAAAACTTTAGTCTGTATTTTGACCAACAGTTGAAAGTGTGTACCTACTTACAGTATGTTACTTTAATAAACAGGGGTCTTAACAAAACAAAATTTGATTTTAATTTAGTAAGTGTGTTAACAGTGCAGCAGTCAGTAAGAGCTTTTCAAGTTCTTATGTGAGACTGCACAGTCAGCATTTTCATTTGTAATTACTTTGACTGATATAAATATA
This sequence comes from Scortum barcoo, assembly GCA_023238725.1. Classification (NCBI taxonomy): domain Eukaryota; kingdom Metazoa; phylum Chordata; class Actinopteri; order Centrarchiformes; family Terapontidae; genus Scortum; species Scortum barcoo. The sequence goes on from CM041539.1 coordinate 24,638,126, forward strand.
TATATAGTAAATGCAGAATTATGTATGTATATGAACAGCAAGTTACTCTATAGCATGTACAGTATGTTTATACATAGTATACTAGCATTCACATTCCTCTAAGAAGGCCAAGTTAAGAGAAAGGACACAGCTCTACAGTGTTCAAATTGTTTGACAGTGAACAAATACAGTAAAAGGAATGAAGAATTTTTTCTGTTGGGTGTTGAACACGCCCTCCTTCCTGAGCTCCTGAGATAATTTAATGGTCCGTGTGAAACCACAGATACTCACACTGTTTTGTGTGTTCTCCTATGCAGGCTGCTGTTTCGGGCACTGCACAACACCTTATACCCCTCTGCTGTTCTAAAACCAGCTCAGATGGACAAAGTGGATTCAGAGAGGTACAGCAAGAGAATGCAGAGCTGGAACCAGAGCCACTCCAGAGTCAACAGGCTTCCGGTGTGTGCAGACAACCCTGGCCTGGAGCCAAGCACAGCCTCAGTGGTGTCCTGACCTCTCTCTACAAACAAACACACACAGAGCTGCCCTCTGCAGACATACCATTGTATGAGCTGGTCAGGGAAGAAAGACCTGCTACTTTTCGGTGCAATACAAGGCTGTGTATGGATGTATGGATCCCTTTCTGTTGCACTTCTCCACTCCCCAGCTAGTCATAGGCTCTGCTGACAGACTGTTTATTTTACTTCACGTCAACAGCCAGAGAAAGCCAGGTTTTAACTGAACATACAGTACAGACCAAAAGTTTGGACACACCTTCTCATTCAATGAGTTTCCTTTCTTTTCATGACTATGAAAATTGTAGATTCACACTGAAGGCATCAAAACTATGAATTAACACATGTGGAATTATATACTTGACAAAAAAGTGTGAAACAACTGAAAATATGTCTTATATTCTAGGTTCTTCAAAGTAGGCACCTTTTGCTCTGATTACTGCTTTGCACACTCTTAGCATTCTCTTGATGAGCTTCAAGAGGTAGTCACCTGAAATGGTCTTCCAACAGTCTTGAAGGAGTTCCCAGAGATGCTTAGCTTTCACACTTGTTGGCCCTTTTGCCTTCACTCTGCGGTCCAGCTCACCCCAAACCATCTCGATTGGGTTCAGGTCCGGTGATTGTGGAGGCCAGGTCATCTGGCGCAGCACCCCATCACTCTCCTTCTTGGTCAAATAGCCCTTACACAGCCTGGAGGTGTGTTTGGGGTCATTGTCCTGTTGAAAAATAAATGATGGTCCAACTAAACGCAAACCGGATGGAATAGCGTGCCTCTGCAAGATGCTGTGGTAGCCATGCTGGTTCAGTATGCCTTCAATTTTGAATAAATCCCCAACAGTGTCACCAGCAAAGCATCCCCACACCATCACACCTCCTCCTCCATGCTTCACGGTGGGAACCAGGCATGTACAGTCCATCCGTTCACCTTTTCTGCGTCGCACAAAGACACGGTGGTTGGAACCAAAGATCTCAAATTTGGACTCATCAGACCAAAGCACAGCTTTCCACTGGTCTAATGTCCATTCCTTGTGTTCTTTAGCCCAAACAAGTCTCTTCTGCTTGTTGCCTGTCCTTAGCAGTGGTTTCCTAGCAGCTATTCTACCATGAAGGCCTGATTCACACAGTCTCCTCTTAACAGTTGTTCACAACAGTCGTAGAGATGTGTCTGCTGCTAGAACTCTGTGTGGCATTGACCTGGTCTCTAATCTGAGCTGCTGTTAACCTGCGATTTCTGAGGCTGGTGAGTCGGATGAACTTATCCTCCGCAGCAGAGGTGACTCTTGGTCTTCCTTTCCTGGAGCGGTCCTCATGTGAGCCAGTTTCTTTGTAGCGCTTGATGGTTTTTGCAACTGCACTTGGGGACACTTTCAAAGTTTTCCCAATTTTTCGGACTGACTGACTTTCATTTCTTAAAGTAATGATGGCCACTCGTTTTTCTTTACTTAGCTGCTTTGCTCTTGCCATAATAACAATTCTAACAGTCTATTCAGTAGGACTATCAGCTGTGTATCCACCTGACTTCTGCACACACACAACTGAACTGATGGTCCCAAAATTCCCAACCCCATTTATAAGGCAAGAAATCCCACTTATTAAACCTGACAGGGCACACCTGTGAAGTGAAAACCATTTCAGGTGACTACCTCTTGAAGCTCATCAAGAGAATGCCAAGAGTGTGCGAAGCAGTAATCAGAGCAAAAGGTGGCTACTTTGAAGAACCTAGAATATAAGACATATTTTCAGTTGTTTCACACTTTTTTGTCAAGTATATAATTCCACATGTGTTAATTCATAGTTTTGATGCCTTCAGTGTGAATCTACAATTTTCATAGTCATGAAAAGAAAGGAAACTCATTGAATGAGAAGGTGTGTCCAAACTTTTGGTCTGTACTGTATGCTCCTTGTGCCTTAATGAAGTGCTGAAATGAAGTCATATCTCAATATTGACATATCTCACCAAGCATTTATTGGAGGAGAAGCTGTGAAACGTGTCCAGCATTTAAAATATTTGGACAATATTTTTAAAGGAGCTGTATCTATCATTTAAACATCAGTGAATCATCAGCACATTAATCTCTTGATATTAGCCTCTACTGGCCTTCAGTTTATGCTTCAGGTAACATTGTGAGCCACCAGACTGGATGTAGTAGGATATCTGCCGGACTGATGCTCACCACCAAGGCTACGTTCACACTGAGGGAAAAGTGACCAAATCATATGTTATTTCTTATTTATTTCATTTATCTCCTGCATGCCAGATGAAAGGAGTAAAACCAAAGTTTCATTTTTTTTACCACAAGGGGGCAGAAACACTGAAAACAAACTGATATAAACACAGTAATGATGTCAACTAAACAAATAAACAACTATGTACACAACAAGGACATACAGAGGAACGTTAGCATCTCTTTGGTGGTGTTTTGTGGTGTTCGTGTCTACTTGATGAACCTGGCAAATATTCAGTCCCCTTTTAATTCTGGTTTGGTCTTTTCCAACTCGTGAGACAAAATATCTAGCTCTTAAAGGGATTCAAGGATTAATTTAATTGTCATCTTAAAACACAGTAAGATACATTTAAACAAAAATAAATTCAAAACTTATGAGCCGCTACATCTGCCTGTTCTGACGTCACCATGGTAATTTTGTAATGATAATTTACCTGCTGTTGTAGATATTTGCCTGTTTTGTCAGCTTCTTTGTTTACTTTTTTGCTTCAATCATGTGTTAGTACATTTACCTTGCTTGGTGATGAACAAAAGCACTGGTGTGCAAATGAAGTCAGTGGAGGTAAATGAAGAATTAATCACTGAGTCATACTGACTTGATTTTGGACTTCTTGATTTTGGTCTTTTTGTTTATTTGACATCCTTGTGTTGCTGGATCAATGTTGTGTGTATCAAATTCCACAAAGGCTGCAATTTACCTCTATATGTGAAGGATATGACAATACTACATCATGGAACAAAGACTGAGCTGAGCTGTTTCTCAGGTTAGACTGATGAAGCTGCATGAGTCGTAATTCTAAGACTGAGTTTTACCAGCAAAAATGAACATTGATGGGATTGCATCAAAATTTAAAGCTGATTCAAATATTTTATTTTCCCAGTAGCCCCAACTTTTTATATTTTCCTGCTCACTGTTTTCATATTGATATTTTAATTTAATATTTGAATCCACGATTTAACCAAATACAAGTTTGGTTTAGTTTTTTGTAACAAATGCACAATTGCAACTATCCAAATTAGAAATGGACTGTGTCAGTGATGGGGTAGTTGTCAGTATAACCTCAGTCACTTTACATTTTTACAGTTTTTAAATGCAGATGGTACATGTTAACATTGTTTTAGGTTATTTTTCTTTTGTTCTGTGTCATCATTGGTTTCCATGAATGTCTGTAAAATATATACTGTATCAATATCAATATCAATTGGCAAGTCTGCATTAGGTTATATTATTCTTACATTGTGATGCAGTGTTTGATTTGAAAAGTCTGTACTGCAATATCTAGCACTGATGATGTATATTATACAATAATGAATTCAGACTCCATGTGATGGATTTGGCATAATGATCATTTAATTTTCATATTGTCTAAAAAGGATGCCTGGGATAGTACAGAAAAGGCATTCACAATTTTGAAACAGCAATGTGATTTAAAAATTGATTAATTTAAGAATGGTGTAAAGTATACATGAGTAAAACATGCAGAAGCACTGGTATGATGTTAAATTAGGTGTTAAATGAGTTTGGCAGTGTATTGCATGGCACATGCTTGTGCAAATGATTTCAGCCTTAACTCTGATGCAACACCTTCAGATGTCCTAAAGACTAAAGTGCAGTCAACTGAAGTCAAGATTAAGATTTTTATATTCTGTAATTTGTATATTGTGTTTTATAATGCAAACCTTTGACTGTACTGTGTCAAACAGCAATAAATATTTTAATTAATTAATTGCTAATTAATTAAATGCGTTGTGTAGTCTGTGATCTCTTATGAAAGTCAGCTTGTTATATGGTAGCCATTCTTAAGAAGCACATTTACAGGAAACCTCATGCTTCTGCTCAGTTTAAGCCCATCAGCATCACAGGAAAAGAGGCTGAGAGTTTCTAGCCAGGGTTGGAACCACAGCTGATCCCAGCCAACCTGAAAGCTACTTCACATTATTGGTTTACTTTTTTGTGTTTGTGGTTTCTACCTATATAAGGTAATGTCTATATTCATGGTTTGTTAAAACTAAATTTACCTATTTAATATAGCTTCTGTGTGAGTTTGATTGAATGCCTATAATTTTGCCATTTTACAAGATTTCTCTTAAGATTTTGTCCATAATTCACTATAGACTACAGTTTGGCAGCAGCCTTAAGATCTCAGTTTCTGAAGTGATGACTAATCACTTTAAGTCCAGATAAGTTAAATTTCATTGAATTTAAAAATGTGATGATTCCAGTTGCTTTAAAAAATAATGAAGTAATCTGTAATGAAAACTTGAGTGAATTTAAAAACAAAAAACTTAAATGGTTGGAAATGCTATTTGAAGTTCAGTACACTAAATGCCAGGTTGATTTCAGTGTTTTTGGATGGATTTGGATTTTACCTCATTTTAATTTACCTGGTTTATTTAATCTAGTTGCTGACTAGATTAAATAAACCAGGTAAATTAGTAGTATAGTATTTCTTGCATTATACATAAAATGCTATTAAAACATTGTTGCGTTACTGGGGCAAGCAGTGCACATGGTAGATAATCATGGCTTGGGCACAACTAGTCTAAAGAAATTAAACAGCCACCTCACTTCAGAATAAACCAGCTTGAAAATGACAATTACCAACATAAACCACAGACACATTACAAACACTAACAAAAAGTAACATTTGCATTTTAGAACATAAAACTCTTAACTTAATACACTACTCAGTCCAGCACTAGGTAGGGTGGGAATATGTGCTACTGCTACAGTACTTCAATGCCAAATGCCTATATAATAATGATATAATGATATAATATAGGCTAATATTCAGCTGACATCTTCACAAAGTCTTTTCACGTAACATTAGCTGTTAGTAGTATGAAATCGTGACCTCCTGAAATGTAATGGAATTATGAAGTGACTGATGGTTTCCACTCCATTCAGCACATTGTGTTTGTAGAATGCCTTTGTAACCTTTGTATTAGAGAAACTTAATCCACACATAGGAAAAAATTCTCAGGTCAAATGTTTTTAGTATTCATTCAAGGCTTCTAAACCTGTTTTAAGCAGACACTTTATGGCCTTTTCCCCCCTTTTTTGACATTTTTATGTTTTATTATGTTTTTTTGACTATAATATATTTCTTTTCTGTTTTTTCTTGATTTTTTTGTTTTGTTTTGTTTTGTTTTTTGGTCTGAGAAGCACTTTGCAACCACCTAACCATTTCCTACATATACTGCAGTTAGGTTTACAGTATAACTCTTGCTTTTAACTAGTTTACCGTAAACAGGTTTATGGTATAGCTGATGTTTCAAAGGTCAATTACAGTAAACAGGTTTATATTACGTCAATATGTCAGTCATTTAAACAGCACTGTTTAATGTTTATAATCTTTAATAATCTTAAATATATGGCTACCAAACAGACATAGCATATGTAACAGTTGGAAGCCAGTCTGTCCCTTGTAAAGAAGTGAAAATATTTGACATGGGCAGGCTGATAGTAAGTGGCCTGAGAATGCTCCAGGATCCCCAGGAGAGGCTGGAGGCCATGGCTGGTGAGAAGGACATCTGAAATTGCTTCAACAAGCCATGTGTCTCACAAGATGTCCTGCAGCAGGGGAGAAATGGTCAGGCTATGTATTATGTGTACTAAAGATTTGATTTGATAGTAACAGTAAGGACGTCTGAGCACGCTGAGATGCTCTGTAGGGCTTAACCAATGTGGGAGGAAGTTAGTTAGGATGGTCCCATGTTTTTTTGTAACTTAGCTGTGTGTATTTAGTCTTCATATGTAATCACATGTGGAGCATAACACAGCATATGTGAAAATTCACATGCAACATCACACATTAACACTGTTTTGTTTTGCCTGTGATAATTAAACTTAAAAATGCGTTGGGATAAATGTAGATATATTTCACATTTACGGGTATAATTATAATTAAAGTTATAATTTTTTTTTTTTTTTTATTCTAAATATCTTTACTTATTTTTTATCTTACCCTATGTCTTGCATTTCCTCTATTTATTTTCCATTGTGTGTTTCGCTGCTGTTACACTGTGAATTTTCCCCATTGTGGGACTAATAAAGGAAATCTGAATCTGAATGTGAACGATTGGCCTGTAGGATTCTCCACTGTACTCATGGCAGAAGGCTGAGAAACAGCATGTGACCTTTATATGGGGAAAGAAAAAGTTAGAGTCTCTTGGAGTATTTACCCGTGTGTTGGCTTCACTAATCACAACTCCTTTAAATGGGAAATGGCCTCTTTTCACACAGAGCCATGTTAATGTTAATGTTGATGTTCCTCGTGTTTATGACATGTGGAAGAAGCTCCTGAGCTGCAGTCACTCAGGAGGATCTGCACTGTGGTTTAAATTTTTAGATACAAGACAGTAACACTCAGATTTTAGGCAGCAGGTCAGCAGCTCTCTGACTGGCTGACTGTGAGAGGAAACCAGCCTGAGTGAAGCTGGTTTCCTGCTGGGCGTGTCGGACAGCAGCTGACAGCTTTCACTTCTCTGTGCTCTCTGAGCCTGCGGAGGGTCAGGCGGGACTGCTTCCTGCTGAGAGATGAGCTTCTACAGCGATGAGTCCACGGAGGACACCGGGAACGAGCTGGAGACTCTGGGGTAAGACCTGTTAGCGCTTTGCCCGCTGCTGGACGAACTTTTGGCTTCAGAGGCGGTAATGAGCCACAGTATGTGGAACCAGAACTAACGATACACGGAGGTCGGCCAGGTCCGCCTGTCCCTCAGTTATTTGGACAGACGTCCATCAGATCGACGTCACACGGAGATCTGGTGAGGACCTGAAGTACTCAGAGCAGTAGGAAGGTAGATCTGTGGGCTCTGGTGCCCAGCTGCATGGAGATGGTACCTTTTATTTTGGCTGAACCTGTCATAGGTGCATGTGAAAGTTTGTGAAGGTCATTTTTCAGACAGCTAGTTAATCCATGGTTGTATCATTAATCAGTGTGAGAATGCAGTAAACACATGATTCCAGCCTGCAGTCCAAAAGTCACAGCTCATGTTCAGCCTCCACACAGTTTGCAGCGTGAATGTGAACTTAATTTTTTTATTGCCATTTCATATTGAATTTTTTCCTCATGCATGCAAATAATTCACTTTCACATCCCTTTACTGGTTTCCTTTGCATCTGTCTTACAGTCTGAGTTTTGTTTTAAGGGCAAAAATCATCCTCTTTTCCTCTGAAAACCTCTTGAAGGTCTGTTGTTCCACATTGTTTTAGGTAATTACCTACAAACCTACAAATAACACCCAGGCTGCATGTGCATGCTCGGAGGATCCACTGTCGGTTTATAAATCAGTATTATAGTTGTAGAGGGTCATGAAGCCTACAAACTCTGGAAATGACCAGTCAGTGGTCTTTGAGTTAAGATTATATTGTCAAACTACTATTTTAAGGTCAATGCTGGAGTGACTGTGTGTTTTATTGTATATATCTGGATGCAACGCTTTGTTATTTCATTACATTTTTTCATATAATGCTGAATTCTATCTTGGTATAAATTCTGCACATACTCAGACTGAGGGTGAGTGTGAAACCAGTACCAGTGATCTTTTATTCCAAGTTTAAAATCTCTGAGTCTCACTTTTGTGGAGCTGATTGAGATCATTCTTCCATGTGTAATCTAACAGATTTATTAGTTTATTATGCTCCACTGTTGCTAGTGATCTCACACTGTACTGCTGTTAACCGCTTGAGGCCGGCCTGTAGCTAAGGCTTCAATGATAACCTGTACAACCTGTAATGTTTTAGCATGAATCTGTGATATTTTGAACCCAGCCTAAACTCCGGCTCAGCTCAGGACATGACGCCCCAAGCTCACCTTAATGTTAGTGATGTGGGCGTTCCTGTTTTTTCTGCATCTCAGTGGTTCAGTTATGTATGTGGTCCAGTGTGGAATCCATAGAGAGCAACAAGAGCTCTGGAACAGCCGATTCACTGTACATTCCTCAGTGAAAATGAAGAGGTGACAAAGGAGAGGAAGGAAAGAAAGCTCACTGGCATGATTTGACTTGGCCTGTGGAGATACACTGCGGGTTCCAAACTGTGGGAGCATGCTGGTGTAGTGGCATGAATTTATTTTAAGATCATGTTCTCCCTAAATATCTGACAATTTAAATTAATCTATTTGCTCTGCTACAAACCGACTAGACCAAGACTGCTTCTTAGTTCACCACAGTATTGAGGATATTGGCTGCTTCTTTTTTTGAAGGTGGTACCACTATGACCTGTCCCGCCATGCTGCAGAGGCCCTTCTCTTGTCCAATGGCACTGATGGAAGTTATCTCCTGAGAAACGGTAATGATGGACCAGGCTGCTATGCTCTGTCTGTCAGGTCAGTCTGCCTATCACTCCATCATCCTAAATGAAAGAAAAACACCATGTTTTTTGTCACTTTAACTGATAAGTGGTGACAACATAAACCTCTCTGGTCACAGTCGATCATGGCTGTTAGAATTTATTGCTGAACCTACTTTAAAGCAGTTCAGCAAATACCAGAGTAAATTAGCTTAATCCAGGCTGACTATAAAACTTCAGTTATTATTTTCACGTGTGCTAAGCACCAATTAATGTAAACTTTCAAGTACCAAAGTGTGTCTTTGAATGTCTGAACAGATTCATAGACTTGTTTACTTTCATTTTGCCAGAGTGGCTAAATTTTGTTTAGGAAAAGTTCATATATGGGTGCTTGTGTTTAGAAAATATTTAACACAAACATTGGCTTCTTTTGTTAAATGTAAAGGGGTTTTTGAAAGAAAAAAATAAGAATATACTGAATGAGGTAGTCTTTTGGTGTTGGTACCAAAACTCAGGTACTGTATTGGAACTAATATAAAAACAATCAGAAAACCAAAAAGTGATTAACTGAGAACAGTTTTTTATGTTTGGCTCACTGGTCAACTACAGAATACCGTAGTTGCATATATAAAAGTTGAAGTGAATAAGTGAGAGAGTGGAAAGTGGTGCTCGTGGTGCTTCATCAGCTGTGTCATCATGTTTCATCATGTATTTCTATGGAAAATCTGATGGACATTCTGATGGATTAGACCTGTTCTGTATTCCAGTGGATATACTTTTTAATCCTCAAGTTATACACAATGTACACGGGTGAATATGACACTTGTCTTGCAGCCACTTGGCACATGTATAAGGCTTTAAAGGTAAGCATGTCACAAGGATCTGCTATTACCAAGATATGAAAACAATCTTACAAATATTTGACATGTTCTTTTAAGCTGCATCTCCATTATGTCAGCTACCTTTGCCCACAGTAGTCCCACTGTATTTTTACACATGAAGGCCTTTAAAGTGCAACAGTAACTCACGTTTTGTTGTCATTTGATACACAGGGCAAAGGACTCCGTCAAGCATTTTCACGTGACGCGCAAAGGCAACGGCTATGTGTTTGGGTTTAACGAGTTTGCAACCCTTCAAGACTTTGTCAACCACTTTGCTAACCAGCCTCTGCTAGGCAGTGATACAGGTATGCACAACTTCAGTAACTTCACTAACAAGCTTACTGCATGTTACCAGCTTGTACATTAAAACAACAGATTGCTCTGTCAGCTCTCTTTCTGGTTCTGTGCTTTTAGTGAGAAGATAAACCTTTCTGTGGTAAATCCACAAATCTATCAATCTTTCAAAATAGTTTGAAATAGCCAAAAATAAGGCTGTGTGTCCGAATGGCTGATTAATCTTAACAATCATAATATTAACTGTCTATATAGACTTGTGATTTTCATAATTTTATATGGAAGAGTTATTATAAACCTCAGAGAGAAGTTTTAGGCAAAAAATAAAAATATCTCCAAGTGAATCAGGAACAAACATCAGTCCAGTTTGGTACCTGCAGGCAGACTGAGATAGTCAGCTATGTGCAGTGCAGCTGATTTTCCAGTTTTGCAAACTGCTCATATGACATTCAGGACATGAAATATGACAACACGCCACAGCATTCTTATGAAATCTCTGCTCCACATTTTCCAGTTCAACAACAGAAAAGAAAAGCCTCACACGGGTCCACCATGGATGTTCTATTTTCTTCTTTGTTTTAAAGTCTGTTAGGCCTTTAACCTTCCTTCCCGTCTCTGAACCAGGAACCCTCATTGTGCTGAAGTGTCCATACCCATGGCATGTGGAGGAGCCGTCCATCTACGAGTCTGTGCGAGTTCACACAGCCATACAGACGGGCCGGACGGAAAACGATCTGGTGCCAAATGCACCATCGGTATGACACCCACTGTCCACACCCACTGTCCACACCTGTAATACCAAAATATACCAAAAAACCTCTGTGATGTCATGCTAAAAAAAGTACCCTGCAGGAGGGATGAAATTCAACTTCCTTTTCATGTCAGCCTTAAGATCTAATTCTTTATTCTTACAATGTGAGTATTGTATTCATAATGTAGTCAGCATTTCATTACAGTTATGAACACATTCTTCTTCTACACTGATTGTTTGTTAAACGCCGCCACCAAACACTGATCAAAACAGAACTTAGCAGGTGTAAGCAGGCACTGCAGGCCTGTTGAGCTTTGTATCTCTCCACATGTTTAAGCAGTATGCATGGGGCTCTAATAAGAGTGGTTGTGGGTATTTGAAAAGAGCCTGACTAAACTTTAAAGGGAGATTTTGGATAGGATCCAAGTTTAAATAAACCAGAATTATCTTTGAGAGTCAATACTTCCCTCAGTGTACAGTCATTTTTCTATTAACACAAAGCATGTCTTTTCAGCTGGGGACAAAGGAAGGCTATCTGGTGAAACAAGGAGCAATTGTGAAGGTAAGAGCAGTAAAACTATAGGGGAATTGCACATCACTGTGCCTGAACACAAATAAGCTTTTGTCAGGAAAGTTGTTTTCACTTGAAGTCATGTGTTTGCAATCAAAACTGTTATGCTATTGTAGTGGAGAATGTGTGGTTCAGTGTGTTAACACAGAGCACTACCTGAGGTGATATTTAAAACACATCCACATCTAAACCTTTCTGCAGAACTGGAAACAGAGGTGGTTCACACTCAACAGATATGAACTGAAATACTTTAAAGACAAAATGGTGAGTTTCTCTTCAGCTCATTGTGTGATAAATGTGCTATTTCAAGACTTTACTTATTTCTTTACTTTTTTTATTTGTTACAGTATGTTGTAAGAGCACTTGTGTTAAGTCTCAGCTACATCTAGTTACACCAGACCAATCAGCATGATGTGTTTGAGCTTGTAGTGTGTATGTGTCTCTGGTGCAGTGTGAGGAGCCCATTCGAACCCTGGATCTGAGAGCCTGCTCTGCAGTCCAGTTTGACTACTCTCAGGACAGAGTCAACTGTTTCTGGTAAGTGATGGTCAGTCAGCATTGAGAGGGTGTTAAGTGAAATTAAAACTCAACCACACACGTCTCTGTTGTGGCTGGTGAGTTGTGGCTTAGGTGCATACACTATGATTAATTAGAGTAAAATAAAAGTGTTCATTTAAAGGGCAGTTCTGAAGGATTTAGCCCATTGAGTACATTAAAAGTACTCCAAACTACTGGAAAATGATGCCGTGTG